>OZ004704.1:153651767-154251767 GCA_963924515.1 Vespertilio murinus
AAATTCATCATAATATCATTATAATGTATTGATGCTTTCCCATTTTGTATGAATATGGTTGAGATCATACTATATATACACAATTTTTATTCTGATTTCTTTTTACCTAACATACATATTTACTATACCACTAAAAGTTCTTCAAAACGGAATCACATAGATTTCCTATCATTCACTTAACCATTTCTCATTGTTGTCAGATTTGACCAACAACCATGAAATCTGGTTCTGAATGAGGCTCCAGAACACATTTATGAAATTAAAGACCCTTTTGGTGATGCGACCAACATGTGTTTAACAAGGTCAAAGGGAGAGAAAGAAATCTAGGAGATATATCAACATGGACCAACACATTTGTTGAGAAGCAATGAACAGAAGCACAGATTAAATGCTTTCTCCTTCCTCTCTTATATGATAGTGTTGGCAGAAGTTATCCAGGATTGACATATATTGAGTCTACTTTTTAAAAAAAATATATTTTATTGATATTTTACAGAGAGGAAGGGAGAGAGATAGAGAGCTAGAAATAGCGATGAGAGAGGAACATCCACCAGCCACCTCTTGAACACCCCCCACCGGGGATGTGCCTGCAACCAATCTACATGCCCTTGACTGGAATCAAACCCAGGACCTTTCAGTCCACAGACAGACGCTCTACCACTGAGCCAAACCGGTTTCGGCCTATTGAGTCTACTTTTGAAGAAGCCTATTTTCAGATATTGGGAATAGTATCAGTCCAGCAAAGAGGCCTCATCCTTAGTCTTATTAGATAAACAGGATAGAAATTTTAGAGAAAATGAACCCTGATGGAAAGGACCCTCCGATCCCAAGATCCATGGGAGGGAGGCTCTAATTTATTTGGTATTAGAAGGAATGCGCCAAGTCCCGAGGCACAGGACAAACACCCAAGGACCATTTGCAGGCGTGAAAAGTGAAACCTATTCCAAAGGGTCATTAAATCACACAGCTTCCCTTGGAGAGGGTCTCCATGGTGAACCCTTCTTTCTTTTTTCCAGGCCAGTAAGTGGAGGAAGGGATCGCAGAGGCCCTGGCTCAGGCCCTCCAGGCTGCATGGAAGATTAGTGTTTGCAGCGGAGGCCCCGTCCTCCCTGCCCATCCACCCAGGCACAGGAGCTGTTCCTGGGTTTCAGAAAGCAAGGCTTGAGGTTTCTCCTTCTGTTGGATTCACTGCAGACTGAAACCACAAAGGTAATAGAATCCTGTAATTCTTTACCAACGGACTGAACAAAAACCACAAGGCTTGAAAATTCAAGGACTTTGGCAAACATGAGGTTTTGTTTTTCATGTCCCTAAATTGATCTGGTCCATGCCTCTGGTGACAAACAGTGAACAGCACTGGGGACTGTGTGCTGTCATTAGGCCGTTGGGTTGGGTTGGGCCTTCTGTGGGACTGGACCTACCTGCCCTGCTATTCTTGCAGTTACCTTGTGGCTTTATCACTAAGCTGGGGGCTCCCCAGGATCCCTAACCTGGCTGATTTTCATTAAAAGGAAAATAAGCTCTCATCACTACTTCCCACTAGCACATGTTTCAACGTTGCTTTTTTTCTTTCTCATTAACTACATTTGCCAAGCCACACATTCTGCGATAAACAGCGCCAACTTAACTCTCGACTGGCTGGGGAATTTCCTGGATCTCTCCCATATCTCTGAAATGCCTCCAGGGAAGAGCATTTAACCAAGCATTCATTCTTTTGTCCTTTCCATTTGTTCATTCAATACATGCTCATTAAGCATCTGTTATAAATATACTCTTCCTGCTTGGGAATAATGGAGAATCAAAGTGGGTCTAGCCCTGCTCTGACAAAACAGTATTAAAAACTAGGATGAGTGTTCTGATGGGAACAACACCTCACATGGGAACGTACGACATGATGGCCGAATCCCAACAGTTCCATGCTGATGAGAAGCAGGCAGGCATCACTGAACTTGTCTGCAGTCGTGGAGTTTGAAGTTTGGAGCAGGAATTCAGTTTCTCATGGTCTTCAGGGGTTTTGCCACAATGTATAGTTCTTATTGATCAGGTCGGATATAGTCAGTGTATAGGTGTTGTCTTTAGTTATGTTATGAAAGTGGCAACTATCATTGATATAGCAGGCAGTAGGACAGACATGAGCAGAGTAGGAATGACAGGCTAGGTACAAAAGGTCACCAATGAGGAAAGCCCCAGGTGCCTAGCTATGGGCAAAATTGGGAAAACAAGTGATGTAGGGTAGGAGGGACCTTTATACCCCTGGCGTATCGCTGGTCATGAGGTTTAGAACCTCCGACCTTTCATATCCCTGCTCATGAGGTTCAGACCTTCCCCTGACCTTTCTTTCTCTGGAATGCTGCTTAGTCATATGGTAGACGCCCTTTGAGGAGGACCAAGAGGGACAAAGAATAGCCTCATACGACTTCCATATAAGCCCTTGCACGACCACTCCCTGGCCTCCATCAAATAATCTTAGGAACAAAGCCTCAGGGCTGTTGATCACAGAGACGGAGTTTGGTCAAACTAGGGATAACATGTAGGCCTCCGTTGTGTTTCAGCTCTAAGTCCAGAGAAGCCACAAAATCAGATGGAGCAATGCCATGGCTGACCTCAGGACTAGCTTCAATGACTAATGACTCCCTACCCTGGTACCAAGCAATCAGTAGAGACCATGACCCTGAAAGGACACACGTGGAAAGCTGAGGAATAGTCTATTGAGATCCTCCCCTGAGACCTCCAGATAGAAACCCTCCAGATGAAGGACCCAGTGGGTGCTCTGTCTCAAGTCTGCATCTCCAACCACACCCTTCTTTCCTCAAGTTCCTGCTCTCTTTCTCTTGAGCACGCCCATGCCTTTCTTCCCTCAAAATGTGTATCTTTGTTTTCTTTCTCCTAAGCTCCAAGGACCCTTCTTTTGCCCTGTAACTTATTGCCTCAACCATGCAGCCCCGCTGGCTCACTCCTTCCACCTCTATGACTTTCTAAATAAACTTTCACTTGTGATTCAGTTCTTGGTTCTAAATTCTTTCTTAGCCACACTCAAGGACTGAGGTCTAATTTTGCAGGTAACATCTGGTGCCATTCCCTATTAACATTATAACTATTATTATTATAAATGTTACCGAGTACTTACCCTGTGCCAGAGGGTAGTATCAGAATTCAAATTTTATATATTAAACTCTGTTGAAATGCCTATTGAAAAATCTTCCTTGAATGAAGCAAATGACAGAATCATAGCTGGATCCTGGCCCTAGTCATAACACTTCTGACACCAAACAGGTAGGTTTTCCACACCAAGCAATTCTTCAATTCTCTTTGGATACTAATCAGGTTTCCTAAAATTTAACTCAATTCTGACACTACCTGTAGCCCTTAACTACAGGTTAAGGGCTCAGTCCCACAAGACTACCCACCCCCCCACTTTAGATGCCAATCTCAAGTAATGGGTCTCCAGGTGACCATACTTTTGTCTCACTTAATTACAAATTGGTGGTTCTTATGAACCCTTCCTCCTCACATTCAATAATTTATTACAACAGAACCCAGGGAACCACTTCACATACTATTATCAGTATTTATTACAGAGGGTATTATAAAGGGTACAAATGAACATGGTATATAAAGAGGCATATAGGGAAAGGTTTATAAGGGTCCTGAGCACAGGAGTTTCTGTCTCTGTGAAGTCTGATGTGGCACCCTCCTGGCATATGGGTGTAGCCACCAAACTGGAAGTTCTCTAAACCTTTAGGGTTTTTTAAGGAAGGTCCCATTATGCAGGCATGATTGATTAAATTCATTGGCAATTGGTGATTCACTCAATTCCCATTTCCTCTTTCCTCCCTGGAGGTTGGGGGATGGTGGGTGGGCAGTTTTGGGGACTGAAATTTCCAACTCTAAGCACCTGGCTATTTCCTCTTGCAAGCAGCCCCCATCCTGAAGGCAAATAAGGGCTCATGTAAAGTCACCTCATTAGCATAAATGCTAGTATGTTTGAAAGGAGCTTACTAAGAATAGCAAAAGATGCTCCTCTTTTCCTTATCACTTAGTACATTTACAAGGGTTTTAGGAGCTCTGTGCCAGGACCTGGGGATGGAGAGCAGCATATTTTGTATATCATGGGGCCTTATCTTATATTACAACTGAGCCTTTGCTCCTATGGGGTGTCCACATATTCAGTAAGAAGCTGAACTTTTCAATAGCTCGAAGACCCTTGGAGGGATGGAGGTCTAAGCCTGACAGTAGTCTTTGCTCCCTTGGTCTCTCTCTCTCTCCTCTCCTCACATTCAATAATTTATTACAACTCACAGAACCCACCTTACCTTCAATTTACCCTCTCCCTTCCTAAGGTTTAAGGTCTTATGCTCTCAGGCCAGAGAATTCCTGAGGCAGAGCATTTGAGGGTGAACTCACAAAAGGCAGGGATATATATTTTTTTAATCTTCATATCCCTAGCACTACCTGAACCCTGTCCCTGGGTGTGCACACACAGTGACGAACAGGTTCTGCTCTAAGAAGTTCTCTTTTGTGTCTGGGAGATGAATCCCAGCCTCTCCTTATGTCCCTGGGGAACAGTAACTTGAAACATGAAGAATCAGGCAGAGCAGGAAGGTTCAGGGGACCCAGAGGACTTCCCCGTTTGAGTTCTCCGGAAGCCTTGGACCCAGGCAGCCTACCACTGAGGCAAATTCAGTCTGTCATTTTTGTCCTATGCTGCTTGACATCACAACCCTTGAAGTCAACCTACATAACGTCTGTTACTCTCAAATCCTTTCTATGCTTATTCCTTGATTTTCCCAGTGTTTGATTCAGAACTCCTCGAGGGAACACATGGCCTAGTTCTTTCAGTTCTAACTTATAATTCTTTCAGTTCAGCTCCCCGTATAAGGTTCCATGGCTTTCTACGCACTGAACTCTAAAAATGTGTTTAATTCACTCATAGAGCATACGCTGCTTTCATAGGGAAGCCCCTTTGCTACCCCGAGGAGCCGTGTATACTCTCTACCCCCTTCAAGCCTCTCAAGGGCTGCCACCTTAGACTGTACATACAGATGTTCTCTGAGTGCTGGAAGCCACCACCTTCTTGTGGAAGTGAATTCCAGATGTGGAAAGCCTCTGCTTCATCTCCGTGGAAGTACACTGTGCCCTCCTCAGCGTTATTTTATTGAAAACATAAAGGGGAGATCATGTGCCAGTGGAAAATCAAAGCAAACTGGTCTGTGGGCCCACTGGTGGTTCTAAGGAAACCATGTGAGTGGTTTGCTCTCACCAAACAGTTGGATAGCTGGATGCCAGAGTGGTGCCAAGTGGGGAAGCCATCTCAGGCTTGGAGGCATGAAGGGCACTGGCCCCTGGATCTGTGGTTCTGGTGTACCTGGGTTTAGGCTCGGGTGAATGCAGAAGAGGGTAGACTTGCACATGGCACTGAGAGGGGCACCTCCCAAGTTGTCAGTTCCCAGAGGCCTCTGCTCCTGTAACACAGTCCATAGCTTTAAGGCCTCAGCATGAGGGTAGTATGATGACCAGCTCACATAGTATGCCATTGTCTGACTTAAAATTTGAGTCAGAGCATGTTTTAGGCAAATTGGGATGGGGCTGTATGCACTTCCACTATAATTAAATGCTTCTTCCCCAAAACTGGTGATGAAGGGGGCAGAAGTTGGATATTCAGCCTTGCGTTAGTCCTAAATTGGGCCAGATAGGATTTTTCTAGGCATTTACAAGGCCATCAAATCACTGTGTTCATTAGGAGGCACCATGGTTAAGGAAGGATTCAAGAGAATTGTGTTTCATGTGGGCTCTGCTACTACCTGTGAAATCTCAAACAAGCTGCACTATCTCCCCATTGGCATCTTCCTGTCTATAACATGAGGGAAAGGGAAGTCATCTCCGCCCTTCCATCTCTCACAAGCATGAGTCTAAATGAGAGAATATACCAGAGCTCTTGAAAAGATAGGTGCTATTCCACTCCCCCCCCCCCCCACAGATCCCCATGTTCATTCCTAAATAGTTGACATGGTACTCAACTACCTAGAAACATTGGGGTGGGCTGAATCCAGCAGCAAAACTGCTGTATTTTCTTGCTAGTGAGGATTGTTTTTGCTAAAAGGTATGCACACTCATTTTTCTCTTAGTGTGACCAACCTTCTGACTTCGTATAGGGCTACAGGGTTTTGGGGAAGCAGAGTTTCAACTCTAAACCAGGACAGTCCTGGACAAAAGAGGAAGGCTTGCTACCTACCAATAGACATCAGCGAGCAGAATGCCCTTGCTTTTGTTAAAACAAGCCCCAATTTATTTGAAGGGCTGTGTTATGGGGGATAAAAGAGGAAGGTTTGTGTTAGTTTTATTTTTCACTTCCCAATTCCAATTTGGATTGAAATCTTCCCAGTTTACTTTGCATTAAATTAGCAGCTGCATGGGGGTGTGATTATGATTCTTTATCAAAGACCCCCATCACTCCCTTTAATTCTATTATTTCCATAATAATGATTTATTTCCCTTTCTAGTCTTGCTCTCTCCCTGCACTATAATTTGCACCATCACTTTAATGGCCTGAGAGCTCAGCACATGGATGGGCTCATTCAATGTTCTGTGTATCCGTGGCCACCAAACATAAGATGCACAAGAAGCAAGGCTGACATCAGCCCTTGCAGGACAGCCATATTTGGTGAAAGCTATAGCTTCTCTCAATTATTGATCAAAGATATGAATAAATAGAGACTCCAGAGGCTTAGACTTGAAAATAAAAATAGATTTCCTTTAGCCCCTAGTAATTGACAAACTTTTAGAAAAGCATCAAGACCTGCCAATACCAGGCAGAAGCATAAGTAAAGGAATGAGAATGGAAGAGCTTGAGTTTGTTTAGTGGTAAATACTTACTAACTGTTATGCCCCCTCTGTTTTTGCGTGTTGACTTTATGGGGGCCTGGGCAAAGCCTAGCAAAGGATGGCGAACACACTTTATCTCTGTTGTCATGGTCTTACAGTTTAGCACCTCCAAGGTGATAATCTTTATCTGAGGACTAAGTAAAATAGATTGAAATCTACAAACTTTAAAAAACTGCCCTGAAGCCTTGGCCAATCATTTGAGACTACGTAAGCTGTGCAACTTCTGTGCGTCCAGATGACATAGTTCATAGACCCCCATCAGTGTCCACCAATCTATTGGAAGTATTGGTGTTGTCTTCTTAATAACTGTTTTTTGTAAAGGGCAGATGCCTCCCTCTTTCATATCTCACAACTGGATACTCAACCCATCTTCCTCTAGTCCTGAGTAAAAATGAGCAACAGCAACTGGCAAAAGAATGAGCTTCCTGCATGCAGGACTATAAACCACAGGGAGGATAACTTGGGAAAGTATTTCTTGAAATAAAAGGACAAAACCACAGAGCACTTTAACAGCTACCCAGAGTCACAGACTGAATACAAGCCTCATAAGGCCTTAATTAGGACACATGCACGTGTATTTATAGAAACAGAAAGCATGACAGAAAAACAAAGCTGGGCAGTTTATTAATGCATTTCGAGACCATTTCAAAGGGGAACTAGAAAGGCATGCCTGTTGCCTGAGAGTTTCATATTGGAAGACTTCTTGGTAGTAGTGTAGTTATAAATAAATACTTATTTACTTTGACTCCTGGTGTTGATAGCAACTGATGGATCAACAGGAGTCCAATTGGGCTGGGCAGGGTGTGTGGCTGAACTTAGGGAAATTGATGACTCACAACAATGGGCTAATTCATGTCACATGCCACCTGTCATGCTGGCAAATGAATTAGTGCTGAGATTTGGGACCTTACTCTGGCTTTTAAACAGGCCAGGCCAATGACTCACTCTATTCTCTGCCACCGGCCCCCTCTCCTTACTTCCTCACAGAAAGAATTAATTGTTGTGCTGAACTTAGGATCAGGGACAGATGACTATGTGGTTAGAATGTCATTTAGTTAGAGACACTGGGGCACTTCAGGAACTGAATTTAGTTTTGCAGATAAATTGCCCAATCCACACGTTAGCTGGTGTGGCAGGGTTGTTTGTTCCCTACCCAGATTTCCCATCTGCCCCTTGTCCTACTTCTGTTTTGAACTCTGTAGATGCTGCAGGAATGTGCCTTCAGCAGTGAGTCATCAGCAAAACTCTTTTCAGTGACCTCTGCAGAGTGAAGTAGGTCCCCTGGTTCCTAGCTCCAGGGTTTAGGGGGCCACGTTTCTTCTCAGCTCCCTCCTTGCCTCCCTGAAAGCCAGGGAACAGGGTTCTAAGTTTCTGTCTTGATTATATGGAGCTGTGTAATCTTCTGGATTTTTAGTCCCTCTCCCTAGGATGTGGACTTGAATTGGACTGAGAATCTATAAGACTGCTCTCAGACCCAACATCCTGTGAACTGTGATCATGTAGAATCCTATCTGCAAATAGATACCTCCCTCTATGAATCTCTTATTTGACAATAAAAAAAGATGATCCAGAGCAAGGAGTTAAGCACCTCCAAGCAAAAGTGCTTTTGAGCGTGTTCCTTTGACTTTTCCATGAGGTGTGCAGCTGTCCTTCCCAGTGAGCCAGCCAAGGGCCAGCTGGAGGCAGGTACAGGAAAAGAGAGAATGCGGACATTATCAATCCAATTAAAATCATCATGAGAGCAGAATGAGAGGTAAGTGTTTGGGCTATTTTTTATTCTCCAGATGGAGTGGCCTCCTAATTTCTTAAAAAATAAAGTGGATCAGGTACACAATAGCTCTCTCCAATGGGAGGTGGACTTTTAGTCTCTATGAGTCTCTAACCACTCAGACTGAGCATGTCCTCATATGTTAGAGGGGGAAAATTATCATTCTCAGTGTTATTGTTCATCATATATCCCTTGGTAACATCGCAACACTAGAATTGACCTTGGCTATTTGTCTAATGGTCTTGTTTGTTTGTAAGAACAAAGTGAATACAAGTCATTTATTTTATTTTATTTTATTTTATTTTATTTTATTTTATTTTATTTTATTTTATTTTATTTTATTCTATTTTATTTTAATGAAAATTCTCCTGGCCAGTTTTGGTTCCTTGTCCTTCCCTTGTGGTTCCTCAGCTCTCTTGATATGATTGCATCTTCATGATGCTATTTTTATAAATAAACTTTTTACTTTAGAGTAGTAGCTTTACAAACTAGTTGTGAAGGTAGTACAGAAAACTTCCACATACCACAACCCAGTCTTTCCTACTGTTCACATCCTACATCAGTACAGTATTTTTGTCACAAGTTTAATGTAGTTATTAATTACAGCTCATACTTACATTTAGTTATCCTTGCTTTTACCAAAATCCCTTTATCTGCTCCAGGATCCTATCCAGGACACCTCTCTAGGATTCCTACTCCCGTCTCCTTAGGCTGCTCTTAGGCCGCTGTCAGTCTTGCTTTATTTTTTATGACCCGGACAGTTTCAACAAGTCCTGGTGAACGTGGATACATGATATAACACCAACAATATTTCTGTGGCCTTGGATTGTGCTGAGCAATGTGCTGTTTCTTTCTCTATACTGACCAAAGCTTAAAGGGCCAAGCAGCTGCCCTCAGGTTACCCCAGGCTGAGTGTAAGTCCACACCAACCCAGACAGGTTGATGACAAATGCTACCTTCTTAACTACCATGTTTGGTCATAAGGACAATAATGGAACTCCCTTAGTTCTACTTTGTTCTTCACAGAGCACTTTCTTATACGATATATCAAAATAACATCCTAACAACTCTGATGGTCAGAGAGATCAGGAAAGGTGCTATCATGCCTGGATGCCCAGCACCTTGGTGTGCACCCACAGCACAGCCTGATGTAGTTGGCGGGTGGTAATTGTTTCTACTACCTGCATCAGCTGTGCCTGTGGGCCTATCCTACTGGCAGGGCCATTATCTGCTTTCCTGTCATCTTCCCTTTGATGTTATCATGCTTGTACATGGTAATCTGTTAATAAGTACTTGTAGAATTAGTTTTTAAAAAAATATATATATATATAATTGATTTTTTACAGAGAGGAAAGCAGAGGGATAGAGAATTAGAAACATCAATGAGAGAGAAACATTGATTCAGCTGCATCCTGCACACTCCTTACTGGGGATGTGCCTGCAACCAAGGTACATGCCCTTGACTGGAATCGAACCTGGGACCTTTTAGTCTGCAGGCCAACGCTCTATCCACTGAGCCAAACCGGTTAGGGCTAGGTTTCTTGTTTTAAAGATGAAGAAACCAAGCCCGAGAGTTAACAAAAACCAAATAAATTTATTTTCCATGTAAATTGTGTGGTTAGTAAAGTCCTTTCTTGACTGTCCGTGAACTTATTAATAGCCTTTCAGGTGTCTAAGCTGATGAGGGAAGAGCAGGAATTACTAAAATTCAGAAAACTTTAAGATAGAATTTGTTTCAGCAAGATACACATTCCTTCCTGGTGGTAGTGGTGCTGCGACCTTTATTTCCATTCCCTGTTGGCCAAGTCCCACTGGACGCACTTATAGAATCACATCATTTTAATTGATCTCCTTGCCCTGAATTTTATGTCATTGGAAGAGACATTAACATAAGTAGGGAAAATGGTTAGAAGTGCAGAGAAGAAAATAGAAGCAGAACAAATTGGAGAATGGAAAACTGGCTACGTCTGTAGCCACTCTCCTCCAGAAAAAATGAGGGGCTTCCCCCAGACTTCATTCACCCGGAGAGAGGCCCAGGACTAGCAACTATGCTGGAGGCTGGCTGTCCTCCTGCAGAGCAGGCTGGGAAAATCCTCACGATGTCAGGGGGGTGGCCATTGTTCCTCCTTTCAGGGGAGATAGCAATCGGAGGCTCTGTGGACAGAGAATGCACTGAACTACAGCGAATGCTCTGTAGAGAAATATTATGCCTGGGTTCAAATATTGGCAACTTTATGAACTTGGCAAGTTCTGTCACCTCACAAACCTCAGTTGCTTCACCTTTAAAGTGAGCTTAAAAGTGTGGTCATAGAGCTGCTGTGAGGATGAGAATAAAATATGTACTAACAAAACATGCAAAGTCCAATGGATGGTAAAGGGCTCATATCCGATACATGCAGCTTTAATTAAACCGTATGTTTTCCAGCTTAAAGACAGAGGTAAGCGGCTTCCTCAGTCACATGCTAGCCACGGACTTCATGCTCCTCTTACTTAATATTCCCCAAATGAAATTCAAAGACATTAAAAAAAAAAAAAAAAAGAAAAACAACCACAAAAAACATTCCCCTTGGACCCACAGAAGCTGATCTCTGGATTTACACGGGTTCCGGAGTGTCGCTCCATCCCCTCCTCGCATCTCCACAGCCAGGGCGCATCGGGGGCAAAGCCAGGAGCGCGGCATGTGCCAAACCTCCTCAGTCCCCTAATTCCAGCCTCTGCCTCCTGTCCCACCCCACCCGCTGGACTTGCCTGACCTCTGTTTTTCACTCTACATTATATTTGGCATTTTTATCACCAGGGCTTGGGCAATTGGGCAAAAACCTTTGGGCCAGACCTGGGCACTGTTTCCGAGGAGTTTTCTTCGGCGAACTGCTCGCCTCTCCACTGGGTGTTCGAGTGGGTGGTTTTGACAGCTGCAGGGAGAGGTGCCACGTCCTGGGGTGGGATGGGTGAGGAACACGCCGTAAATCCCCCGTCTGCCTCGGGCAGAAATCTGCGGGCCGCACAAGTTCCGAGGCAAGGAAACGGGAGCTATGGAGCCAGGTAAACAGACCTGAGTCAACAGGACGAAGAAGCAGCTCTTGTGGTCCTGCCATGCCCGGCGTGGGGCTGGGTTGTCAGGGAGTCAGAGGGCTGGCTTCTCCGGAGTCATCTCTGGTTTTTTATGGTTCAGTGCGGTTTGGGAAAGAAAATAAGCGCAGGGCAAGGGCGGGACCCCTCCTTGCAGCGGCTGGGGCAGGCGTTCACAGTGCCACGGCACCCGGCAGAGTTTCCAGGGCGGCCACTGGCGCCTGAGGACTCCGGAGGGGTGAGGACAAGGCCGCGGCGCTGGCCTGTAGCGACCCCACAGGCGGCGGGTGCCTGGCTCTCCTGGCGGAAATGCGGGGGTTGCACGTCGGGGCCCCTGCCTCCCAGGACCTCCTTCGCCACGGCATGGTGGCATGATTTGCGGCCCCGTGACTTCTCTGAATGCCAGTCTCCTCATTTACAGACAGAATGGACACAACGTCCACATCCTACATACCTCAGGGGATCAAACAAGACTAGAGATGTCATATTTTTGGAAACCCGTTACCTTGTGAAACTGGCAGGCTTTGCACGAACATTTTTTTTTTAAATAATAAAAAATAATGGCTATCAATTGCTAAGCACTGCTTAGTACTTGGCACAGTGCTAGGTAAAAATGCAAAAGGTAAAAATGCAAATCTCTGTTTTCTAAAAGAAGGGAAAAGAGGCATGAAAGTTATTAAAATGTAACATAATTAACAATACTGCATTGTATATTTAAAAGTTGCTAAGGTAGATATTAAAAGTTCTGATCGCAAGAAAAATGTAACTGTGCTGATGGATATTAACTAGATTTATTGTGAATATATATATATATATATATATATATATATATAATCATGATGTTGTACACATGAAACGAATACAATGTTATATGTCAATTATATCTCAATTTGAAAAGTTAAAAAAATAATAAAAATTTTCCCTCTCTCTTTCTACATGTCAATGTGGTTTTATTTGTTATTTAATGTTGCATTAACTACCGTAGGCCTGGGGATACTTGCAGAGTGAGTACAGACCTTCCTAAGCTCCTGAGAACTCTATTCCAAAATTGTGTGTGCGTGTGCATGTGCGTATGTGTGTGTGTGTGTGTGTGTGTGTGTGTGTGTGTGTAACTGCTGGGCTGATGTGCATGTCCTAACTGCTGGGCAAGTCGAGCCCAGCATCTCCCCTTCCCCAACACATGGGATGGGTCAGGTGATCTAGATGGGTGGGTGAGAAGTTGGCCCCTGCTGGGTTGCCCAATAAGTGCACTCTGGTTCTGCTAGCCTGGGGCCAGAGGGCTACTGCCAAGAGCTGGTCTTGGTCTAACCCTGATGCACCCATGCCAGAGTGCAGGACCTTGCTGGGGGGTGAGGGGAGAGAGAGATCAAGTGAGGCCCCATGGACGGGCATCCAAGAACCTCTCCCTAGGGGGCAGCAGGAAGCAGAATCACAGCTGAATTCATGTGCCAACCTTGCACTTTGAATTCACTGAAACAAACTCAAATCCTGGGACTGGAACTGCAAAGCACGAATGCTCCAGTGTGGGACTCCCTCTGCATGCCACAGCCTCTGTGACTGTGCCAGCCCAGGTGATCATCTCCTGAGGACTCAGGACTGTGATGTCAGGGGGCCGCTTCTACTCCCGGTCAGCATAAGTGGAAACGGAGACCTCATGTTGGTTGCATCAAGCCCCAGGAAGGCAGAGGTGGTATTTGAGCCCAGGCAAAACTGAAATGAGCCTGAATGAACCTCTCTGATATCAATGAATGTGTGGGTTGGGCTCTTACATGACATATTCTCATCTGACCTAGATTAGTAAACTATCACTCAGGTACTGCTAACTCCATCAAGAAGAAAGTCACGGTGCATGCTCTCTCCAACAAAAACTGGATTCCAGCAACACTCCAATGAGTCTTCACTGTTTGATGATGAACACCCATAGTGGTTACTGACACTTTTCTTAGTCATTTATATTCACCCACTCAACCATTCAACAAACAATTATTGAGTACCTGTCACAAGCAAAGATTTTGCTAGACATTTTGGGGAAATATAAATGTGATAAAGATCTGACCTCTCCCTTCTAAGAATATATGTGTGTGCCATGAAACTTGCAAACACTATTCTTAATGCAAGGTCAAAAAGGAAAAGTGTCCTAAAGAAGAAACAAATATGGAAGGTGGGGTTCCAAGAAAAAAGGCCTCTTGCAGGTGAATGAGCCAGGTTTTCTGGTCTGGTGTTGTTGAAGACTAGTAGCCCTGCACACGAATCCATGCGTCAGTAGCTCACTGCTGCCCTCCTGTAGCTCTTCCACTCCCCTCCCTGCCCCCCTTATAGCTTGCTGCCCTGTCCCTTCCTGTAGCTTTCTGCTGCTTGCTTCCCGACCCTCCTGCTGATCCGTGATCTGGTCATTACACGGTTGGTCATTACACCTCACGGTGTAATGGATAATTAGCATATAACTCTTATTCTATAGGATGGTCCTAGATGGATAGGGCTCTGCGCATGCAGGTTGGGAGGCAGGAGCAGCAGGGAAAATCCACAGTGGTTGGGAAAGCATGCAGCCTGTTCTGGGAACTGTCTCTCTTCCAATCCAAGCATGTGTTTCCATGTCCTCACTTGACCCTACTCCTTGGCCATGTTTCATGATCGAGAGGTATGCTTCTCTGGAATTCCTTTTTTTTAAATTCTCTTTTCCCAAACAGATTTGGAGAATGAGGTGTCTCTTTTGGTTACAGAAGCTGTGGGCTGGCATTCCCTGGGAACCTCAGGAGTTAGTTTTCTTGACATGTGGGGGCTGCCATTCACATGTGGAGAATGAAGGTGACAGGCAGAGAGGCAGAGCAAGGGTGGAGAGGTGGGGGATAGGGGTGGGGAAGTGGGGGGGCAAGCATTCACTTCCTCACTTCCAGGTCTTCCCAAGGTCTAGAGGTTGCCTGGGCCTTCCATGTGTGGGTACCCTGTATCCTTCCAATCAACCTCTCTTTTGCTTTGGCTATTTTGAGGTGAGTCTGTGTGTTTCAAAACCCAGAGACCTCCTTCAAGTATAGGGGCTAGTATGGTGGTCTAGGTGAGGACTCAGGAGAGCCTGCTGCAGGGCAAGGGGAGAAGATGGAGGGGAGGGGCCTGGGTGGAGGGACCTTTGTGGAGTTCCCTGTGTTGGGACTGAACTGTTAGAATGTGGCGGTGGTGCCTGCTCAGAGAGAGGCAGAGCGAATGGACATTAGATTTCAAGATGGATTGACAATAACTCTAAATTGCCATTTAGTATGCTTTGTATGAGAGGATAGAAAAATTGGCCCCACAGCAACCTAAGGAATGTTAAGTTGACTCCTAAGACAGTCAAGGCTTCCTGCGATTCAGTAACCCACATTTTCTGATTGTACCGAAAGACAAATAACCAGCACAAGATTTTTACATCTTTTTTAAAAAGCATTTGAACTTGTGTAAACATGTTTAGAAAGTGGGATAAGGTATTATTTCTTCCTGAAAAGTGGGTTTTGAGAGCTACCTAAAATACTTCCATTTACAATCTATTTGATAAAAATATTCCTCTCTTATACGACAAGGTCTCAGACACGTCATTACTCAGGCTCAGTTCCTTTCTCTTCTGCTTCCTCAGAGACCTGCTGCTTCTTCTTCGTTTTCAGTTTTTCCATTTTCTGCAGATAAATCTTCTTTTGTTTCTTGATTAGTCACTTCCATCTGTTTTACTTTGCTTCCTTTTTTGTTTGTACTCTTTAGCCTGAAGATTTGTTTTGCTTTCCTGCTGCCCTTTTTGGAGGCGAGTTCACACCTGGTGGGAGCAGGCTCGGTGACAACTGTGACAGCCTCCGAGACTCTTCCTTCCCTGTCCTTCGGCTGAATTAACCTTCTGTCAGATCACCCTGTCAGACCTCAGTTTCCAGGAAGAGTGATGCTATAGAAATTCACACTTACGGGAGCATAAGGGAAACAGAGAGGGGGCAAGCAATGGCTTAAAAAATATTTTGATAATCTCGTACATTTGTTTGTATAGTTGACTGTGGACTTCCAAGAATGTGGTCGAAGAGGAAAGGGAGGTAAAATTTAATGGACCAATTGTAGGAAATAAACTTGCAAAGCTAAGAAATACGATCTAGAGGCTTTAACAAAACACACACAGAGCTGATGCTATAAATAGCTGTGGCCACATGTGGACTTCATTAAGTCAGAGGAGCGGCGTGGGCACCTTGGAAGGGAGCTGCAGGGGCAGGCACACTCCAAGACGTGCCCTTTCACTCAAAGACTCCGCAGATGTCAGGTTTCCAAGGGCTCGGCTCTCTCTGTGTCTGCCCGCAGAGGGAAGTGTGACCACACCTTGCCCTTTGCCTTAGCCTGGCTCAGAGACCAGAACTTGGAGAACAAATGCCTGGTGTGTTAATAGATCTAGCAGAGGGATTTGGAATTAGGATTGATGAATTTGCCACCCTAATTTTTGTTCTCTGCTCTTTCTCATAGCTTCTGAATTTCACACTTTAAAGCTGGTAGCTGTATATCAAAGAGCAATTAAAGTATGCTTTTTGATGTTGAATGCCAAAAAGCAGTATGTCTGGCATTAGCCCAGCCCCAAAGAGGAGAACACACAAGTCTTCTTGCTTATCTATATTATTTTCTTTGAATCCCAGCTAACTTTTTATCACTTCAGTTTTGGAGCCTCCCCTGAACTTCTCATTCCTCCTCATCTTTCCTCTCTTTGAACTCTGTTGGTCTTTATCTCTTGTGCCATGGAAAGTGAATGACCAGAGTCCATGTTTTGGCTGGGACTCTTGTTATGTTATCTAGAGTAAATCCCAATAAAAACCATACCATTTAGAAAGGAATTACAAAGTGATTGGTGCTTGTTATATTACTTTTATAGTTTTACTTAATTCTCCATGCAACTGTTAGGGGCTCTTATTACTTCTTCATTTTATGGACGGGGAACCAGAAGTTCAGGGAAAAAATAATTGGCTAAAGATTACATGACTCGTCGGAGATAATGCTGCCAGAATTGAACCTGGATTTCTTACCTATTGTGCAGTATTGACTCCAGGTTAACTCCTCTGGGCCTAAGTTCTTTCATCTTAGAGGTAGTTAGTAATTGTAATGAATCAATGAGAAAGAAAGCCTAGAGTGCAGGGATAAAAATATGTGTATTTGTCATCCCTCCCACTCCTTCATTACAGCTTTATTATATGCTATCATTTGCTTCCTATGATTACAAATTGAATGTCTACCTAGGTCCTGAATTTCCTATACTATCCAGAAATTTCCTATACTATGCTCTATCTCATGCAGACTCCATAGATTTCAGAGTATCACCAGCACTTATAGACAATAGGAATGACTTTATTTTGATGATTATAATTTCTCTCTCTCTCTCTCTCTCTCTCTCTCTCTCTCTCTCTCTCTCTCTCTTGGTTATGCCAAGTAGCGTGGCATCATGACACGCTGTCCATTTTGTGACATTAAGGCAGTCTATCCTTGTTTACTACATTTCTTCCTCAATGGAAGCTCATAACTATAATATTGCTACTTCAGGAAATTAAATCCATGCAACAATCAAACAAGTCTCCAAACTATTTGGATATTTTCTTCAGAGATTCTTGGGAGTTTAATCTTTCTTTTAAGCTACCAAAAAGTTTATAAAAATGGGCAAGAGTAGGGACAGAAGCAGAAGTAGAAGCAGGTAAGCAAGGTTATTTCTTGCCTCTCTGAATGACTTGCCTGGAATAATTTTTGAGTGAAATGTTTTTGCAAAAGAGAGATTTATGGCAAATCAAAGAGGGAAAAAGGAAATGTTTAAGGAGAGGGGTAACTGGCCCTTCATTAATTCCCAGCAGTTCACAGCAGCTTGGGATACCAGAGGGTGGGAACATGTGTGTCTATGGCAGGGGTGAAGCAATGGGCATGGGATAGTGATTTCCAGTCCTAGCCACAACTTAAAATAACTGGGCAGGAAAAAAAAAAGAAGAAAAAGGCAATGTCAGGATCAAGCCCAGAACAACTCAATTAGAATCTCTTGGAATGAGGTCCTGGTATTTTTAAAAAATCCTTCAGGTTATTCTCATGTGTATCTTGGCTTGAAACAACTGGCCTAAAAGAGTTAGGCAAACCAGGCCCAGAAACAAGGTGCTTCCTACACTGTCTCTGGGAGAAGCGATACAGGCTATAGTTAATCTTGAGATAAACAAAGGTGGACAATTTCATGGACCTCAAAAATGGGCACTTTGTAAGTCTTTTTCAGTGACATCTATAATGTGTGCTAACAACAAACCAATTTCCTGTTAGAACCATAGGTGTAAGGGCTTGAGCAAATATCTCTAAATTCAGAGGAATCAAAGAATTGGAAACAGGGTGGAATAAGCAATACTAGAAATATGCCTTCTTTACGGACTACAAATGCATACTTTCAGAATACCTCTCATCCTTGGCCTATCTTCTCTGAACCTGCAGATAAGAATGCCAATTTGTGTCAACCTTTCCCCTTCTCCTTTTACTAACCCTGCTCCTGCATGGCGCATCGTGAAGGAGAGTTTACATTTTCAATTTTTCTTTTAAAAGATATTTCTACCTGCTCATTGTAACTGTAAATGGCACCATTATTATTTCCTTTAAAGTCTCTCCAGTTGAAAGGCACAATTCTTAATCTCTGATTCTCAGTTTCATAGTCTATCTAGTGGAAACAGTGTCACCTGCTTTGAAAGGCTGCTGATAGGATAGGAAAATAAATGTACGTTAAATACACAGGCCATGTCAGGAATATAATAGTGTCTGGAAGGTGTTGGGATTGCTTTTTTTTTCTTCAGTACATTTCCTCACTTAATTTCAGAGTTGAGTAACTATGTAAAATTGCTAAAGGAATAAGTTAGACTAAGAACACCATGCTTAAAGAAATACTTGCATCTCTATGTTCATTGCAGAATTATTAAAAATAGTTCAAGATATGGAAGCAATCTAAGTGTCTATCAGTAGACAATTGGATATAGAAGGTGTGGGACACATATATAATGAAATATTACTCAGTCATAAAATAAGAGGGAAATCTTACCCTTTGCTACAACATGGATGGGTCTGGAGAACATTATACTAAGTGAAATAAGACAGACAGGGAAAGATAAGTACCATATGATTTCACTCATATGTGGAATCTAAAAGCAAAATAAATGAACAAACAATATAAACAAACTTGTAGATATGGAGGATGAACTACTGGTTGCCAGTGTGAGAGGGGCTGAGGGGCTGGGTGAAAAAAATTAAAGATATTAAGAAGTATACTGGTAAATTGGCAGTTACAAACTAGTCAAGGGAATGTGAATTACAGAATAAGGAATATAGTCAATAATCCTATATTATAAAGAAGTAATATGCAAATTGACCCTCATGCCCTCACAAGATGGCTGCCTATGACCAGGCTGGCAGGGTGGTTAGTGAGGGATGACCAATTGACTGAAGAAGCAGGCTGCTTGGGGCAACCAGGCCAGTGGGGAGAGGGGGCAGTTGGGAATGCCCAGGCCAGCAGGGGCAAGGGGAGTGGGGGCAGTTAGGAGCAATCAGGGAGCAGTTGGGGGTGACCAGGCCAACAGTGGAGTTAGTGAGGGATAAACAAATGACTGAACAAGCAGCTGCATGGAGTGACCAGTCCAGGAGGAGGTTTAGTGAGGGACCACCAAAGGACTGAACAGTAGGCAACTAGGTCAGTGGGGGAGGGCGACAGTTGGGGATTCCCAGGCCATCAGGAGGGGCAATAAGAGGTGACCAGGCTGCCAGGGAGGGGGGCAGTTAGGGGTGACCAGGCTGGTGGGGGAGGGGGCAGTTAGGAGCAACCAGGCTAGCAGGGAGGGGGCAGCTGGGGAGACCTGGTTGGCAGTGGGGGGCAGTAGGGGCAACCAGGCTGGTTGGGGGGGGAAGTTAAGGGAGATCAGGCTGGCATGGGGGGCAGTTAGGGGTGACAAGGTAGGCAGGCAGGTGAGAGATTAGGATCCAGTGGTCCAGGACTGTGAGAGAATTGTCTGGCAGTTGGACATCCTCTGAGGGGTCCTGGATTGGAGAGGGTGCAGGCTGGGTTGAGGGGACTCCCCCATGCACAAATTCCATGTACCAGGCCTCTAGTATTATAATAACTACCTATGGTGTCAGATGGGTACTAGACTTATTGGGGGATTACTTCTTAAATTATATAAATGTTTTACCACTACACTTTATATCTGAAATAATATAATGTTGATGTCATCTGTCATTGAAAAATTTTTAAAAATTAAGGTTCTGGCTGGTGTGGTATATTTGATTGGACATCCTCCCATGCATCAAAAGGTTGCTTGTTAGATTTCCAGTCAGGGCACATGCCTGGGTTGTGGGCTTGATACAGAGTAGGTAGGGTGAGTGCAGGAGACAGCTGATTGATGTTTCATTCTCACATTGATGTTTCACTCTTTTCCTCTCCCTTCCTCTCTAAAACTCAATAAAAATATTTTTAAAATATAGTGATAAAAACTACTGATTCATGTTTTGGCACATAATAGGCATGTAATATATATTATCTTTTAAAATGATTCCTGCTATTTTTAGGGAACATTTTAGGAAAAAAAGGTGATGTAGCATTATAATATTTTATGTTAATAGATCATTATAAATATCTCTATTGTTTTTTTTTTAATTTATTATACCATAAACTTTTAGCAATCTTTCCATTTTAGGATTTCATATATTAATACTTATACTTTCTCTAATTCCCAGATAACTACCTTGATGTTGAGTTTGTGATTCAGTCCTCCCCTTTATTCTATCCACTGCTATTATTCTCAGGGATCTCAGCAATCATGTTGACTTTCTAATATCCTGGCATTATGGTTCTTAGTCCTTTAATTATTTACTTTCATCCCACTACATCTTCCCACACATATGACCATTATTAGGAATGTGTCCACTGCCAACATCTTAATTTCATTATCCTCTTTTCTGAACAGAACTATCTTATAGGTCTCTTACTCTCCCTGACCCTCAGATTTACTAGACCTGTTAGGACACACAGTTCTTGGGTATGGTGCACAGTCTTTGAAATGGATACATGTGGAAACTGTCAAGGGCCATATTAACGCAGAGAAATCAATCTGGTTCTAATGCCAAGCTATTTTAGGTTTTTATTTTAGAACCTAAAATAAGAATTCTTATTACGGGAATGTCAAGTAATACACAGAGAAATTATATTGTACCATGGATTATGTTAGATTAATATAATACGACAGCAGAAAACGCTAGAGACTCTTTTCCTATCATCAGCTTCTATATGTCATTTTGCTATAATTTGAAGATTGACTTGCACAATCTTCAAATTCGCCCGGTCTCTGATTTGATAGGATCAAATCAACTTAAGTAACTTTCACATGTTGAAAGCAGTGATTGAACTGAGCTGTATTTTGGGGAATAGAGAAGATAAAAGAAATAGTAGAATGGAATAATTCCTTGGTCCTTACATTTCTTGAGCCTCTACTATGTGTCAGGCACTGTGCTAGGTTTGGGGTATGGAAGGGTGGCAAAGAGCTGACAATCTAGTGAGCAAGATAGTAAGAGACCAGGTGGCTGTCTAAAAAGAATTTTTGAGTTGCTCTTAGGCTCACAGTTTTGCAGAGATCTTTAACGTGTATGGTTATAGTGGGTGGAGTCCTGATTGGGCCTAGGGCTGCCAATTTAGAATGTTCTTTTTATACATAGGGAACAAAGACATCTGGAGACACCCTAATGAGTTTTCAATTTGTGAGCTGCTTGGCTTTGAGTTAGAGTAGGTGGCAGATGACGTTTGGTGCCAGGCCAGTAAGTTGGATTTATATGCCCATTTATTTGGAATTTCCATAGGGGTCATTCCCGGAAAGGAGATCTATCCTGGGAGAATTATAATGCAGATGGGCTTACGTCATCAGATGCCTCATTATTACCATTTAGGGTACATACCCAATTTTGCTATTCAAAATGAAAGGAATGTAGATATATGAAATAATGGTGTCTGATTCTTTAGTAAAATAGATTTGGAGAGGCAAAACAAGAAAAAAAAAGGCAGACTTAAGCTTCCCAAAAGCAATGAGGACAGTATTCAAACTCATTTGATCTTTCCAATTTTGGGGGGGTTATCCAAAAACAAAACAAAACTTTTTTCAAGGTTCATTGGAAACAGAACTCATTTTATCTATAGTTGCTCCTAAGGAGGAGGTCATTAAGGAATTGCCAGTACCTTAACTTTTTTGACTCTCAACAAATATTTAATAAGAAAAAGATTGTATGTTATAGTTGCTATTTGTATGGGCAGAGGAGTTTCCACAAATCATTTCTAAAGAAAAACCCTCCTTCCATGGCTAGGTCTGGTGGTCTCTTCCCTAGAATTCCTTATCAATGTGCTTGTATGTTGAGCTATCAAGAGAACCCTCCAAACACTCAAAGTACTGAACAGTTATGCTGTGGTGAACTTGTCACTGTCATGTAATAGGAAATGACATCAGGTCAAATTGACAATCAATATTCTATGAGTAGCATTTGTTGCCCTGGCTATGTCTGTGTTTGAGACCCTGCTGACCTGAGACTCATTTCTAGAAGGTTCAGTACATGGGAGAGTTCTCATAGCTTCAACAGTCTGCCTCCCTGCTTTCTTGACATTGTGAAATCTGTTTGCTCAGAATTAATGGTTTCTTTTATTCACATGCCTGTAGCTCACTTGTTTAAAAATTTTTTATGCCTAATATCAGAGTTATTAACATTGCTGTCTCAATCAATACATAATAAGCTCTATGAGGATTTACTTCTATATAGTTCTATAGTCTTGACAAATTAAGTGCTAATTTTCTATTTTTGTGAAATCACCAAGGCAGCTTGAAAGCAGTAGGAAGTCAGAGATAAGGGTAAGATCCAACCAATTCCAACTACAAAGAAAAATGCATAAAATGCAAGGGAACATTGAATGACTCCAGTTGATTTGAATAGAAGAATACAAAATGTGATTGGCCTCCTCAAAGGGAATGTTCAGGGTTTTCTTGCCAACCTCCCTCGGCTACTCTGCCATCATCTCATAGACGCCTTTAAAGTTTAGATAAAAACTCAGGCAACATGGTGTAGTGGCTAACTCAGGCTTAAAATCCAAACTAATGTGTGTTCCCTCTGTTCTAGCTGCCTTGTATTATTTACTTATTTCAAAATTTTATGTTTTGATTACAGTTTGTATTCAACACTATTTTGAATTACCTTCAGGTGTATGCACAGTGGTTAGGTATTCATATAGGTTACAAAATGTCTGCAATAATTCAAGTGCCCATGTGACTTACTAGAGGCCTGGTGTACGAAATCTGTGCACTCCCTCAGCCCGTCCTATGCCCTCACGCAGTCTGGGAACCCTCGCTCCTTATTGCCTGCCTGCTTGCTGCTCCTTAGTGCTGCCACAGAGGCAGGAGAGGCTCCCTCCCACTGCTACTGTGCTGGCCAGCTGTGAGACTGGCTTCTGGCTGAGCAGTGGGAGTGCACTGACCAACAGGGGGCAACTCTTGCATTAAGTGTGCATCATAGTGACTGGTCATTCCACCATTTGGTTGATTTGCAGGTTAGCCTTTTATTATATAGGATTATTGACTATATTCCCTATGCTTTGTTTCACATCACTATGCCTACTTATTTTATTGTTGATACTATTACAGATGTTCCTCATTTTCCCCTCTTGTGCCCCCCCCACCCCCTGCCCCTGGCTTTCATCACATTGTTATCTGTGTCCAAGGGCTATGCATCCATGTCTATATCTAAACTACCAATTAGTACTTCTTAATCCCACCACCTATTTTATTCCCCCTCTCCCCCCAAAAAAAATTCCTCCCCTCTGGCCTCCATCAGTTTGTTCTCTATGATATCACTTGCGTGTGGAATCTAAAGAACAAAATAAATGAACAAACAAATTGAAACAGACTTACAGACACAGAGAACCAGCTGTGTTATCTTGAGCTAGTTACTTTCCTGCTGCAAACCCCAGTTTCCTCAGTAAAATAGGAACAGCAGGAAGGAGGAAATGAAACTGTGGCAGAGTGTGTTGGGGGGCGGGCAGAGGAAACATGGCCTACTCCTTTACTTTGGCAATAGAGATAGAGGGATATTTATGTGTTGACTGTACACTGAGTGGCCAGATTATTATGGTCTCTGAACGCATAATAATCTGGCCACTCAGTGTGTGTGTGTGTATATATATTAGTGGTAAGTAAACTGCTCTTGGGTAGAGGAAACATGGCCCCTAGAGCCTTCATAAAACCACCATTTTCCTTCATTCAAAGTATCCCTACTATTAAACATGCTGTCAGTGTTTCCAGCGACTCCACTATAGTACTCTACATGCAAAAGAGAGTGGGCATGCTCCCTGGCCCTCCTCCCTCCCCAAACCCTGCCATGATAGCCCATCCATAGGCAAGAGTGGGCATGTAACTGTGAATGGTCTGACATAGCATCAAAGCAGCCCATCAAGAATTTCTTCGAAATCTTCATTTTTGTCTTGTCATCGACATTTTGTCTCTATACCGTAGTATATTATATCTTTGTAATTATTTGCATACAAAGATATGTTTTCCTCCAAATATCGATGATCTCTGATAACTGTTTATTTGGTAATTTTGAGTATGACCAACTACACCATCATGCACCGCATTTTGAGAAAAAGATAGCCTTGAGTAAAATACAATATTGTATCAGATGGTCTTCCTCCTAGTACTAAGATATAGTTTGTTGTAAGATTCCTTATTGAATGACATAATCGGAAGACCAAGGAGACTGAGATTTGCAGAAAATTTTAGGAAGAATTTATTTACAAAGATAGTGAGAAGTGAAAAGAAAATAGAGGTCATTTATCTAGATCATTCTGGATCAGACTTAAAAATTAATTTAAAAAAATTAATTCTGGAGCTAATTGAGATCTAGTTTTTATCTGAATGACAGAGCCCAAAGAGCCCCTCGCCATTTTATAGGAAAATATTATTCTTTATTCTCACTAGCTGTGGTCACTTTCACCCAGGCCCCAGCCAAATTGTACAGCAGGATGGGGTCAGGGGGGGTCAGTGTCATTGAACTACACATCTCTCCCCATGAAAATACATGTAGACTTCATGGATAATGTGTCACAGAACTTAGTGACCCGGTAGAGCTTTTTAATTGATCAGTTGCCTTCAGTAGAGCAGTTGGGAGTCCTGATCTAGTTCCTATAACACTCAACTTAATGAAAAATTGCTATTGGTACAAGTGCACTTTAAATCGGCATAGAGCTAGGATTTGGAATTTAACTAGAGATATTTATTTTTTGGCTGATCTGATCTCATTTTTTAAGTTTAGAAAAAGGGAAGAGAAGCTCTTGGCTTCAATTTAGTATTCTGTTTCTACACTTACTACTAGCTTAGGTGGCTGGCAGGTTGATTAAGCCATCTTCATTTAGCTCAGGAGGGGGGAATGTCTGGCCCTTGGGCTAAGGCGGGGAAAATCATTTGGTCTGGCCCTGCCAAGGTATTAGGGGTGCGCTAATTAAATGTTTTACCAAATATAGCAGGCTAATTTTTAAGTTGGTAATTTTGTATGGCCCACAGATGATGTTATAAATATCCAAATGTCCCTTGGCAGAACAAAGGTTCCCCTCCCCTGATTTAGCTGGTAAAAGCCTTATAAAACTGCCTAGACATCAACAGAATAAAGCCCTCTGGGGAAAAAACAAAAAGTGGATTGGTGTCACTTTTAAAGTTTGAGACTGGACTTCAAATAAATCTGTCTGCATGGTTATTCTATTTAATAGGAATTCTAGGGGTTTTAGTTGACAGAATTGAGAAAGCTTTAATTATTTTAATGTAGCATGCCCAGTCTTTCTTCATGATGTGTGTGTGTGTGTGTGTGTGTGTGTGTGTGTGTGTGTGAGAGAGAGAGAGAGAGAGAGAGAGAGAGAATGAGAACTGATGGCTATTTAGAGAAGTTTCTGCCAAGTCTGGCAATATTTCTGGTCAAGTCCCTGGGACTGAGATTTGGTGTCAATTGGCCTTTGGGATGAAGAAAATTAGCCCATGTGCTATTTTCCGGTCTAGTTGGCCTCAAGAGCCATCAGTAGCTTGCTCAAAAAAGTAACAGAAATTGTCCCCTGTCTCCCATGCTGAGGGCTAATCTGTCTGCTTCCTAGTTGATAACCAGAGACCTCAGGGAGAGAGAAAATTAGGATTTCTGCCTGACTCACTGATCAGGCCTATGGTCCATTTCTTGAAGTCTGCATTTAGGAAGCCTAAGAACACAGCCACCGTTTATTCATTGTCAGTCTGCATTTGAGTAATAACAGATGCCGCACCTACAATGAGTCTTGTTGCTTGACAACACTGTGTTTTTGATCAGATGCCTCTACTTTGACTCTCATCCAGGGGGCTAAGGCAGGCCTGAGGGTGAATAGTGGAAGTCCCTGTGGCCCACTCTGCTTTTCAATGACTCCTTTCTTCCCTGGCTCAGGGTACAGAAGAGGAGCCACATGGGAAATGGCATACTCTGCCATGCGTAAAGCCTCTCAAAAGCCAAAAGCAGTAGGAATCTGTTAGGGTTTGGAATTGGCAGATACTTCTGTGTCTCTGATAGGAGTGGGTCAGACAACTGACAGAAAACTGAACTCCTCCCACAACTGCCTAGAGACAACACACATCGCACTCAGTCTCTCATCAGGGCTGGCGCAATCTGGGAACAGGGGAGACTGGCTTCGGAGCTCTGCTCCTCGCTGGCTGTGTGACCCCTGGCACACGCGGGCTTAACCCTGAGCCCCGGTTTGCTTATAAGCCAACAGAGGGGTACTTGTCTCCACTTTTCCCTTTCTCTTCAGATTTGCTTCACCCCCGATCTTTTCCTGAGGAACTTGCAATAGGCTGGGTGTTCTGATTAGGTGTTAGGCAATTAAGGTCAAAGGTCACATTCAGAACATCCCAAGTGCTCCTCACAGCTGGAAAATGCCTAGAGGAAGGTTTTCTGTGTGTTGGTTGTTCATGCTTCCAAAAGCTGTGTAGTTGGAAGATGGGAAGGCGCTGCAGACTGGTACCATGGTGCCTTCTTTCCCACTCCTCCCGTGCTCTCCCCGCCTCCCGACCTTCTCCCCTCCTCAGTACCTGTCTCCCCAGCTTCACCTCTGTGACTCCCTCCTGGTCAGTCTAGCTAGAGGACCCTCTTCCATGTGTGGAGCTCTGTTACCTTTGTTCTGAGAGCCTACTTTTCACTTGTGTTGTGAAATATCTTCTGTATTTCAAATTGGAATTGGTATTTGTATATCCTTTTGCTATTTTACATGGTTCCTTTCTCTTGTCTCCTTAGCTAGACAGCTGATTTCTTGAGGGCAGGGAGAGTGTTTATTTTTAAAAAAAATATATATTTTTATTGATTTCAGAGAGGAAGGGAGAGGGGGAGAGAGAAAAACATCAATGATAAAAGAGAATTATTGATTGCCTGCCTCCTGCAGGAATGAAGCCCACAACTAGGGCATGAGACCTTGACCAGAATTGAACCCAGGACCCTTCAGTCTACAGGCTGAAGTTTTATCCACTGAGCCAAACTGACTTAACACCTTGAACATAGTAATACAGGGTGGGTAGAACCGATGGTTAAAAAAAATAATAATAATTTTACAGTTTTCATCTGTTCCCATAGGAGCAGGGAGCCTCCTCACATGCCCTAACCCACTCTCAATTAATATCAAATCTTCTCACTGCTTTTTTTCATCAGAGAGCAGATGAGGCTTCTAATTTTGAACTCGTGCTACTTTTAGAAAGGTTATTTTATTTTCTTCTTCTTTTGACATGTAAAAATGAGACCATGCTTCCTTTCCTGCCTCTCAGATAGATACCTGTTAGGTTCAAAGATCTAGCTCTCTACTCCTCTCGGTGTCTTTGAAAGGTAGACAACACATTCATTTCCTGATAATGAGATCTTTTCTTTAAAACAAATGTCATAAAACTAAATTCCTTTCCATATTCCAGGTCCTCATTCCTATAGTTCAAGAATTCCCTAAATTGGAAAATATCAGTCTCACAAATCAATCTCCATTTGACCTGTTCTCCACAGTCAAATCCAAATGCCTGCCTTCACAGTTCTGCATTCCTCTGAAGCTAAATGATATAAAAATGTCAACCACATGCTTGCGTTTGAATCACCCTGCCTGTCTCTGCTCACAGGGGCTGAGTCAGCACAGTGGCTCCGGGGGGAGGGCATGGCTTCCAGCCTATTTCTAACAGACAGAAGCATCTCCAAGGCGGCATTGTCAGAAGCCAAGGACATTTTTTAGGCATAGACTCTGAGCTTGTTGCCACATAAACAAATAGAAAGATTTCACTTTTGCTTCCCCACTCTTTGGATAGACAACAAGTCCTAAGAGGGAGACGGGAGCCAGTGAAGTAGCTTGGGCAGCTCACAGCTCAGAAGGAAGCCGGGAATTGCTGGCTCTGGCTCCCAGCTCAGGGCAAGGCTGTGAGCAAAACCCAGCCATGAACTAATGTCTGGAAAACACCTCGGCTGGACATTTCACCCATAGACCCAGAGGCTGCTCAATGTGCGAGCGAGCAGTTCTCATTTCTGGCTGGACAGTGAAATCACCTGTGAGGCTGTTAAAGGCTTCCAGGGGCCGGGCCCCACCTAGGCCTGGTGAGTCCCAAGCATGGGTGATTCTGAAGAGATCTCAAGGGGATTCTGACATGCAGATAGGATGGAGGACACTGACTGGTGGTAGCAAAAGGTCAGATTTCCTTTTGAATACTTTGACTGAGTTTCTGTTAATCATAATCTGTGCTTAAACACGGATCTAGATACTTTATGATTCAAGAATAATATTATCACCCCCCCCTTTTTAGAATACATTTTATTATTTGCAGATAGGAAGGGTGAGTGAGAGAGAGAGAAATATAATGATGAGACAGAATCTTTGATTGGCTGCCTCCTGCACGCTTCCCACTGACAATCGAGCCTGCAACATGGGCATGTGCCCTTGACCAGAATCGAATCTGGACCCTTCAGTCCGAAGGGTGATGCTCTGCTCTATCCACTGAGACAAACCAACTAGGGCATATTTGATGGGTTATTCTTAAGAGAGTAAATATAGGCTAGATCTAGAAAGGGTCTTAGAGATCACTGAGTCCAACTTTGACCAACAGGCTTAATGTATGGTGCCAGCTATGACTAACAGAGGCCATCCAGAGAAGACATTGAGAAGGATGGAGAAGGACAGAAAGGCTGTATCCTTACTCAAAAGATTGAAGTTTTGTGCAACTCCTGATGATGACTGTCTCATGTAGGACGGTGGCAGTGTCATGTGAACAGGTATTTGCCATTTCTTAGGAACATGAAGAAATTACTTGCAGAAAGGGGAATATACTTGCCTAAATTCATACCAAGTGACTGGCTTCCTTATGATTTCTCTTATCGGGCATGAACAATACTCTTGATATTTAAAGGGTGAAGTTAGGTAAACTATATACTTTCAGGCTGTCTCAGCTCAGTCAATGTATGCAATCATTTGCTAAATTTGAATAAATGGTGAGCTCTAACAGGGATCATCACGCCCCAATTCAGGCCAACCGCTTCCACTTTGCTTTGCCTTGTCTTTGCAAATATGGCCCTTGTCTGTGAGCATATCTGGAGCACTGACTCAGTGGTTTGGGTTTATGATTTTGTTGCTTTCACATTTTGAAACCTGGAAGAAGGCTGACACATCTACTAGCCTTTAGGAGCTACTATTCCAGCCTCCTGGAGGCCTTTTGAGACTTACTTCCAGCTGCTTTCTAGTCCTGCTGTGTATGCTTAGAGGATTAGGTGATGTGAGTCTCCAGGTATTGCAGTTTCTTCCATTCACTACGTGTATGCCCCCAAAATACAACCTTGGATATCTGGCTCCCCGATGGGGCCATTACCCCCCTTTTCACACCCTGCTTTCTTGTCCCTTCCTTGCTGTCTGGATAGCCTTGGAGGATGATTTCACTGAGCCCTGTTAGCTCTCTTCCAAATATCCACCTGCTCTCCTGCCTCTGCACACTACTCAGCTTTTTATTTCCCCTGTCAGATCTTTATCCCAAGATAGATATCGGGAACCTATGTGCAAAACACTAGGAATGAATCGTCTGCTAAGATTAGAAAAACTTTCAAACTCAAACATCCTGCTCCATTATGAGGAATGTATGGCAAAATGCCACTCTCCTGAATTAAGCCCAACACATATTTTCCCTAAATGTTATTGGCATTGAGTTCAGTTGATCATTACTACACATGTAGCTCTCTACTCTGCAAATAGATAGATTGTTTAGAATAAGTCCTATTCCTTAAAAAAGCTATATTAGCACTATATGTATGTTTAATTGTAGTTAATTTGGGGAATGGGTGGAGGCTTTGGGTGTGCTTCATTCATCATTGTTGGATTTTTTAAAACAAATAAGTACATATTTCATAATTGTAAAATAAAAATATTTAGTCAATTAAAAAATTTAAAAGGGTTCACAAAATCTTAGAGATGAACAGACCTCCTTTTGATTCAAAATCTGCCATAGATCTTTATCAAATTTACTATACAATTTTGTGTGTATCAGAATGTGTGTGTGCGTGCTTGTGTGTGTGTATGCTTGTGTGTGTGTGTAGGGTTGATAATTTTCTTTTCATAGGAAACAGTGTTCCTTATTTGGAATTATGACTCTGTTACATTTTTGGTGTTAAAATGATGATTTTAAAAATCCTTTCTTGGTAATATAAATAATTGGAGATTTAATGTCAGTTCTCAAAACTTTAGACACTTATGGGTTTATTAAATTTATAGTTTTGGACTTTCTCTTATTGTAAACCCCCCCCCCCCATTTAACAGATGAGGGAACTGAGGAAAATAGAGAAGTGCTCAGGAGAAGTGATTTAATTGTGTTCTGTTCAACATACCACTCTGTCTCTCAATCCAAAAAATTATTCATTTTTCATAAAATACTTACTGAGCATATAACTTGATGAAGGAGTCAGGAATAAATAGATATATCCTCCTGGAGCTTAGAGTGTAACATAATGGCAAGCAGCATTCATTTACATACCATATGCTAAATCACTGAAATACTTTCCTTATTTAGCAAGTAAACTAGCATTATACCATCTTATTTGCAAATAATTATTTCTTTATTTGTAGTTCATTACAAATTTAGTACACTAAATCTATGTCAGCCATTCTGCTTTGTCCATAATACTGACTCTTAAGCAATATTTAAATATACAGAGAAATATGTGTGTCTGCTTTTATTGTTCACAGCTCTCCAATCCTACTTTGGCCTCTGGAGTTAACCACTATGAATAGTTTTGTGGATAATTTTCCTTAGTGTGTATGCATATATTAGCAGGTTACTCCTCTTTTTTAATGTATCTTTTCTTACATATTATCTTTTTCTTGCAGAGTAAACTCTCTTAATCCTCATTCAACTGATCCTATCATTTCTGAAAACCACCTCTTGACAGCTTTGCCTAAACAGAGGCCCCACTCAACTTAAAAACAAGTTGTGTTCAAAGCTTTTTGTTTTATAAGCTGATTGGAACTTGGGCTGTGCTCTCTCATAAAATGAGTTACAAACATGTTTTACATGATGGCTGCAGCAGCACAAGAGAAAGGTTAATACGGAAAAGGAACATTTAAAGAGTATTTACCATGTGTGAAAAACCCTATTAAGAACTTTCCATTATTTCATTCACTCTTTGCAACATTTTTGTTAGGACGGTTATTAGTCCAAATTAAACAGATGGAGCAACTCATGTTCAAAGGAATGAAGTAACTTGCTCATTGTCATTTAGGCTGCAAATGTCAGAGCTGAGAGACAGGCCCGGATGTGTTGAATTCCTAAGCACATGCACCTTTCAGGGCCTGGAAGTTAGTTGGATAGGGAAAGGGGAACACACAGACACACATGCAGTTGCAGGAGGTGGTATGGTGTCCACTCCTCTGGGTCTGGTGGTCTGAGAAGGAAAGATCAGGAGCTTGGGGGCTGGCAGCTCTAATTCCATCACACCTTCTTCACACCCTAATGGATGACTGGTCAGACCAGGGGAGCTGCCACTCGCACGTGTTTTTGGCTTCCAAAGCAAATCAGTATGGGGCTAATCTCTCTGGACTCCATCAATTGGCTGACTCCATTTTCCTCTGGGTTCTGATTGGGCCTGTCCAATGGAAGGCACCAGCAGATGGAAGGTGGGAGAGAAATACCAGGTCATTTAGTTCCCTGGCCTTTTTCCTATCACAGCTGCTCTGTAGCGACTGGATTCCTATACCCAGAGCCCTGGCTCCTGCTGGGTGGCTTTCCCGCCATCTTCAGCTATCTCTAAATTCCAGCAAGCAACTCCTCCCTGGTACCTTCAAGCCAAAGGGTGGGAACGGCATTCTTACTCTTACTAGCCAGGTGCTTTGCCATTTTTTATTGGCTTCACACAACTTTGCCCACACTGTTTTAAATAATCCTCCACTGAACTCTCTAATTGTTCCTTTTGAGTGTACTGTCTGTTTGCTACTGGGAACCTGGATGATCCAGTAAATGAAACGAGAATTTGTTCCTGAAAACAGATCCTCAAAATGGGAATCTGTGATTAGGTTGCTCACATAGTTGATGAGGTCACCGATAATCTCCTTGCCAAGGTGAAATGGATACATGGCATGTGGTGGAATAATAGGGACTCAAATTCTCAACAGCTGTAGCATGGGATGATGCAGGTGAAGGGCAAGGGAGATCATGTGACTGTGGCATTCACTGTGCTGTCAGGTGATTCAGATTACATAGATTGGGCCACAGGCTGGCTACTTAGGAAGCCCCAGAGAGCATAAACAGAAGAAATGACAAATTATCAGTCTTGAGTGCCCAACTCAGGGCAGTGGCGAAAAATCAGACAGCCTCTTTGGAAGTGCTTAAAGAATCTTTTACTTTCTTTGTAGCTGCAGGGCCCACAAAGATCTAACTCAGGGTAGCTTTTAAAGAATTCTCTATCTTCTCTAGCTACAGGGCAAATATGGCTTAAGCTCATCTGTGATGAAACACATATACTGTCTCTGTCCACCTTTCCCCTATAACAAGATGACCCGGGACTTGCAATCTGACAAAAGAGAAGGTGATGTGCTGAGGATTCAGGTATACTGGGGATAGCCTCTCAGCTCTGACACTTCCCCCCATAAGGCATTGGGCACATTGCTTCATTACCCTGAGAGAGAAGATGCTGCTGCATCAATAAATGCACACCACTCCTTATTCGGGTATGATAAGGTATACATAGAAAAAGAGTAGATTCCTGAGGTATGTGATGAGGCTCTTTGGAGCAGATACAGAAGATTGAGAACTTTGAACTTCCAAATTCCTCTGATTCTTCAGAGCCACATGTGAGGTGGCAACCCTTCCCATTACATCATTAGCAAGCCCCAGTAGGAGAATCAGTCCAGACCTCTGGTGTTTGGAGTATTTCCATGACCCCCTTCTGAATAACCATTCTCCCTTTAAACAGCCTCGGCCTTGCCACTGGGGCCTAGTAGAGACCAACTCCCTGGCCACATTAGTTTTCTGTGGCTGCAGTAACAACCTATCACAAACTTGGGTCCTTAAAACAACAGAAATTTGTTCTCTCACCATTCTGGAGACCAGAAGTCTGAAATAAGGTGTTAGCAGGGCCACGTTCCCTCCAAAGGCTCCAGAGGAGAATCCTTCCTTTCCTCTTCTGGGCGCTGCTGCTGCAGGTATGTGACAGCGTAACTCCAGTCTCTCCCTCCGTCTTCACACTGTCTTCTCTTCTGTCTCTGATAAGAAGACTATTGCTGGATTTAGGGTGCACCCTAGTAACCCAGATGGTCTTATCTCTAAATCCTTCACTTAATTCTGTCTGCAAAAATGCTTTCTCAAAATATGGTCACATCACAGGTTCCCATCTCTTTTGAGGGACCGCCATTCAAACTACTACACCGACTATGGAAAATCAAGAGAATGTGTGACCTGAGCTGCCCCTAATGAACTGGGTGTTACCTGACTCACCATCCATAGAACTGGGAATGTACAACGGCAACCCAACAAGTGCAAATGGGATCTAAGAGACTGGGTTCAACACAAGCAGGTGGCTCAGTCTTTCAACACCCACTTTGGTGCATTGACTCCTTTATCTCAACTCACATCTATAGCCTGATGTGGAACCCCTTACACCCATGTGACTGGGGAGAAAAAAAACTTGAGCTTGACTTTGACATGTGGTCAAAGCCAGAGGTACGTGGCCACTGCATATGGTCTCAGTTAGGGTGACTCTGAAAGACCCTCATGAGGGGAAATTATTTCGATTAGCAGAACTTGAAGCAGTATATCTGGTAGCCTTTTTAGTTAGGCTACCAGAAGATGGCTTGAAGTTTATACCTACATCTTTACAGGAAGTGGCTTAACACCTAACCGGTTGGTCAGGAACTCTAGGAGAGCATGATATGAAGATTAGTGACAAGGGGAAGTATATGAAGAAGGATAGGAATCGAAACCTCTCCGTGTGCTCTCCCTCATCGAGTTGATCTGGTCACCGCCACTGCTCAGTCTCCAAACTGACAGCAGCAGAGACCAATGCTGAACCTCTGGTATAGCATCATTCCCTTGACTCTAGAGCCACAACCCTCCCCCATATTATTGGACTCCTTCCATCGGGGCACTTTCCCTCACAGAATTAGCTATATATATATATTTCACCCAACTTTTATGCCAGTACCACCATTTCTAGAATTGCATGCTTTATTTCCCCCCATTTTGCTTATTGGTGTGGGGGATGGGTAGTGTTGGGCTTGTGACCAGTCACAAAAGCAGGGACTATAGTTGTTCTATAGTTGTTTTTTCCCTCTACCCACATAGTAGTGCCCTGCACCTCCTCACCCCCGAGTTATGTTGTATGAAGAACACTGATGGAAGCTTGAATTTTATTTTCATGTGGGAGTATGAGTGGATTCACAGCACCTTAAAGTGATATATTCAGAGATTGTGTGTTTCCTACATTGGGGACAGGTACTTTTTAATGAAAGGGAAAAGATGCTAAGGCCTAAAAATGTGCTCAGTGTTCACTGCTCCTCTAGATCTGTTTCGCATCCTCCCCTCGCCAGCACTATCCATGGAGAGGGTGATCCCGGGGCCCTCTCTCACCTGGCTTCCATGCCCAGTGGCCTTTTAGTTGTAATGACAATGGCAGGTGAGAATGCTGGGGGGAAGAAGGACTAAGCTGGCATTTCCTGGTGGCTCCTTTCTTCTTTCTAGGGCCAGGGCACCATTTGGTAGTCCTCTCTCACAGCCACATTTATCTTCAGTCTCAGCAACCACTCTCTCCCCTTCTGTCTTCAGTCTTGAAGTTAAACAGCCCTTTCATGAACTCCCTTTGGTCACCCATTCAAAGAAACCATTTCTACCTTTCTAGGATTTTGACTGGTAGAACACCCAAAGCTGTGTTTTTTTTCTGTTTATGTTAGGGAATTCCTCCTTCTCCACCTCCATCCTGTTCATGTGCTCATCTGTCAAGATGCTTGTTTCTGGTCATGTGTATATGCTGAGAGAAGGACAGATCTAAGACAGCTTCTCTTCCATGGACTGCAGTCACTTCCATAACAACAACTAGAGGAGGAGAAAGGAATTTCTCTCTGGGGTTGGGAAAAGTTGGCCCCTGGATCATCTATGTGCCAAGATCTCTGAACTTAAACATGGGTGCTTTGTTCACTCTGTTGGCATTATAGCTAGCAAAGCAAATTAATTGACTATGCTATTCTAGTGATAGGAAAGACAATAGTCCATTACTAGGCTATACGCTTGCTTTATTCATTCATTCAACAAATATTTAGTGAACACTTTGATCTAGGCTCTGAAAATATGGAACTGGACAAAACAAATTGTCATGGAGCTTACAATTCCCTTAAATAAGCCCCTGCCTTCTTCTCTATGGTATGATGAGCATTATAGCAAAAGCTCAATGAATAATTATTAAATGAATAAAGATGAGGATTAGAAAAAAAAAGATAAAAAATAAGTACACCCTAGCTGGTTTGGCTCAGTGCATAGAGCATTAGCCTGCAGACTAAAGGGTCTCAGGTTTGATTCTGGTCAAAGGCACATGCCTGAGTTGCGGGCTCGATACCCAGTTAGCAGGCATGCAGGAAGCAGCCAATCAATGATTCTCTCTCATCATTGATGTTTCTACCTCTCTCTGCCTCTCCCTTCCTCTCTGAAATCAATAAAAATAAATATATTAAAATATATAGGTAAGTGATAGTTACACAGCATTTCCCTACTGATAGCCTAATGCAGTTTAATCTTTAAGTATGGGTGTGATCTTTGCAACACTGACTTTCCCCAGACTATCTAGCCCTTAGAAACTGATGGAAATGAAATGAAGTTTTGCTACATTCCTCTCAGTTTCCTGTTAAATATGTGGAAGCATCATAATATCAGACTAACTGTTGCTGCTAAATAATCTGCCCATTAGCCTCTTCTGGAAAAATCTCACATCCTTTGCCCTCTTCTCTCTATCCCTCTGTTGGGGCAAGTTCTGTTGCAGTGACTTGGCTCACTGGCCTTCCACATCTCAGTTGCATCTCAGCTCACAGCCTCTGTTCCACAGGACCACTTTCCAACCCCCCTTCCTCAGAGGTGTCTCTGTAGATTCACTTCCTCTTTTCTTCTGGCCCATCTCTCTCTCTCTCTCTCTCTCTCTCTCTCTCTCTCTCTCTCTCTCTCTCTCTTTTAACCTCAGCTCCCTTCTTTCACCTTCTAGATTAGTATCTTGATGATTGTCAATCAAGTCTGGTCCATCATGCTGCTATCATCAGTCTACTGAGAATACTGTGGATGGACCAATGGGTGGTGTGTCAATAGACTCATTTTGTGAAATGGAAATTGGAAGAAACCTAGAACAACAGAGTAGGTGATGGAAAGCAAAGTCATTTATTCCAGATATAGCTCATTCCTGGTAGGTCTCAGCATTGGCATTTCCTTCTTATATTGTTGTTTTTTTAGCACAAGGTCAAATTTAAAAATGTGTGTGCTGACACTCACAGTTGTGCCTTCTCATTGTTGGGTGGCTGGTGTGTGGTCAGGGTTTTTCAGCTCTTTGTAGTTTTGTGTGAAAACTCACTGTGACACAGGGTGGGAGGGAAAAGACCCATAGGGGAAAATTTTTGCTCACAGTAGAGCTGAAATCAAAGGAATGCTTCAGGCTGTGAAAAATGGCTTCCCATTCCCTGGCTCCAGACTGAGCATTCATGCCTCGGAAAAAGGTAATCTGGAAAAAGTGAGGTGCGGGGAGGATGGGGATTTTCACATTGCAGCGGAGAATATCCATAGTTTCTTTTCAGGTTTAATTGTATGTGGGTGGTGTACAACTATAAGTGCTCATAAATTGTCTACCCCAATACTGAATTGAGGCCCCTCCATATGTGTCTGCAGGAGCTGAGCTGAAGCCAGTAGAATGGGCCAAAATACACTAGAACTGCAGCCAAACCGATGACAGAGACTTTGAAAAGTCAGCTTAGAGACCTGTGGACCCAGTTATTGGAGTAATAGATTTTTTTGTCCTGTGCCTCCACACAGATGCTATTTCCCCCCCTCTTTGGGGTGGAATATGAAATGAGAATATACTGATGGAGAAACTGACATTCTTCTCTAGTTGAAAAAGAAACATTTAATAACTTAGGAAACTATTCAGAAATTTTAGGAAAAACATGTCATGTGGCATTTCATAGGATGTTCAAATTGTTTATGTAAGATACTTTAAAAATGCAAACATTGCTAGATGTAGCATTACTAATTTTCAGTACATGGAGAAAAGTTTATTTCTAATCATTACAAAATGGCAATGAGAAAAAAGGACTTTGAACACCCCCTTTACTTATCCCCCACCAAAGCGAAGTAGTAAAATGCTATGAAAATATTTCCCACCACTACCTACTGGTTACCTTTTACAAGTGGCTATTTTGATAGATTGATTAGTGTTCAGTACAGAAATTTTATTCTTGTGTGTTTTGTGTAAATGTGAGACATTTTTGAGATTGGAAAGGATGAAGGCAATTAAGGAATAATGGCCATTTGAAGGTTGGGCAAAAACAATTCAATAGCTTGGTTATCACTCAGATGTTTTCATTATGCCTGGTATATAATATTTATCAAATTATACTCTGCTAAGCGAAGTATATTGAGTGACATTTCTAAGGAGACTCTTATAAGGAAATAACCAGACTCTGGAGTGGCTAGTTGGTCCTGCAACAAAGAAATGAAACATTCTCAACCCTCTGGTCAATGACCAAATTGGGTAGGTAACTAAAGCCACATGGAAGTGATAGAGTGGCCCAGCCTGTTTGGATTCAGTTTAAGGATTCATATATGGGTCTGGAGTGAAGGCTCTTTTTGGATATGAAATTACTTGATGCCACTTAAAATATCACTGAACTAACTAGTCAGATTTTTATTTTATTTTAATGAGCAAAAGGGAAGGTACTTTAGAAAATGATAAAATAGTTAAATAAATGAATCATTTAAGAGAACTGAGACTAAGATCCCTCTCTTTGGGGTTTTAGGCATATAACTTGCTAGTGAGAGGGTCCCTTTTCCTTCATCAAAACAATGGGACCAGGAGACAAGGCATGGCCAGGCACGGTGGCAGCAACAATGAAGGCCATGATATGAGGAAGCTGCGATCCACAACCAGAATATTAACAGGTACTAAGGAGAGTTTGCAAACCACTGTTAGAGGAAGAGAGGAAATGGGAGAAACAAAAGGTTTCAGATATCCCATTATCATTGCACCCATAGGTATTTACTAATATTTGTTGAATGAATGTGAGTAAAACTAAGGGGTGAATTTTGGGGATAAGCAACATCAAAAGTTTCCAAATATCTCCTCTTAAGGGTTTTGGGGAAGCGGTTGATTTTCCCCACCAAAGAAGCTAACAAGGATGACACAAAGTCAAATTTCTGGTCTTCTGTTGGGTATAATTGGTGGCAGTAAGGAAATTAGTAAATGTTCTGGAAGCTGGAGGGTTTTCAGGGGGAATAGACCTTAGACAATAAAGTGGTGCACTTTACCAGCAGGGACTGGGTCACCAGGGAGTCCCACTGCTGAGCCACATTGCTCTCGCCCTGTGGAAGCTCGAGGGCCTGAAAAGGATTCTGTAGGAATTGTCCTTCCATCAGTAGGCAATCCAGAGCCCGCTGTGTACTTGCTCCAAGCTGAAAATATGCTTGGCCTTAGACCATTTTGGAGGAAAAAGTACAACTTGTATTTCCAAAGCATGAAGCATCTTTACTCTTGTGAAAGTGATTCCTTTGCAGAACAAACTGCTTTAGGGCAGTGGTCTGAAATACTAGGAGACTCCTCCTGAATCCCTGGTATGGATGTAAATTGCTTTTAGGATAATGTTACTTAAATATTTATGTATAAACATAAAACTAGGAACAAATTCTTTATGCTTATAAATATTATGCATCCTTCAACCAAATTTCATTGCAAATTATGTTCAGCCTCATTAAATTTAGCACATCTGCAGTCTGCACTTTGATAGTATGTGCTCTGTGAGGACACAATTTTTCCACTACTTTTCTCTGTTTTAATTTCCAATAAACTTTGTGCAGTGCTCTGTACAGTCATTGTGTCTTGAGTTGGTTTTAATGCCATCATTTACAAGTTATATCCACTTCCCTTCATTCCTCATTCATCTATATGGTAATCAATGTTGGATCAAATCTGTCTATTGAAAAACTTAAGACACTGAAGTCTCATTATATAAAAATACCTTTTAATTAAAAATGCCCAAGGTAAGTTTTAACTTTCCAGTGGGTAAAACAATAATAAAGAATGATAAAATGATCGTTTTGGGTAATCATTGTCATTAGGATATTAATGTAACAGCAATCAAATTGCCTTTTTATACTTTGGAGGTTAAATGCTACAACTCAAGTGATTTCTTGTTTGGTTATACGTACAACCCAACCACAAGCAACATGAAAGTGGCAGTATACAGTTCTCAGGTAACTGAGAATATGATAATATTAATTTTAAAATTTTAAATTTTTCCTCAGGGTGTATTTAAAATACAATACAGTATAGAAAATAATATGATAGACATGTAACTTTTAAATAAATCATAAATAATACTATTTTGCAATTATTTGCTTCAAGTATCTTTTTAGTTATTATTTTATTTTTAAATTTTACAGTAAAATATTTTATTTTTGTTGCATAACTCTGAGTTTTAACACATATTTAGATTTGTGTAACTACCACTAGAAAAAACAGTTCCATCACCTCCCCAAATAGCCTTGTGCTGTGCTTTGTAGTTAGATGATGCCCTCCTCCCCTCCTTCCCAAACCCAGCCGATCCACTCCTGGATGCTACTGGTTCTCTGTCCTGATAGTTTTACCTTTTCCAGGATGTCATGTATATGGAATCCTAGTATAGGCAACCTTTGGAAACTCAATTCTTTTACATTATATAACGTATGCTGTATACTAGTATGTTAATGCCACTTTTTTTTTCATTGCCGAGTATGTTGCATTGTGTGAATTTACCATACTTTTTTACTTGTTGGAAAACATTTGATTTGGGGTTAGTATCTAGCAATTACAGGTAATACTGTGATAAATGTTTGTGTACAGGTTCTTGTGTGAACATTACTTTTCATTTTCTAGCATAAATCCTATAAGTAAGATTGCTGGGTTATATCATAACTGTGTATTTAACTGTGGAAGAACTAAGTTGATTTCTAGAATGTCTGTACCATTGTGCATTCTCAATGGCAATGTGCGAGTTATGGCTGCTCCCCTTCCACATTAACATTTAGTATGGCAGGTTAAAAATTATTTTACTCATTCTAATAGTAGAAGTATAGGTATGTAATCATTCTTGTAGGTATGTAGAAGTCGTTGCTAATTTTGAGCAGAGAAGTGTCTTGATCTGATTATCATTTTAATTGAATGCTTGTTAGTTCAGAAAACTCTAATTAATCAACTAACATAAACCGTAAGAAGGCAAGTTAGAAGGAGATCTTTTTATTAGAAGGCTATTGAAATCATATCAACAATGGAAATGGTGATTGAGACCAGGTTATAGTAGTAGAGGTGGTGAGAAGTTATGAATTTCTTTGGTAACCAATTGAATGTGGGATGAAAAAGGAAGAGAGAAGTCAAGGATGACTATAAAGTTATGGGGCTAAGCAATAAAAAAAAATAGAATTCACATTTACTAAAATATGAGACCATGATAGGAACAGCTTCTGGAGAGAGGTCCAGAACTCAGTCTTGGATAACTGAGTTTGATATAACTATTAGACATCCAAGTAGACATCAAGTAGGTGGCTGGATATATGTATCTAGAATTCATGTCTGGGCTAGAAATTGAAATTAGGAAGTTATCAATATAGTATTTACAGACATAAGCCTGGATGAAATCTTCAATGGAGTAAGTGTAGATAAAAAGAAAGAAGGTTCAGTTACTGAGCCCTCAGGAAATCTAACATTCAAGGGAGTGAGGGAGGGGAGATAAAAGGCAACCAGCACAGGATCCTGTGCAAAATGTCTTCCCAATAACTAATGAGACCATGGCAGAAGCTAGGCATATGATATAGGAGTCCATCAAGCTCATTGTAGTACATTGATTGCAACAATTAAAATAGCAGCAATTAGTTAAAAATAAAACATCTGGAATAAATGAGAAACTGGACATAATATTGGAACAACATGTATAAACCAGAAATGTTTGGGGCCAACTACGATGTTTATTCTACCATTTATTTGTGGATAAACTCATTATTTTTGACTCTCCTGGAACCTGATTTTCTTATAGCAGTCATTTTCTGTCTCAGCACAGGCTATACTTTGACATACTTATTGCTCAAATAAACCCCCCATGGATCACCCCAACCTTCTTCCTCACTTCCTATCATAACCAATCTATCAACATAATTTTTTCTTCTTCTTTCTCAATAGCATATGAATCCATTTACTTCTCTTCATTTCTATCACTACCTTCTCAGTCCATATACTCATAGCTCTCACCAGGACTGCTCCCTAATCTCATAAATCATACCTCAGTACCACTCTTACTCCCCCTGCAAACTATTCTCCACACCTGTAACTAAGATGGGTTTTCAAAAATGGAAATGTAGTCATCTTTTCTACTTCAAACTTGCTAGTGGCTTTTCAAACTGAAGTCCAAATTTCTTATGATCTGCAATAAGCTTCTTCATCTAGCTCTGCCTCTCTTCATTTTAATCTCTCACTGACTTCACTGTCATTTTCTATCCTCTAGTCTTTCAATCCTTGTTATGTGCATGTTTGTATAACCCCAAATTATTATGTTGAAACCTAAGTCAATGGGGTACAATTTGGAGATAGGAACTTTGGGAGGTGATTAGATCATGAGGGTGTTGCTCCCATGATGGGATTATCTCTCTCTTCCTAACATGTGAGGCCACAGGAAGAAGGTGACCATCTGCAAACCAGGAAAAGTTTTCACCAGACATTGAATCTATTGGCCCTTTGATCTTAGGCTTTCAACCCTCCAGCACTGTGAAAAATAAATATTTGTTGTTTAAGCAGTGTATGCTAACTGAAACAGTTCCTAAGACATGCTATCTCCTTGCTTCTATAGGCCATTATTAGTGCTTGAAACACTTTCTCACTCAATGACTTCTTTGCCACCTAACTCCTACCCTTTCTTTACTTCTCATTTAAAGATCTCTCTCCAAAACTTGTTTTCCTAGGCCAGCCCTCCTCCTCCTTAGTTCAGGCTATAACTTATTGAATACTTCAATGCCACTTACTTTCCCTTTTGTAACACTCATCACATGTGAATTAGAGGTCTCTAAAGTGTGGCTGTGAATACCACAAGGACAAGAACCTTGTCTGTCACTCAGTCTCCAGGCTCTGCTCATACTGCGCTCAATAAATGCTGAGTGACTGAAAAGCCATGGTCTAACTTTATTTTTCAAAGAATCAGTTGAACCTAACCTATCTTCAAATTTTGTCTTAAAAACTAAATCTCTAAAAAGCATCAAAATATGAAGTCCTGAATTCTTATTATCTGTCTCTTGTATTGATTGGGGTTTCCCTAGAGGAATCTGTATTTCTTGTGGACTAGATGAGGACTTGTCTGGATTCTTGTCTCGGCATTACAAAGGGTTCAGCAATCTGGAGAAAGGAGCTGCACATAGATTAAGAAGAAGTCCAAGGATAAAAGATAATTTTGAAAGGCATTGGGGGTCAGAGGAGCTTCAACTAAAGAAGCTAAAAGACTACTCCTTGTCTAAGGACCCAGTGCTATTTATTAACACAATTTGTCCTAAGGCAAGGTGGAGACATACACTTCAAAGGGTAGGGCTTCAAAGGGTAGGGTTTATAGCATTGTAAACTGGGGAATAGCCTACAGCTATTCAGGTGTTTGGCCAACAGGAGGCAATGACATGCAAATTAAAATGCCCTGAGCTGTCTGGCAGCAAGCAATCAGGTTTGGGAGAGTGCCTTTCCAGCCATTCCAACAGGTAAACTACATTTGTGGCTCAGCCCTTGTTGAGCTCCCAAGCTTCACCAACCTTTTGATGAAACTCTTGTAATTGTGACATGTTGGCATTGGTTCCCGGCAAGGACTGGGAACCAATGCCAACATGTCACAGTTACAGGAGTCTGATCTTTTTTGGTCCAGTTTCAGAGTGGTCTTCTTCTTCTACCTCAGGGTCTTGATTTCTTTCTTTCTTTCTTTCTTTTTTCTTCTTCTGGGATCTGGGGTCAGAGTGGTAGGGAGTTTTGTGATGGAATATCTGATGTATACCTATACCTTTAGGCAAGACTTCATCTGAAATAATTCAGATTAAAGATTTCTAGTTTGTAGAATAGGAAGATATTTTATAATGTTCCCCACCACAGGAGATCCATTTTCATGTATATTTCTCATAAGAATATATTTCCTAAGATTTCATCTTAATTTTTAGTTCCTTTTTACCCAAATGTATTGTGTCCTATCCCCAGCAAAAGGGGAGAATAGTTGGCTCTTTTCCTCTGTCTAAAGACTCACCTTAGACATGTGAAGAGTTCATAAATCAATCTTCCTAGTTTTTTGGAGGGCAAAGTCAGAAAGGTTCCTTGGGGAATAAGTTCCCTTTCCCGAAGATGGGTTTCTACTGTGCTGCCAAACTCTGTACTATTAAAAATGCATCATGCTTAGAGAATTTGAAGTCTTTCCATTTAAAAAATGCATTAAAAAACCAACAGCAATATAACTCCTGGAAGACTAAGAAGTGTTGTTTTCATGGAAGGTTACTTTTCACAGAAAAGATTTTATGGCTATATTATAATTTGTGGTAAACATAGATGTTTCCGAAGGGCTCTGTGATTTAATACTGCAATAATGGGTGAAATTCTGATATTGTGGTGACTCTCCAGTGTGTGAACTTTATTTCCAAGATTCTTTCTAATTCAGCTCCCAGAACTATTTCAATGACTGGTACAGAGTTCTAACTGTAAGGGGGAGGGAAGGAGCAGAGAGAGGCATGCGGGGTGGGAAGGAGAAAGACTTGAAGCCAGATCTATAACTCTCTCCTTCTGTTTGTCTGACTCCTTGTCTTTTTTTTTTTCCTCAAATCCAATCAACTTCAACAGGCCGCAGACACCCTTGAGCACAAGGTGAGGCCTAAACAAAACATTTTCTGCATCCAAGAAGCTACTAAAATAAGTGCTGCGAGTCATGTAATGGGCATAGGGAAACATGAAGTAAACAGGCACACGATGAAAGGCTGATGAGGGCTGTGCTGATGAAAATGTCAGAGAAAGGGACATGACATGTTCATCCCCATCAAGATTCAGCTTCAAAGGTTGGTCTCCTTTATAAAAATCAGCCAGTGGCTTGCCTGGTCCTGGAACTTCTCCCAAAGCCCCCCGGATGCAGCAGCCTGCTGGAGGAGTTGGTATTCCATTTCACTTCCCCTGGGCTTCGGCTTCTTCATCAATAAAACTTGGAGACTGGACCAAGTGCACCTCTCTCTCAACACTAAACAAATCTCTGGGATTCCCATGTACAGGTAGGTGCTACATAAAAAGGGAAGATGAGAATAAAAATGCACAGGATGGGTCCATTAGGAGGTGCATTTCTGCTTTGACTTCTGAATTCTATTGACCAGCTGGTTCTTTTTTAACTCAAATTTAAAATGTTTGATTCAGAAATTTCCAGTGCTGCTTACCGTGCCTAGCTGTTGCATCTTCTCTTTGGAGGAGGGTGTAGCTTGAAGTGATGTATGCCATAAGGCCATTACCTTCTTCCTGCATGACACTGGCACCTGTTGTGAGATAATACTCTGGGTTTGGAAGCAGCTGTAGCCATGGCCCCAACACAAATAGGAGTCCATTGTTGTTAGATTTATATTAATGCTACTAGGGGAGATGGATAGTTTAGACAGCATCTACAGAGAGAAAAGAGTACATTTTCTGTACCTAGCAAATGCTTTCTGAATATCTGAGAATACATGTATGCACACACATAGGCACACATGCACTCTCATGTATATGCAATCAATAAGGAACACATTTCACATCTCAGTACCCTGCTCAGGCTCATAAGAAGCCACTAGAGATGGGGTGAGCAGGGTACTGGGATGTAAAATAAGCATGAAGATGTGAGGGGAATACCCAGGGCAAAATATAAATGGGGACTTGTGGCCTCCTGCTCTGACCTGGTCTTCTCTGCACTTGGAGAACCTTTGCCTGGGCAGGCCCGGGCCCCAACTTTATTGTCCTTCTAGACCCACATTCTGTTGTGAATCTTCATTCGGCTTATGAACTGTGATAACTTTCAATATCTTTTATCGTGTTATCCAATTCAGGATATAAGTGGTTTACATGCAGGCAAGTTACAGGTGCATAGCTGAAATCCAACCTCACCCGGTTTGGTTCATAAACTACACTTCTCAACAAACAGACTCCCCAGTCTTTTTTAGACTGGATAGGCCACATCATGCTAAATCTCAACCCTTAAATCTCAGAAGCTTAACTAGCAAGCCATATTTCTTGCTCACACTATGTGTTCATTAGGGACTTAGGAACAGTCTGCTCATTGTCACCACTTAGGATCTGGTGCATGGAACCTGAACCAAACACAGACTTCCATGATTCCAAAGTCAGGCAAATGAGACCATGCTGAGCTATACACTCACTGTTAAAACTGCTGCCTGGAGATAATACATATTAGCTATACTTATGTATCTTTAGCTAAAGCATGTCATATGGCCAAGCCTAATGTTAAGAAAGCTCTTTCCCCAAGGTTGAGCAAATATTGGTTAACAGTAACCCTTGTTCACCTTATCTGAATGGCCAGGCTCATCTTTTATCCACCTCCCACCCTCTCTCTGTTTAGGAACCTTTCTAACCTCCAAGCTGGTTGTTCTTCTTTCAGGATCTTGCATCTTGAATCTCCTAAACATTTTTTTGTAGCATAGTTAGGGTATCAAGATTCTGTAAGAGGACAGAAATGTCTTGGAGTACATCCTGAATAAAAATTTACCCTATCACTGGGTGAACTATTCTCAATTTGACCCATATTAATAGGATAGTAACCTTAGCGTTTATTTTACAGAAATTATTTTGATGGATACAGTAACGTTGAATCATTCTCACTAAAGATAAACTGCTCAACAAGGTATGTCACCAGTATTCCTGATTAGCTGTGTGACCCTGGGAAGACACCTGACACCTCAGGTAATGTTTTTCTGTGAGTGGATAAGGGATAGCTCTAGATTTCCAACAGTCTTCTAGGGCTACAATTTCATGATTCTATTATTTCTGTTTATAGTCTTCCAGAAAGTGCATTAATTACTATGCTCTACACCTGAAACTTATTATATTATATTATATTATATTATGTTATGTTATATTATCAACTGTAATTGAAAAATAAAAAATAAATAATAAAAAATAAAATAGATAAAAAATGAACAAAAATATGTTAACTTCTAACATGTGCTGGGAATGGTAACAGTTTTAAATTTCTAGGTATGCCAAGTTGAAGGCCATTATTGAGTATGCTCTATGGAGATCATGTAGAACTGCACTGTACAGGTATGGGAAGCATCTGGTTCCAGATGCTTGAGTGGAAAAGTCAGGGAAAGTAAGAACAATGAAGTGGTCCACACCCAAAGAGCCAATGAGTTACTTGTGCACACAGCTGAAGAGAAAGACAACCACCAGAATTCTTCTGTGTTTGACACAGGACAGATGATCATTGTGGACTCCTATGGTTAGGACTGAGAGACAGCGACAAAGTATTTGGTCATAGCATCTTGTTAGTTATATGGCTTAACTTATATTTCTTCTTCTTTTCCTTTGGCATTTCAGGGACTATACCTGGACTGTTTCTTTTTAATATATATATATATATATATATATATATATATATATATATATATATATTTTTTTTTTTTTTTCATTGATTTCAGAGGGAAAGAGAGAGAAAGAAACATCAATGTTGAGAGAGAATCATTGATCAGCTGCCTCCTGCACCGCCCGCCCCCCCCCCCCCATGGGGATTGAGCCTGCAACCCAGGCATATGCCCTTGACTGGAATCGAACCGGGGACCCTTCAGTTCTGAGGCAGACACTCTATCCAATGAGCCAAACCGGCTGGTGCTGGACTGTTTCTTTTGATCTCCCTTCAAGATCACTGATTTCCTTCCCAGGACTTTAGCCTTGATATAGATCCTTCTAAGCAGCAAGGAACTAATTGGAAGTTACTTTGGAATCCACTTGTGGACCCTCCAAACAAGTTTATATGCTCAATGTGCTTTCTAACTTTTGTTCACTTATCCACTCATTCGAAAAGCATTCATTGATCACTTCCTATATACCAGGGTCTGGGTTGGGCACTGGAGACTAAACACCCATAAGGCATAGGAGACTTAGCTTCTGCCCTCTGCCCTGGTGGCCCTCGTAATCTCGCCAGGCTACATAGATGAGGTATGCATGGCCAGTGCCATAGTATCTTGGAGTCAGAGATTTGTTGGGTGAGTCAAGAAAAGCTCCAGAGAGAAAGATATTTGGGTGGGATCTTAAAGTGAGTTAACTTTCACTAGGAGGAGATTCAAGATTCAGGCAGAGGGAACAGCTAGAGCAAAGAAACACAAATGAGTAGACGTAACAGTTTCAGGCACATCTGTTCCCAAAACATCTCTGATGTACTGCTTCTCTATCTTTCCTACAGATTTTCTTTCCAGTTCCTCCACATTTGAAGGTGACCTGGGAATAAGGTGGTAAAAATTCAAGTCAGAAAGTGGGGAGGCTTGAGTGCCAGGTGGAAGCGTCCAGCCTTGATAATGACCAGAATAGAATGGTGACCAGTGCCCTGGGGAGCCCTGGTATAGAGGCATGTAGCTAGTGGACAGGAGCCCAGGCCTGCTCACTGTCAGATAGTCAGGATTCTGATTTCTGCCCTGCCACCAACTATCTGTGTGATTTCAGGTATGACTTAACTTCTGTAAGCCTCGGTGTTCTCCATTAATGGGAATAATAGTATTTTTTCAATGGATTGTGAGGAGTGACTGAATTACATGTCAATGTATTAGAATTGCTCCTGGCATATATTAAGCAGTTTAATTGTCAGGTGTGATGGTGGTGGTTGTGGTGGTGTGTGTGTTTTGTTGTGGGGTGTGTGTGTGTGTGTGTGTGTGTGTGTGTGTGTGTGTTTTATGTTATAATCACTATTTTGATAGTTTCCAAATTATATTTCACTATAATTATTGAGCAGATTTATTATCTTACAGTTATTCTTCTTATGGCCCTCAACACTCCATTTTGGAAAGGAAGCAAGAGGTTAGAGGCAGCTTTGATCAATTTTCTATTGACTAATTTCTATGAGCAAGGCCTTATGTTAGCTACTGAAACAGTATATTTTAGGTTGAGAGAACTCTGGGAAACAAATTTTCACCTTGAATCTTCTAAAAAGTAATAGTGTGGTTTATTTGAACTTCAGTTTCAATGTGGTTTTCAGAGGATAATAACAATTGCAACCTCCTCTAGTGGAGACCTGTTTTCTGCATGTTTTGTGTTCTCTCTTTCTTCTTCTGGTGTAGACCTTGCTTTTCTTTTGGAATTATTCCTTCCTCTAATCTTGCATTCCCTTAACATTCTGTTGAGGTTGTGAGATTTATACATATTGACATGGGAAGAGAATGTCCACATTCCACCTCAGCGCAAGCCAAAGGAAATAGCAGAGAATGAAGGCAATGAGAGAGAGAGAGAGAGAGAGAGAGAGAGAGAGAGAGAGAGAGAGAGAATATATCATTGAAATATTAGAGGCATCAAACCCCATATTCTGGTTCCTGAACTCACTAAAGCTGTCCTGGATTCTTCCTTTGGGTATATGAGTGTACTAAATTTCAACTTCTACTTAAGCTACAGCAAGTTTGGCTAATGTCACTTGCAACCAAAGAAGTCCAGTGCCCCTGTCTGCTTTGCAGCATTATTATATGGGTCAAAAAAGACAAGTACACAGATTTCTTTAAAAATTTAAAACATAATAAATACCAACTGTAATAGAAAAAAAACTGTGAAATATAGTTCTTTTTTATTAGAGAAAGGAGGTATTCCATACTGCCAATGTTATTTATTTAAGAACAGAGAGTGAATTGTACAATCTATATAACTGGATCCAAGTTTACTAATTTGCTGGTTGCTAGCACTTCTCACTTCAAATTCCTGCTGGACAGATGCTATAGGCAATTATTACTTAAAAGAAGAATGAGATTAGGGCAGTTACAGAGAGGGCCCACAGGAACGCTGTGAGTTGTGACCAGGGAAGACTGCAGAGTAAAGGTAGGATTGAAACTGGGACTGAAGGGTAAACACAATGCTGATCCAAGTAAGGAAAATGGGTTTAGATGTGGAGGATGCTGTGGGCTAAAGCACCACAAATATACTATAGGTGAGTCATGCATAGAAGAAGTCATGGCTTGCATAGATCTTGGAATATGCTCCAGCTGCTGTTACAAGCCAAGTAAATCATCAAATACCAAAGGTCTTCAGTATTTAAGCAAACAAAGAGAGCATATCCCACATTCCTGTGGATCCTCTCTTGTAATCCAAGGCCTTCCTTCTCTCTGGTTAGCATTTTAGGACTTCCCTGGGGCTTGGAACAAGTTGGTGTCACCTGAAGACTTCATCAGTGTGTGTTTTATTGGGAAGGAGCAGAAATGGCCAATTCAGATGAAAGCGATTACCCCCTGAAGGCTCCTTCTTGACCATCCAGCTGTTATCATTTTTCACCAACCACCCTGTGGTCACTGTCCTTCCCAGTTTCATCTCAAACCACACTTGTGGCTAAGCCTCAGGGCTGTAAATGGAAATTATTCGCCTGAAAAAAAAAGCTTGATACTATTATTGTTAAGTAGCTGCAGAATTCCAAAGTTTCCAGGGTCCAGGACAAAGTGTACATGTTGTTGTCTCAGTTACTTCTTAAAATGCCACACTGAGACATCTTTCGGAGTTAATTTATCATTTGACTATGGGATCTCAACAGCACAGTTCAAGCAAACTCACAGATCTGTAGTTAAGTTCACTCATCATTAGGCATAAAAAAGCCAAAACCTTAATTTCCCCACCTACAAAATTTGATCTATAACATGTACCTTTACAGAGCTATCATAAGAATTAACTGAAATAATTCATGTAGAAGGATCTTAGGAAGCACCCCAATAATAAAAGCAATACAGATGTAAAAAGACCAGGTATAATTATTATTTGTGACTTTTTGTCCCAACCCTATCTCCTAGTTCTGTTCTCCCTCTGTGGTCCTCGTGATCCTCTAGATTTTTCCTGACATATAGGCTCATGCTCATTCTACTGCCTGACAGGTCCCTGAGGCTAAGGCTTACTAATTTGCTGGTTGCTAGCACTTCTCACTTCAAATTCCTGCCAGACAGATGCTATAGGCAATTATGACAAAAAGAACGCTGCGATTAGGGCAGTAAGTGGCTCAAAGCAGCTGTACATGATACTTAACCATTGTCAAGATGGGTAAACAGGGACCTGCAAGGCAACTGACTCCAGGGAGAACCAACCAGATGGAATGGCTGGGCTGATCCAAACAGGGCTAGTGTGATGACAAAGCAATGAAGGAGAGGGAGAGAGTTTGGCTAATTCAAGAAGAGACCAGGTAATGAATGCCACCTGCGGTTCATTTTCGTGCTTTACGAGCCATCATTTTCTTTTCGTCTGCGAAAATATCCCCTGGGAAGAGGTTCTTTGGCAAGAGGGAAGCAAGGCGTGCTTCTCATCTTTTCCTCTGTGCTCATCCCAATTGAAAACAAACAACTCAAAGCTGGTTGACTGCCTAGCAAACCCAATTTGTTTCAAACTCCATTTTCAGTCAGTTTCATAAGCACATTCTTCCAGGAAAGCTGAAATTATGTTGTGGAAATGGTTTGGGATATGACCTTTGGGCAGAGACAGTTGAGGTCATTGCCTTATGGAGCATAAGCTCAAGAAAGGACCCAAAAGGTCGGACCTACCTCTCTTTTTAAAGATGAGGATGCCGAGGTCAGAGTGGGCAGGGGACTCGACTGGTCTCACTACCATGTGTCTGCCTTCACTGCCGGTGTCCTACAGGCAGAGAGAGGAAGATAGGAAGAACTGCATGATGGAGACGGAATTGGGCACTGGAAATAGCCTTGTCAATGATTAGACTGGATAAGTGGCAGTGAATAATGCCAGGGCACCACATATTTCTTAGAAATAGAGAAACAAAAGAGTAAAAACCCAATTGGGACTTGGAGCAAACACGTCAAAACCAAGAGCCAGGACTGGATGGGAGGAGAGTGACACTGGAACAGCTGAGAATGATTTAGGGTCAGCATGGTGAAAACAAGCTGCCTCCAAATTCATAAGAAACCAACACAAGAGTATTATAAAGTGAACCTAATACCTGGGCGGCCCCCACAATCTGGCCTGGTCCATTTCCCCCCTTACTTTCCCTACGCCCACACAAATGCAGCCAAAAGCTCATACCCATTCCTGGTATTGTCTCTAGGGCTTGCTTCAGACTCTTTGCTTGAACTGCCTTTTGTTTCCTCTGCTACACACTTCTCAGGTCCAAGCAAATACTAGGGGTCCTTCCAGCAGCTCTTGTTACCAATTTCAATGAAGCATTTTTTCCCCCCCACACCAAGCAATTTTCAGACACCAGTTCAACTCAATACTGTCCACCTGGAGACAGTCAGATCTCACAGGTTTAGGGCTCAGCCCTATGTGACCACTCCTCCCCTACCTCCTCTGCCACTCACAAGTCCAGGCTGTCACTGGAGGCTCTGACCCATGGGCTATAGATTGAGGGTTCAAATGGTCCCCTACTCAGGTCTGATTAGTTTGCTGGACCAGATAAGAGAACCATTTCTACTTACTAGATCACCAGTATATTATGAAAACATGTAACTCAGGAACAGCCAGATGGAAGAGATGCATAGGACAAGGTAGGGGAAGGGACGGGGCAAGGAGCTTCCAAGCCCTCTTCAGGCACCACACTCTCCCTGCATCTCCGCGTGTTTACCAACCTGGAACCTCTCTGAACTCTACTCTTTTAGGGTTTTATGGAGGCTTCATTGACTTAGGAATGGTTGATACAATCATTGGCTATGGGTGATTGAACTCTATCTCCAGCCCCTCTCCCCTCTCTGGAGGTGGGTGGGGAAATAAAAAGTTCCAACCCTCTAATCACAGTGCTGTTCCCCTGGCAACCAGCTCCCATCCTAAGGAAGTTGCCTCATTAACATAACAAGAGACAGATTTACTGCTCTCACCACAGGACATTCCAGGGATTTTAGGCCTCTGTGCCAGATGTGGGTCAAGACCAAATACATATTTATTATAAATTACTATATCACACTTTCAAAGACCAATTCTGTCCTCATCACCTACATGAAGTTTTATATGCATTCAGGCTGAAAGTGTTCTCTCTCCAGTTCACCTCTAGTGGCACCAATACTGGCACCTGTCTTAAGCACGGTGATTATGCTGGCATTGCAGCATTATCTCTTCTCTCTTTTTGGAAAGTTTATGAGCCAGTTATCTTCTATCCCTTACCTGTGTGCCTCACACATAGTAGGTGCTGTCAACGTAAAAAACATTCAAACCTGTAGATAATTTTTATGAGTTTACTTGAACCAAAATGACAATTGCCAGGACACAAATCTCAATGGATTGAGAAAATGCTCCGAGAATGAATGACATTTTCACACCTTATTCCATACATTACAAAGGAGGAAGCATGAGGGGCTTACGTGGAATCCATTGATGATAGATTAGGGAGGCAGGAGAAAGCAAAGTGAGGGAAATCTCTGGAATTGGATAAAGAGTAAAATGAATAGACACATACATCTTTTTTGTACATTGGTGGGTATGGGATAGTTAACAGTTAACAACACAATAACAATGAGGAGTTCTGAGGTCTCCTGCTTTGGTGCAGTTATTGTGCCCTGAGGGGTCTGGAAAAAGGAAATTACTGTACCTTCCAAAGGTTTGTTATCATAGATGCAAAAAGACAACAGGCGGGCTCAGTTCAGGTAAAGATTGGTCTTTGGAAAGATACTGGCCTAGAACATGACTACCTGTCATGATTCACTTTTAGTTAAAAAGTTTTAATTTCAGGCCACCCTTTGTGGTTAATTTTGATCTCTTGAGTTTGCAAGGCCTCCATGCAGGCCTCCTCTGAGCTTTTCAAGTTTAGTATGTGCCCCCCCCGCCTCCCTTTTCCCCCTCCATCTATAGTGTTCAGGAATTTGTGCCAAAGGAGTGGTCACCTGGAGAGTACACATGATGTTGGAAGCATCGTATGCTTGGCGTTAGCCAGATCCTTACTAAGGATATTGTGTCCCCAAGTAAGGAGAAATGGTGAGAAGTTGAGAGCCTTCAGAGGAGAGCCACAGAGATGATAAATCAGCTTTTAAACAGGCTAAAGAAAGTCAATTTAATGGAAAAGAAAACTTGAGACCTTTCCAGAGAAGCGAGGCACATGCATTGATCTTTCTCCAGACCCATAAAGAGCTTTTACCAGAGAATTGACCGCAGCTGCTTTTCATCTCTGATCAAGACAGATCAGTAGAAAATTAACCTAAACAGAAGCATCATTAAGATCATAAATAGGGAAACTATTTCGAGAAGAGGCGATTAAACTTTTAGATGAGTTATCAGAGGAACTTGTAGACTTTAGGTCTCCAAAAGACTATTAAAAAACAGATTATTGAGTGTCAAGGCCAGGTTAGAGGCTCCCTCTGGAATGAATGCCATGGAAGGAACTTGACAATCTTCTCTCACACCTCCTGTGTTGGCCAGGTGTCAGCCTCACAGGGCCCAGCAGTCAGTTCCAGGCTGGTTCCAGCAGGTGGCAGCCACGCGCAGTGAAAGTCCACAGGTCTAGCTGTCCAGAATGGTTTGAAAAAGCAAGTCTGTCAGGTTTGGAAGTGCAAAGGGACCATGCAGGGTGTGCAAACGTGTATTAAGTACATCCCCAGGGAGAGCCCAGGAAGCCTTCCCAGAGGACCTCTCACTTTCTCCATTCCTGTTCCATCAGGGCTCCTTGGTGTTAAGAAAAGTGCATTAGGCATCTTGGAAAAACCTTCCCACCAAACAAGGCATTCTGGCACATACAGGACATTTTCCCAGAAAGTCCCCAGGGTCTGTCACTAGAGAATCAGAGTGGTGTGCTGAAACTTTCTGATCTGCTTCTATGAACCCAAGTATAACACTTTACCCAAACCAAAGTAAAATGAAACAAAACAAAAAAACATTTGGTGAAGAGAAACTATGGATAATTCAGAAGAGCAGTCACTTCTATTTGACTTTAAAGTCTACATGCCTACTGTGCTCACAAGCCTTTTTCTAAGGAATGCTGCCCTAAACACAGCTTGTGCTGTGTCCTGGGAACTCATGGACTCTGCTGCCACTCAACAGGCTAGGTGTTGGGGACATCACCAGGGCAGCTCAATGGTGGACTGAGGGCAGTCTTTGCCTATGAATTGACAAGGATGCTCCAGATTCAATGTGACAACCAAACATATCAGATCCTCTTCCAGGGAAGTACACAAGCAAGATTCACTCAGTATGGAAGAGGGAGTTGCTGCCAATCCCTTGAAGAAATAAGGCCTGCTTTTAATCCTACCCATAGGAATGATGGGCCCCAGAGTGCCTTGGGCTTCTGAGTGGGCTTTCCTTGTATTCTTCCATCCCCATCTAATGCCCCAGCATCTTACCATCATCTCAATGACCCAAGCATATCTCTCCATGAAGCCTGAAGTGTGTAATAAACACCATGAGACTTTCTTGCCCTGCCACCCCCACTACCTGACGGAGAAGCCTTTTGAATGCTGTTTTAATTTTGCATCCTCTGAAGTAAGAGTTCAACTCAATGATCTAGGTGGCTGGACCCCTAGAAATTACAATGGTGTTGTGCTGATATGATGAGATAAGCATGAACTCTTTGGTTCAAGAAGAATTATTGCACTTTTCACATGGCTCCTAGAAGTAAGGAGCCTGGCTGAGGTTGAGTTCCAGTTATAGCTCTTATTGAAAGGGACCTACATGCTCCATGGCTCCCTTTGCCCATTTGTAAAACAGGGCCCAGAGTACCTAGTCAGGCACCTGTAGTAAGAATTAATTGAGATCAGGTTTATAGGGCACATAGAATTGGACTTGCCTGACATAGTAAGTACTAGATAATGATAAATGTTGATACAGATTCTTTGTCTCTTCTTTTCAGTTAGACTATACGATCCTATTAACATTTATATATATATCTATCTGGCACTGTAATTATCAGTTGGTATGCACCGGATGAATGTGGGAAACCTGCAGGAAAAAATGAAGAGGACTTTTGAGTTATTTCGGCTAAGTTTGAAAAAAAAATGTGTTTTGGTCTTCTGGTTTTCCATATTATCTACTCTGCTCCCTTCGAGCAACATAAGATCATTTTCTTTTTAATGTCTTAGGCCTACTACATTTTGACATTCTTTAGATCAGGAATCATAACATCCTGAATTGTTTATTATCTTACAGCAAATGCCCTCTAGGTTCAATCAACTGGGAACGGTGGCAGTATTCCCCGTCAGAGAGAACATTGGCCTGATGTCTTTTTGTAAAAGACATGGGTTTATTTTAACTCTGGGGTTGCACCCAAGACGTTGATAGGTTAGAAGATGGAGGTGGGAAGACGGAATGCAGCCAGGGGTGGATATCTCAACACAGTCCCAGCTTTGAAAATTCAGTGCTTTCTTTGGACTTATTTCAGATGTCAGACGCAGCAGGGCTGACATCAATATGCAGCAGGCCATGGATTATGGTTGCCTCTAATGACTGTGTTCCACTCTGTTTATTGTTCTGGATGTTAATATATAGAGTAAATGACAGTCCTTTAATTGAAGGTTGGAAATGCCCCATACTAAGGCACTCGGGTGACATCACCATTAACCACTCAAGTGAAACCTTAGACACTTTCTGGCCAGGAAATTATAGCTTTGGAGACCATCTTCCTATTTGTGTATATGGTATGTGTGAGGAAGAGGGGGTCCAGTGGGCTGGCCTGTACCTTACAGGAAGTTCTTGATTTTATTGGAGAGAGACATCATTTGGTTGGAAACTAGCAAGAACATGAAAGTTCTATAGGAAATGTCAACTAATCAGAACCTTAATGGATCATGGTCCTCTAGGATATGTGAGTCCAGGAGAATAGAGGGGTTTGCTCTCTTTCTCTCTCTCTCTCTCTCTCTCTCTCTCTCTCTCTCTCTCTCTCTCAGCACTTTGAAGTAGCTCCTCAGTTTATTTGTGGGAACAACCAAAAAATGCCTCCATAAAAAGGGGTTAATAAAAAACAATTCCTTATCATTATTAAGGCTGTGGCTTCTGAGCTGTAAGAAGTCTGGACATGCTATTGAACCATGCAATGGCCCTAATTGTTTCCATGAGGATCTATATTAGTTGCTGATTGCTGCTGTAAAGATAACACAAACTAGGTAGTTCAAAACAACAGAACTTTATGTTCTTATAGTTCTGGAGGTCAGAAGTCCTAAATGAATCTCACAGGGCTAAAACAGCACCTTTTCTGGAGTTTCTAGAGGGAGAATCTGTTTCCTTGCCTTTTCCAGTTTTTAGAGATTGCCTGCATTCTATGACTTGAGCCCCCTTCTGACAACTGCATAATTTTTATCTCTGCTTCTGTTATCAGATCTTCTTCTTTGAATCTCCTGCATCCCTCTTTAGATTATGAAGACCCCTATGATTACATTGGGCATCATTTCCCCATCTCCAGGTCAGCTTATTAGTAAATGCAATTCCATCTGAATTTAAAAAATATTTTTACTCATTTCAGAGAATAAGGGAGAGGGATAGAGAGATAGAAACATCAATGATGAGAGATAATTATTGATTGGCTGCCTCCTGCACTCTCCACACTGGGCATCCAGCCCGAAACCCAGGCATGTGCCCTGACCAGAAACCAAACCATGACCTCCTGGCTCATAGGTAGATGCTCAATTACTGAGCCATGCCAGCCGGGCTCCATCTGTAATCTTAATTCCTCCATACCACACAACACAACATATTTGCAGATTCTGGAGATAAAGACACAATCATCTTTGGGGTGAGGGCATCATTTTGTCTACCACATAAGATACTAGGTTAGGTAGGCTCCATGGAATTGAAATCGTGGTTGGGAGTTGAGGACTATTGAGACAGTGCAATGATGATAAAAGATTGTTGCAAATGTCCTAAGAGCAAAATAATTGGGTAAGTCATGGCATCATGCTTACTAAGAACGCAAAGAACGCACACTTTGGGCTCAAACAGAACTGGAGTCAAACCTTAACTTTGCCACTGGCTGACTGTTAAACTCATATTAATGTGTTTCCATTACTACAAAATGGAAGCAATAATATATAACAGATAAGACTGTTGTAAGATGTGAGTGAATACAAATTAAATGTCCAGGGTGGTACTTGGTACTTAGTAAGTGTTCAGTAATGGGTGGTTATATGGCAAAAAGAGTTCTGTTCTTTTACCTGCCTCCTTGTGAGGCATGGTTTTTCCTCAAATACAGTACCCCAAATTAATGGTATAGGAATTTTTTTTTTTTTAAAAAGGAGAGCCAACATGTTATATTGTCTTAAGAAAAAGAGTTAAATTGAATCTCTCTTTATCAAGTGTTATTATCACCTGCAACCATGTGTGTCTGGTATTGTGCTAGGCTCTGGTCCTCCACCCTGGTGTGCAATGAGCCATGAAGATGCCATAGCTGATAGCCATAAAGGTGCTAAAGGAATTGAGGCAAGAGAGACAGAGGGAAAGATTACTGGGGCAGGGGCAGTAGGAGGAGCTTTCAGAGGCATTAGAACTTAAGTTGGACTTTCGAGGAAGAAAAAAAGTTAGAAAAGCTGAAAAATAGGAAGGCAATTTTAGGCAGAGGATTTGGGATAAGTGACGTGAGCAAAAATGCCAACATAGGGCTAAACTGTGGAACAGGAATCTGCAAAGGGAGAATGTGATGAAAGAAGGCTCTATCAACCCTCAAAGATGCAAGATTCTTTGTCTTATTCAATTTGGTATGACACATAGTGGGTGCTCTATACCGTTTGTTGTTTTGTCCTTACCTGAAATAAGGTATTTAAACACAATTCTTTGGACAGTGAGGGATCACTGAAAGAACAAGATGAAATATGCAAAGAGCAATGAGGACCCTATTTCCAGTGTCTAGCAAAAGAAAGGAAGCCTTGATGAAAGTGGGAATGGAAAAGAAAGATGGGCAAAACTAAATAGAAATCTCAAACATGTTAACTGAAAAGTTAAGAAATGACTTGGATATATTTGCTGGGCTCATGGGGCAGGTTTGCAAAGTGGTAATTGGTTAGCTTGTGGTTGGAACAATTACAGTGATTCCTGATGTCCAAAAAGAAATAGGGTGTCCAAAAACCTAAAGATGATATATCAGTTACCTATTGCTGTGTAACAAACCAAACCATAAATCACTGACTTATAACAATTATTTATCTAATTCATGTTTCTGTAGGTTAGAAATCTGGGCTGGATGGTCTTTCTGGTCTTGGCTGGGCTTACTCCCGTGTCTGGGGTCAGCTGCCAAGTCAATTGAGGGCTGCTGTCCCCAGAGACCTCAACTTGTCATCCCAGTTTTCTACATAGTCTTTCATTATCCAACAGTAAAACCATGGAATTATCTTCATGATGGAGACAGGGTTCCAAAAGAGCTAGCAGAGACATGTGAGGCCCTTGAAGCATAGGCTTAAAACTGGAATACCAGCACTTTCACTTCATTCTACTGGACAAACCAAGTCACTTTGCTTAGTCTGGATTCAAGAAGTAGGAAGATAGACTTCTTAATGGGAAGAGTTATAAAGTCACATTGTGAAGAGTGTGACAGTTGAGGCCATTTTAATAATGGAATCTAGCACAGCCAGAGGATATTAGGAATGCTCAGCTAAATAATAATTATTACTTTTTTTTTATAGCTACAGCTACATTGAACTCAATAACAATTGTATGGTGAACTGTACAAGTCTTGTTTAGTTATTATATCAACTGTGCTCAAGAGTTCTGTGAATCCTCTTGGGTAATATACCAAATAGTCATGGAAGGGAATTGGACATCCCAAGCTGGTCTTGGTGGTAAATGTTATGCCCTGAGTTTTTGTTTGTTTTGTTTTGTTTTTCCCTTGAGCTTTGTGAGGGCCTGGACCACATTGCTGGCTTCTTTTGACTGGGCCATTAAATGCCACAAAGAACAATGAACATGGAAAGCATTTAGATATTCTCCTGTGATGTTAGCATTGGCTATAAATCTGGGCTTAGGTTTGAAAGGTGACTTTATTTTATTTTCATGACCCACAGAGAGAATAGGTGGTAGGAGGGAAACAGGCTGCCTGTGCCATCCCTCTCTTACAGGGAAAATGCATCCTGCCACTCCTCTGGGTTTCCTTAGCAAAAGCTATTCCCGCACTACATACCTGCCTGTGGTTGCTGCAAATATGTCAACTCTCTGCAATTCCATTTTAATGACCCAATGTAGTGAGCTTGGTCTATCATGCCCATGAACTGGGAGAAGAAAGAAGGACAACAGATGGACACCTGCCAGAGTCTGCAGTTGTCTGGAATAGAAAGCATCTAGAATTATTGGCAGGGCCCTAGAGGTCTGGCCAATCCTATAAGCATTAGCTTGGGGTATAATTGACACATTGTCTCCCTACACCAACTGCAGTGCCACTTAAGGAAAGTGGGAACCCGGAAGATGAGAAAGCCCTGGAGAGGAGTGGTGGTCCCATTAGGTCTGTATCTGATGCTGAAGCAGCTGCCAGGGTAAAAGACTCCTGCCAGAATTCAGAAGGAGCCAGGTTTTCACTCCCTGTCCTGGACCCACTCCTCTTCCTGCACCTCAGCTCTGCAGGATGAGAGAAATTGCTGCAGGGTGGGAAGAAGGAGGAAGAGGGAGGGTAATGGGGCAGCAAGGGCTTTTGGCATCCTGTCAATGAACTGGATACATTCAGCTCAACCTAAGTGGCCTTGGTCCAGCAAGGGGAGTCAGGAACTTGAAGCTCAATGCCAGTCCACCTTGAGTCTGTTTTCTTTCTCCTCTCACTACCACTGACACATTTGAAACTAACCCTCAGTCCTGCAAATACAACACCTTCCTTACTTTCCTCCCTAAAGTCTTGAAATAGAACTGCTTAAAGATTGACCAAGGTCAGCTAAATAAGAAGGGGAGGGAAAATTGCCTGTTTTTGTGCATCTTAAGTATCATTAACTCTTGAGTCAGGAACAGTTTCTTATATGAACTCTACCTTAGACAACTGTGCATGAATTAATTCCTAAATGCACCCCATATATTGCACCTCCATGCCTCAGCTCAGATCATCCTTTCTTCCTAGAATGCTCTCTCTTTTCCTGTGTGTTTTCTTAATTATTTTAGGTTTTATCATCTCTCCATTTTCCGAATCTCATATGCCTTAGCATCTGCAACCTGGTATATGGGACTTAGTACTATTATTTAGCTCTCTTGTGTCTGGGTCTCATATTCTATGTGAGCTGTGCCTTTCTTCTATCTCCAATAGCACCTAGCTCATTGCTTTGCACACCGACTCTCAACAAGTGTTCAATGTTGATGGCATTTCAAATGCCATTATATCCTTCCCAAATTTGCTGTTTGTACTTCCGGTGAACATTGATCACATTTTGTCTGTCTAGCTTCCCATGCTGCCCTCTGAGTAGTGGCCTAATTTCCACTGGGGCTAATTACTTCTCACTCACTGCTCCAGGTGCTTGCATTCCACTTACAGAATCCAACAGTGAAAGCTCCTTCCTCTGTCTCCCTAGTTCCCCAAATAGGCCTCTGGTATGTGACCTAAGTTTGGCCAAGGAGCTGCTCTGTCCCATGTTTCTCAAATTTGAATGGGGAGTGGAAGGACAGAAGTGGTTGGAGGCCACTCCTTTTGCAGGTGGTGACAGAAGCATCCCAATCAGATTGGTCCACTATGGGGGGGGGGACTTTCTTCCTTCTGTGCCTTCTGGAGCTTTATGTTGTGGTACGTTCTCAGGACTCACTCTCCAGCCTCCTGGCAGTCCTTCCAATGAGGAGTCTTGCAAAGCAGCAAAAGGTCTGAGCGTCTGTTGTTTGTTTATGCTGCTTAAAATCATGCATTCCTAACTGATGCATGCTTGATTTCCAGCCTGTATCAACACTCTCCTGGAAGTGCACAGCAGCCTTCTTACTAGACTTCTTATCTTCGCTTTTACCCCCCTTCAGTAAGTTCTCCGCATTCTTTCAGAGTGTTATGTGTAAGATTAAAAATTTAAGCTAAATGCTGACTTATTCTTGCTTTTGATATAAAACATCCACAGCTGCACACTTCTCATTTTCCTGTGCCCCGTGCACGGGCTCCAGAATCAGGGCGGCATTTGGCCCTAGAGCTAGGCTTCAGTCATGTGACACTGGCCAATTTCTTAAACCTTTATTTATCATTATCTTTCTCACATGTAATATGAAGAAAATGCTGCTTCCCAAAGTGATTGTAAAGGTTTGATGGGACAGTGCACCTGCAGCTCTTGCAGCTCTCAGGAGCTGCCAGCCCCCTTCCCCCCACCCTCCTGCCCTCGCTGAACTTGCTGCTCCCGGATGGGTCTTGACAAACCTTGGATGTGCTTGAATGCAACGAAGCTCCCCCAGTTAGGAGGGCCGATGCAGCATCAGAGTGTCATTGGTGCTCTGTTTTGTCATCTTAGAGAGATGAGGACCTAGAGGAAGAATAGGCATCATATATTAAAGCAAAAAATTTCTCAGTTCTGGTGTGTTAAGAACAATTTTGATTACTCTAGTGGGAGGACAGTTTTTTTAAAAAAATAATGTAGTCAATCTCTTAAGCAAATGCTTTTAAAAAATATGGCTGCAGCCGAAACCAGTTTGGCTCAGTGGATAGAGTGTCAGCCTGTGAACTGAAGGGTCCCGGGTTCGATTCTGGTCAGGGGCACGTGCCTTGGTTGCCAGCATATCCCCAGTGGGGGGTGTGCAGGAGGCGGCTGATCCATGACTCTCTCTCATTGATGTTTCTAACTATCTCTCTCCCTTCCTTTCTGTAAAAAATCAATAAAATATATTTAAAAAATATGGCTGCAGTTCAGAGCCAGATGCCATATCTGTTTCTTTGTTCTTCACCTGTTCTCCACAGATGAGAAAGAGAGAGAGAGAGAGAGAGGCAGAGAGAGAGAGAGAGAGAGAGAGAGAGAGGCTGTGTACCTGTGTACTCTGTGCAGTGTGTGGAAGTGAACATCTCCACCAGCAGTTATGTCCTCCTACCCTCATTCCCCATGGTTGTTGTTAAAAATCTTCACATTCGAAATGGCCTAGTTGTTACTGCTGCCAAGGCCTGAAAGCAGTGTGAGCTAATTATAGAGGGAGCTTGCCTAGTGGAAGAGCTTTACACTGGCAGCTGAAGGGAGCTGTTTCCCTTTTGCATCAGGATAGGTGGGTGGTATTCAAAAAGCATATGGCAGCCTCTAGTAATTTCACGAGACAGCACATAACGAAGGGGGATTTAGATCACACGTAAAGTGAGAATACCTGTGTTGGATGATGTGCTAAGTCACTGACATGGGTATTGGGGATGATATGGATGTGTAAACAACAGGACAGACTCACAGGAGTATTGCTCTTTGAGATATCAGAATTCCAAGTGTCAACTAAATAGGTGAGAGCAACTTTCAGGACAGTGAATGTGCTATGGCAACAAAGTGTTTTATTACCCGCATTACCATTAGTCAGTATAACATGATGTCAAGGAGAAGGGAAGAAGATATGGGAGAGGAGTGTAGTGTCATAGTATGTGAAATCAGGAATTTCTCTGTGGCGTGTGTGTGTGTGTGTGTGTGTGTGTGTGTGTGTGTGTGTGTGTGTTTCTTTTTAAGGCATTGAAGAAAAGCACCTTATCTGAGATCAGGCTGGTTGTTCCCAGGAGCTGCATTTGTCTCATCTACCTCTCTTACTCCTCCCCTAACTCCTCCCCATCCAAAGAAGCCATAGGTCCCAGCTGTGAAGTGCTCAGAGTCCCAAGTTCTATCTCCATTGAAGCTCTGGTCTTTACCATCACAGCACCACCGGCATTCAGGAGCCAGGGCCTTGCTAGGATCTGGCCTCCAGCTAGAAGCCAGCAGGTCTCAGGCTGGAAGTCCGTGTGCTGAGCCGGGTCACTGCCCAATCCCCACAGAGATAGATATTTCACATGACACTTCCGCTTGGACAGTGATTAGGACAAAAAGTAGCATGCGTGCTAACTGTGAAATGAAATTACAGTCTTCCTTTCCCCCTAGGAGCAGGAATCCCATTGTTTGGCCCACGTGACTTAAAGGCACTGGATCTAAGTGCCTGGGGAAGTCACTAATAACTGTGCCTATTAAATGGTGGGAAGGTGATGACATGGATTTCCCCACACTCAGCCAAAGCCTCAGAGGGCATTCCAGAGGGAAACCAGACGGCTCCAGTGTGAACCCTTTTTCTGCTTACCGATTAGGGATGAGGAAATTGTGGCTTGAATCTTGGTTCAGGAGCTGTATTTCCTTTTCTATACTAGACCTCAGGTTAGGTCTCAGGGCCCCAAATTACTCAATGTTATTCTATAAAATGTAATGTAAATTCTTGTCGTTTTACTTGAAATGTTGGAAACCAGAAGGGGAGGTGACTACCTTGTTCCTGCCAATCTGAATTAAAGCAAAAAAACAAAAAACAAAAACAAAAACAAAAGGCAAAACAAAACAACTCCCCTCCCCCCAACAACAACAGTATGGAAAGACTTTCTTTTGAGTGTTTCCAAAGTCTCTGTTTCCCCGCACATTAAAAGCATCTATATGCCATGAATATGTGGTTGACGGCGGGAGAGTTTAAGAGTGTTTTTCCTAAGCTGATATACCAGTTCATCCACTGTCTCTGTTTCATACATTTACTCCCACCTCCCAACCAGCAACATGCTCTTAAGTTCATTGGCCTGTGTTAAAATACCTAGTGTGTGTCTATGAAACTGAGTTTTACTCTGTGCAGAGGCCTGAATTCTATTTATTCAAGGCTATTTATCCAAAGAAAGCAACACACCTATTTGAAAAGACATATGCACTCTCCCCTATATTTATGGCAGCATTATTTACGATAGCCAAAATACAGAAGCAACTTAGATGCCCACCGATAGATAAATGGATAATGATGTGGTATAGATGCACAATGGAATATTGCACAGCAATAAAAAAGAATAAAATCTTGCCATTTACAGCAACAACATGGAAGAACCTAGAAGGTATTATGCTAAGTGAATAAGACAGACAGGGAAAGACAAATACTATATGGTTTCACATATATGTGGAATCTAAAACCATAAAACAAATGAGCAAACAAAACAAAACAAGAGACTCAAAGAAACAGATAGAAGGGATGATTACCAGAGGGTAGGGGGTGGAGGATGGGTGAAAAAGGTGAAAGGGAACATAGTGAATAATATTGCAAATAAGTTTGCCTGGTGACAGAGGATTACTAGAATAAGTGGAGTGATCACTTTGTAAGGTATAAAAATGTCAAAACACTATATTGTACACCTGGAGCTAATATAACTAATATAATACTGTATACTAATCATACTTAAACAACAATTTAAAAAGATGAAAGCATGACATAGTGGAAATGAGGTGAAATTAGACAGAGTACACGGTTTTTGCACCCAGTTCTGTTTAACTCTGGGGCTTGAGGGAATTCTTAAACTTCAATTTGATATATAAAAAAGGAATAAAAACTCTTAATACTCACCATAATGGAGAGGATTGGATAAAAATGCATTAAAAGTGATTTTTACATTGAAAAGCCTATACACGTGTGACTTATCACCAATAACTTCCAAACAACTTAAAGAATACAACTCCTGCCAAAACCAGTTTGGCTCAGTGGATAGAGCATCAGCCTGCAGACTGAAAGGTCCCGGGTTCGATTCTGGTCAAGGGCATGTGCTTTGGTTGCAGGCACATCCCCAGTAGGGGGTGTGCAAGAGGCAGCTGATCGATGATTCTCTCTCATCGATGTTTCTAACTCTCTATCCCTCTCTCTTCCTCTCTGTAAAAAAATCAATAAAATATGTTTAAAAAAAGAAAGAAAAAAATAATACAACTCCTGTTCATACAGACATGCCAGAACCAATCTTTTAAGGTGGCTCTATATTTTTAAGGAACCAAAAGTGATTCAACCTTCAATAGCCTTTCTCATGACTTGTTTTTTATGTGGACATTTCTAAGGACTGAAAGGGTTGCCTCATTATTAGAAACTCCCACGGTAAATTGAAGTGTTCATGGTGCCGAGTGATAAAGTTACTGGGCATGTCATTTCCTGACAGATTTCCTACTGTCTGTGGAATCCATGTTTTCCTTGGTTTGACCCTGTTACTGAAACCTCCCCTCCGAGTTCCTGTTATTGGGAACCATAGAGACAGCTTTCTCGTCGGTAAGGTGAGATCATACCTCCGAGGGTTTTGGTAAGCCTTGTGAAGAGTTTATTGTCCATCAAGCATTTACAGTCAAGCACGGCCAAATGTGAGGATGCAGTAAATGTGAGCTATCATTATTATTGCTATTATTACATTTATTTTAACTATCCTGGGTGGGTCATAAATGGCAATGGTCAGTTTCCCTTTGGCCAGCCATTGACTAAATTGAATTTCAAGTTCTTCTGGAAACAAGAGTATGTGACACATGTAAGAAAAGCTGATAGGACTTTGATTTCTTGAAGAGAAGGATGATTGACTGTTGAATGTTTTCCTCTTCTTTAGATGACTAAGGAGTGCCCGCCTGGACACAGGTGTGAAAGCCCGGCTGCCGCAGCAGCAGGTCCACCGGATTCTGCCTCCCAGACACATGTCCTGAGCAAGAGATTCCAGTTCTTTAGAACAGCCACTGTCCAAGTTCAAATGCAGCTGTCCCTTCCTGTCTGCACTGGCAGTGGGCCAGGGGGTGCCAGTGCCACCTACACTGTGCCCTGGTGAATTAACTTGAGGGCACAATGCTTGGTTTGTGTGGAAACCATGACTATGGGAGGATAATAGCTAACACGTTTCAAGCACTTCTCTAGCACTCAATTATCACAAAACCCCTCTGAGGTAGGTATAATTGGCATTGTTTTCCAGAGGAGGAAAGGGAGGCACAGAGAGGCTGTGTCACCTGGATAGTTAATGCAGTGCCTGGGTTAGGGCACAGCGCCTTTACTCCCAGCCTTCACCCCAAGGGCAGCCTGGCGGTGCTCTGGAACCCCGCAGCAGGGAACAGGCTCCTGGTGGGATGTGGTGGGCGGTCCGTGCTGTGTGGAGATGGGCATTAACAGAGAGTCTTTAAGTGCGAACCTGTCCCGGCTCTCTGGTGTCTGTTGTCCATAAGAGGCACTAGTTCTGTGGTCTTTTGAGTAAAGACAAGCTCCTCATCGCTCAAAAGTCAAAATAACTTTTGAAATAACTTACAAAGGCTTCCATGTTTGTGAGCTATGTCTCCTTCTGTGCCCTCCTTCATAATTCATGTCCTGAAGTAACACTGCATTGCCTGCAGTTGCTCTCACTGTGCCAGCCACTCCATGCTTCTGCGATTTAGCACGCTGCTTTCCCAGCTGGTGCACCTGTTCCCTCTTTTCTTGCCTGACAAATCCATTCATCCTCAAGATTCAGATCAATTATCTTCTTCAGGACAAATTTCTAAGCGTCCTGGCAGGGGTAAGTTCCCCTTTTCTGTTCTCATACAGTGTCCCACGCATACTTCCATTCCTGCTTTTAACACAACTCATTCGTTCATTCATTCAGCTTACTTTCGAGCACCTACATTGTGCCAGGAATTGTCCTTGGTTAACGCCTTTATGGAGAAGATGTTTATTATAAAATATCCTTTAAATATATTTTTATTGGTTTCAGAAAGGAAAAGAGAGGAGGGGGGAGAGAGAGAAACATCAATGATGAGAAAGAATCATTGATTGGCAGCCTCTTGCATGTCCCCTATTGGGGATTGGGCCCACAATCCAGGTATGTACCCTGACTGGGAATCGAACTAGGACCTTCTGGTTCATAGATCAATGCTCAAATACTGAGTCAAGCTGGCCAGGCATATATGAGAAAATATTTGCATGAATAAGTCTGAGTGACAAAGATGAAAAGAAGCACAGAACAAGCTTGGTGAGTGAGGTCAAGGAAGTTTTTTGCTAACACAGTGGCATGTAAGTTGCATCTGAAGGGCTGAGCTGGACTTATCCAGGTGAAGAGAGAAGGGAAAGAATGATTACTGATCTACTTGGTTCACACATCCATGGCCTCACTTTGAGTTTAAATAATGTGTAGAGAGGCATTGGGCGTGATTCATTATTACATCCCCAGAAACTAGTGTGGTACCTAGAACATCTTAATGTCTGTTGAACTGAACAAAGCCGGTGAATGATTGTCCAAAGCATGAGGTCTTGTCAGTGAGTACCAGAAAGCCTGGCTATATGCAGGCTCTGGTCACAAGGGAGGAGGAACTCCCATCATTTCTTTACTTCCTTTAGCCCTCTTGGGTTTCCTTTATTCAAATTGTGGCTTTCTCTCTCCATTCTTACTACACTGCGCTTCTCAGAAGATCTTCCAAAATTCTTCCCACAATTGCTGTGGGACAACAGTAAATAGCCTGCAATTTCTAAGGGCTCAGCATCGTTTAGTCCTAAAAACAGCTGTATATTGACCTCTTACCACCCAACTGTGGTGTGATGGAATCTGAGGGCCCAACCTGTGAGGAACGTGCCTGGATTTCAAGACCAAACCTGCATCTGTCTGACTGCCTGAGAGAGAATGGAGACCGGCCTTTCCCCAGGCCATGTCTGAGGCTCTCAGGCTGGCAGCCTATCTGCCCAGGACAACAAACCTCTCCAATCCCACCCAGAGAAAGAGGCCTATTGTTAGAATTGCCTAGGAAATTAGAGGGAGGGTATAAAGTCTGCCTGTCTTGGTTCAGGATACAGGTTATTTCTAACTTGCTTCTGAAATGCTATAGTCACAATAGATTGACTATTTCTTAGGGCTGGCACAAAAAAGTTTGAAGAGTTCTTCAGTTCATCTTAGGTTGAAATACGACTGAAGAGAAAGGAATATAGATAACCGTTTTTTTAGTAATGAAATATAAAATTATCTTTAACATAATTAAAAGTTTGATTTAAAAAGTCTTGTTTATTCTCATCCTGTTTTCAGCTAAAAGTTAATTAATTAACTAATTAATTAATTATTTTTTTCTTGGTGCTCAAGGAAAACGAACAAGTTCTGGTTATCATCCTTGGCATACCCCCCTTGGTAGCCTTGAAGATAGTTCTCCTCATCAAGCAAAATCATCCCCATTCTCTAAACATTTTATCCAGTCCCATTCAGTCCTTTCCTCTTTGTCCCTAACCTTAAAAAGAAAATATGTTACATTCAAGACTGACTACAGGTCAAGGAGAGCCTGGGATGCTACGAGATGCTACATGAGTCTATGCCTCTGAAGTCCTGAAGTGGCTTTCTAACTTGTTCTTCCCAGCTGGCCAGCAGCTGCTGGCAGCATTGTGGGGTGAAGCCATATGCTGGTACACATGCTTCTAGAGAAATACACACAGCGACCTGCACATTTTGGAAGAACAATAATTGCGTTCTTCCACTAGCATCTAGTCTCAAATTCTTCTTTCTGGAAGGAAAGAAAGCCTCAGGCTTTCCACCAGGCAGCAGATGGGTCTGTTTTACACTGGAAAAGTGCTGTAGATGGTGGATGGGTTACACTAAATCAATGTAACCATAAGAAAGACTCAAGGAACAAACTAATAATTACACTTGAAAATAAGATACTGTTAATTTTTCCGAGCTGCCTTCTAAAGGTTTAATGGTTTGGCTATTTGGATATCCATCATTTCCTTTTGAATACAGAGACACGAAGACTCTCAGGTGGCAATGGAATATTTCACGGTAGCAAAAGTAAAAATTCAAAAGGTGTTAAAATTATTGAGGCAGAATAGCTTCAAGCTCCTTTTAATTCAGGGAGGAGGGAGTCAATGAGGAAAAACACAACAACAACAAAAAGCAAAGCAGATACCTGTAATATGAAGATATTTCAACAATGAAGATAAATTAAAAAAAAATCATGCCAGCATGAAAATATTGTGACCAATAAGGGAAAAAATGGAGATGGCCCTTGTGTTTGGAAAGATACTGGAGTACATTGCTTTATGCAATGAAAAGATTCAAGATATACTATAAATGAGTCTATTTTGAATCTCTTACAAGATTTCTGCCCACATAAGAGATTTAGTGTCTTTAACATTTAATTAAGTTTAATCTTATATTGATGCATACTGCTTGAATTTTATGCACTTCAAGTGATTCAAGTAGGAGATAGTGAGAGCAAAATTTCCATTTCTAGTTTTTAGTTTAGCAGCTGAGTGCATACCTTGGTTAACACAATTATGTTGATCCATGAACTAGATTCCATGTCATTCACCTTTTCCAATGAAATGAGGTAAATCATGGACATACAAACAATTCAAAACTTAATTGCTCATGTTAGGATGGAAAATATCTGACTTGCTACACATGAGGGGAAAAACAGAGTTTGAATAGAGGATTTGTTTATGATTAATGATCAGAGAGAATTCCATCACAGGTATATCCAGGCTTACTCATTCAGAAGGCATGCTGATGACCCTTTCCCCATTCCAGCCCCAATTCAAATGCACATTCCCCAGATTATTGACACATACACACAATGAAACTTGTAGGGAAAGCTCGTGTGAGTTAAACACCAGGGTTTGATGTGAAAGGTAATTAACTGGATGAATTATGCATGCACAAGGTGGGCTACTATAACTGGGGAAGGAGTGAAGATCTTATAGATAAAAGGCAAGAAAAAGGCATCATGTGGAAGACCTACAAAGCTATAGATTTCTAAGCCAATCTATAAAATTGTCACAAGTTTTAAGAAGGATTCACGTGTGCACTGGTGGCAACTTTATTCTTAACAGGGGTCTGGGAATAGGCTACCTGCTTAAGAAATTAGGATCCAAATAAACCCAAAAAAACCAAGGGAAATTTAACTCTGCTCATTCTTAGGACATCATTGTCCCTTTCCTTTATGGAGGTTTTCTCCTGCACAGAATTGTGCAAATACCATATTTGGGACACTAAAGAGACATTGTGAATATTCAGGTGTTGGCAGGGATCACTGGTCTCCTGTTTTTAATACCTCATCTCTTAAAGAAGGCACCTCTATGAGTAGAGCACACCTGTTGAAATGGTCTTTCTACTATGGTGCTGTATCTTCACAATTCACACTGTATGGTGTCATCCCCATGATCAGGGGGTGTGAATATACAGGACAATTGATAAGGGAATTGTCCTAAGTGTCCATTTTTTGACACTTAGCCTTTGATTGCCAAATAGCAGTGCGATGCACGAATAGAATGGCCTGTAAGGGTGATCCTGACCTCACAGGCTCTATTTGGGAGAAGGTCTCTCCCAGGCCTCAGCAAGGCAGGTCACAACAAGATTGCTGGAAGAGAAGATTGAAGTTTCCCTATACTGTCTAATTTAAGAATTACCTAGTAATAATTTGGTAATTTTAGAAAGCAATGAAGCAAATTGGAGTATGGTCCTTTGGGTGGTTACATACTCATATAGATTATCTCTCCTTTCTTGCCATGAATTTATTTATTTAAATGGACTTATTTATAAGATTCTTTTTTAAACCTTATTAATGGTGCCAAACCAAAAGTCCATTTCATTGGAAGACATCTACATAAGCTTGCAGCAGAGGGCAATGAGAATGTTTTACTTTTTTCCTGTCTTCCCCACAGGATTTATCTTTCTCTCTGTGATTTATCTTTCTTGACTGATTTTGTACTTACATAACAGTAACAATCGCTAAGTGGCCTGCTTTCAAAAGAATTGGCCCAGCTCTGGCAGAGGGCAATGCATATTTGGAGATCTCTACGTCATGAAGCGTTTCCTGCTGAATTGCATTTAATTGACTTGGATGAGAACAAGTTCACAGGGCTTGAGAATTTGGCCAGGAATCCATAAACAATGGGAAACACCAAGTGGAATCCACTTCCAAACTTGGGGGTGTTGGCTTATGTGGCGCCAGTGGGGTGAGAGAAGGGTCATGTCCATTTAAAGGAATCACTGACACTCTGGAAGAGGCTGCTGGTGTCACTTGCTAATTTCACTATAAGCACTGATTTGTGCCAGTACCAGCTAGTGCCAAGGGAACATGCAGAAAGGGACAGGAGAGCACAGACTGCCAAGGAGATGCTTAGAGGCTGTTTGGCCCCAGCTCAGGCTTCTTCCCAGGGCAGACGTTAGCACGAGGGTAGAGAGCCTGCCAGAGGAGAGTCAGGGAAGACCAGGCAACTAGGCACCCACTTTTAACGGCATTAATATGGAGCAGAGGAGCCAAGTTTAATGGCATTATTACCCAAACTAGACAGGGTGGGGCATTCTCTCTCAGAAGAATGTGTGCAGCATTTTTGTGATAACTTTCAGAGGGTATCAGAGGACAGAGTTTTGTGGGTTGGTGTATCAAAAAAAGTTATAATTGAAAAATAAAATCCTACATTCCCAAAGTAAGTAATATCATTCTGGCCTTCAATGCTGTAGGAAGTGTATTCAGAACCCAGGAGGATGTTAATTCATGATTGTGTGATAGAAGGGAAGCGTTAGAAAATTGATTAAATCCTCTAAAGAATTTTGGTGAATTAAAAATGAGGATGGTCTTAATAAGGAGTAAACTCCATAAGGTGTAACGTAGAGCTTCACACAAAACAGGCATTGTATGTGGTCAATGTCCAATAAATACTTTTTTACTAATAACTGAATGGATATTAGGCCTCAGTTTGGGGTGGCTATCTCTTCAGGAGATGGTTTTCTAAAGGATAACCAGAGCAAGAGGAATGTGAATGGCAGACATAGGTTAGTTCATTCATTTATTTGTTTATCTATCCGCCCAGCCATCCATCCATCCAACACATATTTCTTAAGTAGCATTTTTTTATATACCTGGCACTACTTAGACACTGGGGATAAAGAGATGAATACGAAATATTCCCTGACCTCATAGATCTCTACGTCATAGAATATGCACACTAGTGATAGAGACAAGTATTAATAAAACAAAACAGTAAGCCTACATCTAACATATGCCAGCTGGCTTTAAGGGCTTAAAAGAAAATTAAGGCCCAATAAAATATAATGAGTGGTTAGCATGTGGTGGCATAGGGAAGGTAGGATCAATTGGTGATCAAGATCAAGATCAAGAGGTGACATTTGAGAAAAAAATAAAAACAAGGAAGTGACCATGGAGAGATCTAGGACAACAGTATTCCTGGCAGAGGAAACAGCAAGGTACAGCTAGGCCAAGTGGCAGGATTGAGGTCGGCATGCTCTCTGACCATCTAGAACTCTAGGCTGGCTGAATGGAGCACAGGAGGGAGAGAGAGGAGGTGCAGCTAGAAAGGTAGGCAGACCCCATCATCTGCAGGCAGGGCTGAGTCCCTGCTGTGACCTGGGCTCCTGTGAAGCCTTGCTGGTTCTTGCTCACATAAACGCTGACCCCGCGTGCTGAGACCCCGCGTGCTGGCTCAGAGCCCCTCCCCATTTCTGCCTCTGTAGGCCGTTCTCTTCTGTGACTGCCTTCTGTGAGTGCCCAGTGACTGCCTTCCCTGACCCCTCAAGCTGAAAGTGACCAGCTGGGCAGGGAAGATACCTTTTTCTGGGACATGACAATAATCAATTCATATTTTTAAAGGTATTTTCTCAAACGTTATCTAACTCCCATTAACATTTCCCATTCATACGAACTATCCTGATATAAAAGGGTATCGTGGTCACTTTATTTTGGAGAGGGGGGGGGGTGTGAATATTGGAAGGTGATTAAGTTACCTTTCAAAATCTCACATAACCAAAGTTACTACTTGAGATTTAATGAGAAAAAAGTCAGATTTCTAAAAAAGGAAACAATGGGGAAGGGGTGAGAAAAACTTTTATAAACAAAGGTTGTCTGCTTTGGTTTGTACACCTAAGGAGTCAGAAGTACAAAGACAAAAATGTATTCTTCATTCTGAGTCCGTGGTGCTGCTGAGATATGAACAGTGTATTGTGGTGGCAGAGAGACGGTTCCACTGTTTTTTCTCTTTGCAAGAAAATGTGCGAAGTGGTCTAAGAGGCCAACCACACATTCTGTGGACCCCAAACTGTCAGGTCTTATACTTGTCATTTTTAAACTTCTCTTCAGGGGGTATCATGTGGGCCTGCAAACATGGTTTCTTTTTCTCAAATGCAAAATCCAGGTTTTGTACTTTGGGTCTTTTCAAAATGTGACATTGCTGGATTAATACTTCTTTCCCTGGTGTTAACATAATGAGTGTCAGTGTAGTTTCAATACACCGGCTTGTTTTCCTTGTGATGCCCTGGAGGAAAGGCGATGTGGGAGCCGCCTGTGGTCTGTGGCCACAGTCACCACTGTACAAAGTGGCGCATTGTCCAGGCGTGTGGGTAAATCCAAACTCAGGACTTGCCCTGCCAGCCGCAGAGGTCGGAGGTGTGGTCAGCAACATAGCCTGGTACCTCTATATTGAGCTCGGATGAGTTTCCATGGCAAAGGATCTGTGTTGTTAACTGTTATGGTGTTTGCATGCCACTAATGTCTTGATACTTTGTAGAAAAGCAATGAAGCATTTTGCATTTTAAAGGAATTACACACTAGTTATTTTAGTGTATAAAAGTCAGTATGCCCAACAATAACTATTGTGACCGGTTTTATTAATTGAATGTAATTTCTTGCATTTAGAAGGTAGATCTCTGTCAAATATGAAAGGCTGAGAAGTGGTGTTGGCAATGCCAATCTTTCTCAATATGTCTTTTAATATATATATTTTATTGATTTTTTATAGAAAGGAAGGGAGAGAGATAGAGAGTTAGAAACATCGATGAGAGAGAGTCATTGATCAGCTGCCTCCTGCACACCCCCTACTGAGGATGTGCCTGCAACCAAGGTACATGCCCTTGACCGGAATCGAACCCGGGACCCTTGAGTCCGCAGGCCGACGCTCTATCCACTGAGCCAAACCGGTTTCAGCATCTCAATATGTCTTCTGTTGATAGCAGAATAAGATGTCATTGGCTGCTGACGAGCAGTCACCTCAGAGGTAGAATCCCACTTCTCTGTCAGCATAGAGAGATCACAGAAGATGTTCATCACTGTTCTATAGAAGGTGCTCCCTGTGCTGCTCTTGGGTGGGAGGAGGCTTGAGGTTATTCCTGAGCCTCTACCCAGATTCTCCTTGTTATAGGGAAACTCTTGGACTTTATTCACTCTCCTGAGAACCACCCAGGAAAGTAACATAGGGCCCTTATGCATCTGGCCTTTCCAATCATTGTTGCCTCGGGGAGAGTGGCAGTGTGAAAGCTCTTCTCTCAGGGGCACACTCATGTCCAAGCACTGCCCCTTCATCCCTTTCCTCCCTCTCCACTCCGAGGAATCTTTATCAAGACTAAAGCAAGAAATAAGGCTCTTCTGTTATCATGGCTTCTTTAGAAATCTATTCAATCTGTGTTCTATGCTGACGATTTTAAAGTCTATTCTGAAACTTAAATATGAAAGTTGATTCCTTTGTTCTGTTATTCTTCTGAGATCTTACTGTCATTGCTGATATCTAAAACATGAGGGGAAATAACATGGTAAAAAATATAGGGAAGGAAGAACACATAGGTGTTCTAAGCTTGTCTTGTTAGATACAACATGCTCATGCACTTCTAGACCATGAAAAACAACAGAATATGTTAACGTAGTTGTACCTGTATAGCTAATTATTCACAGTATCATTTCTGCCCATATGGTCTGATTACATGTGATTATAGACGTTTTAAAGTTCAGAGAGACTTTAGGGTTTATATACTTCATATTGCTTTTCTTTTATTTTTTTCAATAAATAGAATATAGAAGATAAATAACTTGTAAATAGTCACACACATCTTTAGAGACAGAGTCCACAGTAGAACCCAGGCCTCTAATCTTCTATTTTTGGACACTTTAATAAAATGGTACAGTGGCCCAGGGTGGCTAGGAGGTTGAGCATCAATCCATGAACCAGGAAGTCACTGTTCAATTCCTGGTCAGGGCACATGCCTGGGTTGTAGGCTTGGTCCTCAGTGTGGGGCATGTAGGAGGCAGCCAATCTATGATTCTCTATTATTGAAGTTTGTATCTCTTTCTCCATCTCCCTTCCTCTCTGAAATAGATACAACTAAAATAAAATAAAATAAAATAAAATAAAATAAAATGTAAAATAAAACAAAATAAAACAAAATAAAAAATAAAATAAAATGGTACAATTGGGTCTTCTAGCACCTCAGCATCTCCCCTCATAGCTCCCTCCCTGGGAGGGGCCCTACGGTTGAAGCAAACTAAGCTGAGACAAAGAACCCAGTATCTGAGATTTTCCAAACTTATGGCTTCAGTTAAAAAAAAGTTTATGAAAGAGCAAACCATTGGTTGAGATCAGTTGGGAGATGCTTTGAAAGGACCATCCAGTTACACTGATAGGACAGTGAGGCTTTGGGCTGCTCTGGTCAAAGTTACAGACTCCCCTCCACTCAAATAAATGTACCTTTGCACACATTTTGCAAATGCATTTAGATGCCAAAATCCCTACCTCTGAATCAGGTTTAAGAACCCTGCCATAGAGGCAAGATCCTTCTTCGAAGTAGTAGGTGTTGTCTGGGGGAACATCAGAAAGGTCGCTTTCTCTAAGGAACTTACCCTGGGAGTTGTAGGAGCAGGAGTAGAAAGATGTTGGTCATGGGACCAGCTCAGAGGGTGGGGGAAGCAGCAACTTTTGGATTTTCAAATATTTTTATGAGTGTGAGCTTTGACAGAAAACTGCACTCCCCTCTCAACCAAAGTCATCCTTGGAGGGGGTAGGGCTATAATCAGCCTGTTGAGAGCAATGCTAATGAGGGCTGAAAAATAGCTATGGCTGTGCAATTGAACAAAGGCAATCTTGTTGGCTCCTGGGCTCTATTGGAGCTAATAAGTCACTTGGGAGGGTGGGTGTACTTTTGGGAGGAGAGAGCTGTAACTCCCTTAACTTGGCAGAAAAGAAGGAAAACTGCTGATTTCCAAATTCTCTGGTCCTTGGAGACTTTATCTAGTAGCAGCAACAACAATAAAAACACTTAATAAAGAAACAGAACTTTGAGATTTTTATTTCTCATTCCTTTGAATCTGAGTTTGTTAGCAGAGGGAAAAGAAGGCTGTGATGGCGTTGGGGTCCTATGTATGGTTGGGGGACAGTCTTTTTTTGGGGGGGCAGTCATTTTTATTCTGCTTTTTTAAAAATATGTTTTTATTGATTTTAGAGAGAGAGGAAGGGAAGGGGGGAGAGAGAGAGAGAGAGAGAGAGAGAGAGAGAGAGAGAGAGAGAGAGAGAAAGAGAGAGAGAATGAGTGAGAAACATAGAGACACATCGATTTGCTGCCTCTACCACACTCTCCACTGAGGATCAAGCCAGAAATCCTGGGAATATGCCCCAACCAGAAATTGAACTGGTGACCTTCTGGTGCATGGGGCAGTGCTCAACCAACTGAGCCACACCAGCCAGGGCTGGAGGACACAGTCTTATTCACTATATAATTAGTAAGTATATATTCAGCACCTTTTATGCAACAAACTATGCTGTATGTTGGGAATAAACAATAAAATAATGGACATGGTCCCTGACTTTATGGAGTATAAGTTCTAGTAAGAGATATTGACAAATAAACTATTAGTGCAATACAGGGGTTGGGATAGGCATTTCTAACCAAGGGTATGTTAGCTAGAGAAAATGGAGACTTCAAATATGGATTGAGGTTAACCAGCAGGAGCGAGAGGATGAGAGTGTTTCCGAGGAGAATGCCCATGTGACAATGATGATGCTTAAGAAAAAAAGTAAAGTTGAAGGTGAGGGAGAGTCCTAAGCAATGAGATACTAATTATAGACAGGTCCCAGACCACAATATGAGGCTTTGTAGGATAATCTAAGAGGTTGTAACTTAAACCTGAGAACAAGGAGAAGAATTGGAAGGCTTCAAGAGATGAATGACCCAACACACTATTTGATTTTGTATGCCAGACAGCACTAGGAAGAGATATCTTGACTTATGCTTTATGTTAATATGCTATTCATGGCATTGTCATGCCTCTTATATTATTAGGGCTAGAACAAACCAGTTGCTCCATGTACCTGTTCAAGTTCACACATAGGTGCATTTTACCTGCAGCTTTGGATATAGATTTTATAAATGAATTAATCCTTGCAGAAATTTGTTTCCCATTCTATTCTATGCCTCCCAGTGTTTATCTGTTGCACCTGAGGATGGTACTGAAGCTTTACAGTCCATCAGGGACAATGATTATGTCTCAACCCGTGGAGGATAGAGACATCGGGGAGATATAATTCATTAACCAACTCCCCTCCTCCACCAATGAGATGAGAGACTCAACTGATTGGCAACAGAAAGAAGAGGCTCTGAATGCATGTGGCTCAGCTGGATCCTCTTCATTTGGAGCCACCTCTTGTCAGGATTCTATTGATCTGCTCATGCAATTGGAGCTCACCCACATATACTATGCCTCTGCAGTAGGGAAACCTAAAGTGCTGCAGACTATGGATTCTATTTACAGGAGACTCATTAAGTCTCATATCTGGTTGTAAGTCCAATTGAGCTCTCAAATTCAGCTACTCCAGTGCTGGAGCTGGTATTTCAGTTTTCGTCTTTCTGATTTCTGTTGAGGTTGGAATCAGAAAGATGGAAGCTAAAATATCCATCTCTTCTTTGGTTCTGAAGTCAAGAGGGGAAGAAACAAATGTTATCACTTAACCCCTAAAAAACCTTATCAGTGATAGAATCATGAACTTTTTATTTTAAAAAAATTGAACTTATTGGGGTGACACTGGTTCACAAACCATACTGATTTCAAGTGTGCAACTCAACAAAAAACATCTGCATCATCACCCAAAGCCAAGTCTCTTTCCATCCTCATTTATTTATTTATCCCCCTTTGCCCACCTCCACCTATGCCCACCCTCCTTTCCCTCTGGCTACCACACTGTTGTCTGTGTGCATATATATATACGTTTTTTTCTTAATCTCTTCACCTTCTTTCATCCAGACCCCTAACCTTCCTCCCCTGCCAGTTTATTCAATGCATTCATGACTCTGTTTCTATTTTGTTTGTCAGTTTATTTTGTTCATTAGATTCCATATGCGAGATCATATGGTATTTGTCTTGCTCTGACTGGCTTATTTCACTTAGCATGATAATCTCTATCCATGCCAAAGGTAAGATTTTTCTTAATTTTTACAGTTGATTAATATTCATAGTATAAATGTACCACACCTTTTTTATCCACTCACCTACTGATGGGCACTTGGGTTGTTTCCAGATCTTGGCTATTGGAAATATTGCTGCAATGAACATAGGGGTGGACATATTATTTTGAATTAGTATTTAATTTTTTTCCAGATATATTCCCAGAAATGGGATCACTGGGTCAAAAAGCAGTTCGTTTTTAACTTTTTGAGGAAACTCCATACTGTTCTCCACAGTGGCTGCATCAGTCTGCATTCCCACCAGCAGTGCACAAGGGTTTCCTTTTCTCCACATCTCACCAGCACTTGTTGTTTGTTGATTTATTGATAATAGCCATTATGACAGGTGTGAGGTGATATCTCATTGTGGTTTTAAATTGCATCTCTCTGATGATTGATCATTTTTAGAATCACTGACTTTTTCCTATCTACATTTGGATTTCTTATTTTTTTTCTTTTTTTGTTAAATTCTGGTTGTGTTGAAAGACATACTTATTGATTCAATTTTATTTATTAACTTTTATATGAAGGCAGATTACATTGTAGAAAAACATTGAGACCTCTTCTCATTCCATACTCACTTAGTTACCACTTAATTTCTATTCCTTCCCCCAGGAAGGAAATGAGAGAATTGGCTAGCTTAGCGACAGAGAAGCCTGGTGTTGTGACATTATGCCACCCACTCATAGTGTTTAGAGAAGTATTAGGTAATGGCATAATGGGGAGATTGGATGATGGTAGGAGGTAGAAGAAAAGCTGGAAGGCTTTCTTCTTATCCTCCTATGTCATCTAGTGTCTAACAAATTCATTTTGGATATTGATCTATTTTCTGACTCCATCATATTTGTCTAACCTTATTTTCTGTTTGTCTTATTTTCATAGTTGTTTTAAATTTATTTTATCTTACTCCACTGTATGCATCTTTATACGTTTCTTAAATTATTTTAGTAACAATTAGAGAGTAGGTAAATAAATAATATCCTTTCAAAGTATTCAATTCCTACTTGGCTGCACAATCTGCTTTAGATGTCGAATTTTATAATTTAGAAGCACTCAGGTTCATGAAACCCATGAAAACATGGCAAAGTCCAATATAAATAATTTTTAAAAACCATTTTTATCAGTGCCATCCTTTACTTGTACTTATTTTTCAGATTTGTTTTTATTTTCAATTGGTATTGAAATTAATTCAATACTTTTTAACAGCTCCTTTGTCTCTGGAACATGTCCAGAGATCTTCTGATTCTTGAGTCTCCAAGTTCAGCCTAATGAGTATTCTCCTCCTAAACAATCGGTTCAGTGCCTCACTGCCGTGCTTCTCTAGGTTTTGAAGGATGGTGTTGTGAAATCATGTTTTGCTTTGGCAGTGGTAGAACAAGCAGATCCTTCTGAACATTTGACTGCTATAAATAGCAATCAACAAAGTCGTCTGAGAAAGAATTATGGTTGGGTGGGTGGTCTTAGTGGAGCTTTGAAATGTACATCTCTTTTTAAAAAATATTTTATTGATATTTTACAGAGAGGAAGGGAGAGAGATAGAGAGCTAGAAACATCGATGAGAGAGAAACATGAACCAGCTGCCTCTTGCACACCCCCTACCAGGGATGTGCCCGCAACCAAGGTACATGCCCTTGGCCGGAATCGAACCTGGGACCTTTCAGTCTGCAGACCGACGCTCTACCACTGAGCCAAACCGGCTTTGGCTGAAATGTACATCTCTTTAGGCATCATCCATTGTGCATTTAAAAATCCCTCCATGATATCCGTGTGAAGCCTCTCTCTATCTCTTCTAACAGGCGTTTTGTCAGTTTACCTCCAGCAAACATTTATTTGGTGACTACTGTATTGTGCTAACCACTCTCCCAGAGTTCTACCTCTGATTCTAGCTCCTTGATACATGGAGTTTTATAAGGATGGAAACTCATAGCCTGATTCCATGGTCTGATATTTCAGTTTACTGTTTCTCTTGTCCACTGACTCTGTCTTATATATGGTTGCCTCTTTTAGTGCCAAATTCATAGCTTCGTAGACACATGTTTTTGTTACTTTTTAATTTTCTGACTGTAGTTTTATTATAGTCCAGAGCACAGCAGAACATTAGGTAAGCATTCTATTCATTAGTCATTACTATCTCTATTCCTATTTACATCTCTACTATTGCCCGGAGATAGATAGAGAGAGAGAGAGAGAGAGAGAGAGAGAGAGAGAGAGAGAGAGAGAGAGAGATGCACATATTCACATGCATCTGCTGAGTTGGCAGACTGGAAGGTCCAGTGTGTATCGGGAAGAAGAAAATACCACTTGGTAATAACATATTTGGTAGGATAACTTTCTCTTCTTCCAGAGTAGAAAGGAGGAACTGTGTTCCATATTAAAAGAATAGTACATATAATTATCATCCCAACTGTAAATAAAAATACCCCACCGTGGTTAGGAGGAGTCTCAGCTCTGGGTCTCCAAAACCCCATGGTATCAGATGCCCTTTTCCTTCAAGGACAACTGTCCAGAGGCCACAGATACTGAAGTTTGACCTTGGGAATTCATGGCCATTTCCTCCGTTGACGCTGATCATCTTAATTGATAGTCCAAGATAGAGACTTATCTGTCAGGCTGTCACCCAGAAGCAGGTTCTGTCTTTCAGAAGCAGAAGGATCCAGAAGCCACGCACTCTATGACCCTTCCTGCTTCCTTTCAGCCTATCCTACATTAAATCTCTCCACGCATGACTGCCAATTGCAATCACATCTCTTCCTATCTTCAGTTCCCAGAGTCCAGGCAGGAATGTGATGGTGCCGATGTCCACTCCTCCTTACTTGGTGATATCATGGCTCTCCATTCCCATATTTGCCACAACACAATTCCCCCAAGTTCTGCAATTCCTCAGGCAAGGAGAGAATGTGTATGGCAGGCCGGTCTTCTCTTAGTAATTTAATTCAAAAGAATTATGAACAACATCTCTGTCCTGGGAACTGTGCCGATGCTGGAGAGACGATGTGAAAAGAGGAGGCTTCTTCCTACAATAAAGTCATTCATTCATTCCACATGTTTTTTTTTGCCTAATTTCCATGTTTCAGACAGTGTTCTATCTTCTGAATAATTCAGCAGTAAACAAAACTAAACAATTCACGTCCTCTGGAGCTTCCATTTCAGTGAGGAAAGAGAGATAATAATAAAAAAGTAAAATATATCAGGTTGTGATAATCTTTTTGATGTATCAGCATTAATCCAACTCTAATTTGGATGTTGCTATGAAGATATCTTGTAGCTATATTTAAAATTTATATTCAATTTAAGAGAGATTATCCTAGAGGAAGTAGGTAGGTCTGATTCATTCTTCTGAAAGGCCTTAAAAGCATGGCTGAGGTTCCTTTGTGGACAGCAGCTTATAACCCATGTCCTTCCTGTTGACCCATCCTGTGGATATTAGACTTATATAGGTAGGCCTATGATTGCATAAGGTAATTCCTTGCAGTAAATATCTTCATATTATCTTCATATTGCTTCTGCTCCTCTGGTTAAATCTGACTTATATAGTTATATTAAGAAAATAAAGCAGGCAAAAGGGAGAAGCCTGGTTGGTGATATGAATATATAGATAATTAAAATGGAACTTATACCTGTTTCCATAGAGTTATGGATAAAGAGCTAGAGTAATATGGTAGCATATTTTACTAGTATAAAAAATTTTGCTTTGGAGAAAGAAGGAGTGTAACTCAAATATTTGGGATTTTAGTCAGGTTTCTTTATTTTTCTGAGCCCTTAAAATATTTTTAATGTCTAAAATAGTAATGCCAACTTTATATGATCATTATGCAAATAAAATATGTATTATATGTAAAGCATCTTTCACCATGCCTACCACGTAATAAACTCTATTCTCTTTTATTTTTTAATCCCCTCTTCACTAATACCAACAAACATATATCTCTAATGTATGAATATCATGGCAATTCAGCCTTATCTTGACATTATATGTTTTCCCATGCACTTAATGCTAACCCATTCCTGAGGCAGACAGGTAGTGAAGTTTGCTCAATGCAGGCATTTATTGAGATAACTAGAGGCCAGGTGCATGAAAATTCATGCACTGGACGGGGGCAGGCTCACTCAGACCGGCCTGCCCCCTCTCACAGTTCAGGAGCCCTCAGGGGCAGGAGGCAACCTGGAAATCAGGGGAAAGTGATGCCCCCATCATACCTCTGCTGCTGCCACTGCTGGCAGTGCAAGCCTTAGCCAGCCCTGATTACCTGTGCCTTGACTGGCCCTGCTTGCCTGAGCCTCAGTCAGTGGGGGGTACAGGAGGACTTAAGGCCCTTGATAGGGCTGAGGGGACTCCAGTGGCAGGTGTGTGGAGTGGCTGGCCCCAGCTGAAGAATGGAGAATATTCTCAATGACATGAGTTATAACTTCCAATTTGTTGGATATCACAGTCAGGCTTCAGCTTCAGGGGAAGGAGGAAGACAGGGTTGGGCAGCTGGTAGGAGGAGCCTGGGAAAGCTGTCAATGGGGGGTGCAGGAGCACCCAAGACTCCTGGTGGGGTTGAGAGGACTCCGGTGGTAGGCTTGCGAAGCAGGAGGCTCTGCCCCCACTGTGGGTGCCATCATCTTGTGAGGGTGTGATGGTCAATTTGCATATTGCCTTTTTATTATTTAGGATGCCATTGATGAGCCTGAGAATATAGTGAACTGGGAATTACATATGAATGAAAAAAATTAGGTTTATCTATTTCATTTCCCCCCATTACCTAAAAACTTTCACAAACAATTAAGTCTGCAGACAAATATCTAGTTTCTTTTTAAATATCTTCAAAATAATCCAAAGGATGCATCAGTGCATGAATTCTGCTCCTTTAAGGTTTCAACTTAGATTTTGTGCATTTCTATTGTTGAGAGCTTCTGAGAGTTGACAGGGAGAAAATATGGAGAGGAGTGTTCAAATTGGATAGATTTCAAATTGCCATTGTGGGCAAAGGAAATCACTGCCTGTCATTTTTGTATACATTTGATAGTGGAAACACACACACACAAAAGGAAAAAAAACCCACGGGAAACCAATACTATGGTAGAAATAGTCCACATTCTCATGCATAGCCCACTTTTCTCTGCATAACCGAGCAGGAAACCCTACTGCCAGATTTGTTTTGCCCCTGAGGAAGGTGGTTTAGTACTCATTGCTATAGTTCATTTGGAATAGGATGAACTTTCAACTTTCTTCTGTCTTTCAGGGAGGCTTTCCATATATGGTGACAGGAGAAGATTTGACTTTGGGTGATGGGCACACAGTGCAATATACTAATCTTGTAACATAGAAACCCACACCCAAAACCTACATGATCATATTAAATGTTACCCCAATACATTTAATTTAAAAAGGAAAGAAAAAAGAAGGAGGCATATGAGTCAAAAGTTGCTGTTTCCAATGAGAGGTTATAGTCCCACATATTTTTAAAGTAAAAAGAAAAAAGGCTAGAATGACTCTATAGTCCAAGCATTTTTTGAGTTCCTGTTATGTGCTAACCAAGGTCTAGGTCATAGACATTTGTTCACATATCAGTGAACAAATTAGACAAGCTCTTGTTTTCATGTAGCTTGTTGTATTAGTAGGCTGTATAAATGGAACAAAGGATATTTATTAAGCACTTACTAGATGCGAGTTCTCTGTCTAGGTAATCAAATGGGGGGGGCAGTCCAACAAAGGGTAACTAGTGATGTTAGTGATGCTCCTGCAGAAGGGAGGAGGCTTAGAATGCAAGGAGAGCCTGATGCAAGGTGAACTAGAGGTCACTGTAGTAGAGCTGGTGGTGTCAGTAGAGGTCTAACAGATGTGACTCAAGTCAGAGACTGTGTTTCACAGTGGAAAGAGTGGGTGGAAGCAAGTCTTTGAGGAGCTGGAGTTGGATAGAATATTAAGGCAGATTTCTATTTGAGGAAACAAGACCCAGGTACTTGCACCAGGTGTCTAAGGAATTGAACAGATGACTAGAATTGTGGTACTAAATTCAGTGCCTGGTGCATTTTATGTGCTCAATCAATATTTGCTGAATAAATAAAAGTACAGAATAAAATATACAACAAATTTGATCTATATTCACATAGAAACCTCTGACCTAGAGCTTGGAAGCCTTCTAATTAGGGTCTAAACTTCATCCAAGGCTTTGGGGAGACCTGTTCTCTGAAGGAGAAGTCAACTGAGCCCCATTTGGAAACTTGTGAAGTTTGTAGAAAGACTAGTTTTGACTGGAGTGACATCTGGCCTGCTCTTTGGTTTAACAGGCATCATTGCTGCCACCGTGCTTGGATATACCTCAATAACACTACCAGAGGATTGGACATTGGAAGGGCAGTCAGGACTTATAGCAGCTGTTTCTAGCACAGTCTGCTATTCCTGCTTCTACATTATAATATAGCCTCTGATGAAATGAAGTATAATTGGAGAAGATTTGGGGGCAAAGCTAGAGTCTGCTGAAGCTGAATTTAGCTTCTCTTATTAATTTTGCTAATTAAGTCAATGTCTCCTTCCCAATGATCTATGTCAATGTTGTCACTTTCTCCTGACCATCACTGAGAAATATACTCCACTTTGGATCAGGAAAAAATACACATTGCCTATAGATAGTCTTATCAGATTAATATGTGGTGCTCACCCTGGAGAACTGCAGTAGGAAGAACATAGTGAGCAGCTGACAGCAAAGGTGAGACTGTCCTTTCTGTCATTACTACATGGTTCTGGGTCAGTGCAGATTCATGGAGATGAAAGGGATAAGAAGGTGGACTCTGTACCAGCTGAGGATGGAAGAGAGGTGCTGGCATTATCAGAAATTCCTCACTGGGTAGGAAGTTGGCATAGGTTGGGGTAAGGAGGATAATACCTTCAGGAGCCATCATAATTGAGGACTTTGTGTGAGCCCTATGGTACATACTTATATATATTAGCTCACATTTTCCTTAAATAGCCCTGGGAAGTATGTATTCATATCTCTGTTTTTCAGAAGAGGAAACTGAGCCTTAGCACGATCAGCTAAGATACCTAAGAAGTGTGCCTGCCACATGGTATATACTCCACAAATGATTCTTAGATGAAGGCAGAAGGCCACACTGCTGGTAAGTGGCAGATCTGAGATTTGTGCTCAGGCTGACTCAAAGACAAGTCCCATATTGGTATTTTTTTCCTGAAGGGTTTTACTTTTGTAGACAGCAAGGAGGTTACTGGAATAATGTTTAGCAGCTCTGTTTCTAAGCAGGGGACTGTCTGTCTTCTCCCTTAAGTAAACCCAGCTGCCAGAATACACTGGTGGAGTTATGTTAGCAACCAGGAGTAGCCAGCTGCCTACTGGTTATCTACATGAAGGAATGCTGTTTTGCTATTTCCCTCTGACTGATACTGAAATTGAAACGGGGAAGGACTCCAAGTACAACATATCACACAGGGGTTGGGGTGCCCTCACGAGACCACACTAAAACGCTGCGGAGAACACTCTGAAACCACTCTTCTAATGGAATAGGAGGACTTTCTCACCCAAAGCCAGTGGCAACATCTGCTGGACACACACCATGGTCAGCCTGAGTTGACTCCTTGCATAAGTGGGCCCAGGACAGGAGTCTAAAAGCCACTTCCACTAGGGAAACTGAGTGCATGTAACTCAGCTGAGAAAAGTTTGGAGACAAAGACTCCTGGGTAGAGATGACAGGCATTCGCAGAGGAGGTCTTTTGTAGATAAGCACTGTGGATCCAGGGACAAAAAGAACATGTCACACCCTTCACCTCAGGGCAGAGGCCACCACATGCCCAGAGCCTAAGCCATGCTTTTCCTTAATGTTGAATGCACTGTGAAGTGAAGAACCAATCTTTTAGGGAGAGCGTGTTCTGCAGTTAGGGCAGCATGCCAACATGAAGAGATAAACCTTTCTTTGGTTCTCTAATTTTTCTTAGAAAGTACATTCCATGAAAAGAGGGGTCACTTTTTCTGGATTCAGTAAGATGTGGTCCTGGTTTAGATATTCAGATGATCAGAGACTGATGAGTCATTTTCTGAAATCAGGCTCAGAGGGAGCTGCCTGCAAAGGAACCCTCTCACTTACTAGGGGGTTTGGAAAACAGGAACAGTAGTGGCTCCTGGCTGAGGGGCAATGGGAGACCTAAACACATATGAAGAGTCCCAAGATGTCAACAGACCCTGGTCCATGAGCACTCCAGCCACCACAGGAACCTCAGGGGATAAGTACTAATGTTTCAAAATGTGCTTGCCTATCTCATTTGGGACATGTGTGATTTCAAGATGCTACTGACCATGGCTCTATCCCATACACTCACAGCCAGGAATGATGATTGATATAAACTCAGGGCAGAGTTCCTTGTTTTATTCTTCAGCCATTTCATCTGCACTTTCTCTGAAACATGGACCAAGCTTCTTTCAGTGATGGAGATAATCATCACCCACCAGTGGTCAAAGATCAGAAGACATGCTTGCTATCTGCTCTTTCCGGGGACCTCTGTCTGATCTATTTAGTCTGTTTTCAGGGTCAAAGGTCTTTCATATAGAACCCCCTAGTCTACATCTTGAAATATCTGCTCCGGAATGTATCCCAACACCTTAAACTTGATATGCCCAACATGCTGACCATCTCTCAGAACACACATCTCCTGTGTTCCCTACCTCAGGGAATGGCACCGCTTGCCTATTAGTCAAGTCTGAAATGAGCCAGCTGGACATCTCCATCACTCCCACATCCAATCAGCAACAAAGGCGTCGATTTTAACTCATTAATCTCTCATTGTTAAAAAAGTTGGGGGGCCTGGACTAGTAAGTGTTTTCCTAAACATGTCTCTCTTCAGTTCTTCTACATGGTCAGTCAAAATGAGTTTCCTGAATCTCAGACCCCATGGCATTCCTCTGCTTACCGATCTGCTCTCTTGTATGACATTTGAAGTCTGTCACACTCAGGTCCCTGCTTCTTCCTAAGATTCGTTTCTTTCCTTTTCCTAATGGGTTTCCATGGAACACACCTCTCTGTTCCACCCATCTCTCCCTCCCCACACTGTAGCAAGCTCCCAGGTAGCTCCCTGGCTTTCCAAACCCGGTCCCTTTTCTGTTGGCACAACTCAGTTCATTCATGAACACTGATCTCATCTATAGCCTTTCTGATTCTTACTTCCAGGTGCAAATAAGTGTGTTTTTCTATAAACTGTTTTCCAACACAACACTTCTGACACCAAGTGTGTGGAAATTTTTTTGTCCCAAACTAATGTATTCTCCACCTCTCCGGACACCAACCAGGGGTCTTGCAAATCACTTCAATTCTGACACAAACCACCTGGAGTTACGGGTAGACTCCACAGTTTAAGGGCTTAGTCCCACAAGACTGCTCCCAGTTCAGAACTCAATACTAAGACACCAGCCTCCCACACAATCATCTATAAATTGGAGTGTATATGATCCCCTCTTTGGGTTGGATAACTTGCTAGAATGGCCTATAGAACTCAGAAATCATTTCATTATGATTACTGGTTTCTTAGAAAGGACGTATTTCAGGAATAACCAAATGGAAGAGATTCACAGGGCAAGTTACGGGGCAGGGCCACAGAGCTTCCATGCCTCTCTGGGCATGTTCAAGAAATGCTTACTGAAGGAGCGCAGGAGTGAATAACCTCCCTCTACTGTCCATTCAAAAAGAGTGCTTTGCATGTGATTCTGAAAAACCCTGACCAAATAACACCATGAACTTTTTGACTTTGAAAACCAACCCCTGCTCTTTGCTGACTTAGTTGCTGGAGAATTGGAATCAGAATCTTTCATAGCTATGTCAGAGCACAAGGGTGCTGTACATTTGGGGACAAAGTTTCCTCTTACAATTGCCAAGGAACTGTACTTTTTTTTTTTGAAAAGACATTCATTGGATTGCCTTCCCCATTAAAATCATCTCCCACCCTGTAACTCTTTGTTCCCAAAAATAGTGTTCAAAAGAGGATATTGCTGAAAGTAAAGATATGAAAAATAAACAAACAAACAAACCTAACAGCCATCTGCTATACTCATAGTTTTTATCCCAGTAGCTTGTTTTTAGAGATTTCTGGGAAGAAGTCTGTACAGTGAGTGATTTGCTTAATGGTGAGGACTCAATGTTAGATCATTTCCTCTGGTGCTGTTCTTTGGGACTCTGGAAACTAGTGGGTCACGATGGCTTTATCACCTCAAAGAAGGGGGAACTTATTTTAAGTATTAAATACCTGAAAAGTGCTTTGTAGTTTGTTTATAATATCGAAGGCCTTCAGCAAGGATTTTGAATTTGCTGTAATCCAAAGCCCTGCATCTGGGCCCCGGGACATGCATGGAGCAGGCGGAGAAGTTATTAAGCTGAACTGATCCTTCTTCCCTGAGTCACTTTTCTCCACAATTCTTCAAGAAAAACCCAAGAGCAGAGTTCTTGGTTCTTTCTGTGCCTTAACAAACAAACAAAATGGAGAAAGGGCTCCAGGTTGAGAAGAAAATGTTAGCAGAATCGAAGGAAATGAAACAATCAGCATCCGTGGTTGGATTCATCCAGTGTGATAACCATGTGGCTTAGCCAAGACAAAGGAAAACACTATATTCTGTCAGGAAACATTCTCCTCTTCTTCTGTTTGGCCCCGGGCTGCTGTTTCTTCTGTTTCCTCCAATGGCTGTCTCCTAGTTTGCTCTCTGTGTCTCCTTCCCTAAGTGCCTCTCACCCCACTCATGCCAGGCTCTTGCTGATGCCCTCACTTACATAAGCCTGGTAATTGGTTTTAAATATGGCCCCAAAACTCTCCCCCCTCCCTCCGCAAAGTGGGGTGTGCCCCCAGCTGCCTGTGGTTATCCAAGAGTCTGCTACAAGGGAGCGTTTACCTAGTTTGTAAAGACAAAATAAAAACCGCTTGGCTCGGTGTTGGATTCTGAAGGAAATAGCTGGGCTGGGTGACTCAAAGAGTTTGCATTTTCTGGCCACTGCTTTCATAACAAAAGCACCATTTTAGCCACCTGAACTTAACTGACTTCAGCTTGTTATGAGGAAAGCTTACGGGGCTTAAGCGGCAACAAAGGACTCATCTATGTTTGCTCCGATGAGAGAGGGGCGTGTATGCTGGTAGACCCAGCCCAGGGTCACCCAGTACAGAGTAACAGGAGATCGGACCTTTCCCGAGCAGCTGCAAACCCAGATATCCAAATGTGAGACAGCTAGCCGTCAAGTGGCACTACCATGAACAGACATTCCTATTTGATTAAAAAGTATTGTATTTCACATTCTTTTACTCACTAAAACATCTCAGATCAATCTTCTTTATTTTCCCAACAGCCACCTGGAATACCTCAATGCTTTCCAAATATTCAGCATCTCTGAATCACTTAATGAACATTTAGTGCTTTAATAACCTACCAATTTTACATGAATTTAAATATTTAAAATTTTTCCAAAAGTAGTTTTGTTCCCCCTCTCCCCCAGCCCCCAATCTTTTAGGAATTTTTGTGTAGTTCAAAGACAAAATATGTGTCATGAGTCTTAGGTCTTCTTGAGGTTCTTACATGAGTCTTAAGGGACGACTTCTTGCTGGAGGGTTTAAAGCTCCTTCAGATCATGGATTGGTAAGGATAGCACCCTTCCAAGCTGGAAGCTAGAATGATCCGGCATGGGAAATAGTGGCAATGATTTCAGAATACACTGTTTGCTTACGCATGCCCCAGAAAGTGCATTCACCCACTGCAGCATTTGGTTGGGGTGTTTAAAAGGCCCAGCAGAGCCATAAACTATGTTTTCTGAAGAGTGAAGAAAGTCTTCAGACCCAGGGGGAGAGTCACTTGCCCTTATGGTCAGCCTTCTCCAGAAATTCCAACTACACACTTCTCTTCAATTCAGTCTTGACACCTTGGCTCTGAAAGAGGTTTAGACGGTTTGCAATACTGAGTATAGTACTGGGACATATTATTTCTAAAGGTCCCTTGAAATCAGTATTATTTGTCATTGGCATTGTAGCCATGAAACAATATTTTTATCTTATTCCTCATTTCAAAAAAATGTTTATGAGTATTTTTCTCCTCAACAGTGGAATATTTAAGTGGGAGGGGGAAAAGCAATGTTTATGTCTGGCATTCATTTTTTTGAATAGTGTTCTCCAAAGAAGTACATTCAGTGCCTGAAAGTTGATAGCATTGAATATTCTCACCATTTCTGTCAACACTAACTGAAGATCAGGGAATTTTTTTTCCTGGCCAGTGATTATTCTCTGTGAGGAACATGCAGACAGTCATATACATCACATAAAACAAAAGTCAATTAACTGAAAAAGTAAATAATTCTGAAGCCTGGGTTTTCAATGAAAAAAAAATTTAGGAATTTGTCAAGCATTTCTCCTTCATATGAGAACCCTATAATGCTAAGCATTGATCATATTTATCATGTTTATGTTTTTTATATAATCTAATCAACTGGTTTTCTACCGTGTATGCCATGGATATTAGGTAGCAGGAAATAGAGTCATTTGCAAAAGTAATTCGCAATAGTTCATTCTTACTCATTTCTGAACATAATAATAGTAATTTCCTTTGTGGCTGGCTTTATACATTTCTTACTAGTAAAATGAGTTCAATATTATTTTTTGCTATTAGTTGTGCAACTGTGAAAGACATCTGAGCTTTATTTCCTTCATACCTTTAGTGAGTAAGTTAAACAGTTTTGAGGACAGTGGCTTTGTAATACAGCTTGATATCTGCTATTGTGATCCCTCCAACTTTGTTCTTTATCCAGATTGCTGCAGCTATTTGGGATCTTTTTTATTCCATATAAATTTTTGGAGAGTTTATCCTAGATCTGTGAAATATGCCATTAGTATTTTAATGGGGGAATGCATTGAATTTATAGATTGCTTTGGGTAGTATGGACATTTTAATGATGTTGATTCTACCAATCCATGAACATTGTATATTCTTCTACTTGTTTATATCTTCTTCTATCTCTTTTTTCAACATCCTATAGGACCTATGCATGCACATAGGCATAACCAATGGACACAGACACTAGGAGGCCAAGGTCATGTGCTGGGGGGCAGGAGTGGCTGGGGAGAGGTCAATAGTGGGAGGGGGGAAGAAAAAAAGACATATGTAATACTTTAATCAATAAAGAATTTAAATTAAAAAATAGTTAAACAGTTTTGAAATGAAGGGCATTGTTTTGTTTTTCATTTGAAAAACTCCATTTATTTTGTAGGGAAGTTGTTGCTCTGTATTTGAAAAATGTTATAAAAATCTTGATGCATTCATGTCCATAGATTGACTGAGTCTGATGGCTGAAAATGCAAACAGGACAAATGGATCACAGGTCTACTAAAACTAAATGTCTGGAAATTGTTATTTTTCCTGCTCACACATTTTCTGTTTGAATGCTTGCCTAAATCATCACCCACAGAGATTAATTTGATTAAAAGTTTCATTTCCCATTTACTAAATAAATACTAATATTATTCACAAATACATATGCAAAGTAATTTTGAGTTATAGTATTATTTTCATTTTCATCACTATGTTTAACTTCATTTAAGTCTTATTACATTTGTGTGTGTGGATGGGTGTGTATATGTGTGAATTGAGGATGTAACAACATAATAGTAATGTGAAAAAAACAAATAATATGGGTTTATGTAAAGACTGCACATGAATATTCATAGTTTTATTTGAAATAGCCTCTAGAACTAATTCAAGTGTCCATCAATGGGCTAATGAAGAGCTTTTCAACTATTTTAATCTCATGGACAGATTAATTACTAAAATCCTGTGGCATGCCAAAAATATATATTTTTGCCAATCTGACAAAAAAACTTGTGTATAATTTTGATTCATTCACATAGGAGGCTATTGTATTGGCTGCTGTCATTTTTAATTTGATGGTCTAAGGGAAAAGAGGTCAGTGTCTCTGACTAAATAGTCAAGTATTGCATGTTTTAAAAATTCTTGTGGACATAGGTTGAAAATTGCTGGGCTAATGAATAAGCAATTATAGTTACAATGAATACTACTTGTGACCTATAAATGCACATAACATGAGGGAATCTCAAAATCATTATGCTGAGTGAAAGAAACTAAATAAAAAAATAAGACATACTGTGTTATTTCATCTATATAGAATTCTAGAAAATGTAAATATATAGCGATAGAAAGCCTGCACACAGTGGAAGAAGGAGAGATGGACCGCTAAGGGGCATGAGGACATTTTTGGAGGTGATTCAAATAAGTTTCTATAACTTTATTTGTGCTCTTAAAAATGTTTATAGTTTCTTTTTCTTTCAGGGGTTACATTAAAATTTAAGTTCTTTTGATTCAGAATAGTATATCTGGACACTTTAGTTAACATTCTAAGTACCAAAAAAGAATTGATTACATAAAAAACAAACATATTAAACAATTGTCATAAGATAAAATTTGTAGCAAAGAAAATCTGACAAAGAGATATCTACCTACTATAGAAAATGCTTGATTTGTTTGGGTTCTTTAATATTGCCATATGACTTAATTTTTCTTGGGAAAGATAACATTCATAAATAGTTCCTGAGCAGAGTTGTGTGTCCCTCCCCCAAAATAAAACTACATGTTACAGTCAGGGAAGACAAAGTAAACTATTTGAAAATTGTAAAAAGTGTGTTTCTTGGTCCAGAAATGGTGTGATTGCTTGCTGTTTAACATCTGTTGGAGACTAGAGAAGTCCTTGAAAGTCCTGTCTGTATTAGTCAGAATAAGCAACATTATCCTGCAGTAACAAATAACCACTGAATTTAGTTGCATAAAACAAGGGTAACAAGCATATTTATTTCTCACCCAGGGTATATATGCATTGAAGATTGGCTAGTGGGGAAGTGGGAGATGTTCTAGACCAGTGGTCGGCAAACTCATTAGTCAACAGAGCAAAATACAATAATTGAAATTTCTTTTGAAAGCCAAATTTTTAAAACTTAAACTTCTTCTAATGCCACTTCTTCAAAATAGACTCGCCCAGGTCATGGTATTTTATGGAAGAGCCATACTCAAGGGGCCAAAGAGTTGCATGTGGCTCGAGAGCCGCAGTTTGCCGACCATGGTACTAGACTATTTTCACTAAGGGAACCAGAATGAGGAAGGTCCATCTTCAAGTGAACCTGCTAAAATAGAGATGAGGGAAGAGATAGAAAATTGTGTGCAAGCCATTAATGCTCCCACCCAAAAGTAATACAGATTATACTCATTTTTTTTTCTGTTTTTAAAATAGACTACTTTTTAGAGCAATTTTAAGTTGACAGAAATATTGTATAAAAAGTACAGTTTCTGTATACTCCTTGCCCATTCTATGCATTGCTATGGTACATTTCTTACAATTGATGAGCCAATGTTGATATTATTAATTAAAGTCCTATTTTACATTAGAGTTCAGTTTTTGTGTTATATATTCTATGGGTTTGAAAAGTGAATAGTTCTGTGTTTCCCATAATAGTCTCTTACATACATCTGCTTCAGGGCCCTGGGTTAGGCATCTACCTTAGATGCAGCTTTTATTTTCCTACTGCAATACTGAATTCGTTATTTTATTTCAACCATATTTCATTGAACTAAGTCTCTCTGTCTTAATTATTTGTATACTGAAGAAGTTTAAAATTCAGTTAGTGGCTTTCAGAATTACTGAGCTGGCATAGTTTGACTAAAATAGGGGAACATTTTCAGCATCGGGGAAAGAAAGGACAGACTAGGTTTGGACAGCCGAGGCTGGAATTGGTGGCAGGGATCACCAATGACTCAGATGGAAGGTTCAAGTCCTTAACTGTCATCGGCTTGCATTCCATGCCAGATCCAACCTTCAGGTACCACTCATCGTCATGTGCAAACTAGCCCTGGGGCTGGAAAATGGCCACCAAGGCCACAGGAGGGTGGAAACAACATTTTCCCCTGTCCTTGGTGTTATGACACCTTGCTGGTTATTTACCTTTCGGTCCCTTGGAACCTTGAACGAAAAGTAGTTGCAAAGTCAGCCAGCCAGCAAGCTAACTGCCTCGGGGCCAAGCAACGCTGAAGAATTTACAAGTTGTTTTCTCTTCTGTCCACGGAGTCCTGGCCAGGGTGAGCCTAGCCCTGCGTCTTAAAACAGGGTTTATCCTTTTTGTGGCGTGGGTTCAATTAGCTGTTGGAATTCCAGGGAGTTAGTGGTACCTCAAGAGGACTGGAGGTGGGGCTCCCAAGTCTCCATCTTTCCCTAAGGGAGTGCGGAGGTATCATTGGACACAGCCACCGGAGAGGTCTGAGATTTTTTTTATTCTTTGGAGCCTTGCAGGGGTGATCAAACAAAATGCCTAGCAACCAAAGGGGGATTTCCTTCGTGGCATACCTTTGTGGTTTCAGTTAAACTCCAGAGTGGGGAGGGTGAGGGGATGCTGATGCCAGAGAGTAGGAAGCCAGTTTGAATGTGGGGCCCCTTCCTGCTGGGGATGGAAGGGACGTCACGGCAGCCTGCGGACTGGCCTGCACAAAAATCAAGTTCAAATATTAGAGCTTTTATGGATTTAAATAAAAGGAGAGTACGTTGGGAGTTCCAGGATTGGTTCAGCAACTCAAAAAATGCCATTAAAACCAAGCCCTTTCCCTGTTTTTGCTTTTCCTCCCTCAGGTGTGGCACCTCATGGCTGCAGCACGGCCGCTGCCACAGTGCCAAGCACCGTGTCCTCACATAACTGAGCCCGGGCCGGAGCTGAGGTGCGGCGTGCTCCAGGTCAGACAGGCCGCTGCGGAAACCGCTCGATTCACACACAGGTTCCTAAGGGGTATGAGAGCTGGGAGGCTCCCTCCTGAACTTGAGGCATGACAAGATTTATTTCTCACTAATGCCCTGCCTTGAGTAATAATATTTTGTATTCACTGAGCACTTACTATGTTCCAAGCAAAACACTTTTGTATGAACATTTTAGTTCAATCTTCATAACAGCTTCAGTTCAATATTCATAACAGCTCCATGAGAAAGATAATATTATTATCCTCATTTTACAGATGAGGAAACTGAAGCTTAGAGCAGAGTTTCTCAAACTGTGGGTCTTAATCCAGCAGTAGGCGACTCAGCGGGTCATAACGAGCATTTACGAAAACTTGAGTAGAATAGAATCAATCTAATAAATAGTACGTGCTTAAAACGGGCCAATAACAATTATTGTTATTCTATTTCAATTTATAAGTATATGTGTACCTATGTGTGTGTGTGTGTGTGTGTGTGTGTGTGTGTGTGTGTGTGTGTATACAGAGTACTGTGTTAAATATATTTACTATGGATGGCCGTTAAATTTTCTTGAGAGCCTATACTTTAGAGAGTTTGAATACCAATGGTAAATTATGAACTTGTAATCGGAATCCATGCAGCCTGAGGCCAGACGCTGGCGCTCGGTCACTCTGCCTGGCTGCCAAGTTAACTTAGAATGTGGTGAGTCCCCAACGGAGTGTGTGTGTGTGTGTGTGTGTGTGTGTGTGTGTGTGTGTGTGTGTGTGGAGAGAGAAGAACACGGGTGAGAAGCAGCTGGAGAATGGAGGAGAGGCACCGGGCACTCAGAACCTTCTCTGTTCCTTTCGCTAGATTCCAGGGTCCAAAGGCTTCAGTAGCAAGTGGACCAGGGAAGTTAGCTCTCTGCACAGCTGCCCGCAGGGCTTGCTGACACCGGCAGCAGCCACGGGCTCTGGTTCCCCAGGACGGGCCTGGGCAATGCCAGGCATGATCATTAGCAGCTCCCCTAGGTGTTCACACATCTCTCCCCGGCTAAACAAAATAGTTACCTGTTTACACTTATTTATCAATGCCACTCCTGTACAACATTTAGGGGGATTAAAGCGCTTCTACTGAGTGTTCTGGATGAGGAACACGGGACCGGGGAGGCGAAGTTACATGCCAAGGTCACACAGGAAATGGTGGGGAGCCTGCGCCAGAGCCCAGTACTTCCCACGAATGTGATTTGTATGGTGACTGTGGCCTTTCAGGAGGTGGTGGGCCGCGGGCTGGCAGGGGTGGTCTGCATGTGCCTTCCCTGGATGCTCTTCCAAAAGCCTGGGAGAAGGTGCCTGACTTTGTTAGCATCAACCGGGAGCTGCCAGGTGGGGTGGGACCTTCTCATGGGAGGGAAGGGGAGGAGAATGGGGAGGAAGGGGCTGCATTGCCTCCGGGCTTACTTTCCTAAGCACAGGATGAAATTTTCTTCCAGGCATTTTTTTTTTTTTTTTACAAAAATAATTTGAGACTGTTTTCCAGGGTAAAGTATACTGTGCAGTCTTTGTGCCCACAGCACCTGTAAGAAGGGGTTGAATCAGAGTTTTGTTCCAGATCCTGAAAGTTTATGGTCCATTTAGCTGTGAAGCAGTTTAATGTTGGCAAACTTTGGTGTTTGTTTTAGTTTCTAAAAGTTGCTAACCATTCTCCCTTCTCGGGGAGGAGGGAAAGGCGGGCCTGGGGGGAAGGCAGGGCCCTGTCAGGGCCAGAGTGCCCGGAGTGGCCGTGTTTAGGTAGGGGCTTCGTGGGCCAAGGACATTCCTGCCAATGCCATTAGCCTGACTGTGCCTTAGCCTGGGATCCTGGCACGAGCAGCTAAGCCCATGGAGGTGAGGGACCCCGATGTTGCCTGAGCCCCTTCCTCTGTGACTTAGCAAGTGTGGAATCTAATGGGCAGCCATGCTCCTGACACAAACATAGTGCTGCAGAACATAAACATGGGTCTGTGTTGCTCAGCCCTGCTCTTCTCGCCTTGCTACCATGTGAACCAGAAAGGTCATGCCCTTAATTAATTTGGCAAGAAAGAAAAAGGGCTGGCCTTACACATGGCTACACAGACCCCATTTCTGGAGCTCTGATAGGAGTATGTAGGCCTCATCTACCATGTGTGAGGCTCTGGACACATTAGGATGTGTGTCACTTGTCCTGCTCTGTGTATTAGCAGTAAGTGACATTTCCTGGAGTATGGAGAACCAACTGGCTTCATTTTGGAATTCTGGAAGCAAATTGCTTGTCAGAAACACATGAAAACAAAGGTTTCATAGACACATTACAATCATGTGCCAGAGGTAAGTCTCATGCTCCTATCTCGTTGTTCGTCCTTTCCCTTCATTCTCATTCTCACTGGGGTCATTCAGGACCTTGCTGCTTCATGCCTGCCTGGACCATGGCAAGAATCTCCCATCAGTCTCCTCTCCTCTAGACTCTCTCTCTAGTCCTCTTCACTCCATGCAAATCTACTCCACCCCTGGGGCTACCATAGGCACAATCTCTCTCCTTCGTGGGAAGAGACCAGATCCTGCTCAGTATGAGCCTATCAGAACCCAGTATCTAGATACCCAATGGATATTTGTTAAAACAATGAATGCATGACTCACATGCTACAGTGATGAGTTTGTGCATGTGCAATGCCTCTATCAGGTCATTTCTAACTTCTCAACATAAGCGAGGGTGCTTGGCTCCGGGAAAGAGCCCTAATCAGAAGATTTGGCTGTTCCACTAAAGTAGTTGTCATGCTAAGAGCTTTGCATGCATTATCTCACTCACATTACAAATAACGTGATGAAGATATTATTCTTATTCCACTTTTAAAAAGAGTTAACTGAGACCTAGTGACTAAGGGGCCTTCCCAGGCACTGAGAGTCCAAAGCCTATTTGCTTACCCACTCTGCTAAACTGCAATGCACCCCTGGACAAATTAATAATCTTTGGCCTCAGCTTCCTTCTGTGTAAAATGAGAAGCCTAAAGATTCTCTTTAAATCCTGTGCAGCTATTCTGCAAGTCTGCAGCTCTGATTTGAAACATCCACAGAAATGCACTGTGAAACTTCAGTGACTTGTGACCCGTGTTAGGAGCTGAGGGCGGATCGGAGAACCCTAGCATTCCATTGGGAAATGGCACACATTTGCAGCCAACAACTGAAATCCGAACTCCTGGCACAGAGCCAGCCCTGCCCTGGGCCCGAATGCACAGTTCACTGGGAAGGCCATTTGGCCCGTGCTGAATCCTTAACCCTTGTTCACATCCCCAGTAGGCAGGCCCAACTCACTTCTAGATCAAGTGGCTGATTACCTGTGGGGTATAATTTGAGGGCCGTAACGGCCTATGTGCCTGAGATGGTTGGAGGGCATTGTTCAAATGGCCACATGTTATTAACTGGGGTTACTAAGGAAAACTACACTCATGTGATTCTCCTGTGACTGGCATTCTTTCTCAGTCATTTACTCCGAGTTCGCTTCTTATTTGTACTTTTCATATTGGATGTTCCCAGGGTGTTCCTCTCAGCTTTACTCTTTGCCAGGGTAGCCCTGCTCATTCACATACCCTGACCTGACTTTTCCTTAAAAATCTATATTTGAATTTTTACCTGATTTCTAGATATCACAAATCCCTATATATCTTCCCCTCCCCCGGCATTTCAGAGTTCAATATTTTCCAAACCAAATTTCCCAGTAGTATAATACAGAAACAAGTAAAGTATCCGTGGAATAAATAAACCTTGAAAAATGAATTAATACATTAGTATAAATTTAGATGTTAGGTAAACTTTCACATATTTCTTAGGAAATGGAACTATTTTAGTTCCTGAGAACAGGGACACATCTAATTTATTGTTTTATATTTTGGACTACAGGTGCCTGGACCATAATAGGTGACAAAAAAAATTATGTTGAAGTTAATAGACCACATAAGAGAAATTTGGGACTGGTAGGTTTTGAGGGGCGGAAAGAAGAGGTCCAAACCTGGAAGTATTGCCCAGGGAGGGCAGACCCATGAGGGATGAGTAGGATCACATGGGGACACTGTATCGCATTATACAAAAGAACAATGGAGAACAGCCCAGCTAAGAGTAAGAGTTAGACTCTGCTTACTTCACTGAATTGGTTAGGGCCACCTCAGGTTCTTAAGACATAGTCCTTGGCTCTGAGGCTGGAGAGTAAATTATACTCTGGCAAATGTTGAACCTTTGGTACCGACCCAGGGTGATACTTCCATGAAGACTCAGCTGGTTTCCATAATTTCCTTTTACTTTTAGCACCATCCTTTTCCCCGGGGAACCAGTCAGTGAAGTGGTCCCAGCTGGTTTTTGTGGCTTCCAGTGGTCTGAGCACTCAGAAGAACAAGCAAAGGCAGCTAGCCATGTGAACACTTAGAGAAGCTTTTGGAAAATATGTTTTTTCCTCTCATAGCTGGTCCTGATGAGCTGGCAGCTGGCTTGCGGACACACAAGGTGAGACAGTCCAAACTGTGAAGATGTCCAGCTGAGCCAGCTGCCGTGGACTGCATCCCTATCTGCGGGCAATGGGATGCTCTGGGAGCAAGGTAGGGGAGCCTGAGCATTGGGATCTATGAGCGTTGTCACTGCTGTCTTGGGATAATTGTTTCAGAGATGTAGATTCTTTTTTTGGGGGGGTGGGGGTGAAGCAGGGAGGGGCTTAAATGAATTATTTCTTGAAGCAAGTCCTCCTCTTACCAGAAAGTCCCTCCACTAGTAATGAGACAGTGGGGATAGTGAAGAGGGTTCATGTTAAATGCAGACAGGAAGAAGGAAGAATGCTGCATTTGGTTGAGGGTAGGTGGGGCAGCAGGGTCCCAGGTAAAACAGGAAGACTTGGCTACCAGTATTAGATGCTGGTCTGAAATACAGGGTGGTGAAGAGCAGAGGTGGTACAAGGAAGGGTGGTCTCCAACTTAAAGATTAATATAATTAGAGTGGGGCCGGCTGGTCCTGGTTCTGAGCAGTAGAAGTGACTTTAGAATGCCAAATATGAGCCCATGGTTCACAGAGAAGTGAGTGCTTTAAGTCTAAGCCTAGAGGGAAGGTGGAGTTGAGGTTAACTCTTTTCTGCCCTTGCTGGAATTATTGAAGGACAGCCATAAGTTGACCTTTGGTTGGTGTTTACTAGGGGCGTCATCCATAAGAAGATAGGAAATTAAGAGGAAGATAGTTTGAATAAAGGATTGACTAATCCCTCCTGGATTTATTTTCCATCCATTCATATCCTTCTGTATTTTCATCTATCATTTTCTCTTTGATTGTCCCTTGAAAGATGTCTTCTCTTTGTTCTCAGCTGCTGGTGCATATGGTCTAGGCCTAGCTTCCTTTTTTTGGATTCTCAAGGACATCATCTCTATGCCTACTTTCAACTACCTCCAAGGTACATGTATTTTTGTTTTCTATAATTTGTCTGTAAAATATTGCCTTTTGGAAAACAAGCTGCTTGATCTTCCCAAAAGGATGCAGAGAAACATTTCTTTTATAACCATAACTCTTACGTAAAAGTTTCTCACATAGATACAATTATAAACTATTTTAGTTTTTCCTAATCTTGCTCTCTTGATTCAACTACAATATTGAACACTGAAACCAAGACACATTACCATATAGAAAAATTTAATTTTAGTGAGTTCCAGTTATTTCCTTTTTAATGCATTATCCATCTTATTTAGGAAAATTTTGTGTTTTTTAATGTCATAAAAATAATCTCATATACTTCAGAATGTATTTTAAATTGTTTTTAGATTTAAGTCTTTAATTTATGTGGATGTTTTTATGTGCAGTATAATGTAGAAAATGAATTTTAATTAAAAAATCTGGATAGCTAGTTGTCTCAGCACCATTTAAAAATATATTTTTATTTATTTCAGAGAAGAAGGGAGAGGGAGAGGGAGATAGAGACAACAATGATGAGAGAACACATCTATTGGCCACCTCCTATACACCCTCCACTCGGGATCAAGCCCACAACCCAGACATGTGCCCTGACCAGAAACTGAACCGAGACCTCCTGGTTCATAGGTGGACTCTCAACCACTAAACCATGCTGGGCCAGGCTCAGCACCATTTTTAAATTGTGCCCTCCTTTCTCCAGTGATCTGTTATTAATTAAGGCTCCATATAAATGTGAGTTTTTTTAATCCAAACTTTCTCTTCTCTTCTCTTCTATTAATTTCTTTTTCTATCCATGGACAAATACAACATTACTTTAATTATTATATCATGAAAATAAATCTTCCTTTCTGGAAGAGTCTATCTTTGCCTTTCTACCAATAACATATCTTTATAAAGATTTTTTAAAAATTAGAATTGCACTAAATTTATACTTCAATTTAGGAGTGAATTGATTTCTTTAAGATATTGATTCTTCCTATTCATGAATATGTTATATAATTACCTTTATTTAGGTCTTCTTTAATATTACTTCTTTAATATCACTCAATGAAATTTCATATTTTTTGATAAAAATCTACACTATTGTTAGATTTATAAATTAATTAATTTATAGATATATCTTTATTTGATGGGATCTTATTTAAGATTACATTTGCCAACTATTTGCTGTTAGCTTATATAAATGAAATTAACTTTTAAATATTGATGTTATAGTTTGGGTTTTCCATAGGAACAATGGTATCTGTAAGTAATGGGAGTTTTGCTTTATCTTTCCTAATCCTTAAACCTTTTTAAAAATATTTCTTACTGTACAATTTGGAGCTTCTAGTAAATGATCTTTAAGTTCATGACCACAAAACTTAGATAAGCTTCACACTATGTTCTATTTATTGTCCCATTCTCCTGGAAAACTATTTCATACCCTGTTTCTCCTCAAATCTTCAAGACCTGCTCCTCTATCTGCACCTTCATCCAATAACATCTTTTCCCAATTCACTGGAAAAAAAATGGAGTGACCAGAAGAGAACTTCTACAGACACACAACCACAAATCCTCTATTTCCCTGCATCTTTATCCATATATTTTGCTTTTCTGCAGATTACCACAGAGGACACATTCCTAGGATTAAACCCAACTTCATCATGAGGCACAGTCATTTTTAGATTTTGATTTGTTTGGCAAATGTTTTGTTTAGGACTTTCCCCTCTCTGTTCATGAGAGAGATTGGCTTATGGCCTTTCTTTTTCATACTTCCCTTGTCAAATGTTGGCCTTGATGTTTACTCTATCTTCATAAAGTAAGACAAGGAGCATTGCTACTATTTCCATTTTCATTTGTTTTAGATTAAAATTGTTTCTTGAATATGTGGCAGAACTTGCTGGTAAAAAAACCATTTTATCTTTTCTTTGTAAAAAAATGTAACTGCTGATTTATTTTTCTAATGTTCTATTTTTATTGAATCAATTTTGATGAAATATAATTTTTGGCTATTTCTTTTTAAAAATATATTTTTATTGATTTCAGAGAGGAAGTGGGACAAAGAGAGCTAGAAACATCAATGATGAGAATCATTGGTTGGCTGCCTCCTGCATTCCCCCTACTGGGGATTGAGCCTGCAAAGTGGGCATGTGTATGTGTTCTGACTGGGAATAGAACCATAACCTCCTAGTTTATAGATTGACACTCAACCACTGAGCCATGCCAGCTGGGGGAAAGTTGACTATTTTAACTAAGTTTTCAAATTTATCGTCATAAAGCTATTTTTAATACTCTTACTATTTTTGAACATTTGCAATATTTTAGTCATATCTATATTTCCATTTCTAATATTAGTTATTAGTGGCTTTCTTTTATGTGTTCAATCTTAGTATAGGAGACTATTTTGGAAGTTTTCTTTTTTAATTTAAAAATCAAACCAACTTTGGAATTGCTTCTCTTTTTTATATGTTTACTTATATTGCATTAATTTTGCCATAATTATTTTCTTTTTCCTAAGTGAGAGCTTACCACCACGTTAAGTTGTATTCATTTTTCTCCCCAATACTTTCATTTAAGACTATAAATTTTTAAGTGCTGCTTTAGCACCCAATATGTTTTTAAGTATAGTAATATATATCATTTAGTTCTGTATTTTCTAATTTAAAGTATAGTATTTACTTTTGATACTGTTATAATTAAACTACTTATTAATAACAAGAAATAGGCAAAGGGAAGATAGACGCATGACCAGTGAAGTTGGAGAGATGCTAGGAAGGTATTTGCCTGCCAGTCACACCTGAGAACAGGCCACTGGCCAGAATTGGTGTGAAATTTAGGATGTTTTATCCCCTAAACAAAGGATAGGGGATAAAACATATCTTGTGCTCTTGGTTCCTCTTGTGCTCTTGGGACTCTTGTTGCTTGAGGTGCACTCTCCTGTATTTGCCCACATGGCCACGCCATGTGCACTAACACGGCCATGTGCGATGCCATGCACAATGGACTAATGGAGTGCAACTAGCCCGATGCTGAACTGGACCCAGGGCCAATATGGAAGGAAAACTCTGGACACTGGCTTTGCTTCTAGCTCTACTGAAACCAGAGCTCTACTTCTTTTCTAATTGGACTGAAGAAAATGGGACTTTGGAAACACAGAGATGTAATTCCACAGAAATAAAAATCATTGGTCCTCCCCTGAGAGTCTAAGAAAATTCTTTTTCTCAAGCTATCATAAGAACCCTACCCCCAGCACCCAGAGGGGAAGAGAACACCCCAATTATTTTTCTGTTTATGCCATTTTCTCATTAGTTATTGATAGAATCTAGCAATACCATTGTTTATTGAGATATAATTGACATAGAACATTATATTAGTTTCAGGTGTACAATTAGATATTTGTATATATTGTGCAGTTATCACCACAATAATTCTAGTTAACAACACTAATTAAAAATTCTGTTGATTTCTATATATTGGTTTATATCCAGAAACTTTGCTACATTCTCTTATTACTGTACTAGCTGTAGTTGGATTTTCTTTGTTCACTATCAAATCATCTGAAAATTGGACCTTTTTATTCTGTTTCTTTCTAAGTCTTATGTATCTTTTTTAAAGGTTTATGTATCTTTTAAATTATAATAATAAACATAATAATGATAATTATTATTTTGTCTTGTCTTCTAGTACAATGGAAATTAAAATGGTTAAAGTGGTACCTTTATTTTTTTTTTCTGAGTGTAATGAAATCTTTCTAAACTTTTATTGATGTTAAACATCCATCTCACTTTCTCATTTTCCTTAAAAAATGTGTGTGTGTGTGTGTGTGTGTGTGTGTGTGTGTGTGTGTGTTGCTTCAGGGCCCATAGAACACAAAATAACCTTTTCCAGACCAGATATGATTTTTTAGACAACTGGATATACCTGCATGCATTTAGAAAAACGTGCAAGAAAACATACATACACACACACACACACACACACACACACACACACACCACCACCACCACCAACAAAAAAGAACAACCAGAAAACTCCAAACCACATCCTGGGCCCAGCACAGATAAAGAATCTGATCTGTGACTGAGCCCACTAATGGTACACTGAATAAAGCTATCTAGTCCTCACCATCCTTAAGCACATGGCATCTTACTAAGCCAGGAGAATGCAGGTTCACAAATAGTCACATGCCAAGTTTCCACTTAGATCGAAAAGCAAAGAATAAAGGGAAAGAGTGAATGCTTCTTCTTTTATAGCCTATATTATTGTCCAAATAATATATCCTTTTTGCTTAAAAGTAAAATACAGCTTAGCAAAAAGAGGGAAATAAATCATTGATAATTCTTCCAGGGATATTTCATTGGCAAACTCTGTACTCTTTTTCTATGAATATTGTTAAATTAAGCAAGGAGGCTATTGGGATGAAGTGGCTCCCATGCTGTGGCAGCCTATGTAAGCAACCCGAAGGCTAGGCCTGTAATTTCCTCAGTGTTATGAAATCAAAATTCTAAGGACAACTAATCATTAACAGCCAAAACAGGCTTTATGCTATAGCCAGTCAATCGTTTATTTTTACTTTACATCTTCTTTTCTCTACAAAAGTCTCTCCCCGCTATTGGTGGAACACTAACTGCTTCTGGTTTGGTGCAGCCAGATTCTAATCAATTTTTGCTCAAATAAACCTTTAAAATTTCTGACTGCCTCAGTTCATCTTATAACAGCTCATATAATGGACATTTTCTTAAGTCATTATCTGATTTTTATCAGCCCCATGCAAGGCAATCTTTAGGGTTTTATTGGTTAATAGTTTGTCTCAGAGAAGATGCCACTTAAGTCCAACCAGACTTCTGGATACAATGTCTAGAGTGGAAAATAGCTCTGTGGTACCCAATTCTTTTGGAAAGACACCCCCATCAGTACTTTGGGCTGCTTGGATGCTCTTCCAGTCATTGGTGTCCTGATTCATTTTTTCAAATTGAAACATTTACTAAAAACAATAAAGAGAGATGGAAGATATCTGAAGATAAATTCACATAAACATTTCCAGGTCTTAGATATAAACCATATAAAACAGTTCCTATGTAATAACCAAACTGAAGAAAATGTGAGGATAGAGAATAGTAATTTCACCAGGTGAGGTTCTATGTCATGTTATCTTTCTCTTCATAATTGACAATGAATATGTTTGCAAACACTGGAATAGAAATATCAAAACAATATGGGGAACTTTTTCCAGAGGAGTGAAAGAAAAAAGCATTTTTTCTTTTATTATTTTTCATTTTGCCACCCCAGTTTCACAATAGGAGGACCCATAATTTTGTTTTCTTAGACTAACAATTACCCCCCACCCCCCCCGCCCAAAAGCCTGATGAACTTTAACTGCAACCTTGGCCACCTTCTCCAAGGCCAAACCATTTTGTTGACTCCTGATGTTGGAGAGATGCCAACCTATCAGGATGAGTTGGCTCCTAGTGAGAATTCTGTTCAAGAATCCGGGCTTGAAAAAAAAATTGTTTTCTGAGAAGGATTTTATGTTTATAGACATTCTGTTAATCTGTTCGTTATTTATGATGGTGTTAAAGACATGAGGTTTACAGTAAACTGGACCAAGACTAAATTTTACTGGCACTTAGTAGTTATAAAATCCCTATGTCTTATGGAGTCTGTTTTTGTTTCTTCCCATCTTCCACCCATATAAGAGAAATGCATGCACTGTCCCAGAAAACCTGAGTCAATGATGGGCTCTGTGAAAAACTAACCTTCCCAAGTACAAATATTCTCTGTTTACGTCTTTCTCTTTTTCATAAAGTGGGTGATTGGCCTCTTGGAATAATATGTGGAATTCTAATTGTTCTCAAAGAAGAAGATATGTGGCTGTTTTTTCCTTTGTCCAAAATAGAAGGGAAGGCCAAATAGTTTTTCATTAGTGTTGAATGAGTCATAGCTTCTGGTCATAGTTCAGTAAGAAGAGCAGTTTATCATTGACAACTATTCTGACGGTCAGAAGAGCTTTTTGACTTCCTCTCAGGCATGGCTCTTCTAGATAATTTTTTTATGTCTACCATCCCTTTCCCCCACCTCTACTCCCAAACACTTCCTCCCTACTAATAGTTTTAAGATTAGCTTTACAGAGCACTTTTTAATGTTATTCATAACTATTCTTTGTTTTAAGGAAAGTGTAGAAATGCCTAGAAGAAAGAAAGAAGGTGTTGAGTGGAATACTAACTGAAAATAATTAGTTAAGGGACACATCATACATGGGAAGATAGAAAATAATATCAACAGCAATGCCAAACTGCATTCAGGATGCATACTCATGTCATTGGCCAGAGAAAAGAAATCTGATCCCACAGGCTGCATTAGCCCAGGGTAGAATAACTGATGTATCATACAAGCCCAGATTTGAAACAACAGACTTAAAACAATAGGAGGTTATTTCTGGCTCACTGAAACCGTGGGTATTTGGTGGGGAATATTACAATGGTAATTCAGGGACTCATACTCCTTCTATCTCTGGGTTTCAACCTGTTTTATAACACAGAGTTTTCTCTATTGATCTGATGACTGGGAAGAGAATTAGAGGATTGCATACAGGAGGATTTTATCAGCACATCACTGTGCCAACATTCCATTGGTTACAATTCTGTCATGTAGTCACATCACTGCAAGAGAGGCAGGGAAATATAGATTGCCATGTGTCCAAGAGGACAAAAAAAGTGAGTTTTGATGACACATGGCAGAAGATGAAGATACTTTTTAGGAGAATTGTAGGAATGATAGAGTCCCAATAAACTCACTATTTATTTATTTTTATTTTTTTATTGATATTTTACAAAGAGGAAGGGAGAGAGATAGAGAGCCAGAAACGTCGATGAGAGAGAAACATCGACCAGCCGCCTCTTGCACACCCCCTACCAGGGATGTGCCCGCAACCAATGTACATGCCCTTGGCCAGAATCGAACCCGGGACCCTTCAGTCCACAGACCGACGCTCTACCAGTGAGCCAAACCGACCGCGGCTAAACTCACTATTTAAGTGGCTGCATTATTAATTCATTTTCCCATTTCCCTTTTAGCATTTGATTCTGAGTCTACATATTAACCCAGTCTCCTAGCTAGGAATGCATCTCATAGAGAAAAGTGCCTTTCCTAGAGGGCATTCTCCTTGACTGAATGCCTGATATGTCTTTTGGAGGATGTCACCAAGACCCTTAGCTGCCATACTGTGATGCTAGAAGAGAAACAGAAGACTTGATACCTGCTTTAGTGCACTACAGCAATTTCCTTGACAGGGTAAATATATATATATATATATATATATATATATATATATATATATATATGTGTGTGTGTGTGTGTGTGTGTATATATATATATATATATATATATATATATATATATATATATATGTGTGTGTGTATATATTTATTTATTTATATATATGAAACATGTAGACAATAGACCATAACTATAGATTACTTAGTTTTAGTGGGTTTAGATGATGTGGCCATTCATATCATCACAGCTATAGTGTGTTACAACTTTCTTGTTGTACAAAGGTGGGATAGTTAGACTTAAATAAATTGGTTTAATGATCTTTACTGGCGGGATTGTCATTATTACAGCTAAAGAATCCATGTACTGCCTCTTCATGAAGAATACACATCAGACAAAAGATTGAAAAATAGGAGAGATGATTCAGGCAAACCAATTTACATTGGGGCATGTATGAATGTGTGCATAGTCTTTTCAATGTACATGGTTTTCATTTTTTGTTAGGGAGAATCTTATTTTAATTTCCAAGTTTTAAAGAAACTATTACTTCTCACAGGAATTCTTAGATAAGCTTTATGTGAATAAAGGATAAGAAAACTTAGGAATATAAAAGAAATTAGGTAAACTAAAATTAGGCCATTGAAGCCTGACTCCTTCCTGCTCCCACTGAGAAATTGCCCCTGCCTGAAGGTCCGGAAGATGGGGTATGGAATGATGCTCATGAAGAGACAAATGACTGACTCCACCGCTGTGGTAACAGCATTACTGACTACTTCCCAGGGCTCAGGATGCCTCAGGTTTGCCATCACAAGCAGGTGACGAAAGGGAATTCATTGGCTTTACGTAGGACTGGCTGAAATTCTGTTATTGGAAATTCTCTGAGAAGCTCACGCAGAAAAAGCATTTCCCCCTGATTTATGAGATCCCAAATGCTACTGCTAGCATTAGATTATTAAGTTGGGACATTTGTCTGAACTGCTTGTACAGGGCTATATACTGCCACTCCAAGAACCTCAGGTGGACATCACAAACCATTGCCATCATCTCTTGGATGTCACCAGCAGGAAATATCAGAAGCCTTCCAAGACAGTCTGTACTGCCGAGCTTTCCAGAGAGGCCCTGGCAGAGCCGACATGAGAAGTGAGCTCTGTCTGGATTGGTACCTGGGCCTGGAGGTGTCCGAAGCCCAGAGTGCCATCGTAGTGGAAAAAGAGCTGGCTGGGTGCCCTGAGCAGAATATTGACGCCTGTTGGATGCCCTGGTGTCCGAGGTGACTGTGACTGCTGCCTCCCCATTGATCAGATTAGGCAGGCACTCACTGGTGTTGAGTTGCAAACGTCTGGATTTTGCTTCTCCTGGCAGTAGCTCCTGGGATAGGAGAGAAAACAGCTTATAAATTCTTTAATGATTCTTGGAGCCAACGGCAGCTTACAGCCTTTTCAAGCAATGTTATTTTAAAGGATCCAGGGGACATAAAGGTAAATAGCTTGAAAAATAGGGGAAAGTTATTTCTTTATTCCCCAGAGAACATTATAGAGATTGACTTAATCCCTAGTGAATTCTTCTTGTGATTATGAGGAGAGTAGGGAGCACTGTGCTGGGCCCTGATCTGGAGCCTCGTGCAGCCCCCACCTTGTCAGGGGGGTTTACCGCTTGGTTTCACAGTGTACTTCTCTTTTGAAGAAGCACCTGGAAATCAGACTATTAAAATTTTTTAAAATTAAATTTATCGGGGTGACATTGATAGACATGAACATATAGGTTTCAGGTGTGGGTTTCTATTACAAGATCTCTATACTGTACTGTGTGCTCTCCGCACAAAGTCAAATCTTCTCCTTCACCATATACCTCTTGCTCCCCCCACACCCTTCCCTCTGGCAACCACTACACTTCTGTTAATTTCTTTCTTGAATAAATATTTGGAAATTAAGCTCTTAAATATCTCTTTGGATGCCATTGCAGATATCTGAACATCAGCTATGAAATGTCCTCAGGGAATGTCTGAGGATGCAGGAGAGATTAGATTTCCCAACATCTTGTATAATTTTGAGTTTCTTTGATTTTTAAATATTTCAGATCAAAAGAACTTCCTTCCTTTACCAAAACTGGTTTGGCTCAGTGGATAGAGCATCGGTCTGCAGACTGAAAGGTCTCAGGTTCGATTCCTGTCAAGGGCATGTACATTGGTTGCGGGCACATCCCCAGTAGCAGGTGTGCAAGAGGCAGCTGGTCGATGTTTCTCTCTCATTGATGTTTCTAACTCTCTGTCCCTCTACCTTCATCTCTGTGAAAAATCAATTAAAAAAAGAACTTCCTTCCTTTAATGCTTTTTTTATATAATAAAAAGTTTCATAAAACTGTCTAGGTGATGATCATGGACTTAACCACTAGTTGCCAATATTTGGAATTGATTTTCCCAGACCTTGTACATACATGGCATAGCAAAATTTCCAGGCGATTTTTATGGCTGCCATGGGACCCATCATAATGCTTGATTCCCATAGGTATAGGGATGGTACTGGAATGATCTGCGGGTCAATACCTTTTACCTCAACTTTTTACTGTGGTCCTGCTGTCCTTGGTATCATTTATGCTACTGATACCTCCCTATTCCTATAGAAATCTTTGATTTCCCCATTTTCCCCCTTTCTTAAATTGTTAACTAAAAGCTAAATTTCTTAATCTAACCTCTAAAATGATCCTACATAGCAGAAACCCCTATGATGAAAGACTGTCTTTTTGCTTGTTCATTTTGTAAGCAACTGCCTTTACAGGTTTTCTGGGATAGGGAGTAAAAGCTCCTGGATGAGAAGGGCAATCATTTTTAAAGACAAATACTTAACACTTATTTGTTATAATATAATCCCAATGAGGTTAGGGATCTTTGTCTACTCTACTCACCGATGCTGTGCGACTCTGGCATGGCTTTAGCAAATGCTCTGTCTTATACAAGAGGCACACAGGAGGGGGAGACCTAGTTCAAAGAATCTGAGAAAGACAGGCTTCAAATGCAATTGAATCATGGAGCAGAACATCAAGGATTCTGCCTTTTGAGGGTTGGGGCTCCTCCAGAGAGTAGCTGGAATTGGCATGGGGTGTTCAAGGATAGATCCTTTATCGGGGAGCCAGGATATCACAGGCAGAGAGTAATATGAACAGATTCTGTAAACTACGACCCGTTCGACTGTTCTAGTAGGCCCGTGGAGCTGAAAGAGCGGAGGGTTCTCTTGCTCTCCCCTCTGCTCCTTCACTAGCAGCCCAAGATGAGAGTGCCAGCATGGTCAGGTTGCTTTTGTTCCAGCCCTCCGGTCCAGTTTAAGAACCCATTGTGGCCCTTGAGTCAAAAAGTTTGCCCACGCTTGGAACAGAAAGAGAGGCACATGACTGCATGCTGTGCTTCAAAGTGGGTTTCCCTAGTGTTTACACCATTTGTCCATAACTTCTGTGTTTTCACCCATCCAGCTAATCCTTCACACTAAAGTCAACAGGCATGTCTTAAGCATTAATCAGGTGTTTGGAACAATTCTAGTCCCTAAGAACACAAAAATGAATGGGTGAAACAAAGGCCCTGCCCTCGGGAAGCTTACCTTCTAGTGAGCTTACCATCAGATGACTGATGAGCAAATCTGATCAGGGTTTACAAAAGTTATAAAAATAGAAACAATTAAAGGGATGTAAAATTGTTGGTGGGCTACTTTAATCAGGATGGTCAGGAAAGGGCTATAGGTGGTGAAGACTTTTCAGTAGAAACCTGAAGTGGGAGAGTAAGCTTTGAGTGTGATTCTGTAACTACCTTTAACCCCGTATAGATGCAGTCCTGTTAGCTTTGGAGAAGTATGAAAAGAGAGGAAAAAGGTTTGGTGGAGATGAGGTGAAAATGGTGAAGAGACTGGAAAATACAGCGTGGTAGTCACAGAACAGTCACAGGGATGTAATGTATGCCTAGGAAATACAGTCAATAATATTGTGATAATTATGTATGGGACCAGGTGGATATTGGAAATATCAGATATAACTCTTTGTAAAATATATGATTAGCTAACCAATGTGAGGTATACCTGAATTAAATCCAAAATACTGTACTTGAAAATATTTTTTTTTTACAAATAAAAAGGGAGAAGGGATCCCCCAAGAGAATGATTTTTAGGAAAGAGACACCCTGAGCCTGCAGGCCCCAATTGGGAACTGGGGCCTTCACACTGCACTTTGTGAATGTAATTGCTCCATCCAGGGTCCAGGGGCTCAGTAGTGGGCGTGGGTCTGGGTTGAAGAGGAGGTACACAGACATATTGGGTCAGGTGGAAGGAATCTGTTTTTCTGATTCCCAAAGGAAAACTCCTTTTGTAGGAAAGGAGATTATCTGTCACCTGCAGTGACATGTCCAAGTAAGAAGTGGATTTTACATGCTCTTTGGGAACAGATTACAGAGCTTTCTATGAACATATTGTAGGTAAAGTGATCGCGAATGTCAGCTTGCCTCGACCTGATCTGAAATAAGAGTTGAAAAGCTTTTGATGGTTGCATTGAAGGCATTTATAGGTTATTCTTGCTGTGTGTGTTTTTTTTCTTGTTGATGATGAAGTATGCTGTGAAGGGAGCCCTGTTAAACACAAGGCTTCCCTGAGTCTATAAGCCTGCCGCGTAGCAAATATTTTATAGCAAAACTTATTACCCTCACACTTCACAGAGACATTTATGAACCTTTTACTGCATTTTGATACAAAATGAGCCCAGAAAGGTATTTCTGATTTTATGGGAATGGAACTTTTCATTGTATGGAATGTTCAAAGTGCTGTCGAATGCCAGAGTTCAAAGTGATTTTGCAAATGTTAATTTCTCTAGGGATGTTTGGGACATTAAAAAATTGCTGATGACTTCTACATCTTGCGTCTACTTTTTTTTTTCATTTGGAAAACATGTAAAGTTTCTTCAGTAAAAGGAATTTGTGCTCTTTGTGGTTTATGTTGTATCCATGCCATGGTACGAAGAGAGACCTTGTTTATTGCAAGAGGAGGCATATAAGGAAAATAAAAAGAAGAAAATATCATTTAGTAGATAAACAGTTATGCCCACTGTGACATTTTTCTAACCCCTTCAAGGACACACATTCCTAAAGTTCTGTGAGTTAGCCTTTGAGAATACATTTGAAGGTTAACTATTAACTTGCCTTAGAAGTAAGATTTTCTGCAGTGCCAACCAGTGGAAGTTGTGGCTTTTCTGAGTCTCATTCACTCCTAATTAATTCATTCTATGTTCACTAAATTCTTAGCTTGTATCAGACACTGTGCTAGATATTGATGACAAAGAGAGGAAAGAGATAATTCTCAAGTAGTTTATGGTTTAGACCCAGATGACTAAGCAAACACATATGCACGGACTGTTATCTGATTACAGATGAGAAACATGTAATTCAGGGTGTGTTGTGTGTACAGGATATTCACATGGACCAAAATCAGCAAAGACTTCTGGGAGGGAGCAACACCTGAACTGGGTCGTCTGGGATGAGTAAGAGTTAGGTAGAGAAATGTTTAGATCGCTGTTCATGTACATCACTGAAGTAAGTAGGAGAAGGATATATGCCCATTCTGAGACCAGGTCAATGTAAGCACAGAGAACTGCTTAGGAAAGCAGAACTCAGAATGAGAGTCTACATCCCAGAGGCCTGAGCCATGCTAAGTTTGGCTGGTAAGCACATAATAATCCTATTATCTCAATCTTTTTTTCATCATGATAGTCTTCATATTTGCTTAGTATCTATGGTTTATGCATTATTTTCATGTGTATTAAATAAGTTAACCTTGATAGCAACCTGATGAGATGGATATTATTGTTCCTTTATTTATCCTTTATAGATAAAGAAGTCAATCAAAAAGGTAGGAGACTAAGTGACCTGCCCAAGGTTACAAAGTTAGACCATGGCTTAAGTAAGCACTGAAAAAGACCCTTTCAACATAGGTTCTGGACTTACCTACTGTACCATAGGACCTTTAATAGTTTATTTTTATTGATTCATTTAATATATATTCGTGTAATACATATATATGTGTATGTATATATATCCCATAACCATTTTTTTTGGACACAGACTGTGTGTGCCAGACAGGCACTCTTCTAGGTTCTGGGATATAACAGTGAACAAAACAGATAATTTAGTCTGTTACAGATGCTATAAAAATACACACGATGATATGACAGTACCTGGAGGAAGGGACTGCATTTTAAATGGTTGCTTTTCTTTCACAGCTGCTCCAATAATTATCTAGGACTTGTTTATTTCTGGGTGCTCACATGACCCATGTCCTTCAGGGCTTTCATGTATAACCTACCATGTGGCACTCTTCCATTATTTTTGTCAATATATAAGAAATAAAGAGAACTACATTTGTTGAGAGGCCATCATATTTTAGGTTTGGGCCAAATACCTTATGCCTCATTTAAGAGATGCTGGTGGAGTCCTTCAAAGCATCAGGATTCCCTCCTGGCTGACTTTTTTATTTCTTGGAAGGTTCATGGATCACCATGAGGCAGGAGACTAAACTCAAAATGACTCTTTGTTCCTGCTGCTGAGGTACCTGGCCAATAGCTACCCTTGCTCACAGTAACCAGCAAAGGTGGCTGTCTTACAAAAACATCCTCTCAAGATTCTTTCTTGATAGAGCCTGATTCCTTTCCAAAACTTAAGTGTTGGTAGCTTACCTTGCTACTTATTAATAAAGATATCACTGAGGAGGAGGATTCAATGCTCAACAATTAAGGTTTGTCACAACTTAGGTAGTCACACAAGATCCTCTCCAAGAACACTGTAGAATCACACTGGCCCCAAAGTATTATCGGCACCACCAGCCTGGAATCACACTGCCTTCCTCTCCACCACACCTGCCACTCCAATTTTAGAGTACAAGTGAGACCATCGAACTGTGGGCAGAGCTGGAGGAGTGTGACAGCCCCAGGTAGGGAGGTGGGGATGGAGCCCTTGCTCCACCACAGCAATCTAAATGTCTTTTCCTGTTAGCTGAATAGATCTGGGCAGACTAAATGAACTGAATTAAACATGGGCCTCTGAAACATCCCAGAGTGGAGTCCACAGCAGGAGTTCTGGAGGAGGTGCCTGTGAGAATACTGGACCAGAAAGTGAGCCCTGGGGTGGTCTTGGACAAATCTCTTCAGCTGGGTGAGCCTTTGAGACTGGTGCAGCACCTCAGCTTTGAAGAAAATGGACTGCCCACCATGCAGAATTTCTCCCATTTACTAGCTATTTGACTTTGGGCAAGCCACATTAGCTTTATGAGGCCATTTCCACACCTGTAAAGTGATATTAGGACACTTACTTCAGGATTTTGTTTTTGTTTTTAGGCTGGAGTAAGATAATAGATACTGTCTTAGTCAGGTTCTTTAACGAGAGGTGTGTGGGTTTGCTTCCACCTTGGCAATCTGCTGCACAGATGACCTGGCATGTGGGCTACAATGGGCCATGGCTTCAGCAACAGCTGTCTCTCTGGTTCTCAAGCCTCAACACAATAGCTACATCTCCTCAACAGCAGCCTGACCTTATGTGATCCAGTGATTCTGTGTTCACTGGCTATTTATACTTCTACAAATGTGGTCTGTGACTTGGTTCTTGCTCATTTGATATGGAACACCCTGGCATGGCAGCTTAGAGCTAGAGGTCTTGTTTATTTGCAGCCTTTGTAGGCATGTGTAGAATTACTTTGGTTTGTGCCCCATTCCTGTTACAATCAGTAGTAGCAGGGCTAGTTTCACCCAATTTCTAAGTTTAGGCCTTAGAACTAGGAAAGCGTTGTGATTTTAATAGGTATTTTAAGGCTTAACAATGTGTTCGTGGATATGACATGGCTCTGTATGCAGACAGTGTCTACAAAATGAAGCTTACCTAATGGCCTAAAGACTAAACTATGGGATATCCTATATAATAAAGAGCTGATATGCTAATTAGACCAAACAGCCAAACAACCTTTCAGAAGTCCTTCCGGAGGACCTTCCAGACGAAGCTGGGGCTGTGAGGGGCTGCAAGGGCTGGCCGGGACTGTGAGGGCTGGCCGAGGCAGCAGGGCTGCAAGGGCTGAGCTCCTTGCATGAATTTTGTGCATCGGGCCTCTAGTTAAGGAATAAAAGCTACTATAGAACAATGTGGTAAGCAGCCAGTCCACCCTCCTCCCAAGGCTCCAGTGTGGCCACATCAGTCCAGATGCTCACATATCCCAAAAGAGTTGTGTACTGCATTGGAGCATCCAGTCACACTGAGAAGCAGACAATGCCAGCGGCAGTGTCTTTTTGGCTCTGAAGGATCATCAACATTTATATACAATGAATGCATATGATTACATATACTATCGGGAAGAGAGGGACAGTGGCTGGGTGGTCTCAAAGATTTCACATGGTTAAATTGTTTATTCAGTGTCAGTTAAAATAGACTGTTCATAGACATAAATAGTCAGGATAAAGATTTAGGACCACCTGATAGCTGTTTTTGCTGTTCCCCCAAGTTGTCTTGATAAAGCATGTGATAAAATGGTTTCAATTGATTTTTTAGAGAAATCCATGGCCACATTTGCGCAAAACAGGAAGTGCCAGGGGGTTAACCACACAGCCCCTGAATTTATTTCTCGCACATCATTAGGCAAAGGAGAGAACCTCACAAGTTGCAAACTGTGGGCCACAAGTAGCCTTTTTTGGGTGATGTGAGGTGGATGGGATCTGGTTCAGATGCCCTGGTAGTTAGGAAGCCAAGCTCTAGGACAACTTAGATTCTGTTGTGGATCTCGTGTTTGGGTCCTTTGCTGCATGGCTGTGGCTGTGCTTTTTGAAGAGAAAACCCACAAGGCTGTCAATGTTACAAAATCACATGTGTTGCAACTTTTTCTTATTTTCAGCCTCCCAGCCACTGCCATTTTCCAAGGGATGGATTCCACTGGCTCTGATGACTTTTTCCCTTCACCCAAACCAGTTCAACTTGACAGAACTGTGTGTGTGTGTGTGTGTGTGTGTGTGTGTGTGTGTGTGTGTGTACTTGATTTTTACAGAGGAAGGAAGAGGGATAGAGAGTTAGAAACATCAATGAGAGAGAAACATCAATCAGCTGCCTCCTGCACACCCCCTACTGGGGATGTGCCCAGAACCAAGGTACATGCCCTTGACCTGAATTGAACCTATAACCCTTCAGTCACAGGCCAACGCTCTATCCATTGAGCCAAACTGGTTAGGGCATCAACTTGACAGAACTTAACAAAGCTCGACAAATAAGAGGTTTGGTGAAAATTCTGAAATTGTTGGAAATGAAGTCCATTGTGGAAAATCCTTATCATAAGTCTTTTGGGGTGCAGGATCCAAGTGATGTTCCCCATACCATCTGATATGAAGCAGACAGGGAAGGTTTGCTATTCCTGGATAAAGGTATAAAAACTATTCTAAGAATTTCCTGCTTATCCTTGTCTTGAAATGATACAAGTACTGTCCTTGGCACATGAATCCATCCCATTGCTATGTGGTATGGCTTTCTTGGAGATTTTCTTAGAAAAATAAGTCTTGTGAGAACTTTTGGAATAAGTTATCTTGGTTTTGCATTTCACTGCAAAAAGTGAACATTTATCTACTCTAACATGCTAGGCTAGTGTGGTGGTAAAGAACTTGGTATGTACAATTAGACAGCCCTGAATTTGAATTCAAGGTCCCCATGTATTAACTGTATGAATTCAGGAAAGTTTCTTTAACACACTCATCCTTGTTTTTGACATTTATGAAGTGGGCATAATAACAGTACCTCCTTCACAGGGTTGTTGTACCATTCATAAGCATTCAATGAATGGTAGCTAATTATAACATGATAATATGTTAGAGGTGATCCCTCCAGGCACTTGTGTGCTGGGAGAACTAAGGAAGTCGAGTTGTATATTCAGCGTGAAAACCTGGGTCCCACGAAGTAAAAAATGATCTTGGATTGGGAGTTAGGATAAAGGAGTGATTGAATATTTCTTTTGGAAAAAAAATACCCCACTAAATATTTTGCAGTTGAAAAAATATTTCATGAAGTAGATTGAAATTCTCACATTCGATGTGAGCCAGCTCAGCTGAATGTCTGTTATTTGGGGCTGGACAGTGAGGGATGCCGTACAAAGCTCTTCTGTGTCCAGGTTGAGTAACAGCCATATGATACTCCCAGACATACCTTCCCAAGCCACATGACACATTGCCATGCTGAGCACAGAGAGTCTGTATATTTCTCTTTCCTGTTATTACATATTCCAGGTGGAATTTTAGGGACTTGCTTTTAATGAGAGAGAGAGAGAGAGAGAGAGAGAGAGAGAGAGAGAGAGAGAGAGACTTGAACTCTATATTTTCCTCTCCTTTGGCCAGAGCATCCATTTCCAGTGACAACATACCACATAAAAAAGGCATGGTTATCCAGAGAACAGATAACAGTGTATGTAGGTATATATAAGCATATGGACATATTTCAATTAATGTTTAGAACTCATTTAAAAGTACACATTTAGAGCATGTATGAATTTCTGGCGAAGACTATTTAGTTGTGAAAAGCTTAATAATGTGAAAGAACCTCGTGTTTTATAGAAATAGTCCATTTTTTTTCTTTAGTAAAAGCTTTGTAAGTAAAGTAATATTGTCACTTGCAGTTTCTCCTCCCTGATGGGACTGGGGAGAAAAGAAGTCGTTAGGAGGTGCTGACAGATCCAAATTCCCTCTAAGGCAGCACTCTGAAAGTGACAGAGAAGTGAAGGAAAAAAATCAGTCCATGTGGATGGTTCCATGGGCAGCCTGGGAGGATGAGATGAAGGTGGTAGGGAATGGTGGGAGGGGGCGGCGGGTGGAAGAGTAGGACCATCATCATAGGGATTAAGAGCAAGCACAGAGGTAAGAGCAGACAGCAAAGACTGAGTGTGAAGCACGAAACTGAGCAGAGTAGGAAAGGGAGGGGATTATCTGAGGGGGTGGGAGGACTACACACAGTACTTGCCAGCAGAACATTTCTTGACTGTTAGAATGTAAGCATACTGTAGTTTTTATATTTTCAATGCAATTGTTAAGAGTGGGTCAGGCAGGGTAATGGCAAATAACAGCTGGAACCCTTACAATGGGTCACATAAGAGAGCTTAATAAAGGGTTGATGTTTACAGGCATGGGCAGAGTGCAGGGCAGCCGTAGGGGGGCTGTGAAAAGTGGGGAGCATTCTGCCCCAGCTTGATGAGACAAAGGGAGCAGGGAGTTTCTGGAACCCCGATGGAGAGCATTAGGTGGAGAAGGAGACAGGATCACACAGGTCAGTCTCCAAGACATGGAGAAGGTGGAGAGGTGTGGAGAGCTGATTTTTACATTTCTCATAAATGTAGAAACTTTCTCTACATGTGACACTACATTCATTTTCTCCTTTGCAACGGACATCTGAAATTAGTATGGCACAATGTTTAATAACTGAGGTATCAGAATAAGTCAGCCCATGAATGAGCTATGCACCCTTTATTAACTGTGTGAGTATGTGCAAGGGATTGAATGTTCCCAAACATTTCATGAGACAGCGCACATTAGTTAACATTCTATTGTTTTTGTTAAAACTATTGTTGGGAAGTAGCCTTAGTCCTTTTTTCCTTGTACTTAATTTTCAATCCTCTGCCTAAGATCAGTTCTAGGAAAGGCCCAGGAAACAGGATAAGCAGCAGCATGCACCATAGAGTAATAGATACACATACATGTATGCACATGCACACAGAGACCCCACTAATACACACGTACATACACAGATGCCCACACACACTTTGTGAATCTCCTGTTAGAGCTAAATGAGCAGAGAACGGAGGAGAAAAGCTTATTATAGTGGGATATTTTTCAACATCTTTTTCACCGCCAAGCCATTGCAGGGACAATTGGGATGTGTTTGGTGGAAGTCAGGAGAGCACCTGGGAAACGGGATTCATTGAACATGAGGAAAAGCCCCAGCAAGTCTTGCACAGTACCCTCTGCATGCCTGCTTTACTTACGGTCCCTTCTTTCACCTGCTTTAGGAGTGTGCACTGAAACCACACACAACCTGAAATCTTCTAACCATATTGTTTTTTGCTTTAAATATTGACTGCGAGAAAAAGCAAAACATAAGCACAACTCAAAAGAAGCAGAAAGGTTCAGATTGTCTCTTCTTCAGTCCACAAAGCTTACCTATCTCAGCAATTTTGAATAAATCATTTTATTCTTAGTGAATTCTAAAAAGAAGAGGGATAAGGAAGCAGCTCTCATTGTATCTCAGAAAATAAAAACAAAATTGATGCAAATACAACCCTTTCGTTTTAGTGGATGTGTGGTGGGGAAGAGGTGGTGGCTTTAAGAAGTGTGACATTGACGACAGACTGATGTTTCATTCTTAGTTCAGCTTCTAGTTATGTAATATAGGTGAGTTACTCGATCTCACTAAAATTAGAATGTTCATCATTAAAACTGAGTTGTTTTGAGACTTCAGTATGACATTTAAATTGCTTAGCATGTTATCTGGTACATACTATCTTACCTAATAATAGACAAACATGTAAATTGACCATACCCTCTGCTATGCCCACAGCCAATCAGAGTGAGTATGCAAATTAGAAGGTCAAAGGTGGTGGAGTGGCCTGGCAGAGTGGCCTGGTAAGGCAGGACACCTGCTATGAGAGGGAGGGTGGGTGGTGTGTGTGGGGGGAATCTACAGGAGCAGAGTGCCACTGAAGACAGCAGACTCCAGCAGGAGTCTGCAGTGAAACAGCAAAGACAAAGAAGGCAGACTCTGGCCAGAGCAAAGGCCTGGGCCCCAGGTGCCAGAGGAAAATTGGTGCTGGAAGCCAAGGGAAGGAAGGCCTATTACACGAATCTCTTCGTGCAGCGGGCCTCTAGTGTAATAAATATCAGCCATTATCAATGTCTGCTTAAGAACTATTCGCCTTTGTTATTTAGATTCAAACATTGTAAAAATTCTGTCCCCAACCCCAATACATGTATTAGCATTCTTTCCATAGTTCCATTATAGCTTTGCCATCTTCCCTTCTGACCACCCTGCCCTCTTTCCTCTCCCAGGCATTCCTCAGGAGTCTGGCCTTCACCAAAAAGTGATTTGATGGTCCTACCACCTGCACGCCAAATAGTAAGCAACTGCTATTTGCCTTGGCTGTTTGCTTGACACAAACTTACTGCTAGTAGATGCCTGTGCTTTAAAAAAAAAAAAGTCTTTCCAAATGATAGCAAACTTCCAATTACACATTTGGTGCTTTAAATTTATTAGGCCTTTTTCAATGAACAAACTGTCCTTGTTACCTGTGTCCAAGAGCAACTGTAGTTTTAAAAAATCAAATTTGGGACCATTTTTAATATTTGTTTTTCATTTTGGATTTACGGGAAAAACGCACGAGCCCTTTTTTTTTGTCCTGAGGAGGCAGTCGCTCCAATTATTTCCACTGAGGTTTGTTTTTCTTTGCCTTCCACTTATCTAAGTGGTATCAAGGGGTTGACCTGGGACTTTTTTGCTCTGTCCCTAGGAAAATCAATTATGAGATATCCAATCAGACAATGATTTGTTATCATGTCATTGGGGCAGGTATGCATTTCATTGCAAAAAAAAAAAAAGTCTTTCATAAGTCTCATGGAGAAATGTTTAAATTTGTTTTTAGGTCTGGATCTATATACTTCTTTCTTTTGTTAGTATTTAAAAAAAAATGTTTCCAAATCCTCTGATTCTGTCTGTTTTTTCCTTTAGAGAGCCTGGTCTTTTCCTAACTTCCTGAAAAAGAAAAAGAAAAAGAAGAAAAGCCCTTGTTTATCCTCTTTATCTTTATTTGGGGGTGGGGGGTTGGGGGGGTGGGGAAGGAAGCTAAATAAAACACCCGGCCATCTTGTGGACCGGAGAAGAGCGACTCAGCCAGCTTTGGTCTCACAGGAGTACTGGTCACCCAGGTGTGGGCCATGGCCTTGGCGAGCCCACAGGGAGCTGCCCAGCAACACCAGCGTTCCTAGGCAAGAGGGAGGTGACCCTCTCAGATCTCACTAAAGACCCGTGAAAGGGCTTTCAGATGTCTACCTGGACATGGGTCTTCAGAGAACAAATCGTTTGTCTTCCATGCCCTTCTAAGCAATGGGCAGTTCAGGCTTTCTCTCCCATTACTTAGGTTCTTTTCTCCTTCCCCCTCAGTCCTTTCCTGTCCAGAATTGGTCACCAGTCATAGAGAAATCTGGCTCCTTTTGTGGAGGTGTCAGGAAACAAGAGCAAATGTTGTTCTTCCTCGTCTTTGAGTATAGAACTTTATTGTCCCAGGAGCACCTAAATCTAACTCTCCTGACATATGTCCCCTAATTCTCCCTGTTATTCTTGATTTGGATGACACATATTGGTTGTAAGAATTTGATGAGGACCTTTAGGATAAAAGATGATAGAGACACTCAGGCATTCCCACTCAGAAGTAGGAGAGTGAAATAAAACCACATTCTTGCCCACAGCCACATGCTCACTGAAAACTTCTCTGTGTCCATTAGTCACCAACGATGGCTCAGGTCTGTGTCGTCAGGATCTCCCTCCTCAGCTCTGCCCCTAGCTAGGTGTTCTTCCTCTCCCTCCCATGGAACCCATTCTTCAGGATTAGGCCTCAGATACTCTCTCTTGACATATCTATTGTAATATCATCTATTATCAGAATTTCTGTATTTTGCTTCTTATTTCTTTATCTCTCACTTGAATTCCAGTCCCCAATGTAGCATTTCTTAAAAAATATATATATATATATATATATATATATATTATATATATAAATATATATATAATATATATATAATATATATATATATTTATATATATATATTATTGATTTATTACAGAGAGGAAGAGAGAGAGATAGAGAGTTAGAAACATCGATGAGAGAGAATCATCGACCAGCTGCCTCTTGTACACCCCCTACTGGGGATGTGCCCGCAACCAAGGTACATGCCCTTGACCTGAATCGAACCTGGGACCTTTCAGTCTGCAGGCCAACACTCTATCCACTGAGCCAAACCGGTTTCGGTGAAATGCAGCATTTCTAAGGTAGAACTCTCTAGTTTGCCTCACAATGGACTCTTCACACCTGTTCAAGGACTTTACCATACTTTTAGGCTTTCAGAATAAAAACTTAAAGCCATTTTAGATTAGTCTCCTTTTTCCTTAATCCTCACTTATTCAGTAACTTAATCTTGTATACCATCTTTTCTAATAAAAGAGTAATATGCAAATTGGCCATCATTTCAACACATAAGACGTCTGCCCCCATGTGTTCAAAGATGGCTGCCCCCATGTAGACACAAGATGCCTAGCAGGAGAGGGCAGTTGGGAGAGACCAGGCCTGCAAGGGAGGGCATTTGGGGGGCAATCAAGCCTGCAGAGGAGAGAAGTTAGGGGTGACTGGGCCTGCAGGGAAGGGCATTTGAGGTGCGTGGCAGGGGGAGGGGAACCAATCCTATAGGGAAGAGTAGTTGGGGGGACCAGGCCTGTAGGGGAGGGCAGTTAGAGGTGACCAGGCTTGCAGGGGAAGGCAGTTAGGGACAAACAGGCTGGCAGGGGAGCATTAACCATCAATCAGGCTGGCAGGGGAGTAATCAGGGTGGCAAGAAGAAGCAGTTAGGGGCAATTAGGAAGGTAGGCAGGTGAGCAGTTGGGAGCCAGCAGTCCTGGATTGTGAGAGGGATGTCCGTTTAGGCCCAATCCCACAGGGCAGTTGGACATCCCTTGAGGAGTCCCAGATTGGAGACATGCAGGCTGGGCTGAGGGACACCCCCCTTCTGGTTTTATTATAATCATTTTCATATGCATTGTTTTTATTTTCAAATTAACTTTTTTTTAGCTTTATTCTTATTATGAAAGCCATTTCTATGTACATTGCAGGAAACAAAACTGAAAAATACAGAAAAGCACAAAGAAGAAAATATGTCATATATAATTACTTGACACAAAGAAAATTGTTTTTATATGTGTTCAGTTTTTGTTTCTAAGTGTTTATCTCTAAGAAGTCATATTGTTTGCATTTACTATATTGCTTACAAAACATTGTGAACATTTTGAATGTTAAACAATTGCTTGATTTATGGCTTTCAATCGGGTTTGTAACCAATCATCCAATGAATTTATTAACAATTTTACTATTAATATTAGATAAAAAAACAGTAAGACACATAGCAAAGGGCTAATATATTTTATAATAAAATTTAAACTTTTATATGGCTAATGACATGAATAAAATTAAAATAAAATGTTAAGCTGGGAGAAATTATGGACAACATGTATAACAGAAAAACGAAATAAAAATAATATAGACAGAGTGACTTTAAGTAAGTTTGAAAAAGTAAAAAATCCAGTAGGAAATGTTTAAAACATTATAGCAGACAACTGAAAATGAAGAAACAAATGATCAATAAGTAAGAAAATAGCGTAGGTGGAAAACACTGTCTCTTTGTCTTAAATTGCATGGATACTTCATAACCTATTTAAAACTATTTATTTAATATAGAGATCCATGAAAACTGTATTTGAAATCTAAACACTCAGAGATGATCACTATTTAACATTTTTATGTATTTTCTATATTATCAAATAATCAAAATATTTTTCCATTGAAATCATTCCTCTGCATATTCTATTTTCCATAATTATAAATATGGCAACAAAATAGAGTAGAAAAGAAAAACTTGAAGAGGAAATATTGAAATTCTAAATTAATTACAATTGAAAAAATAAAATAGCATTAGTAAAATTATTATCACAAAAAGTAAAATTTAAGACAAGAAGTAAAACCATTAAATAAAAAATTTGATTATCACTTTCTTTTGAAAAAGGCACACTCTGCATGACATCATCTCTGATGTTTAAAATTACTTTCACTTACTTTTTTTTATTCACTTGACTTTATTTTCTTTTATAATTTCTCCTATTTTTGAGATTATATTTCAATCCATGAAATAAATATTTTTAGAGCATTGTTTTTCACAAAAGGTACATTTTGACGACTCTCTTCTTAGCTTCTTAGATAAAATAATAGTCGTTTTCTGCTCCACCCTCCCCCCCATATCTTGCTAAGCATTCCTTTTCCTTTTTCTCTAGTTTTATTGTTTTTCTCTAGTTTTATCCTTTTCTATCCAGCTTTTACATTTTTTTTTGTAAGCTCAGTCCCAGGTTTTGTTCTCTTTCCATGGCACCCTATCTACCTAGGTTGTTTGAACCACAGCCAGTACTGACTCTCAATATTTTATTTTAAATTACGTCCTCTGAGGGGTATATCTATTTTGCTTCTCTTAAAGTTTGAAGACACATTCGGCTGGTCATATCTAAACTGAACTCATCATCTTTGTTTCAAATCTGGTACTTTTCTGGAACTCTGTCAATAATTGTACTTTCTTTCATCCATTTGCGCTGGCCAGGAAAAGAAGAGATCCTTAACATCTCTCTTTTCTTCTATGTCTAGTTCATCTCCAACTCTTATTTAATGATTTGTGCATCTACATTCATGAACGATATTGGCCTAGAGTTTATTTTCTTATAATATCTTTTGGTATCAGGTAATATTGGTATCAAAAATGAGTCAAGAAGTGTTCTCTTCCCTTTCTTGGAGAAGTCTGTGATTTTTCTTTTTTCTTAAATGTTTGGTAGAAATCGCTAGTGACATTATTGGGGCCTGGAACTGTTATTTCGGCTTTTGTTTGTTTATTTTATTATAATTGGTGTATGATATATAGTACATATTTATTATAAGAAGATTTGTTCCTATAATTTCTTTAAGATATAGGGTTATTTAGTTTCTTTTTTATTTGTTCTTAAGTTGTATAGTTTTTGTTTTCTAAAAATCTGTCCATCTCATTCAGGTTATCAAATGTGTTAGTATAAAGTAATTCATAATACTCTTATTAATCCTTTTATGTCTATAGGATACACAGTGATTTCTCCCTTTAAATAGCAGATGTTGGCAACTTGTGTATCTATCATTTTTTCTTGGTCACTCTGACCAAAGGATTTAACAATTTAATTTATCTTTTTAATAAACCAGTTCCTTTCAAAATTGAGCTATACTCAAAATTTATTCGATGATTAAATGACTTCAAAGACAGGAAAAGAACAGATATTTTAAATGAGGCTAGTAACAAAACTAAAACAAACAAAAATATGCTTTGCTGAAAAAATAAGGCAAATTCACACATATATTTTGCATGAAAATGAATTATTCACAATGGGAAAATTAACATGTTTTTCATATTAAATACAAGATGGTATCAATTAAATTTTTAATTGTATAGTTTCCTAAACTTCCCCAAAGAAACTTTCATATCTTTCAAACAAATTCTTTCTTTTTCTGGTAATTATTCTGGTTAAATATGTGAACAAATATAAATATGTTCATAAATGTTCATAGGTCAGTTACTTAACAGTTTTTTTTAAAAAACTAGATATAATTTCTAATAACTGGGGAACAGATTTTAGGTAAATTTTAGTAGGTTGAAGCAGGTTAAACTGCCACTTTTTGTAGGTTAAAAAGGTTGAATGCCAGTAACATATAAAGGAATATTATGTGGAGACTAAATACCATTTATACAGAATGTTTTTTTTAATTATGTGAGCAAATGACCATGCTATATATAATATATTAGATTCAAAGTAGTAATTTTCAGTATGAGTTCACACACACACACACACACACACACACACACACACACACACACCAGATGACCTGTAGTTGTCTTTGGGTATTGAGATCCCCCTCCCCCTTTTTATGCTCAAATATAGGATTATATTATTTTTATAAACAGGAATGGGTTATTATTAAACAGAAACACAGGAACTACCATTTCCCACATAAAGAAGGAGTATTTATGTTATCATGTTCAATCTTAAATAACTTCCAAAGTTAACAAATTTTTTGTTTTGTTTTACTTTTTTGATCAAGTACAAGGAAAAAGAAATGCAACAAGTAGGATATATGGAGAAACTTACCAGAGTATCTGGAAAGGAGGGAATTCACAGATTTCCAGTGGGTTTAGGTGGCAAAACCTCCCTAAGGAAACATGTCAGCCTCTGTCTCCCAAGGAGCCAGCCGATGTTGAGACAGGGACCAGCACCATGAATGCTACAAAGGGCCTCCCCAACAGGCAAGTGAGGCAAGTTCATGTTAGGGAATTATCTCCTTGCAATAGTTATTCTAGAATTCCTTATGAAATAAGTAAAGTGCATCTAGAGAACAGACTAGTTAAGGTTATTTCCCTCATTTGATACACAAAGTGAATACACTGGGAAGCTAGTACCCGACTTTGATAAGAAAAATAAATTGTAGTGAGGAAGGATGGATCACTGAATAAACAGAGAGGACTCTCCACTGTGTGAAAAGTATTCTGTTGCCAGCCTCCTTTGGCTTTGTCCATTTCTCCTCCCAAATGCTTTGAGAAAGGTCAAGAATCACATCAACCTTAGGTGACTTACGCCTTTGATTCAGATATTTAATTTCTGTGCATCTCCTGGCTTCGCTCAGGAAAGTCAAAGCCATTTGTATATAGTGTTTTGACATTAGTGAGTTCCAGCACCCAATGGCCATAATCACCATCCCAGTCATTTTAAAATGCCACTTAGGCACTCAGATGTATTTTAGGCAAATACCATAAATAATTTAAATGATCAAATTAAGATTTCTAAACTTTTATTTAGGCAAACACAGTTTCCAGAAATGTTTTCTTTAGCCAACCCTCTTTATTTATTTTTGATCTGGAAACGTAAGTGTTTTTGAACACTAGCTTGCTAGAAGTTCAGGAGAGATTCTAAATAATGCTGAGTTTACAATCCGAGAAAAAGCCTCCACTCCTTTTATGGGAGGTGTGGAATAAGGGTTACCATTGCTGACTTTTTTGGCACAAGTGAGAACTCAGAGCAAACTTTGTTTCTTGAAAAAAGATTTTTCACAGTGGTGCAGCCTTAGATAAAAATAATATTTATTTCCAATTTGCCTGGGTTAAGGTGTTCTCCCTTTATTTCAGTCTTTAAACACACAGGCACAATTTTATCCTCCTGCAGTGGGGGCTGGGGCACATGAGGACAAGGTGTGTGTATTGGACTCAGACAGATGATCTTTTTGCTTAGCAGGTTAGAAAGTTGTGCTAATGTGTCCAAAGCCATAGGTTTAATTCTTACATGGAGCTTCCCTCTTCTCCATTACTTGTCTTTGAAGAAGACCCCAAAGAAAGAGAAAATTGGACAAATAAAATTTGATTGGAAGAGGAAGCTCTGGAAGTTCAAATTAAACCAAGTTGCCTTGAGGAATGACATGGCAGCTGGAAGAATTGTGTGCCCAAGGACAGCACAATGATGCTTTGAAGAAGGTATCAGAAAAGGAGAGATGGATCACTAAGGGAGGGGACAGGCCCTAATGACTGCATGAGTTTTGCCTCAGATGGTTGCTGAGGTTGGATCAGAATGAACTCATTCTTGTTCCTAAGTAGATAACTCAGCAGGTGGCAGGGCATGGGCATCAGCTTGGGACTGGTATTTATTAACAAACACAGCAAGATTATTGGGTGGGAAGACAGAAATCAAGTTCGTATATAGGTACCCAGACTACTACTATAGCTTTAGGAAAAAATACTCTGGAGTAAGCCTCTGAGGCTACCATCACCATTTGGCAGTGTTTTCTCCATTGGGCTCTGCTGGGCATAATGCAAACCAGAGGTAGCTGCACATTCAGTAGTTTACCCAGGATCCTTGTCCATCCCTGGTCTACGAGGGCAAATTTTGCATATTTTAAATCTTGTTTAAGAGAGTACATTTTAAGCAATATTTAGTAAAAGTAAAAACAAAAATGAAAACATCCTCCCATTGTCATTTCACAATTCAGTTTAAGGGGCTTAACAACCGTCATCTCATTCTCATTCTCATGATGGTGGGAATGGGGCTATCAAGAGAGTGAAGAGGAAGTAGCTTCTGTGGACCTTTGCACCCTTCTCTGCTGTCAGAGCTTATCCTCTTGGCTATGTATCTGGATGCTCTGGGTTCCCTGCCTCATTAATTATTTTCTACTCCTTAGTACCAGTTTCTGGCCCAGTGATGCCTTGTCCCCAACCCTGAATGTTGACTCCCAGCACATGGCACTCCCATGTGAACCCAACCCTACCCAGATGTGTACTTCCCTGAGTGGGTCAACTGGACATTGGTTTTGTTCCTCACACATCTCTGAACTTTCTGCTAGATAAAAATTATTCTTAGCCTGTAGAGATAAAGACTATGGTTTAAACTAAATTAGTTATTAATGTTAACAATTTCAACACCCCCCCACCTCTTGGTCACCATGGTCCGTGGGCTATTTGCAGGGATATGTAAGGATGATAGAGATAGTAATGAATTCATGATGCCTGCCAGGCAATATTTATGTCAACAGAGGTTAATGCCTCCTTCCATTGCCATCCATAATTCCCTTCAATCACCTTAACAACCCACCTCTTATGATGGGGTATGGATATAGGGCAAGAGCAACAGAACAGGGTACCTGTTAGATGAATCTTGTCTCCTGCTTGGAGATGCTTCTTTAATAAGATATTTTGGTCTGGTGGGCTTTTGGCATCCTGTGACACAAGCATAAATTCATAAATTAGAGGTGCATATGTGTTTCCTTGATAGTTTGACATCAGAAAAACTCAATTTGTAGCACATGTATCATTAGATCAACAGATAAATATCAGAAATCTTATAAATCTTACATATTACCTTGATGAAGGCAAAGCATTTTAAATCATAAGGTTATATAAGTTATCAGGAAAATCTAATTCATAGATAAGAAAACTAGGAATGATAAAATACACAATCATCAATGAGAGAAGAGGTTTTATTAACCAAATCTAATTTTACTCTAGGTATCACTATCCTCTTCAAAAAAGTATCCAGTCATGTGACTAAATAGTCATGTGATTATTATAACCTCCCAGTGAAATATTTTACCTGCAAAGAGATGTTAACAGCAAGTGATCAGTTGAAAAGGAGAAATATATTTATAACTTAGTGAAGCAACTTAAATTTCATGGGCAGAGAAAAAAAACACAGAAAGAAAATAAATTATTCTTACTCAAGGAATTATCTTATTTGCACTTTTAATAAATTATCTTATTTAAAAACTGTTCCTTTAAGTTAAATCTAAAGCTATATTTTTATATGATAGTAATTGCACAATATGGCAAAAATATCTGACTTCACTCTATTAGATGCATTTCTGAATTATTATTAGAAAAGGGAATTTATATATAATAATTTGAATAAGATATTTGAGTCCATTATGTTTTAACTTGGGAACTTCTGCCTTCCAGATATCATATCTATCTTAGCATGTAATAAAGACTACACTGAATACTGACTGAAGAGCTTTTTGAATTTGTTCATTTTTCTCATAGTTGTGGAGGAGAGTACAATAAACTCTGCACAAAGAAAATACTCCACTGCAAATTAAAACCACAAGTATAGTAAAATGTACCATTTATAAATATATTTCCCCAAAGTCCTCATAAATTTCAAGAGGCTTAACTGTGAAGTTGTCAGAGTAATAAGTCCACTCTCTTAGGGATAGAGCAGGACTTAGTGAACTTTTTCTCTTTTCCCTCAAAATGTGGGCATTCTTTTTTAAAAATCTTTCTGGAAGGATATTTTTTCCATTTATCTTTAGAGAAAGAGGAAGGAAGGGAGGAGGGGCGAAAGAGAGAAAGAAACAAAGATGTGAGAGAGACACATTGACTGGTTGCCTCCAGCACAAGCCCCTATCAGGATGGGGATCAAATCTGCAACCAAGGTACGTGTCTTTGACCAGGGAATCGAACCAAGATCCTTTGCTCATCAGGTCAATGCTCTAACCACTGAGACAAACTGGCCAGGGCATTTTTTTTAAGTGTTGTTCACCTACTTCCAGGAAAATGTCATTTTAAAGTAACAACTAGAAATGTAAATATATTCAATATAATTACATCTGGAAAGCCAGTTAGAAATGGTTAGAAGAAATTCACCTGGATCTTCTATTTTGGTGTCTTTGTTTACACTACTAGAAAGAAACACAGTAGATTCTTTTTTTAAAAAAAAATATATATATATTTTATTGATTTTTTATAGAGAGGAAGGGAGATAGAGACATTGATGAGAGAGAAACATTGATCAGCTGCCTCTTGCACCCCCCGACAGAGGATGTACTCACAACCAAGGTACATGCCCCTGACCAGAATCAAATCTGGGACCTTTCAGTCCGCTGAGCCAAACCAGTTTCGGCCACAGTAGATTCTTGTTTTTTTTAAAAAATATTTATTATTATTTTTTATTGATTATGGTATCACATAATTGTCCTTTCCCCCCATTCCCATCCCAAACCCCTCCCTACATATGAGATCAACCAAAGGACTTGTGTGCATCCATATGGGCCTAACCAGTGGCCACGGACAACAGCGGGGTGGGGACACAGTAGATTCTTGATTAAGATACAATGTAGGCTGGAGCCCCAAAGTCAGAGAAGTTGCAGTGCTGACTTTCATAAATTTAAATCAAGTCACCACCATCAATCATAAAACACAGAAAAACAAAACTGCTCTGGAAAGATAGGTACCCAAGGTTATATTTATATTTTTCTGTAAATGCTTCCAAGTGTGTGCTTTTTGAACAACATAAATTTTACCAAAATTTGTGCAATTACCTCCAACTAACTAGCACTAAAGAATTTAAGCATCAGATTGGTAACTTAGTCATATCTGCTTCCAACCTTGAGACTTCATGTTCTATGAAACCTTCTGAAAAACAAAATGGAATTTTTAAAGCTTTTAGTTGTTTTGTAATTTTTAAAAACACTATTTTAGGGCAAATGACTCCTTGACTCAGTCTAGATAAGCAAATAGCCTAATTAGTAAAATTACCTTCTGACTATAATATTTCTTGTCTTATTTGTCCTCATCATTTTGGAAGAATGGAAGCCAGCACTGAAAAGCCAATGTAAATACCCAGAGTCAATGGAGTTATTCAGAAAGAACTCTGGTCACTTCTAAAGGTGCAGCATTTTTTAAAGATTTCATTTAGACTGTCTGCTATAAGCAATTTAAAACTTTCTTATTCTCCTTTATGTGGAGGTATAGCTTTGACTAAATACTTAAAACACACACTCAAGAGTATATTTAACTAATGGACAGTTTAACTCAAAATATAGCTCCACAGAATAGTTATGAACCACTAACCTGGAGTAATATAGTCCAGCTCAAAAAAACAAAAAAAACAAAAACAAAAAAAACCCAAACATTTGTCTAGCCTTTAAATATTTATTTCCTAACTATATTTATAGTATACATCTTTTTTATTAAAAATAATACAGATGGAAGATTCTGCTTTATTTTTGTGAACATTTTATATAGAATATAATGTATATTATATAACATAATATTGCATATTATATTTTACTTATCATATTATTACATATATTATATAGAATCTATTGCATAGATTCAATCCATTAAAAATACATCTGCTATATTACCTAACAACCTGGGCTCGGCTCTCCTCCTCCTGGAACTTTTCATTCTTATTTCTTCCCCACACAACTTCAAACCTTGGTAATCCATGCTCAGCTTCTTGCTCATTTAATCCTAAAGTTCTTCTAGTTCCTCTCAACAAAGGTTATAAAATGATGCTTAGAAACCTGTGTTTTGTTTGACCTGAAGAGTGTTTTAAATTCATTATAAACATTGAACTCAATTGAGGGGATTTACATAAAAATCCTAATTTCTGTCTTTTCTTAAAAAATGATAATCTCTAATTACACTGGTCACACATTCCGACATGACTACAATTGGCCAGAGCTGAGTAGAGATATGGCATATTCTTTCCGATTTACCACAGTTCAAATATACCCCCAGCCTATTTCATTCCCTGATGCAATTTCCCATCCTCATAGGTACTTATTTGGGCTTTAAAACTCCTCTTCTAAAGTCTGATTTCTGCATTACAACTCAACAGGTGCAGCTTGCTTAACGTTAATCATGGCTTCTTTTATGCTATCACTAGTGATCTTTGGACAGAAAGCTTCCTTCTTGTAGTTCTGTGCTGGCTGAATATGGCGCCACTGAAATGAGATTCCTGTGTTGTGAGAAGTAGCATACCTCCTATCATCCAACACATTTCTGTGGCAAAGCAGTTCTGGTTGTTCACCCTTCTGCTAGCCACTGAATCCGATCCAGGAATGTTAATTTTGTCCTCTGTCAATGTTTGATTTTGTGGCTCTATTTAAATAGTGGTTTGTGGCTATTCCTTGATTTCACTCTGAGTTCCATGAAGGACCTGGACTTTTCCTAGTCATTTCAGGGACGTGGAGTGTGTGACGGAACAGGAAGTGAGTTGGTGGTTGAGGGACATGAGGGTTGATTCTCTGCTTCTCTACTCAGTCACTTTTTTACTTTGGAAATCTCTAACCTTTCTGAGATGGAAAATTGTTGGAAAATAATTTCTTCAAGGGCTTAAGGCTTTATTAATTATTATTTTCTTTTTTTAATTTCTTTATTGATTAAGGTATCACATATTTGTTCTCAACCCCCCATTCCAATCCCTCACCCCCTCCACTCATACCCCCATCCACCTATTGTCCTTGACCAATCATTAGGCTCATTTTCAGTGTAATTCCCTGCATATTACCTCATTTGGTACCTATGTTTTACAAATGAGAAACATTCAGGAAGAAGTGATTTGCCTTAGATCCTGAGACTCATCCATGAATGAACTAGGGCTGTGATCTCGGCCTTCTGGTTCCCAACTCAGTCTGTATTCAACCATGCAACATTGCAGTCCCCCAAAGGTCCTGCCATCTCTGAAGTGCCCGTTTATAGTTCTCTGCTTTAAAAGCCTGTGATCTCTTTTGTACCAGAGGCTATCTATCTCAATGAGAAACATTCTGAGGAGAGAACCTTTATTCCCCCAGTTTTTATTTCTTCATTTTTCATGGTCAGTTTCATAGTCTGGACCCTATCAGGGTTCACTTTATCACCTCTGGTTGAACATTTAATTAATAACATTTAATCTCTAAATTCATTATCATCTTAACCGGGACCCTTTGGAGAAAGGGAGTGGCATTATTTGTTAGTATTATACTATATATATATATATATATATATATATATATATATATATATATAGTATTCACCCAGTGCTTGGCAGATAGTAAATGTTCAATAAATGTAATTTTTAATTTTTATTTATTTGTTTGGTTAAGTGTCACCTGGGGATATTTTTTCCATTGATTTTCAGAAAGAGTGAAAAGAAGGTAGGGAGGAAAGAAGAGTGAGAGAGGGAGAAACATAGATGTGAGAGAGACACATCAATTGGTTGCCTCTTGCCTGTGCCCTGACTGGGACCTGTGTTGAACCTGCAACACAGGTATGTGCCCTAGACGAGGAATCAAACCCTCAACTCTTAGGTGTGAAGGTGACACTCTAATCGCTGAGCAACCAGCCAGGGCAATGAGTGGTAATTTATATATATTCAGAGAGTAAAGGAGAGAGAGAAACATCAAAACATCAATGATGAGAATCATTGATTGGCTGCTTCCCACATGCCCCCTACTGGGGATGAAGCCCTCAACTGGGGCATGTGCCCTTGACTGGAATAGAATCCGGGACCCTTCAATCTGCAGGCCAGTGCTCTATCCAATGTGCAAAACCAGCTAGGGCAGTGGGTCGGCAAACTCATTAGTCAACAGAGCAAAATATCAGCAGTACAACAATTGAAATTTCTTTTGAGAGTCAAATTTTTAAAACTTAAACTTCTTCTAACATCACTTCTCCAAAATAGACTCGCCCAGGCCGTGGTATGTTGTGGAAGAGCCACACTTAAGGGGCCAAAGAGCCACATGTGGCTCGCAAGCTGCAGTTTTCTGACCACTGAGGTGGGGCAATAAGTGGTAATTTTTTTTAAAGAGTCTTATAAAAAAAGTGCAAAGAGTTAATACTTTACTAAAGAGTTCACTTCAGAGTTGGTCCCTTAAAAAAGTTACACAGAGCAATGGGTTTCTGTTGTGGGGAGAAAAGTTGCATTTTTGTATGTGATGTGGCATTTGAAGTCTAGTAGACTTTCTACCTAGGAACTAAACTGGGAGCATGAAGTACTTTTTGTGGAAAAACGTTCAGGTGAAGATATTTTTTAAGGAGACAACTGGGAGACAGAGCCAGGGCCACAGGAAATTTATCTTTATACAATCAGGGATATTGGAAATAATTCTCTTATAACAAAACACTCAAATTCATAGAAGACTCTACTTGTTTTTCAGGTCGCCTTAAAATGTTTGTTATTGTTTAGTCTTATTTTATGGAGGAAGAGACTAACTGGAGAAGAATATTTTTAAAGGAGTTGGCCCCCGATGAACTTGCCAGGATTAGAAGAGAGTGCTCCCAATTCCCAGTGCCATATCCCAAGATACACATCACTTCCTCTCTTGCTGGAGTTCCATAGCATTATCTATAATGCCGGCTGCCTCTGTAGGCTATCCTTTTCCTGGGGAGCAGGCGTGCTGAGAGGCAATCCATCTTCCTCCCTTCCTTCCAACTGGAGACTTGACCCCTGACCCTTGAGGTCTGATTGCTAATGTTTCAGCACCAGCTGCAACCCAATCCTTCAGTGAGCTCAGCTGAGCTAAATTAATCTAATTTTTTTAGCCTTCGCACCCCAGATATCAATCTCCTGCGCAGTTAGCGCTCCCCGAGCCAGGCGTGGATTCCAGAGCCTCTTATCACTGCCCGCTTTGTGCTCCAGCCCCCAAGCTGCTAACGGTCCTGTGGGCACCGCAGAGCTACACAAACATTGGTCCCCACAGCCGACTGGCTTCCTCAGGCCGGTGTGCCTAATGAGCTGGCCGTTGCCCGTAAATCAAGTCCTGCATACACAGTTCAGACTTTCATCAGGTGAGCCCGCTCAGCAAAGCCTTTGAAGGAGGGGCCCCTGTGGGCTGCTAGGGCTGCATGCTGCCTAGATAAACACCCCATCTCAAAGATGTTGTTCTGTTTTGCAGACAGGCTTGTCGTTAGTGGGAGGAAGCATGCTGGGTTGCCAAGTACCAGGAGCGGACTGATGCAACTTGGGAGCCAAGGAAAAGAAACACACACACACACACACACACACACTCACATACTCACACACACATTCGCACATACCTCCTAGAGAGCCAAACTCCAGACAAGAGGCAAGCAGAAAGTGCGAAAGGTTTACATCCCATCCTCTCACTATGGATGTGCCACTACTAGTCAGTCAGCAGGGAGGTACATCGGTGGTTCAGTGAGATCTCCAACTGAGCTCCGGGAAGACTGCAGGCAGGAACAATGCCTAATGTGAGTGCTACCTCCAACTAAGGGCATTATGCACATTATCTCATTTAATCCTCAGATAAACAACCCTACGGAGAAAGTATTATTATGCATAAACTTGGGCTCCAAATGTCCAGGTAACTTGCTGAAGACCACTCAGATGGTAAGATGCTACGGAACCAGGATTTGAAGCAACAGCTCAATTACAATCTGCTGCTTTAACCCCTACTATAGCGTCTACCTACACTCACCTTAAGGAGATGACAGCTTTGTTAGAGCTACTGAATTTCACCCTGTGAATAACATGAGAACAGAAATATACTTTATGCTAATTTGAACTAAAGAGTGTTGGCAGTGGTCACTTTACCTTTTTCATCGTTATCGTTCTTTTAAACAAGTGGTATCAGACCCTCTTACACCTAGACATCCTCATAATAGATTGAGGAAATGATGTCAGGATGATCACTGCACAGACATGGTATAGTGCAACTAAATTTAATATCAGGGGATGTTAAAGTCAGTCCTGTTCATCTAAATCAGTATTTTCCAAACTTTAGTCATTTGAAATCCACCTTGAATTTTGTTTTGCCATATTCTTATACTGTTATCTAATATTTTTCTATAAATTCAATAACTTTTTATTTAAATAAATATGTTTACAATGGAAACTTTACATTTCCATTGTAAACATAAAGTCAGTAAAGTTTGTCATAAAAAGTATGTATTGCCCATCTGGTGTGGCTCAGTGGTTGAGCATCGACCTATCAATCAGGAGGTCACTGTTCAATTCCCAGTCAGGGCACATGCCCAAGTTGTGGGCTTAATCCCCAGTGGGAGCCAATCAATGATTCTCATCATTGATGTTTCTAGCTCTTCCTCTTCCTTTCTCTCTGAAATATATATATATATATATATATATATATATATATATATATATATATATATGTGTGTGTGTTAATACAAGTAAATAATTTGTCATCTCCATTTTGTCTAAAATTATCCAAAGTTCCCTAAGCAATATGAGACAAAGCTGTGGGTGAAAATGATCTAAATTCTCTCTTCCTATAACAAAAGAAGACAGCTAAGCTTTCCTACAGAGAATAGTTAATGCTTTGTCCATGTGCTTTATTTATTTTTTTAAAATATTTTAATTGATTTTTTACAGAGAGGAAGGGAAAGAGATAGAGAGTTAGAAACATCGATGAGAGAGAAACATCGACCAACTGCCTCCTGCACACCCGCTACCTGGGATGTGCCCGCAACCAAAGTACGTGCCTGTGACAAGAATCGAACCTGGGACTCTTCAGTCCACAGGCCAAAGCTCTATCCATTGAGCCAAACTGGCTAGGTCTGTCCATGTGCTTTATATCACTTTCAACAACTACCAGTACACTTTAGTTCAGAAAAATGTACTTCACTTTCTTTTAATTTACGCTGAACATTTGCTTTATGTCCTGCACAATACTGGTAGACAAATATTACAGTAAAAGCACTGATCCACCTGGGATGATCTCTTCCTCTCAACTGTTCTTAGCACAGTTGCTCAAGACAAGTTGGAGCTCAGTAATTAATAAAAATTTACTTTTGAAATCATCTCCCCCCATCTTTCTTCCTTTTGTATTCTTTTTTAAATAAACTTATTTTTATTGTTGAAAAATTAGATATGCCCCCCTTTCCTCCCCCTGTCATTAATCCTTCTAGCCTACCACTGCCCCCAGCCCCAAATCTTCACCACCATATTGTCTGTGTCCATGGATTATGCATATATGTATACAAGTTCTTTGGTTAATCTCTTTCCACCCACCCACTCACACACCTCTGCCTTCCCTCTGAGATTCATCAGACTGTTCCATGCTTCTGTGTCTCTGGATTGTTTTGTTCATCAGTTTATTGTTCTTTAGATTCCACATATGAGTGAGATCAAGTGATATCTGTCTTTTTTTTAAAGGTCTCATCTATGGCTCCCCTTAGTTTTCCCATCCTTAATCTACAGTTATCTTTGGATAGGGAGACATGAAATGAATCAAAGGAGACAATTTGGTAAATTTACTCTATAACCACTTCTTTGTTCCTATCTTAATTCAAGCCCTGATGATTTCTCAGATTTTTTCAAAATACCTCAAAATGGATCTCTGAACATTGCCTCCCCCTACCCCAAATATGGCTGCCAACATGTAATCACCTTCAAAAATATCACTCCCTTATTAAAAAAACTTTCATTAATTTCCAATAGCTTCATAAGAATTGCCTTATATCTTAGACATTCAAAGTCTTCCACAATATTCTCCAATCTACTTTTGTTTCACACTTCTTTAATTCATTCCCATGTATATTGCATGCCCAGAATCAAACAATCCCCATACTTTTTCATCTTAAATCTTTGTTTATGGTGTTCTCATTTCTATAATTTCCTCCTTATCATCTCTAACTCTTAACCCCCCCCCCCATGTCTTAAGGCTCATTTCAACCACGGTCTCTCCCATAATGCATTCATACAAATGCATATGGGACACAGGGATATAATCACTGCATCCTTCACCTTCTTTTCAATGTCACTGTTTTATAAAGCAGATTTTTAAATGAGTGAAACGAGGTCAGTCTGTACTCACAACTCTGCTATCATGACTGCTATCACATATGTGTTTTCTTCTATAATTTCCTCATAAGACCAAATGAATCATTTGTAACAATAATTTGAATAGCTGTGTTTTATTTTGTTTTTACTAGGAGAGAAGTCAACAGTTGGCTGAGTAAAATTGCACTGTTTGAGGAACTGGCTTCATTACTAAATCTCCTGAGAAAAGAGAAAAAATGGATTTCATTGGCCTCTGTCTCGCTGCCCCATTAATCATATTTACTGTCAAATATTTCCTTTTGTCAATTTTACAGAGACTCTTATTAGAGACTTTCCAATTACTCTTTCCTTGTATATTTTTTATTACCATGAATTCCTGAATAAGGACATTTTTTTCTTATGTTGAGATTGTCTTCTCTATTAAGAGACTCATGGATGTGATACATGTTCCCTGGTAGAGGAAAGATTGCCGGTGTTTCTCTGAATGCCCCAGCCTGGATAAATGCAGGTGCTCGTCAGCTGTCCTTGCCACAGGCCCATAGCCCTGAGAGGAGAAAAGACTGGCAAGTATGGAAACTGACATGAGGAGATCCAGTGAGTCAGATGTTCCTTGAATGGCATTATTGGAGCTTGCAATAGATTTTGTTCCTCTTAATAATCCTCTAGGACCAAACCAAGAAGTTTAAGAAATATGCAGATCACTTGTATATTGAGAAAGAAAGCATGCTAAAACATAGTGTAATAATTATGGGATATGTTGAAGGCTTATATTTAACAACTTAATTCTTAATAAAAAATTACAATCAATCATGCTAATATGTAGAAATGCAAGGGCGCATAACTATCATCATTGGAATCACTGATACAAATGTTAGACTGCAGGGACAAGGTGGTACTAGCTAGGTGTGACATTACTTATTGTACCCATTAGATTTAAACTTTAGGGAAAATACATGGAAACACACTTAAGAAAATGTTCTTCTATGACAAAAATCGGTCACTTGAGCCATGGCTGGTGTAGCTCAGTTGGCTGGGCATTCCCTTATGCACCCAGGGTTGCTGGTTCAATTCCTGGTCAAGCACATGTCCAGGTTGCCGGCTCCATCCCTGGTAGGGAGCATGCAAGAGCCAGCCAATCAACGTTGCCCTCTCACATCAATGTTTCTCTCTCTTTCCCTTTCCCCTCTTTTCTCCCTAAAAATCAATATTTTTTTTAAAAAAAAATCTTTAAAAACAATTGGCCACTCAACTGGCTGGAGTGCCATGGAAACCAATGCAGCCCAGGGCCAGAAACTGACCTGTCGAGAGGCTTCTGTGACCTGTTGTCCCCTCCAAACCTTGTCTTTCTCCCATTAGCCTGCCCTTCCATTCCAGTCACAGCTGTCTGCATGTTCCCTGGAAAGGGGGCTTTTTGCTGTCAGAGCCAGGGAACAGTCAGCCCCTGGGTCCCCTCAGTCTGAATTGCTTTCCACCTCCGCCCCCCACCCCCATGGGCATGTGGCACTGCTGGCGCCAACCAGGCCCAGCAGCTCTGCTCAGACCTTCTGGGCGCCTGTCAAAGACCATTTGTGACAGGACTTGAGAAAAAATAACAAAGCAGCCCTCCCCTCAAGCCCTCTGAGGAATGTGAAAACCGAGTGGGGACACATAGGCTCTTTGTAACCCCAGGTACACAGGGTCAGCCGCCTTCCCTGGCTGGCAGGGTAACGGACGGAACACAATGAAATGCTCACTTGGGCTGCATCAGGGCCTAGTCAGGACAGAGGATACATTTTATTAAAGAAAGTAACATTATGCCTCCTGCCAAACTGAGGTAATTTCCTTCCCTTTTCTATACTTCCTAGCATTCCAGATTTATACATTTTTAACAGTGTTTGCCAGAGCTCACCTGAAGAAAGAAATTCTCACATAAAAAACTTAAAGAAATATTTGTGTTCAGGGCCCAGGCCCACAAAGAATAACTGCCACAGGCTCAAAAAATCCCAATCTATTTTTACAACTAATTACTTAAATAAGCCAAATAAACAGACCAGTTTTGTCTCACTAAAAAAGCCAGAAGCATGCAACTCGCCTCCAAGTTTGATACAGTTGAAACAGAAAATGCCCACCTCACCCTATCTTCCCATCGGCCTTCCATTGAGTCAATTATTTTGTCTCTGAAACTGAGGTTCTTGTGTAAATTTAAACACATATGTTTATTCAACAAACAAACAAACAAAAAAAGGTAATCAAATTTCAATTACTGGAATTTTTAAGGACATGTAGAATCATTCTTGTTAAAATGACATATGAGCCCACAGAGATTTTAATTTGATTTTGGAACTTCTGGAACTTTCAGGTAAATTGCCTGTTCAAAGAGCATGGCAACAACCTTGGCAGATGGCTGGATAAAGATGTGGTACACAGGTACATATACATGCAACAAAATACCACTCAGCCATAAGAAAAGATGAAACAATGCCAATTGTGACAACATGGATGGATCTTGAAAATACCATGGTAAGCAAAATAAGTCAGACAGAAAGAATCAAGAAGCATAGGATTTCACTCATACATGAGATATAAAACTGAAAGCAACAAATGAACAAACAAGATGCACATACAAAAACTCACATACACAGACAATAGTATGGTGGTTACCAGAGGGGAGGTGGGGAGGAGTTAAAGGGTAAAGGGAATCGAATATATGAGGATGGGAGGAGATTTGATTTTGGGTGGGGAAACATACTATAATATGCAGATGATGTATTATAGAATTGCATTCCTGAAACATTGTAATTTTATTAACCAGTGTCACCTCAATAACTTTTTTTAAAAGAGCACCTTGTCCTGGCCTGCATGTTTCAGTAGTTTGAGCATCAGATTGCAAAAGGAAGGATCACAGGCTTGATTCCAGGTCAAGGGGACATACCTGGGTTGCAGGTTCGATCCCCACCCAGGTCAGGACACGTGTAGGAGGCAATCTTTCACATTAATATTTCTCTCTCTCTCTCCTTTCTCTCTCTTCCCCTTTCTCCCCTCCCTTCCACTCTCTCTAAAAATCAATGAAAAAAATATCCTCTCTTTGGGTGGGTGAGGATTAAAAAAAAATAAGAGCACTTAATAGGACCAAAGCCAAACTCTAACATTTGGCTTGGCAGAGTTAGCATTTTTTCCAGAGTTATTCTGGTGGTGCAGTTACCAACTCGTGAATATAACTGATAACAGAAAACAAAGGAATGAGGTGGGAGTGATGTTTATTATATCTATTGTATATAGGCCCTTCAATAGGACTATCACATACCAAGCTTTCCACCTACCCTTGCTGGCCTAAGTCTCTACTCAAGGCTACAAAGTTTCAATTATAGAAGGTAAACAAATCCAAACAGAAGTGGCTGCAGCCACGGAGTGAGCAGAGAAAAAAAAATAACAATAAAGGAAGCTCACTATTCTATAACTCAGAGAAGGATCAATTCTGGTATGTTTCTCACTTCTGCTCTCCCTGCTGTGATTCTTCATTGCTAATATTAGGCTCCATCAGTTATATTCCAATAATGACAAGTTAAACTATTATATTTACTTTTTAAACTTGTTTATTTAAAAATATGGTATTAACATTTAAAAAATACGTTTTTATTGATTTTTTAGAGATAGAGGGAGAAGAAGGACAGACAGATAGAAACATCTATGAGAGAGAAACATTGATTGGCTGCCTCCTGCATGCCTCACATTGGGGACTGAGCCCACATCCCAGGCATGTGCCCCAACAGGAAATTAAGCTGTTGATGTCATGGTTTGGGTTGATGCTCAAGTCACACTGGCTGGGCCAAAAATATATTAAAATTTTAATGTATAATGCCACTAATATTTATTAGTGAGAGTTCAAGATTTATAATTTTTGATTTCTAAAATACTTGCATTTTCTATAAGCTGAAACAATATATCTTATATATCATTCCATACCTTGATCATGACTTTATCATAATCCTGCTTTCTAGTCACATGTGGGACAACATATACAATCTCATTTCATCATTGCCATAACCCTGAGAGCTAGGCAGATTTAAATAAAAATAAAAGTAAGGTTTAAAAACCTAAAGCCATTTGCTGCAGACAACACAGCAGGCAAGTCGCAGAGCTGGGATGAGAGCCCAGACCATATAACCACAAGGCATTAAGCCTTGGCTTCAGGAATCATCACTACTGGAGTTTTGATTCTTGACTCGTTCCAGGCGATGCACTCATACATTCTCTCATTCTTCACCTTATTCTCTTTACATACTTAGAACACATTTTCTGCTTTAAAAGACATTCTCTCCTTTAATTTTTGACTCAGTTTACAAAGTAAACTTCTCCATTCTCATTTGACTCAAAAAGAAAGAACTCTTCCCAACTTCTTAATCCTGGGAAGGGTTGGGAAGGAACAACATGGGGAAGGAAGACACTGTGAGACTGCCATTTGGTAGCAGAATGAAACAAACTAACAATCCAGATGCCATTATTTCATTTAAAATTAAATGTCCTCACTATATAGCATATGTTGTTTCACTGTACTATTAATTGATATACATTAAAAATAAGAATCAGGAATATTGTTTTGATACACTTTCCCAAGGAGTGTGTGCAAATAAAAATTAATTTATAACATATGTAATATATAGCAAGATATATTTAAGACATATTGATGATATGATCAATACATATTAATAATATATACTATATATGAACAATTAATTATGACAATATATATGTTTTTAATTATATATAGGCCTTTTAAAAACCAATTATCCCCTGGCTGAATCCATGCACCAGGCCTCAGACATCCCCTGAGAGGTCCTAGATTGTGAGAGGACACAGGCCGAGGGACTTCACCCATGCACGAATCCGTGCACCAAGCCTCTAGTATAATAATAAAAGGACAAGTACTTAGCCATCTTGAATTCAATCTGAAAGAGTATAATTTATACTTTCTTCAAAGGAATTAATTCCAAAGTATATTTTCTAGTATTTTAGTCATTTTTCTTTTTAATGATTATTTACTAGAAGTGTTCTTGTATGTATTTCCTCTAAAATTCCAGATGGGCCTTTCACCTTCTAGGTATGGGGATAAGGAATGTCATCCCCATATTAGTACCATATTTTGTATACATAGTACATCTTTCTTATCAATGATGCTCATTATAGTAAGTCTGCATCTTGTGTACATTTCTTTAAAAAATGTTTTTATTCATTTCAGAGAGAAGAAAGGAGAGAGAAAGATAAACAACGATCAGCTGCCTCCTATACATCCCCTACTCCCTAGTCTGCAACCTGGGCATGTGCCCTGACGGGCTATTGAACCAGCGTCATTTTGGTGCCTGGGACACCGCCAGACCAATTGAGCCAAAACCAGCCAGGGCTCCGCTGTACTTTTCAAGTACAAATCTCAAGTTCCCATCTACCTTCAAGTGTGAGGCCCTGGAAGTGAGACAAGGTAGTTTGATCAATCTGGGTTACTCATTTCTCCCGAGTTTCTTCCCCTATGTCTAAGTCTGTCCTTAGCAGTGGAGCCACAGGAAATCTCTCTTCTGTGAAAGCATGGAAATAGCAGCATGAAGTATGAAAGCTCCTCCTAGGATAACAACCCGCATTTCTCAGAAATCAGCAAGAAACTGAACCACAATCGGCGGGAGGCTTTAGGTATAGAACAAAGGGAAAACCCAAGACAGCATCTGAAACAGAATGGGACTGGCAAAATATTGGGAACTTCCCAACAAAAGTTTCCATCATGAGGTCACAGGGCATAAAGTTACAGAAAACAGACCACAGTCTAGGGACTCTAATAAGGAACCAGAACACAGAGAGGCCGCTCCCTGAGGGAACACCCAGGCAGAGATATCCCCTGGGCACAATTTCCTGAAGTCAGCTCCTTTTTTTTTTATAAGAGCTCAGTGTCCACCCTGACTGAGCTGGTTAGTAAATATGACAATTGGCTGCAATGGTGGCATTGAACCATTACAAATACATTTTATTACTATACTTGATATTATGACATTTGGAATTAAGGCTATATTTTTATTTCTAATTCTTTAAATACACATGGACTCTTGGCCACAATATTTAATTGTCTAGAACTCCTTCCAATCATGGGGAGTAATATATTTTACTGTGTAGCTTCTGTCTCTTGCCCAGATTTTAATCAATTAAGAGCCAGGAACTGATTTTTCTATTTTCTATTTTCTCTGGTCTCTCATCAGGCAGCAATTGAAAGTGTATTCTAATGGTTTGGAAAAGTCAATCTATCTCTGAAAGATACGGGAAACCAGCTCAGTCAGCAGGGGCTGGCCCAGTGTTTCACATCCTGTGGTGAGAGACTCTGTCTTGACTTGGTGCACATTGAACTAAGCATACCTTGGGCACTAGCCTTAGTAACCACATTTATCAATCAAGTCTGTGTAATTGACCTAAAGCCCATTTCAGGAGCCAAACTTCAACTTACCAATAGACCTAGGATCAAGCTTTATGCTGCACAGAGATGCAAGTCTGCAGACAACAAATTATTCCATTATACTTTAGTTTGGCATGATATTTATGATTGATCTTAAACCTCTGGTAGAGGTTGGGCTTTACGCCCTCTCATTTGTTTGCTCTCAGACAGAAAATAAATGAAAGGGCAAGCCCTAATGTTTTCATTAATTATGTCTTCTTTAAAAGAAACCTAAGTACAATTTTTAAGGTTTCACTAGTCAAACTTTGTGATTCTTTAAAACACTCTCCTCTGTGCCTAAGGACATTGGCTGCAATTTCAAAATGCCAACTTTTTAAAAACAATAATAATTTTTCAAGAAATACTTTGGGTTTTTAAAAAATATATTTTATTGATATTTTACAGAAAGGAAGGGAGAGAGATAGAGAGATAGAAATGTCGATGAGAGAGAAACATCAACCAGCTGCCTCTTGCACACCCCCTACCGGGGATGTGCTCACAACCAATGTACATCGACGTTTCTAGCTCTCTATCTCTCTCCCTTTCTCTCTGTAAAATATCAATCAATCAATCAATAAATAAATAAATAAATAAATAATGAAGTGAATTGATGTTCACTTATTTTAAAAAAAGAAAAGAAAAGAAAGCTTAAAAGCAATGGGATTCATTATTTCAAAACTAAGAGTTTTTACCCCTATAATAATAATTTTACAAAATAACCTATCACAATATAGAAATACCTCCAACTTTCTCTTTGTCTTAATTGGGACTATTGGGACTATTTTGCAATTATGATGTTCAGCAAGGACTATTATCTGAGAGAAGCTTTGCAAATTACCAAATCAATTTTGTTGTTTAAGTAGCTCTTATAGTCAGCCACACACTTTTCCTAAAAGTCTCCCTTCAAGGTAAGGGCATGTGTATATATGAAGTGGTGTGTGTGTGTGTGTGTGTGTGTGTGTGTGTGTGTGTGTGTGTGTACATATATGAAGTTGAGAGGAATTGAGTTATGGAAATAGATAGCATAGCTCTTTAAGATATCTCTGCCTATGTCTGGTATTCAACTCTCAAGTCCCAAATCCCATCAGTCTTTCAGGGCAGCTCAAGATCCACTTCAAACATGAACTCTTCCACTTTTGGCCACTGTCCACTCTCATGTCCTAATTACAAACACAATTACATTCCATATTCAACTTAGCATTTCACTTATTTAAAAGAAAAGAAAAGAAAAGAAAGCTTAAAAGCAATGGGATTCATTATTTCAAAACTAAGAGTTTTTACCCCTATAATAATAATTTTACAAAATAACCTATCACAATATAGAAATACCTCCAACTGTTTCTGTGTGAGTTTGTCTGGTCTTTTTAAAATTTTTTGTCCCACTTGTTTATTTTGGGTTATGTGTCTTTGCTTTTAATGTCAAATTCAAAAAAATCATCACCAAGACCAATGTCAAAAAGCTTAATATTTATGTTTTCTTCTAGTTTTATAGTTGGGTTATTGTGTTCAAGCCTTTAATCTGATTTTGTGTGTATGATGCATATGGTGTAAAATAGTATAGTTTCTTTTTCTTTCTTTTTTTCATTTAAAACATGTGGTTCATGACTGCAGTTTTTGTTTTCCTTCATATAATCCTAATGCTAGGGGAGTTCCTTGCTTCCCCCCATCATTCCATGAGGAAAAGGATAAAAAGAAAGACTATATAAACACAGCCAAGTCTGGACCTAAACATGTGGGTGTCCTTAGACTAATAATTTGGTACCATTTCAAAATGAATTTTAAAGTATTTATTCAAAATTCACGTGAAGGATCAGGGAGATTCTAACTTCCAATTAATAAAAATGTGCACAGAAATAAATTTACTTATTGATTCACTCTGCTGCCCAAAGCGGGGTCAAAAGTCTGGGGAAAAATAGTAGACAAAAGTTGCCTATTTTCCTATAGCTCTTATTCTCTCTTCTGTTCCTTTGCTCTTATCTGGACCAGACAACTTCTTGGCAAGCTTATTAAAGAGTTAGATAATGAAGGAAATTCCTCAATACTGTGAATAGCATTGTGCTATATAATATTTTAACCTCAGAGTTTCAGCTGCCAGCTACTGCTGTCTGTTGGCTGACTGCATGTGCATGTTGCAAAATTACTCAACAGAGGCATGTCTATGCTAGCGAGGGCTCTCTTTACATTCCCATCTGAAGTACTGTCTGCTTCAGCTGAATTGGTACCAATCTGTATTTCTGTAGTCACATAAAAAGCCACTTGGGAAAGTCTGAATTAGAAAGCATCATATTTTTTAATTATTCCATGGGTATTTTAATGGCCCTATTTTCAGGCAAAAGTCTAGCTGGCCTTTTTCTCAATCAGATTCTGTAGCCACCATGCAATTCTTCTTCCCAGTGATTATCTTCTTTCTAAAATCAGTCACTCTGCCTGCTGTATTTTACATCTAATTTGCCTTTTAAAAATGTGACTTCTTATTTTAGCTTCCTCTTTATAAACAAACAAGCAAACAAAAACCCTGTCATTATAAATAGACTAAGTTTAGAAATCAGATATGATAGTACGTTCTGAATTTGCCACTTCTTACCCTTAAAAAACTTGGCAGTTCATTTAGCCCCTCTGACTTCTGTTTTTATCATATGTAAACTAGAGATCACAATAATCCCCTTGCAGAGGTGTTGGGGACATTAACAACAATTAATCTGATTGCTCAATTTTGTTCATTGCACAATTAATTTTATTGTCCTTTGAGAATGATAGCTAAATTTATTGCTAACAGGTATTATGGAATTTTTAGTTCAGTCTTTGACACACACTGAATTATATTAAGAAGACAAAGTTATTAAAAGCTCAAACAATTAATTTTTGGAAAATATCTATTAATTCATTACTTTGGGGCTCTATTAGGTACCAGATACTTGATTTTTTTTACCATTATTATTAACTAAAATTCACATTTACAATAATGTTCACTTTTGTGTTGCATAGTTCAATGGAATTTGACAAGTATATAATGTCTTGTGTCCACCATTATAGTATCAGAGTAGATTTACTGCCCTAAAATCCCCTGTGCTCGGCTCTAGATTTTCCATAGATACCCTTGATCAAGCTGAGGAAGTTCCTTTTATCATTTTTTTTTCAGGATTTTAATCATAAATGGGTATGGAATTTTGTTAAATACATTTTCTACATTTATTAAAGTGACCATATGGAATACTTTTGGCCTTCGTTCTGTTTAATATAGTGATTAATAATGATTGATTTCTAAATGGTAAACCAATATTGCACTCCAAGTAAATCCCATTTGGTCATGATGATGCTTTTGATATATTGTGAATTTTCTTTGCTAAAATTTTGCTTTGAATTTTTACTATTTATGTCTGAGGAATAAAATAAATGTTTTCTTAGGTTTTCCTCTGGATTGGCATTAGGGTAACATTGATGCATAAAATGAGTTGGGAAATATTTCCACGTCCTCTATTTTCAGAGTTTGTGTATACAAAGTTTGATGTATACAAAGAAGTTTATAATATTCCTTTATTCTTTTAATATATTTATAACCTTTATGATGTCCCCTCTTTTATATACATGCTACATATTTTTCTACTTTGTTATTTTCAACCATCTATGCTTTACGAGTCTAATCTTGCTTGTTAATGCTGTCTGAAGACTTTTGTCTTTTAATCATTGTTTATTTACAACTGTGTAATTCTTGTTATCTTAAGTTTAACTTGACTATTTGCTATTTGTACTATGTGTTCTTTTGTTTTGGTTCTTTTTCTGTCAGATTTTAGATTAATCAAGCATTTATTATTGTTCCATTTTATTCTTTTTGCTTTTTGGCTATATCTCTGTTTATATTTCCAGTGACTGGTCTTGTAGTTATAATATGGAATCATTAACTTATCACAATCTAACTTCACTTGCAATTTTACCTCTTCACATACTTGTAAGAACTTTACAACATTTACTCTCCATCCTTTGTGCTTATTTTCATACTTTTATCTATGTTAAAACTAAACACTTCATATTCATCTTTAAACAGTTAATTATCTTATAAAGAAATCAAGATACTAAATGAAGTCTTTTTATATTTTCCCACAAATTTACTATATTTGGTACTCATCTTCTTTTTACTAATATTAAAGTTCCTTTTAGTATCAGTTATTTGCTAGAATGAAAATATATATTTTTAAAAATATATATTTTATTGATTTTTTAGAGAGAGGAAGGGAGAGGGAGAGAGAGCCAGAAACATCGATGAGAAAGAAACATCAATCAGCTGCCTCCTGCACATCCCCTACTGGACATGTTCCTGCACCCAAAGTACATGACCTAGATTGGAATCAAACCTGGGATCCTTGAGTCTGCAGGCCGACACTCTATCAGTTGAGCCAAACCAGCCAGGGCTGAAGAACATCTATATATATATATGTAGTGTAAGTCTGTTAGTTATAAATACTGTCATTGTCAGCTATTCTTTATTTAAAATGTCTTTATTTAACCTTATTTTATAGGATACTTTTACAAAAATTTTAGGTTGAAAGCTTGTGTATTCTCCCTCTGCCCACCCTTGCACTTAAACTATGGCATTCCATTAATTCTAGCTTGCAATATTTTTGATGAGGCATAAGGGCTTATTCGTATAGTTCCTCTGTATGTGTTGTGTTTTCTCCTGGCTGCTTTAAATAATTTCTCTTATTGTAGATTTTTATTAATTTAATTATTATGTAACTTATTGGTGTTTTTTGCTTATTTTGCTTATTATTTTTATGTCAAGGTATTGAATTCTGTGTGTTGATATTTAAATTTGAAAAACATTTTAGTCATAAATTTTTCAAACTTTAAAAAATCTCAATCTGTCACTTTTCTCCTTGGGCTCCAAATGCACATATGTTAGATTGATCAATATTGTCTCACAAGTCACAGTGTCTCTTTTTTTTGTTTTTTTTTTCTTTGTCATTTTTCCTCTGTGTGCTTTATTGTGTATAGTTTGTATTGGACAATTTTCAAGGACAATGATCCTTTCTTTTAGAGTGGCCTATATTCTATTAAGCATATTTACTATATTTTTCATTTCATATATTATATTTTTTGGCTCTAGAGTTTTATTTTTTCTTTTGTTACACACCTCTCTCCTCTATGCTGAAATTTCCCACATACTCTCTCATTTTACCTATATTTTTCTTTCCTTTCCAAAATATTTTTTTACTAAATTCTACATCTGAAGTGTCACTAGACCTTTTCCATAATAATTTTTTTCTGGTTATGGGTCATATTTTCCTGCTTTTTCACACATGTAGTAATTTATTTTCATCATATGTTGTATCAAGCGATATTTTAAATTGAATATTGAGGATGTTATTTTCTTGTGGTCATACTTTTCTTTCGTTGACTAGTGCTATATTTGATTTTGGAAATTAGTTGATTTATTGGAAGATCATTTTAACCTCAGCAAGGCTTGGTTTTCTTGAGGCTAATCTAGGATTCCCTTTATGCAAGGTTATAGTAGCCCTATTCCATAGTATGCTCTTTGTAAGGTCCTAATGTTCATGGTATTTGGTAAAGTCACTCCATTCTGGGTTGTTGGAAAGCCAGCATGTCTCAGCACTGTGTAAGCTCCACCCAACTCACAACCTTTAAGTAGCTATTATCCCAGATCTTCAGGATCTCAAACTGATAAGCACAACTTAGTTTTTAAGGATGATCCTATATATATATATATATATATATATATATATATATATATATATATATATATATATGCAGGCCCCTCCTCTTTAGTAGTCTGTCCTTCAAATTCCACCTCCCTAGCAGCCCTCAATTTTGATCTCTTTCTCACCCCAAAAAATGGTTGCTCTCTGTTTGGTCCGCACTTTCCTGCACCATAGGAAGATTCCCTGAGATAGTAGGCATGGTGACTGTGGAGTTTAACTCATGTGTTTGCCTCCTCTCAAAGACCACTGATGCTTTCATTGTCTATTGTCAAATTCCTGAACATAATTGCTTTAAAATGCTTTCTTATGTATCACTTTGACCTATAACTTTTACATTATGATTGGAAATGAAAGGTTTACAAAGCATTCTTAAAAATATAATAACTATCTAAAAGTTTGATTAAAAATTATTTTTAATTACATACCTTAAAATATTTTCATATATACATATATGAATCTATCTCATATTTTAGCATAGTTGTATTATATCATATGAATATACTTATTTTATTTTATCTAAGTGTCCCCATTAATAGATATTGGTTTGGGATGGTTTTCTGGTTTGGATTTTTGGTTTTGGGGGAGGGTTTAGCAGGGGGTATTTTAGACAATAAGGAAATAAAAATTCTTACATACAGCCCTTGGACTGTTTGTGTGAATATACTAGTAGACTACACTTATGGCAGTGCAATTGATAGGTCAAAAGTAAAAATATTTGAACTTTTTAAAAAAATATTTTTTATTGATATTTTACAGAGAGGAAGGGAGAGAGATAGAGAGCTAGAAACGTCGATGAGAGAGAAACATCGACCAGCTGCCTCTTGCACACCCCCTACCGGGGATGTGCCAGCAACCAATGTGCATGCCCTTGACCAGAATCGAACCTGGGACCTTTCAGTCCGCAGACCGATGCTCTACCACTATGCCAAACTGGTTTCGGCTATTTGAACTTTTGATAGATAATAACAAAGTACCCTTAGAATACCATTCTACACTACTTCCGGTAGTGCAGAAGAAGTTTTGTTTCTCCTACCTTCCCTGTATAGAGGTATTATATGTCAATGTTCTAAAAGAAAGTGAGGAGGTAAAAATTTTGTACATCTGTTTGTACCAATGGAAACCTCCCAGTGATATTTTAAACTGAGTCTTTTTTGTGGTTTCCCTAGTAGCAACTTTGAATATCTGAAGCATATGAATTTAGTAAGCAATTACTGAGTTAGTTGAATGGGCATAGTGGATTTCTAAACTTAAAAAACCCCTCAAAATCAGAGCATTTACATGATTAGGAAGGCTGATAAAATAAAGGAGCTTGGACATCAAAATGGTTAATAAAACTTGAGACGCTAGAGACAAAGAGCAACCCTGGATGGAGTTCCTTAGGGGAACTGTCAGACCAGCGGGCTGAGGTTTTATAAATCTAAACCCTGGTCTATATTTAACCACCATTTCCTGATTATTTACTCCCCTCTTTGCAGTGGTCTGGAATCCTGAGAAGCTTGTTTACACAACTGGTTGGAAATGAGAGATTAGGTGAGTTAGATCAAACACCTCTTCCCTGTGATCAAGGGAAGGAAACTGAGACCTTTTCAAAACATACTCATTAGATTAGCCATACAGTTTGGGGCTTGTTCTATGTGGAGAGCACAACGGCTCCTTTATGGACTTTCTTATGTCCACTCAGAGCCTAGAATAAATTAAGTACAGAAATAGAAAAAGAAACAGAAAAGACAAATAAGGTGGGTCATAGAATCTAAATAGTGTCTGCAAATAACTAAACCCACTTGGAATCAATGTCCAAATTGTACTTTATATGTAGTTACAACAAAATATAAAAAATCTACAAGTGAAATTACTCCAATATCAAAGAAAAAATACTCATAAAAATGGTATGTGTCATTTGGGCAAATCATCACATTTCTCTGGGTCTTTTCTTCTTTTACTAGTGACCCAGTGCACAGATTCATGCACATTGAAAGGAAATTAATTAGAAGGTGGCCAGGGGGGTGGGGCTGGGCAAGATGGGCTGGACATGCCCTGGAGCCAACCTCCAGAGGTCCCTCCCTGGTATCTGTGAAGTGAATGGGGTCTCTCCAGTAGGTGGAGTCCCTTGGACTGGCCCGTGGGGAACGGGCTGAAACCAGCTCTCTGACATTCTTCTAAGGGGTCTCAGACTGCGACAGGGCACACTGCAAAGTTGCTGTCCAATAGGGTGTGGAATGCAAATTTAAGTGTGCAGTAAACCAGATTCAGGGCCGACAGTGCCCCAGCAACAACATAACCCATGGCCAAAGGTGGAATCGTGCAGAACCCCCAAGGAATTGGGCTCCCTCCTCTCTGGTTTCAGGGTGCATTGCCCTAGAACTGCCACTGCCAAGCCACTGAAGCTCTACCCCCCTGGTGGTCAGTGTGCATCATAGCAACTAGTTGGATGGTCAGAAACTTAACAAATTAGCCTTTTGTATATATAGATGTATAATTTTAAGGCCACTAAATTTTTGTCGTTGTTATTGTTGAACAGAAAGCTAGAGGGACAAGGGAAACTTTGAGCTGATTCCTGAGGGATGAGTAAAACTAAGTTAAATATAACAAAGAAGAATATTCAGGCAGGAAAGACAATCCTTCTCAGGAGGCTCCCCTGTACCTCCTCAGAGTTAACCTATTTTTCCTCTGGATTTTTGCTGTATATTTATTTCTCATATCAGGATCCACTTGTTTGCATATGTATACACCCCCAATGTCTAGCCCTAGGCCAGGCACAGGTGATCTGTCACTGAACATTTTATAAATTAAGTCATGGAATGGTGAAACAGAAGTGTGCCTGGTAAAGGCTAATCTATTGTCTTGGCACAGTGCTGGATGATATGGGGCCAATATTAAGTACTTAAGAGACAATCCAAAAAATTATATTTTATGTGTAGGGGTATCATTAAACATGCAACACAATTCCCTAAGCAAATAGGAATTGATAAGGGGAAATTTGGTTTTGGGAAATTGCAGAATACTCTATAGAAAAGGTGGACTGACAAAGAGTCTCTGAAGAATAGATAAAGTTTGTGTGGAGAAGGAGAGAGTAAGGTGTCTAGGAAGAGTGACCAGAAGTAAAGGTAAAGAAGTGTATGGAGCCAAAACTAGTTTGGCTCTGCTGAAACCGGTTTGGCTCAGTGGAGAGAGCGTCAGCCTGGGGACTGAAAGGTCCCAGGTTCGATTCCGGTCAAAGGCATGTACCTTGGTTGTGGGTACATCCCCAATAGTGGGTGTGCAAGAGGCAACTGGTAGATGATTCTCTCTCATCGATGTTTCTAACTCTCTATCCCTCTCTCTTCCTCTCTGTAAAAGATCAATAAAATATATATTTTTTTAAAAAACTAGTTTGGCTCAGTGGAGCCTGTGGACTGAAGGGTCCAGGGTTCAATTCCGGTCAAGGGCATGTACCTTGGTTGTGGGCACATCCCCAGTGGGGGGTGTGCAAGAGGCAGCTGATTGATGTTTCGCTTTCATCGATGTTTTTAACTTTCTATCCCTCTCCCTTCCTCTCTGTAAAAAAACAAGTGTATGGAGTATGAAGGGGGCAGGTGAAGTGCAGCTTGTTATACGGAATGAGCCATTTCAGGGAATTAAGGGGAGTAAGGTGGACAGATGGACTCTTATCAAATCTAAGGAGCACAAAAGTCAGACAAAAGCTTTGTACTTAATCCTAAACTCTGGAGGAAGAGTGACATGATGACAGTGATGTTTAAGAATGCCTGGTACCCATCCAGCAGTAACAGCCAAGGGATTCTCAGCAACTTGATACCAGAGATTGAATCTTATTCATTATGGTGTTTATTCTGTGACTAATATTGTGGCAGACACATAACACATAATAAAATTTTAAGATATCCTCCTACCTATGATTGTCCTATCAGTTGAACAAGGAATAAAGAGGCTAAGTAACTCAAGAAAAAGATGATTGCGACCATGAATATAGTGATCCTAGTGTAAATGGATAAAAGGGCAAATCTCAATGACATTTCAAAGGAATAAATAATGTATCCTATTGGCAGATTGGAAATGGTAGGTAAAGAGTTTCAAAATGTTGTTTGGATTTCTTGCCTGAAATAAGAAGGAACTTAATTTCAGGTTTGAAAGACACAAAGAGTTTTTGAGACAGGAATGTTGAAATTGGTGGGCCAACCTGACATCCAAGTTGAACATTCCTTATGGGTATTTGGAAATTTGAAACTGGAATATTATGTGAGAACTCAAGATTGAAGGTTCTTTCTTTGAGTGACAATGGAAAATGGAGAAGAAATAAAGTGAGGCTTTGAGGTAAACATTAGGACTTCAAGACAGGTTCCAAGAATATTGAATCCTAGAAATAGTGATCAAAGAACAAACACAACCTGAATCCCCATTAGAAAAATGTTCCTGTTTCTACGGTAACTTTACCATTGTGAAGGTGTGATGGTGTAATAACTGAGGCTAGAATAGAAGTGTGTTAATAGAGGTCAACTGGAGTCTCCTCTTTTGGGTTTCCACAGAATGGACCTTTATTACAAACAGGAAGTGTTATGGCAGTGCTCATGAACGTAGCATGGGTTTTACTGTCTTCTGTGTGCTGTTAAAAGGAGACTTACACATTTCTCTATTGCTTAGGAGACATGCATATTAAAGATATGCCTGGAGCTGCTCATTCTGTGTGGCAATGTATGTAAAAGACAGATTGGAATTTTCTAGACAAAACATTGGAATATTTTATGTCACGCCCGCTCTCATGCTGTTGCTGATTTCGTTGGCTTTCTTAGTCACATTTCCCAAACAATGTTTTAAGTCTATTTGGAATGTTCCAGGAGGTAGAGAAGATTGATAGCTCTGTTTTCTCTCAAAAACATTTAGCAATTTCAGAAATCTTTATTTCCAACCTGCCATGATACATCTCATCCAGGCTTTCATATAAAACACCACAAATACTTCTTATACAACATTTGGCTGCAGGGGAATGATCAAATTGGGAATCAGCCTCTACTTCAGACACAAACAGGGTATTTATATATTAGCTAGATAAATTTTCAGAAAGGTTTACATATATCCATTGCTAACAGAAAACAAGAGAAAATTTATTGAATATTTCTATAGAGGTCTGACTTTCAAACATACACACACACACCACATATAGCTAAGACAAAGCTTAAAGAAACAATACTTATCCTTGCTATCTGAGAAATGCCCTATTTCTATTTCTATTTCTATTTCTATTTCTATTTCTATTCTATCCATCACATCCCAGTTCACCTCACTCCAATAAAAAACAATGCTGTGGCAACTTATTAAAATTATTTGGTATCTGAAGGATGAAAAACATTGTGAAAACATTTTTAGGCCCATATACACAAATTGTGTTTGTTTTGTGTGTTTTTTTAATTTGTAAATAGGCTACATTTTCTCATCATTGGGGGCACTTTATAGATCAGATTTACATTTCCTCTTTCCAAATCATCAATTACTCTTAAGAAGAACAAGAGGCCCTTGGATGTTGGCAGTTACATGTCCGCAACTATCTTGAAATAGAAACTCTTGCTGCTGAGTCACTTACAGCAATCACTACCTCTCTGTCCTTAACCCACCTCACTACCTGATAAATTCAGGAGTGACTGACTGTACGTACCCTCTTATTCCATACAATTCATATACATCATAGAACAATGTTCCCATATTCTGTGCCCAACCTTAGTCAAATAGCTCCAGTAACTCAAGAAGCAGAGAAATTTCCCTAGAAAGTTTGGCTCAGTGGATAGAATGTTGGCCTGCAGACTAAAGTGTTCGATTCTGGTCAAGGGCACATACCTTGGTTGCACACTTGATCTCCAGCCCCAGTCAGGGCACAGGCTTGTGGGAGGCAACTAATCGATGTGTCTCCCTCATATTGATGTTTCTCTATCTTTGTTTCTCTCCCCCACCCCCACTGTCTGTAAAAATCAACAGAAAAATATTCTCAGGTAAGGATAGAGGAAGGACAAGGAGGAGGAAAGTGAAGAGGAAGAGAAAAGGGGAAGGAGAAGAAGAAAGGAAAGGGGGAAGGAAAGGGGAAGGGGAAGGGAAAAAGAAATGGAGAGAAGAGCAAGGGCCAAGCCAAATGCAAGGTCCAATGGTGAGCCCAATAGACATTAAGATGGGGGTAGTCTCCTGTGGAGGGATGGATCTTAGATATAAAAGAGAAAGATGTCTGAACAAGGAAAAGAAGAGCAAAGGCTCAGGGAAGTGAAAGCAGTGGAGGGTTTGCTTATTACCTGGTCTCTGTGGAAGGGGAAAGAGAAAGGGGAAAGAGGGAAAGGGAAAGGGGAAGGGGAATAAGAAACACCTATGATGGGACAAGAGCAATCGTGGTCCCAGAGTTCTTATTAGAGAAGACTTCAGAGCAGCCATGTGTTTGGAAGTTGCCCAGAAGACTTGTTCTAACCTGTCTTTTTTGTAACCAGATTGCATACATAGTATATCTGAGGAGGCCTATTGCATTGGGAGGCAGGGAGGTTGGTCCTCTCAAACATCTCTATGGCAGAGTCAGGAAACTAAGTGAAGCCACTGCAGAGAAAGTAGTCTAAATTCTATTTTTAAAGAAATGCTTTCTCAGAACCATCGCTTGGTTTGCAACATGCTAGCAAATAGAAATCTCTCAGAGCTCTCTTTTAGTGATTACATAAGAATGATATAAAACTATATAATTTCAAAGATTTACATGAAGAGTGAAAGAGAGTGAATGCAACAATTTAATTCCTAGGTGTATGTATACATGACAGAACAGAAAATATATATCCACAAAAACTTGGACACAAATGTTCATAGTGCTGAAACCGGTTTGGCTCAGTGGTAGAGCATCGGTCTGCAGACTGAAAGGTCCCTGGTTCGTTTCCGGTCAAGGGCATGTACCTTGGTTGTGGGCACATCCCCGGTAGAGGGTGTGCAAGAGGCAGCTGGTCGATGTTTCTCTCTCATCTCTATCTCTCTCCCTTCCTCTCTGTAAATTATCAATAAAATATATAAAAACAAACAAACAAACAACAACAAAAAACCACAAATGTTCATAGCAGCATTATTCATAATAGATCATGCATATACCCAAATGTCCCTCACCTGATGGATAAATAAAATGTGGCATATCCATATAATTTTATAGGTATGAAAATAAATGATGCACTGATACATGCTACAACATGGAGGAACTTTGAGAACATGTTAAACGAAAGATGTCAGTCATAAAAAAGACACTATTATATAATTTCATTTATATGAAATGTCCAGAATAGGTAAATCCAGATAGAAAGTAGATTGGTGGATTATAGGTAATGGTAAAAGAGGAAAACTAGGACTAACTGCTAATGGCTATAGCGTTTATTTTTTATTTTGGGGTGCTTTTTAAAATATTTTATTGAATTTATTAAAATAACAATTGTGTAATACATCATATGACAAGATTGTATTGTGTATTTACCACCCCAAGTAACATACAGGGTTTCTTTTAGGGATGATGAAAAAGTTCTGGAATTAGATAGTAGTGATGGTTGCACATCACAGTGGTTATATTAAAATCCATTAACCTGTATACTTTTAAATGGCGAATTTTATATTGTATGAAATACATCTCCATAAAAAATACTATCAAGGAGCCGAAACCGGTTTGGCTCAGTGGTAGAGCGTCGGTCTGCGGACTGAAAGGTCCCAGGTTCGATTCAGGTCAAGGGCATGTACCTTGGTTGTGGGCACATCCCCGGTAGGGGGTGTGCAAGAGGCAGCTGGTCGATGTTTCTCTCTCATCGACGTTTCTAGCTCTCTATCTCTCTCCCTTCTTCTCTGTAACATATCAATAAAATACATTAAAAAAATACTATCAAGGAAGAAACAACTGGGTAACTTCTAGTTCATCTACCCCCAGCATTATTACAAAATGGTTATTTTGTAGATTGCTCAGTATCTTTAAAGATCTTAAGATAATTTGTTCTTTCATAAAGGTTAACTTTATAAAAATTATGTTTTTGCTATTATTTCATTTTCCAAGATATTATATATTTTATGTATTACCACAAATTCTAAATTAGAAAATCCCAAATAAAGTAAATTTTACTGTTCAATATAACTCATCTACTTCAAGCAGTGTATAAAGATGTTCTTTATCATAATTTGTGGAACTGGTGCTTGCATGATACTGCACTAAGTGTTCAAGAAACAAAGGGGGTCACTAAACTGTGATTTCTGTTCTAAGGAGCCTTTTAGCTCATCTGGGAGACAGAACATGGGACCAAAGTACCTACCCAATGGAGAGAAGAGCAAGGGCCAAGCCAAATGCAAGGTCCAATGGTGAGCCCAATAGACATTAAGATGGGGGGTTGTCTCCTGTGGAGGGATGGGTCTTGGATATAAAAGAGAAAGAGGTCTGGACAAGGAAAAGAAGAGCAAAGGCTCCAGGGAGTGAAATCTGTGGAGGGTTTGCTTATTACCTGGTCTCTGTGGAGTTTAAAGTAATTTCCTCTCACCATCATTTTTTCTCCTAGTATCCTATTAGGGTCTCAAGAGTATCTATCTTGTTTTAGAAATAGGACAACCAAGGCACCAAGATTTTAGGAGGGTTCCATCAAAATAAAAATAAACTATAGTACATGGAAGACTTAAAAAAAAGATTTGTGGTTTTCCTTGGAAAAGATTTTCTCTCGCCTTCCAGGCTCCAGCCAGCTTTTGGTAAGATATGTCACTAAAGGAAAATTTAAGTTGTTTTTAAAGCATCAAATTTTTATTAGAATTTGTCCAAACTGCAATCCTATGAAGATAGAGGGGTTTTGGAGTCTTTTGGCATTCTTTCTTCTCAGAGCAGTTAAAGATATTAGAATTTTAAGCAAATTCCAACCCAACTTAATTTAATAAGTTAAATAATAATTCAGGAAAATACACCTTTTTTAAAGAATGTATACTGCTTTCTCAAAAAGAACAAAAAATGATAATTTCAACTGGTGTACATCAGAGAGGTGAATCCAAATGTAGACATTACAAGGGTGTGTGTACTTGGGTATAGAAAACTGTGTGGTTTTACCTTCACTGGGGGCCCCAGGGAAGTATGTACATGGTTTGGAAGTCTAAAAGCTAGATGGTTCTCACCCTATATCTGTTTACCTAGCATTAGAACATGGCTCAGTTAAGTCAACACTACATACCTACTATGTGTGGAGCATTATTCTGGACACAGAGGGGAGAGAGAGAGAGAGAGAGAGAGAGAGAGAGAGAGAGAGAGAGAGAGAGAGAGAGAGAATAGTCCATGATGTCAGGCTACTTATTCTATAGATTCACATTCCCAAAATTAGTTCCATGGAACACTGCCCTAGAAGTTCCTCCACAAAGAAAAGTTTGATGTCTAAATTGGTTTGGGAAATTCATATATTCCGGTTTCTTTTAGAGACTGACAGTAAAAAAAATAAATAAATTACTGCAGAAAATAAAAACCTTAACTGAGAATTCCCTGTGCATTACTGCAGAATACACTGAGAAGATGGCTTTAGATGAGTGCTGTTCGATAGGACTTTCTGTAGTGCTAGGAATGTTTTATGCAATCTGTGCTGTGCAATATGGCAGGTAGTAGCCCCATGAGGCCATGGAGCACTTTAAATGTGGCTAGTGCAACTGAAGAACATAACTTTTAACTGTATTAATTTTAGGGAACTTAGATTTAAATAGTCACACAGGGCCAGTGGCTGCCATACTGAGCTGTGCAGCTCCACATCATTAAATAGCAACCCCTGTAACTGGATATTGAAATCTTCCAATATGTTGTCCAGAGAGAAAAGTGGCAGACACTTTAGGAGGTTTTGAGAGAGCTGACACTGAGTTTTGCAAGTTCTGTCAGAGAATGCCTTTCCAAGATCTTTGTAGACATATTAACCCCCAGAACCCCGATCAGGGCCACTTCTTAATCCCTGTATTTGGATCCATCTCAACACTGCACAGCTCTTAGGAAGAAACACATTTCTGCTGCTCTGGGAAATTGTCCTGCCTGCCCTGCAGGTGTGATGCTCACACTCAGAGATGAGCTTCACATGGAACTCTCTGGAAGATCCCTGGACTTACTAGTCAGGCAAAAGGCATCATCACACAGCTTGATCAAATGGTAAAATATTCATTATCAAAGATTTACTCCCTTTAAATATTTTAATGTTTAATTGCCTTTCAAAACATACCTTCTTTATTTTCATAGCTATGAATAACATTATCCCAATGAAAACATTTTCAAGTTTAATGAAATTGGTAGTCATTCTGAGGCTATAAAAATGGCAGTTTTTATTTCTTTATTCCTTTTCTTATGATACTTGGCTTTTGATGTCTTCAGAGGGCTTTAGAACTCCTCCCAGCTCTTCACACATTGGCTCATTTTCAACCTTTTCTGCAGACGCCCGGAGCCCACGACGCCTGTCTCCACAGGCTTTGTGCTTTTGTAGCTCCAGCTCTGCTTCCTGTTCACAAAGCCTCTCTGTCTGTCTCCCAGATGGGAAGGTGCTGGAAGGAGCGCCATGCTCAGAAAGAGAAGAGCAGTGTCTCCAACCCCGATAACAGCCAAGGCTCTCATCTCCTCCCATAAAAGTGTCTCAGACAGTTAGTAATATGGCAAAAAAAAAAGCTGGATATTTTGATGAGTTGGTTGTCTTGAATAACCTTGGGAAAGAAGCTGCAGATTTTCTCTACTCCATACGTGTGTGTGTGTGTGTGTGTGTGTGTACATAATTGTAGAAATTAAGAAATCTGCAACCTCCAGTGGCGGGGGGGGGGGGGGACGACAAACCCTAGAAACCTATGTATTTATCAGACATCATTTTATTTACTTTGTGGTTTGGGGCAATAAAGGCAGCTCAACAGCAGGATGGCTTCTATTGTATATGCCCTGATAACTGTTGGATCTCTACATAATCCTTAGCCTGGGAAAGTAGCCCTTGAGGGGGAAAACATGAATTTCAGGTGCTGCTAAAACAATAGGACCTAGCATCATTAGCATTCTCACAAATCCCTGGCTATTCCTTCCCTCACAGCTGCTACAGATAATCAGAATTTGGGTAAGGATGGGTTCTTAGCTTCATATAGTGACCCGGTGCATGAATTTGTGCACATTGAAATTAATTAGAAGGTGTCCTGAAGGGTTGGACTGGGCAAGATGGGCCAGACATGCCCTAGAATCAACCTCCCATGGGCCCTCCCTGGCATCTGCAGAGTGACCGGGGTCCCTCAGGTAGGTGGGGTCCCTCAGCCTGGCCTGTGGGGATCGAGCTGAAACTGGCTCTCCAACATTCCCAAGGGGTCCCAGGGTGCAAGCACTCTGCAAAGTTGCTGTTGTTGAATGCAAATGCAAGTGTGCAGTAAACCAGATTCAGGGACAACAGTGCCCCAGCAATAACATAACCATGGCCAAAGGTAGAATGGCATGGCCCCTTGATGAATCAAGCCCTCCTCTCTGGTTTTGGGAGGCATTACCTGAGAACCACTGCTGCCAAGTCACTGCAGCTCAGCAGCTCCTGAGTTAAGTGTCTGGTTCCTGTTGCTCAGTGCGTATCATAATGACTAGTTGGATGGTTGGACACTTAGAATATTAGCCATATATATATATATTTAAGGAAAATCATTTAAAGTCTGCTTCATAGTCCAGATGTTCATTACTTTATTCTATATTTATCTTATTATAAAATCCAAGGGCTGGTGTTTGTTGATACCAGTCTTAAAACATTAAATTGGCCCAGCTGGTATGGTTCAGTGGGTGAGCATTGACCTATGAACCAGGGGGTCACAGTTAAATTCCACATTAAGGCACATGCCTGGGTTGTGGGTTCCATTCCCATTAGGGGGGTGCACAAGAGGCTGTTGATCAAAATATTTTCTCTCACCATGCATGTTTCTATCTCCCTCTCCCTTCTTCTCTGAAATCTTAAAAATTAAATGTATAGCCCCAAGCCCTCATTAGTCTGCTAAAGATGGACCCTCTGGGATACAAATGTTAATAATTTCATATATTTACCTTTTACTGTCTGATATATTCATCATTCATTGCTGTTGCATTTATCCAGCTAGAGGCAATTACAATAGTCCAAGAGAAAGGCCAGGTGACTTGATTTGGCCTGGTGGTTGTAGAAATGGAGAGAAGTACAGGACTGTGGACACATTAGGAGGCAAATTTGTAGGCTTCATTGACGATCTGGGGAGTGTAGAAGGGAAGTTGACTTTAAGGCAACCTGCAGATTGCTGACTTAGGTTGCTGAACCAATAAACTAGAAATAGGACTTTCTGCAGTAGAAATAGGTTTGGGGTTGAAAACAAATTCTTTTTTAAAAATGTGCTGTAGAGATTACTTTTGAAACATCTATGTGGGAACATTCAGTGTTTTTCAATGTCTGACCATGACTGAGTGAAATAAATATCTTTAACATTACAATCCCATACCCAATAAAATGAAACAAAGTTTTATGAAATAATAATTATTCTATATAAATTTGAGGCTCTCTGATATTCTTTATTCTATTCTATATTCATATTTAAAATGCTGGTCTCTACTCACTCAACTGATTTCAAACCAACTCATGTATTGTGACTCACAGTCTGAAGAACACTGTCATACATATATATCTTTACTTACATGTCTATGTGTGGGAGATATATCTGGATCTGAGGTATAGGTATGGATGAGAAATCAGCATATAGGTGGCAAGTGGGTCTGCAGAAGTGGATGAAATTGCCTAGGTAGAGAGTGTAAAGTGAGCAGAGTAAAAGGCCAAAGATCTAATTCTAAGATATAGAAATGGCAGAGAGGAGGGCCAGGATAGTGTGAGCTATAGAAGTCAATGTATGAGATGACAAAAAAAAAAAAAAAGACGTGATTCAATGCTGCTAGGTAATCAAACTAATTACTGAAAAGTTTTCATTAGATACCCAGATGACTGTGTCACTGGTCATCTTTCTGAAAGAAATGTCAGGATGCGAAAGGAAAAAAATATAAAAAAGCTCTAGAGGTAGTGGAAGTGGAAAGTGAGGAAAGGGAATTAGACAACTCCTTCAAAAAGTTTGTAAAATAAAAAGTTGAGATTAGTGGGAAATGGAGAAGAAAATCAGTGGCAAGATAGAAATAGTACTGTACTTTCTCTTATTTGTCATATAACTGTATTTCAAGGTCAGGGCGATTACTTGGGGCCAGCTCTACCATCACAGGGTTAAATGAAAAAAATCCATTTTTGCCTTATACATGCTCTCTTGGTAGCTGTGTGGTCTTTCATTATGGGTATGTTTGTATATGAACACACATATAATCTATATAAATTATTTATAAATATCATATGCATTTTTATAGTCTGAATAGAACACATTCAGGTAGGCATAGCAGCAGTTTCTTATGCAAAAATTGCTAATATGTCCTTAAAATACCTTTGTCTACCAAAGAACACTGGAGCTTTTGCAGGGGAATGCCTACATAAGACATATAATACCATCAGGGGCTGCCAGTCTTCCTTCTGGTATGATTCAAAGCATGGGCTGTAGACATTATTTCTTTCAGTGGAAAAAAGTCACTCAAGGCTTTATTTGAACATACCTTGACTTTCAGATTCAGGAGATAGATTATATTTCAGTTTCGATATCAGTTCAATTATCAACTATGTCAAGACACACAATTACCCCATATTTGAATCACTGCCAAAGATTAGTAATAACCTATAATCTCCTTGACATTTATGTAAAAAATATCCTACGGTTTCTAAATTAAAACCTGCCTACCTTATGGGACATAGGTAAAGGATATATTATAATGAGGTCTCAGTGGAAAGGTAGCTTGCTTTAGAGACCAGTGTCTCGGCTAGCTGGCTGAGTACCTCTGTCAAACCCTCTGGCTCATCAACCATTGGTTAAAGATGGAGGGTTTAGAAAGTACTTTGGTATTTAAGGAGAAACGTACTAATTCTAAACCACAAATTTTAATAAGTTATTATATTGATTTTATATTGTTTTATTAAAAGAGTGTGAGAAATTAAGAGAATTAGGTGTTTGAGGTTATTGAAAGTAAACTCTGATTAGTTTTAATTTATTTTTTCTAATTATATAAAAATATATAGACTCATTTTTATTTGGAAAGATGTTCCATACACAAATAAGACATTATGTCAGACAGTGGGTCTGGTGACTCAGCTTCTCAGCTTTTCCTGGAAGACAAAATTCTCTTTTCTAGGACTGGGAAGCTAGAGGTGTCACAAGGTCAAAAATGCTTCCATCTACTGGTCAGACTGAGGAATACACTTAGTGTCCCTCTGCGGAGAACACAACACACCCAAACTGAGCAGAGCTTGGCCTCAAGGCTCAGCTGCTCAAAATAGTGGTTTTTTTGTTGATCATGAAGGTACATTCCAATAAATAAATAAATAAACAAATAAATAAATAAACAAATAAATAAATAAGCAGGCTATTCAGATAGATTAGAGATAGAGTAGAGGGTTAAGATTAAAACTTTAATTCCCCAAGGCTCAGCTAGTCTATACTCTTGCCAATCTAGAAACCAGCAATAAATAGGTTTTGACTGCTTTGAAATATTTAGGCAAAAAATGCTCTGCCTCAGGCACCACCATACTTAGCAGGCTATTGGAACCCGAGTCTGAAACCAGTAAATGGAATGCCTTTAGAGGGTCAATTGAGCCTTTTCTCAGTGCCTAATTGGGTCAGTGGCTACCTCATAGTCGGTCATTTTAATTCATTCCTCTGGGTGAAAATACGTGCCTGTTTCCCTTTCTATCAGTCACAGAGCGTTGATTTGCCATGGTAAGCAGCTGCCAGGTAGGACAATGGAATTTGTCTCATTCCTGTGATGACTTTAGATACGAAATGCCTGGCTGCTTGGCTGAGGGAAAGGCACTGCAAGTTACAGGCACCAAGCCAAGTCTCCCCAGCACCTCTTCACCTTTGACAGCCGCCCTCCTGAGCTGTGATCTGGCTGAATTAAACCTCAGTTGCCAGTTATCAGGACTTTATCTGCATTGTTAGCATTCCTGATAACCTGCGGCCCCTATTCATTTAATAGTTATCTGATGGGGGCTGCTATTAGGTGAAGAGGAATGTTCAAATCATGCTGGCTCTGGCAAGGGGCAGCTAGAACAGCAGAACTTCAGTTCAACAGGGGAATCTTTGCTCACTAATTTGAGATTTGTGTTAGTAGGACTGTGGGCTGGGAGGAAAAACGACCCCAGGGAAATACTCTGGCAAAGGGAGCTTGAAAGCACAGATGCTCCCTGAACTTTGGCCAAAAGATTTGAAGAAATAAAAAAGGGAGGCAAAGTGCAGGTATGATAGGAATACACTTCTTCAAGTTATTTTTGCCCCTTTTTTTTGGCAAACACTCTCTGCTCATAGTCTCATTGCTATACTCAGTGGAACAATGTATTTTCGTTGAACTAATTTGAGCAAGACATATTAAGAGGATTTTAGAAGATGGCTTTCAAGGTGCCGTTTTCTTAAAGGACACATTCTTAAAGCATGTTTCTGAATTCACCATAGTCTTTCTCTCTAAAATCCCAGGCAGACAAGAGAGACACTTGTTTTTTAAAGCAATTGTATGAAAAGACTCAAAGCACAAGCAGAGAATTTTGCAGTGAAACAAATGCAGTTATTGTAACTAAAGCTGAATATTCTTCAAAACGGCATACTGTATGAGTACAGCGACTTAAAAGCATCCTTTTCTGCTTAGGGCTTGCAGCAGGCATGGAGGGGAGTAAGCAAGGCGAAAATAAACTCGAAAATGAAACGCAGAGGGATAATGAGAGTCCCAAGGGCAAGACTTGTAAACATCCTTTGGAAAGAGGTCAATTTCACAGTGACTCAAAATATATTTATATCACACTAACATAAGCAAAGGTATTTTGCAGTTTATCTTTTTAGAGATCATATAACCATCAAAAGGAATTTAAAAATGCACTTGCAATACATGATCATAATAATGAATGCCCATTTTTAATACAGCTTAATATCTATGCTGGAAAACTGGATATTCACATGCAAAAAAAATGAAGCTGAATTCTTATCTTACATCACTCATAAAAATTTACTCAAATGCAGTTAAGATTTAAATGGAAGACCTGAAGCCATAAAACTCCTAGAAGAATATATAGGGGGAGATCTTCTTAACATTGATCTTGGCAATGATTTTGTGCCTGTGACATTCTAAGCTCCAGCAACAAAAGCAAAAATATGACTACATCAAACTAAGGTGTTCCTCCACAGAAGAAGAAGTGATCAACAAAATAAAAAGGCAACATATGGAATGGGAAGCAATATTTGCAAACTATATATCTGATAAGTTGTTAATTTCCAAATTATATAAGAAACTCATATAATTTAATCGCAAATAATCCCACAAAAAAACAAGTAATCCACTTAAGAGCTGGGTAGGGACCTGAAGAGACATTTTTCCCCCAAAGAAGATATACAGATCCCCAACAGGCACATGAAACAGTGCTCAACTTCACCAAGCATCAGGGAAATGCAAATCAAAGCCACAATGAGATAACACCTCACACCTGATAGAATGGCTAATATCAAAATGTCAAGAGACAACAAGTATTGGTGAGGATATGGAGAGAAAATTTTTGTACGTTTGGTGGAAATTTAGTTGTTACAGCTACAATGGAAAGAAGTATGAAGGTTCCTCAAAAAATTAAAAATAGCAGTGCTATGAACATAGGGGTGCATGTATTCTTTCCGATCGGTGTTTTTGGTTTCTTAGAATATATTGGAAACAGCCCAAGTGCCCATAGCATATGAATGAATAAAAACACTGTGGTACATTTACACAATGGAATATTATGCAGTGATAAAAAAAAAAAAAGTAACTCTTGCCATTTGCAACAGCATGGGTAGACCTGGAGAGTATAATGCTAAGCAAAATAATCCAGTAAGAGAGAAATAAGTATCACATGCTCTCACTCATATGTGGAATCTAATAAACAAAATAAATTGATCAACAAAATAGAGCCATAGACATAGAACCATGAAACAGACTGATGAATTTCAAGGGGTGGGTAGTGGAGAGAGATTAACTGGGGAACTTATATACATTTACTAGTATGCATAGCCCATGAGTACATATAATAGTGTGGTGAAGTCTTAGGAGAGGTGGATGAGGGTGGAGGGGATCAATGGGAAAAAAATAAACAAAGGGACCATCTGTAATAACAGTAAAGATACATTCAAAAAATTAAAAAAATAAAGAGTAATTTTTAGTAAATGTAAAAAGAACCCTACAAGTGTAATATTTGGAGTCATCCAGATAGCAGGTCAAATCTGGTCCCTGCTTTTTGCTAACTGTACTATATTAAAATAATAAAAGTATAATATGCTAATTAGACCAGATATCCTTCTGGACAAAGCCAGGGCTGCAAGGGAAGCCAGGGTCCCGGGTGCCTGCTGGCAGCCAGGGGAAGGAAGGCCTACTCTTGCATGAATTTTGTGCATCAGGCCTCTAGTATTAAATAAACTGTGCAAATTAAAAAGAATTAAAAATAGAACTAGTAAAATACCCAGCGATTCCACTTCTTGGTAGATGTCTGAAGGGAATGAAATCACTGTCTCAAAGAGATATCTGCATCCTTACGTTTATGACAACATTATGCACAATGGCCAATGCATGGAAACAATCTAGGTGTCCATAGGCAGATGAACAGATAAAACACAAAATGCCTTTCTCAGCTTCGTGTGATAAAACATATATTAAGTCATTGTGAAATTGAGTTCTCATTGAGGAATGTTTACACACCTTTCCCCTGGGACTCTCATTGTTCCTCTGGGTTTAATTTTTGCTTTGTTTACTCCCCCATGAGTCTGCTGCACACTTTTGAACTTACAAGCCCCCCATCCCAACAGAGACAGACAGACAGACAGACACACAGACAATGGGATATTATTTAGTAACTCGAGGCCTGGTGCTCCTTCATTGAGCATCTGACCTTGATTTTGATTTGCATAGACCGGTCACTCTGATCTTCGGTCAATTTGCATATTCACTTTTTATTAGAGAGGATAAGAAAAAGGAAATTCTGTCATTTGCAGTATGAGTGAACCTTGAGGGTATTCAGTAAGTAAAATAAGTAAAACAGAGAAGAAAAATACTGTATGATATCACTTATATGTGGACTCTAAAAAAAAAGATGCATAGAAATTGAGAACATTTTGGTGGTTGCCATAGGCAGGGCTGAGGTGAGTGGGAAATGGGTGAAGGTGATCACAGAGTACAAATTCTAGTTATAAAGATCAATAAGTCATAGGGATGTAATGTACAGCAAGGTGTCTATTGGTATCAATACTGTGTTGTTTATTCGAAAGTGGCTAGGAGGATAGACCTTAAAAATTCTCTTCACAAGAATAAAAAAAGTAACTATGTGAGGTATTGCATGTTAACTAATCTTATTGTGGTAATCATTTTGATATATATCAAATGGTTACATTTTACACCTTAAACTTACACAATATTATCTGTCAATTATATTGCAGTAAAGAATAAGTAAGCGAAATAAAAGTCTTAAAAAGGAAGGAAACCTAATATCTGCAACCAACAATTAGTGGTGGTGTTCTCAGTGGCTTTGGGGCCCCATGTAAAACTAGCACTTCCTAGCTCTGTGGCAAAGTTGTTTGCACTCCCTGTGCTTCCATTTTCTCTTTCACAGAATGGTGCCCACCTCACTGGGCCGCTCTGTGTGGATTCAAAGTGTTAAAACACATAAAACGATCAAAACAGTGTCTACAGTATAATAAGATCTCTGTGACCATGTGCTTGCTCCTTGCTGCCTAGGAATGCAAGGATCTTTTTTTTTATTCTTTATTGTTGAAAGTATTACCTATGTCTCTTTTTTCTCCCATTAACCCCTTCTAGCCTGCACCCCCCCCTCCTAACCCCCACCCCAAGCCTTCAGCACTCTATTCTCTGTGTCCGTGGGTTATGCATATTGCACACAAGGTCTTTGGTTTATTACCTCCCACCCATCCACCCTCCCTCTGAGATTCTTCACTCTGTTCCAAGCTTTGAGTCTCTGGATCTGGAGTGCAAGGATCTTTAGCTTGGCTCCCAAGTCCACCCCTTGTAGTGTTAGCGCCTGGCTACCCTGTGGTCCTTCTTCAGAGCCTCTGCCACTCCTCAGAGCATTTCACATGTACAAAATATCCCTCAGGGTGGCCGGGGGAGGAGTGGGCCACTCGGTACATGCTATAGTGGTGGCCTCCTTCCAAGCCCCCACCAGCCTAAGTACATGGCTCTCCCCGAATTCAGAAAAACCATCACCTTTTCCCATGGGAAGGCCAGCTTGTGTCCCCATTGCCAGCACCAGCTTCTCTCATTTGCATCTCATCTCCCCCAAAAAGTCTGAGAAGGAGGTTGTCTTCAGAAAACCTTGCACCTCGACAGTGATTAAAAATTGGAGAGTCCAGAGATAGATAAAGCATTTTGGAGTAGAAGGAAAACGACTACTATTTCTTTTGAGTCTTTTGGGGAAATGAAGGGAAAAATATACAGTAATTAGAGGCCTGGTGCACAAAATTCATGTACGGTGGTATTGGTAGCGGTGGTGGTGGGGGTCTCATCAGCCCAGTCTGCACCCTCTCCAATCCGGGACATCCCTCTCACAATCCAGAACCGCTAGCTCCTAACCTCCTGCCTGCCTGGTTGCCCTCACCTGCCAGCCTGGTTGCTATCAACTGCCCCCTCCACCAGCCTGGTAACCCCCAACTGTCCCCTCCACTGGCCTGGTTGCCCTCAACTGTTTCCCCTGCCAACCTGGTCACCCCTTACTGCCCCCCCCCCCCGCCAGCCTGATTGCCCTCAACTGCCCCCACTGCCAGCCTGGTTGCCCCACTCAGCCTGCTGTTCAGTCCTTTGGTCATCCTCACTAACCCCCTTGCCGGCCTTGTCACCCCACACAGCCTGCTGTTCATTCACTGTCCAGTTTCGGTCGTGACAGCCCCCGGCTTTTTATATATTAGGATGTGAGAATAATCTGGCTTGCTAATTTTGTATATATTATCTGTCTCCCCAACAGATAGTCTGCTCCCTAACGGTAGTAAGTTTTTCTTTTTAATTTCACATTTATTAAATGAGTGAAGAAATAAAAGTGAGTAGGGGTTTTACTTGGTAGCTGTAAAAATTTATTTATTTTCACTCCTTCACCCTTTCACTTGGAACACAGAAATGGGCAGTGGTGTGCTGGTAAATATTTAATGGCCTGTTCTCTAAGAGGTGAGAGAAGCCCAATGGGCTCTTGTAAGCAGGAACCTTCTGGCTCCAGCTCACCCACTGAAAAGAAATATTAGATTAAATCTGTATCATTTAAAAAGAAAACCTAGTATTGTTTAACATGGATTGACACTATAATACAAATCCAAAAGCCACTCTTCTTTCTAGATACATAAATGCATGTATACACAAATAGATGTGCAGAAATTAATTAATATAGACACTATCCATAAAAAGACCTGCTTGTAAGGTTGGGCATTGGCTAGCACCTGGGAACTTGGATTTGGGAAATGTTCTCTGAAAGGAATTTTAGAGATAGAAGAGGCAGTTTCAGGGAATAAAGGGCAGGAGGGGGGTCCCCCTAGGAGAGAAATGCATTATTTTTAAAGGGGATAGAGAAAAGTCATAAGATACCTAGAAGAGGGACACATATTTTCACAGAGGATGGAGGAATGTTTGCAAGATAAGGAGGAGATGAAGACAGGGAACCACATGGGCTCTGGACTTTGAAACTGATACTATGTAACAGAGTGACCAATGAAGAAAGCATGGGGATCCTATATTAAGGAAGGGGCCAATTAGAAAGGGCCGTGTTCAGACAAAGAGCTACAGCCTTTATAAACCCAGAGTCAAAAAGACTCAGAAGATTTTTGAGGTTTATTTTTTCCCATCTTAGAGAAAGAGAGAGAGAGAGAGAGAGAGAGAGAGAGAGAGAGAGAGAGAGAGAGAGAGAGAGAGAGCAGGCTTTTCCATTTGGGGACTCCTCTCCAGGAGGTCCTCCTATGGTGACCCATCCCTGAGGCAGGTTTTTATACGCTGGCAATACATTTTTACATTTTCACTAAATAAATATTTTAGTCCATGAGTTTATTCTTCAAACTTTGTCAAGCAAGAACCCAAAAGGGGGATATTCTGCTCACCCCAAAGCCCAGGTATCAGTTCCTGCCATTGCCAGAACAGGTAAGAATGGCTCCCTGTGCATAAACCATGTATACAAACAGCATGGTTTATGCTGAACACCCGTTTTTATTCTGGAACTCTGAAATTTTCTTACTGGCTAGACAGAGGGTGCTTATGTGACTAGTACCCAGTCAAAACTCTGGGTTCTCTGATGAACTTCCCTGTAGACAACATCTCACACGTGCCGTCACACTCATTGCTGGATGAATTGAGAACGTCTCTGTAACTCCACAGGAGAGGATCCTTGGACGCTTGTGTGTGGTTTCCTGCAAACTTTGCCCCAATGTGTCTTTTCCCTTTGCCAATTTGAATCCTTTCACTATAATAAATCCTATCCCTAAATATGATTTTATGCTGAGTCCCTTTAATCCTCTTAGTGAATTATGGAAACTTAGGGTGGACCTAGTAACCACCAACCTGGTAGGAAAATAAAGAGGTAAATGCCAGATGCAACTGAGGCCACTGTTGTTTCAGAGTGTTCAAACAGGTCTTCAGGGAACCTGTTCTCTTCTGCTCTGTGCTGTCATAGCACATTGCACACGCCTTTGTCATGGCACTTTATAATTATAGTTCAAGTCCTTCAGTAGCTCCCACTCTCACCTCCACTCCAGGGCAGCCAGCTCCCTGGGAGAAGAGCTATTGTTGTTCTAGTCATCCAGGTTATAGGAAGCATAATGTCCAGCACTTAAGCATTGGAGTCTAAATAAATTGTACTGCATGGGGTTGGAAAAGGTTGGGATCAGGAGAGGTGTTGGCTATGGGGTGAGGAATAAAAGACTATTTAGATGGAGGGCCAGTTTTAAAGCTTCATTGATAAGAGACAGAAACAGATATCTCTGACCCACTACAGCCTCTTCTTCACACTGTTCAGTGACTAGATCATGAGACATCCATGTGTGTTTTCCGGATTGTGTCCCCGATGTCCACTATACTGTGAATCCCTGAGGGACTTCCAATGTGCTCTCTCCATCTTACCATCCCAGGTGCCTGGCCAACTGCCCTGATTCCCATCTCACACAGGGCAGTTGAGTGTTTAATTACTATTAGATTATTAGGTTAGGGATTATACAGGTAGAGGCAGATGCATATTAATTAAAAGGCACTGGAGAATAAGACTTTGCTAATGAGAGGTTACTAAGAAATGACTTCAGAGGATCAGCAAGGAAGACACAGGGATCTTACTCCTATGAAACACCATAATTTTCCCTTAGTGTTGATTATTCTAGTCCCATGTTTCATGAAAACTAGTGTCAACTTTACCCAGTAATATAGCATTTAAAGGCATGTTTTCCATTTTCACTGAGTCAGTCATGCTTATATCATTTTACTAGTAGACTGAAAGCATGTGAACCAAAATAGGACAGAATATTGGAACAATTTGAAATTATGTCTGACTTTTTTTTTCTTCATACCTCATGCACAAAATGTTCAAAGCTTACTCATTTCTGGTAAGAATGGTTAACAGCAAGGAACAGAGAGGTGATTAATATAAAATGGAATAAAGTAATGATTATTCACTGCATTTTTTATTTCCTAGTGATTAACAGTCACTTCTATTTCTCTTTCTCTGGAGGGAATATAATATAAGCACAAATAAATTTAGTGGGAGAAAGTTTTATGACCTTTAATTATTTGGCTCAACTTCACAAGAGTGTCTGAAAATATTGCCAAGAAATTTCTGCTTGGACTAATCAGCAAAGAAATAACTACTTATAGAGAAGGATAGCTGTATATTTCCTTTATTGGATTCATCTCTTGAACACAAACATAGTACTGTATATCAATCTATTAACATGTTAATGAAACATGCTGTCTATCAAAATAAAGTGTGAACAGGCACTATCTCTCTCTTTTGGAATATTGACCATACCTAAGATCCTATGCAAAAAAAGGAATGGCTATACAGTGGTTGACAAAACAGACTTGGCCTTTGCCCTTGTGTACCATACAGTCCTGTGGGAGATAGAACATATACAAGAAATATCAAATGAATATGTTATTACAAATAATGAGGTGCTATCAAAGTAGAGGGTGCTTGAAGAGAGAACTTATATTGGATGGTGAAAAAAGGTCTCTCTTATCAAGGATAAGATGGAGTTAGCTGGGAACAGCATGTCTATTTTGGGGACAGACAAGGGGGGATGGTTAGGCAGAGTAAACAGCGTGTACCTAGGTCTTAGGTAAGAAAGATCTTGCAGATATGAGGAAGTGAAATAAAGGGAACATGGTTGGAGCATAGTGAAGGGGAGGAGAGTGGTGTATGATATCCCCTACAGTGAATAGCAGTCTCCTGAGCACCCTTGGGCTCAATACATTTTCAATGAATATGAATAAAGTTTCCATAAAAAATTTTTTTCAAGTGGTTAACTTGGGCTCTAAATTATGATCTCACCCCAAATAACCATTCTAAAATCTCTACTGAGGATGAAAACTAGTGGAATGGAAGGCATAGTGTCCCAGGATAGCCATAGACAACTGTGGAGATTGTGAATTCTATGCAGTGTAAATAAAATAATACCAGTGAATCGGGCTGTTGGGTTAGTTTAGTCCAATGAGTGTAACTGGAAGAGATGCCTTGGTGATAATTGATGAGAGGAGGTTGCATGGTTTAGACAAGGACTGCAAAGATCTCAGCACTCTATTTTCCATGTTCTTACCCAATAACTGTGTCCCTCAGGTTCAACCCAAAGCAAATGGGGCAGGTAGGATGGAAAAAAAAACTATTTTGAATTCTGTTCATGCTAGTGTGGGCATAAATCATTGACGTTTTCCTGTCATGTAAACATCCTGAACTCAGATTGTATTTCACCTCTAGACCAACTGGAGAATGACTGGACCATGAAGAAAACAAGTAGCACAGAGTAGTTTTCCACAACTCAATTTCAGATGAAATTTATATTGAGGTAAAGGAAAATAATCAAGCCAAGTTCTAAACTTATTTTAACTCTCTGAGATTGGAGGTACTCCAGTCAAGTATGTGCATTAGCGAAAAATAAAATAAAATAAAATAAATTATTAACAGAATCTTCTGTCTTCTTAGGACTTACTTTGTCATCTTGGAGACCCACCTGAATGAGTTAAGTCAATGTAGGTTAGAAACATATGGATTAAATCTCTCAAAATCACCACATGTGATTGAAGTTTTGACAAACTAAAAGACCATGGAAAGGTATTTGGAAATGTTTTTAGAATCCAAGAACCACCGGGTTGGCCAGTCTTAAAAATGAACTCAAACCACCCTAGCCACTTTGGCTCAGTGGATGGTGAATTGGCCTATGGACTGAAGGGCCCCGGATTCAATTCTGATTCCAGTCAAGAGTACATGCCTGGGTTGTGGGCTTGATCCCCACGGTGGGTGTGCAGGAAGCAGCTGATCTCATCAAATGCTTCTGTATTATGAACAGTGATGACAGGAATTACTTTATAAAACATAAAATAGAGGAATAGTGTCCACAGGATCTGAGTTCATTTTTTAAAAATATATTTTTATTGAGTTCAGAGAGGAAAGGAGACGGAGAGAGAGAGAAACATTAATGAGAGAGAGAGAGAGTCATCTGTCATCTACCTTGAAGAAGAGCAACACATAAGGTGGCAGTTTCACCAAGCATATCAAGAATCCTCATAGGATTCTGACCACCACACATGGCAGATGCCCTTTACAATTTAGATTGTGTAGTATCTCCACAATTATCAGTGACATTTCATATTATTGTTTTGATATGCTACTAATGATATACTTATCACATATATGCTTCTAATTCTTCTTAATGACTAATTTTAATTAATTACATTAAAGAATAATTTACTCAACATTTAGCAAACACGTATTTTTTTTTACCTGAAACACAAGGGTTAACTAGAAAATAAGTGCCCGTAAAATAAGGTTAGGATGAAATTAAGCATGCACGAAACATTATACATTTGAATTACATGAACTTAGAAACTATTGATCCTTTATAATTTAATTTTTGAGAATTTATTTGGTACTGTGTCCCCCCCACCACCACTTATAGAAAAGTTGCAAGAATAGTTCAATAAATACCCATATACTTTTGGCTTTGATTCATTAATCTCTCTAGAAGAGTCCATCAATTTGAATTTATATGATGTTTCCTCATGACTATATTCAAATTAAACACATTTGATAGAAATACTCTATAGGAGATAATATAATCTCAGTGATTTCTAAAATAAGACACTTACTATCAGTTTGTCCCTTTACTAATAATATTAAGTTGAATTACTTAGTTAAGTTGGTGGGCTCCAGATTTCTTCTTCTTTTATAAAAAAATATATTCTTTATTGATTTTTACAGAGAGGAAGGGAGAGGATAGAGAATTAGAAACATCAATGAGAAAGAAACATCGATCAGCTGTCTTCTGCATGCCCCTTCACGGGGATTGAACCTGCAACCAAGGTACATGCCCTTGTCTGGAATTGAACCTGGGACTCTTCAGTCCACAGGCTCTATCCACCGAGACAAACCAGTTTTTTGTTTTTGTTTTTGCTCAGTGGACAGAGCCTGTGGATTCTATTTCAGGCCATATTTCTACTTTATAAAGTTACTTTTCTATGTAATTCTACTCTGAGACTAAATATCCTGCCATCTGACTATCTTTACTTCTTTTTTATTTTCAATCCTTACCCAAAGATATGTCTTTGTTGATTTTAGAGACACAGGAAGGAAGGGGGAGAGAGAGAGATAGAGAGAGAGAGATCAATGTGAAAGAGAAACATTAATAGGTTGCCTCCCATACTCCCATACTTGCCCTGACTGGGGATGAAATCTGAAACTGAGGTATGTGCTCTGACTGGAAATCAAACCCAAAACCTTTGATGTATAGATGATGCTCCAGCCAACTGAACAACCCAGTCAGGGAACCTGCTGACTACCTTTTAACTAAAGGCTTTAGCATTTATTTATGATTCTTTGCTGAATTAATTATAACTACAGTGATTGTAAAACATTTTTACATTCTGTCATATCTTAATCTACATGATAAATTGGGATTCCCTAGTCAAGGAGGGTTTTCCCTTTCTCTTCCTTATATTGATTCATTCATGTGTTCTTATTTATAAGTATAGACTCACTAATTAATTTTTAAAATTGATTTGCTATATTACTGACAGTTTTCATTTTGTTGCTCAAAATTATCTAAATTTGGCCTCTTCAAGCTGGTTCCTGTGTAATTTTGACATGACCACAGCAGATTTTGAGGATTCCCTTAATTTTTGGCACCTAAAGAAGGATCATGAACTCCTAAAACTTTTCCTGCCCCAGTCAGCATTTCTCCAAGAATCCCCAGTTTACTTTAGAGAAAACAGAAATTATGTTTACATGTCAGCAAATAATGCTAGTAGGCTTATTTCTATGGGATATTATTGCCTCTAGTTCCTTAAAGTTGAAAATGCTGGGAATACTTACATCTATATTTGTATATCTTGATGTGTTTAATCAAATCAAACACTGGGATTTTTTTCTTTTATATTCTCACCTCTCCCTTTTTCTCTGCCTCAGTGTAGGCAGAATAACTTAGTTTCTCCACAGAGGCATGTCAGACCCCAGGATTAGGTGGAGGAATTATACCTCTGGCACCACTGCCTTTGCTGCATCATCCCTGGTTGGGTCATCTCAGGCTTATGTCCTCAAAGCCAGTCTTGACCCTCCCTGTCATCATTCTCCAGAGCTTCTTGATTTAGCCATTCAAGCCAAAATCTTGCCTTTTTTTTCCTGGTCGTAGCCCTTATTTACCCTTGGACGGACTATGTTAATGGATATCCCATCTTATATTCTTATCCACAATTGCCTTCCTTGTTCTACAATTGCCATGTAATTCCACAGGCAAGTTGATTTTATTTCAATTCAGAAATAATCACTTATGTTTCTAAAAGACTTAAGTTTACACCAAGCCTAGTATTCAAAGTTGTTATTCTAGTCTATTTCCACCCCATCTCCTCCTACATCCTGTTTCAGCTAATCTTAATGTCTTTCTCCTGATGCACACTTGTTATTTTCTTTGAGTTTTTCTTCTTCTGTCTGGGTTGCCACAATTTAATTCTTAAAAGTATAATGTCCATTATATTACCCCACTGCTCAGAAATCTTTCTTGACTTCTTGTAGCTTAAGGAATCCAAACTCTCTGTGCCAGCATTCAGAGCACTTCAGCATAACTATTTAGCCCTCCATCCTACTATGTTCCTATGTTTTCTATGCTGCCTGAATGCTTCCACCTCTCATCCTTTGCACATCTCGTCTCATGGCAGGCCTTTGCCTGGAATGCTCTTTTACCACATTTATCTGTTGACGTTTTATTCACTCCAAAGGTTCACTTCAAATGCCACTGTTTCCCTCTTACTCCAACAAAGACTACTAAAACCCAACTTGTAATTCATTGTGAACTTCATTGAGTGTTCTTAGCATTCCCTCTGCATCATATTCTTATGGCACCATTTTATATAATCTAGAATTACTTTTGCCAAACTATAACAGGAACTTCATTTTTGAAAAACAAAATTTTTGTTTTGTTTTGTTTTGTTAAGCAGCGCTAGGAATGGCAGCTTAACTCCTCAGAGACCTCGGGAATGCAGGCTTCTCTTGTGCATGGCTCCTATTGTAATTATATAAAATGGCATCAAGAGCTTCAGTCATTATACCTGCAAGCTAGCAACAGGATGGAGGAAGATATACAAGATAAGGGGGAAAGAAAACATTCTAATTGAATTTTTGAATAAACTTCGGAGCAGTATAGTATACATACTAAAAAATACACACATTCTAAGTTTACAGTGAAATTATTTTTGACAAACACTGACCAGTAACATAATTAAGATCTATAAATTTTCTATCAACCCAGAAGTTCCCTTTAGCTATTTTGCAGTCAATCACCCAACCCTGTTGACTTATATTAACAGACTAAATAAGAAAAAATAAATAAAAACACCATAAGATCAACTACATATATATTTCAAATAATTTGATAAAATTCAACACCCTTCTCAATAGAATTGTTATCAAATTAAGAAGAAACTTCTTCAACATGATAGAGCGCATCTGTGAAAAAGTTAAATGGCCTTTATTCGCAGACACTATGGTCATTTACATAGAAAATTCTTTGGAATTTATAAAAAAGCTTTTAAGACTAATAAGTGAGTTTAAGAAGTTAAGATGAAGATTAAGATACAGAAATAAACTCTTATTTCTTTACACCATTGGCAAATAATCAGAAATTAAAATTAAATTTGGTGGGGTTTTTTTTTGCCATTATTTACTCAAAAAAATCTATACACCTTTCTTTTCATTGCTTTTGACAAATAAATCTCACATATGTGAGATGGTTGTTTTCCCGCAGGTTACTGAGTTTCTTCAAAAAATTATTTTTATTTCTCTCTGCTTCAATTTAGATAGTTTCTATTGCTATCCCTTCATGTTCATATTTTCTTCTGCAGTATTAATCTGCTATTAATTCTATTGAGTAAATTTTTATTTCAGACACTGCATTTTTAATATATATATATATATATAAGTTTTATTATTATTTATGTATCTGTTTATTATAACCATGTTCTTTGGGAGCTATTGATCACATTTATAATAGTTGAATTAAAAACATTATCATTTAACTTCATCAACAATATCATTTCTAGTTCTGCTTCTCTTTTCTCCTATTTCATGATAACAGTTTGCTGTTTCTTATCTAGCACATTTTTGTCGAATATCTTACTAGGCATATTACAAAATTAGGTGTTTACTATCTTTTTTTTTCTTTAAAGAGTGTTGAAGTAGACTTTTTAGGCAACTAAATTACTTGCAAAATTTATTTTAAAGCTTGTTTTGAATCTTTTTTAGGATTGGTTTAGGGCAAACTCATTAGTCATCAGAGCCAATATCAATAGCACTAAACAATTCGTAGAGCTTCAACAAGGTTGAGAGACATTCAAACTCCTTCCACCTAGAAAGAGAAACTTCATAAATCCTTAGAGGATTTAATAAAAAATCTAGAAGGGTCATGGCTTGTTAATGTGGCTAAATTAGACCTTGAGTAAAAGCTACTCTAGACCCCCTGGTTCAGCAAAGTGTGGCTTGCGAGCCACATGCGGCTCTTTGGCCCCTTGAGTTATGGCTCTTTCTACAAAATACCACGGCCTGGGTGAGTCTATTTTGAAGAAGTGTCATTAGAAGATGTTTAAGTTTAAAAATTTTTGGCTCTCAAAAGAAATTTCAATTGTTGCAACGTTAAACTTCTTCTAATGCCACTTCTTCAAAATAGGCTCACTCAGGCCTATTTTGGTATTTTGTGGAAGAGCCACACTCAAGGGGCCAAAGAGCCGCATGTGGCTTGCAAGCCACAGTTTGCTGAACCAGGGGGTCTAGAGTAGCCTTTACTCAAGGACTAATTTAGCCACATTAACAAGCCATAACCCTTCTAGGTTTTTTTTTTTTATTGAACTCCCCCAAGGATTTAATGAGTTTTCTCTTTCTAGTTGGAAGGATTTGAATGTCTCTGAACCCTGATCAAGCTCTAGGAGTTGTTCAGCATAGTTCTTCAATAGGTATTTCCTCGCAGCAGTTGCTTTTTGTGGCGTTTCACTGACTACATGCATAGTTAAAGGGACCTTTATGCATGTTTCACTGCATAGACTGCTCCTCTCTAATACTCTGTCCTACAAATTCTGGCTGCCTCAACCTTTCCCGAATCCAAAACTTGTCTTTTCATATCAGCAAGCTCCCATGTGCTCTGCTTGGATCTTACCTCCCAGGCCTTATTGTACAGGCAGAAAGCAAGGCCAGTAGGCTCCCCTCTGTTTCCCTCTTCTCAGTGATCACAGTCCTGCTCTGCCTATCATCTCAATGTCTGAAAGAGTGTTTAATATATCTGATCTTGTTTTCTAGTTCTTTATAGTAAGTAGGCTGCTTTTATACCATTTGAAAACAAAAAATCAACTAAAGATGAATTTTTAAGGAAGAGTTATCGCTTCTCTTTTTACTACTTATTGGCCAGAACTGAGGCTATTTTTACCTAAAAAGAAAACTGGAAATGCAGTTGTTGTTTTTTTCCGAGTGGCCATATGCTCAGTGAAAACACTAGAGAAAAGAGTTTTATGAGAGTGACAATTATCTAGCATACCTGTATATGTACCAGTATAGTAGCTCCTTAAACGGAGAGTCAGAGCCTTCCTCATTTCAGCAGCCTATGAGGAGCCTGGTGCTCGTGAAGGGCTCAGGAAAAACACAATGGGGGGGAAATGGCCCTGAACACTGAACTCATAATTATCCATACCTCTCGTGAGAAAATTAGACACTGTATGCTGGGAGGGGAGAGCCTTGGCGAAAATGTTGGAAATTACCCTGGAGCTCTAAATGCATCAACCCATAGATTATTAAAAATCTCTTTTGAGGGGTTGGAGACTAACAAAGCCTTGTTACTCCCCTCATCTCAAATGCCCGTCCTGGTCACACTTGTCAATTCTTTCAAAGCACAGATAATAAACAAGCTACTGGATGAAGCCTTTTCTGATCACCCAGCCTGTGACTAATAGCTCTTTTGTAGCATGATTTATGTTGATCTTAAAGCATATGACAACATGTAGTTTATTTCTACTCTCAGAAGGTAAAATCTATTTGAAGTGACAAAATAAATAAAATACCTTTTATTTCTTTACTTTCCTCACAGCACCTTCCATGGTGAACACAACACATCCTATGTAGTAAAAGAGTAATATGCAAATCAAACTAATGGTAGGAGGACCGATCACTATGATGCACACTGACCACCAGGGGGCAGACGCTCGGTGAAGGAGCTGCCCCCTGGTGGTCAGTGTGCTTCCACATGGGAAGCACTGCTCAGCCAGAACTTGTCTCTGTGGCAGTGCTAAGGATGTCCAGGGACCCGGCCAAAGCCATCAGTTGGAAGTCCCCCAAGGGCTCCCAGACAGCAAGAAGGTATAGGTGGGGTTGAGGGACCCCTCCCCGCTAGTGCACGAGTATCATGCACTTGCCCTATAGTGTTAAATAAGAACATTGTTCCTTGATCTGTTGTCCAACAGATAGTTTGAAGTTGTTTGAGGGTTAATTGAGACTTTAAAAGAAAACAAGCATGGTGACACCACTGGTCTCACCACTGGGGTGATGGGGGCACTTTCTCAGGGATGCAATTCTTGACTATCAAAACAGCAAACACACAACATCAATACAACTCTTGTTTTATTTTTTCCTTAATCTATCACCATAAAACATATAATATATTGTAAATATTTATTATATTTATTATCTATCTCTCTGTCTATCCAAATAAAAACTGGGACATGTGTGTTCTCATTTTGTCACTGGTATATCCCTAGTGCATAAACATTTGCCTTATTTTTATAATTCAAAGAATTCATATATTGAGTTGGTTGGAGAACTTTTAATAGTTAAAGTAAAAATGACCAAATCACAGAAAAATTTAAGAATTAAGACAATATTGGATTTGTAATTAAAAATTAAAGCAAGAAAAACAAAAATGCACGTTTCAAATTTTATTTACTTTTCAATCCAGGGATGGATCTGTCTTTTATATATAAAGTAAATTTCTAGTTGCCACGAGTCCTATAAAAACAATATTTTTAACAACTGGTTCCTGCCCCTGTTTTTTCCTGCCTTATGATTTGAAAAAAATGGGTGTTTTATTTTCTTCTCCTTTTCACATTTAGTCTGGAATCCATTCTCCATTCCTTGGCCTCCATTTCAGCACCAAGGGGCTCATTATTGCAAAGTTAAAAAGCCATAAGCAAGGGGAGTTTATAAAGCAAATGGCAACAGAGGCACAGCTATCATCTTACCATTATAACCACTATGAATTGCTGGGTGGCACCAGGAAGCTCACTGGTACCTTGGCATATGGCAGTTGGAACCTGGTAATTTGAATAGATTAAAAGTTGGTATGGAATTGCCATTAAGTTTTCATCCAGTTCTGGAGTGTGTGTGTGTGTGTGTGTGTGTGTGTGTGTGTGTGTGTGTGTTGGGGGGGGCAGGAAAGGGGAATGGAGTAAGGAAAGAGGAGAGAAGACAGAGGGGAGAAGCATGTTAAGTCAACTCTAGGTTCTGCTAACTTTGTGTTTTGATTTTAAATGATCTAGAGGCATCTCAGATCAATCTATGGTCTTTCTTCTTCCATGGAACTAAGTATTTTGTTGGGAACTCTCATTTGTTGGTGTCCACCAACCTGGTTGATTGATTGGCTTTGTCCACTCTTTTTATTTATCAAAGGAGTATTTCAGAAGAAAGGATAAGATTCAAATTCCACAATTCATACAGCTTTCAAGCAACCAAAAACAGGAAAAACAATACATAAGGGAGAACTGGAAATTGGGATCAGGAGGAGAGATGTATGGAAAAGGTGGTAGACCTTTCCTTTATTGTGAATTTGGGTAAGACATAAGCCCCATATGCTTTCAGTTTTAAAGCAGAATCTTAGCGTGTGACAAACTGCCTGAGAGCATGTAGCTATCTAGGGTAAAAGGTCAACCAGTTTAGCTACATGGAACTGTTCTATGGAGAACGGTTGACAGTGTAAAAAAACACAAACAAAAAAACACACACATACCAAAAACATGGTGCCCAAACAAAAAAACACACACACACCAAAAACATGGTGCCCAACTTTCTCTCAACACAGTTCTCAACTGTAGGTTCAAATTTAATGTTTGACCTTGTAGCAATGACAACTGAACTATTTACTCATCTGAATTTTGTCTATGAATGCAAAAGCTAAATTTTAGAGAGCCCAGTCAGCTGAAAATTATAGGACACTGCGTCACACAGGAAATTTATTTCCATGTGTATTTTGAGATTTAAATTTCAAATTTAGTTAATAATAAAATATTATTTATAATATTATAATGATTTGTTTCTCTTATGTTCTTAGTGACAAACTTTTCACAGTTGACAAATCCTCTAACCCTTTGTGACTTAGATACAGAAACCTATGAGCCAGATAGATATAGTGTTAGCAACACCATCCATCCACCCAGTGATCCAAACCTGGAGTGGCAGGGATATGCTCTCTTTGTAAGACATCAGCGGCCATAAGCAAAGAACTTTAGATTACACAGACTCAAAGGTCTTTGTCCTCCCTCCCTCATGTCCCTGGGATAGAAAAGGGGCACTTCCCCCTTGCTTCCTTCTAATATTTGCTGTGAAAACCTCTGATGTCTTTTCCGCACATTTTTCCTGTTCTTCTGTGTCTATCACTATATTAATTCATGCCAGTTCAATGACTCCATCATGCTTGTAATAACATTCAGCTACTTTTTCTCAATTATTTCTCTTGTATCTGAAAAAAAGAAAAAGCTCAACTTAATCTGGGTTAAGCACAAAAACATTTTAGTACTGCAAATAAATGATCTCAATGTTTTGGGAGACACTTCATATTCTAGCTAAAAGCTAATGATTGTATCAGATAGGATTGACATATGCTTGGTCGAGGAGGTTAGGAAATTAACCCAAAAAACAAGGTGGCAGAAGGGAGTGTGGGGAATGCACAAGGTTGTGGCTCTGGGTGACACCTGCTATGCTATAATGTCAACATGGGGCTTGTGGGTAAAGGAAGTCCTTCTGTCACTCTGTCCCCTGGGTTTATTTTCCTAACCTCGCTGGATTCTAATAATGAAGTTGTCAGACTTGTATTCTAAACTACAAAGGGATATGCCATTTGCTCATATAAACCTGAGTCTCAGTATCTCTTCACATCGGTGAAATAGAAATAACTATCCTTTTTTTCCTTCTCTACCTCTGCCTCTCATCTTCTTCTTGTTGGAGATATTCCTCCCACAACCTTCTCTGTTCACTTCATGGCTTGCTGGAGAATCAGGAGCGGACAGGGATGATGAATACAGCAATGGCTTCCATTTACTGTGTTCACTTCATGTGCTAGATACGAATATTCCCACTTCAGTCATCAAACAGACTTAGGATGAGGACATTGCTATTTCAGTTTTTGCATAAGGAAACTGAGAATGAGAAAACTGAAGAAACTAACAAGGAAATGAAGCAGGTGGTGGTGGACATCCCTAAAGGCCATATCTTCACTAAGTTACATTATGTATTTTAATTTGTAAAGCATGATACAGATATATGGTACTGGTTACAGTTATTAAACCCTTTTGTAACCTTAACCCTACAATTGGAAATTCTCCTTGTGCCCTAAGAAACACCTGAGCCAGGATGTTTAGCAAAAGGCACCTGGCAGGTTAGGTGAGGAACATCTTACATGGTAGTCCATGAGGATGCCTTTGACAGGCATCTACAGATTTCTCCTCTTGGCTCCTCTGACTTCCAAATTCACAGTGGGATTGAAAGAGAAAAGGTGGTGCTGAATAATAGTTGTCAACCTACTCTCTTGACACTTTTTGGTACTTCAATCTCTCTGACGACAAGAATTTTGGCTCAAATAATAATACATAAAGTACATAAACAGGACTTTAGATTTTACAAAGGTCTGGCATGTAAATATCTATATTTAAACTTCATTCGATTTGAAAGCTACAGGTTATTATACCAATTTTATAAATGTGAAAAGTAATCTGTTCAAGGGGTAACAAACTGTTTTCCCCAAATCTCTTATGATTAGAATGGCTTATATATCTCAGTTTGTCTAGTTATATCAACATAATTCATTCTCAAATGTATTCTAGGTTCTTTGATTTCTTTATTAAGGTATTACATATGTGTCCTTATCTCCCCACTGTTCCTCTGGCCCCCAGCTCGTGTCCTTACTCCCTTAGTGTCTGTGTCCATTGATTATGTCTATATGCACACATACACATACAAGTCCTTTGGTTGATCTCTCTCCCTTTCCCCACCCTCTCTTGCCTTACCTCTGAGGTTTGATGGCCTGATCAATGCTTCTCTGGATCTGTTTCTGTTCATCAGTTTATCTTGTTCATTATATTCCACAAATGAGTGAGATCGTGTGATATTTATCTTTTCCTGACTGACTTATTTCACTTAGCATAATGCTGTACAGTTCCATCCATGATGTTGCAAATGGTAGGAGTTCCTTCCTTTTTATAGCAGCATAGCATTCCATTGTGTAGATGTACCACAGTTTTTTAGTCCACTCATCTGCTGATGGGCACTTAGGCTGTTTCCAAATTTTAGCTGTTATAATGTGTGCTGCTATGAACATAGGGGTGCATATATCCTTTCTGATTGTTGTTTCTAGTTTCTTGGGATATATTCCTAGAAGTGGGATTACTGGATCAAGTGGAAGTTCCATTTTTAATTTTTCGAGGAAACACCATCCTGTTCTCCATAGAGGCTGCACCAGTCTGCATTCCCACTAGCAGTGCTCGAGGGTTCCTTTTTCTCTGCATCCTCGTCAGCACTTGTTATTTGTTGATTTGTTGATGATAGCTATTCTGACATGTGTGAGATGGTATCTCATTATTGTTTTGATTTGCATCTCTCCAATGGTTAGTGACTTTGAGCATGTTTTCATAGGTCTCTCGGCCTTCTGTATGTCCTCTTTTGAAAAGTGTCTATTTAGGTCCTTTTCCCATTTTTTAATTGTGTTGTTTATCTTCCTTTTGTTAAATTGCATGAGTTCCCTATAAATTTTGGAGAGTAAACCCTGTTGGTGACAACAGTGGCAAATATGTTCTCCCATGCAGTGGGCTTTCTAATTTTGCTGATTTTTTTTCTGTGCAGAAGCTTTTTGTTTTGTATTCTAGTTGTTTTAGGGCTAAATTATACAATAAGCCTAATCAAAAGCATTGAAATAAATGCAGAATTTCACTTGCAACTAGCACATTTTGATCACATAGTATCTTGGGCCATCAGGGACACAGCTGAGGCATTCTTGCATAAAGGTGATTCCTTAAGTTCCTGGTCTGCAAACTGCAGCTCTTGAGCCACATGCTTGAGGGGTAACAAACTATATCCCCCAAATCTCCTCAAGGGGCTCTTTGGCCCCTTGAGTGTGTCTCTTCCACAAAATACCACGGCCTGGGTGAGTCTATTTTGAAGAAGTGGCGTTAGAAGAAGTTTAAAAAATTTGGCTCTCAAAAGAAATTTCAGTCGTTGTACTGTTGATATTTGGTTCTGTTGACTAATGAGTATGACGACCACTGCCTTAAGCAAGGGCAAGGCAGATGTTTCGGGCATCAGTAATTTTATTTTTAACTCTGTCCACATGTAAGTGAAAGCCCCTCTCAAGGTCAGCCACTCAGCGTTTCCCAGCCTGGCAGCACATTAGGAGAGTCTTTTAAACTCAGTGTTGCATAAGTCCTACCTGGGACCAATTAAGACAGAACTAACGGAGTCTGGGAAATGGCATTTTTAAAAGACAGAGATTTTGACAGTGCAGCTAGAAATAACGATTGGCAGCATGTGAACAGCCACAACTTGATAAGGATGAAGTATATTAGCCCCACAGGGAAGGCAGAGGAATGACTGGAGCGGGGGAGGGGGGAGTCTGCCAAAGAGTGAAAAGAAAGAATTTGGTGGCTACCTTTTCTATCCTTATGCAATCCGTCTGTGTTTATCTCAGCTTACAGGATGGTAGGATTCTTCAGAAGGAATTGTGTATATAAATAAAACTTGTATGCATTAGCTTCACGTCTCCTAAGGGATAAAACCTCTTTATCATTTTACTTCAGAATGTGCTCACTAAGAAAGGAGAAAAGTATCCCCTTGTGCAGTGAAAGGCCTGGGTCACAGAGAGTTCAGGGGCTGAGACATGGGTCATGCACTGATAACCCAGACCTTGAGTTAGTAGTAAAATTTTCTATCCATTGAACTGATGCCCTGTGAAAATAGAGGCTTCACTATTTTCCCAACTCGTGAAAGTATTTTAAGAATATCATTAGACCTATTTAATGGTTGTTTATTGCAATAAATGTTTATTTTCCTTTGATATGCACTAAATCATATCCTACTCTCTCCGCTATAATTTTTCCATGGAAAAAAGTAACATTTCAGCTGATGCAGTTTCAATATGCTGGAGCTCGGGCTCCTGTTTCAGGCCCGGTCCGGGGCCAGTGCCCGGGGACGCAGGGACTGGGCCAGGGACTTGCTCCTTCCTGGTGCAGATCACTACACTGTAGAATCGCTGAATGTTTTTACTGACAACTCCAAATAACTCAAATTCATTCCTCTAGTTTTTTTGTGTTTTTTTTTTTTATGTGATGAATAATATTTTGTCCATCCTAGGTTTCTATTTTAAGAGGTCATTTCCCAGTATTTCCCCCAGCTGTCACTCTGTCAAAACTCCAATGTTAAGTCTAATTTTTCAATCCCTCTTCTCACTTCCTTGATGACTTGCCTTCATATTCTCTGAAAAAGAAAATGGACATGTAGAAATAAGCAAAGAGCTGTAAATGCTACATGATCAAGAGATGCTTTCCTCAAAATCTTAACCCACGTTACCAGCCATTGGTGGCCCAGGAGAAGAGAGAGGCATAAGATGTTGCAGAGAGGAACTTTCCCTATAGTGACACTGGAGGAAAGAGGTGAGGGAGAGGACTCCTGAGTTTCTCCTTTTCATGGCACATATTAGTCATGTCCAGATAGAGCATCAAGTTTAGGACCACTCCTTAGACCCAAAGTCTTAGCCTATGTAGAATAATAATGCCTAATATTATTTCTAGCATGGGTTGGAAAATAACCCTCAGAATTTAGTTTCCTAAGCCTGGAGGACCAGCATCACTAAAAATTAAATCCAAAGATGGTCCTTAATAGCCACAATTCCTGTCTATGTTTCTCCCCAGGAAACGTTAGTGGTCTCATGATGAATGACAGAGATTATTTTTAGGTGGCGGGCACGGAGGTCTGGTCAGGTAAGTGGAAATAAGTCCTCAACAGCTCAGTAGTAGATCTAAGCCACTGAAAGTCCCAAATGGTATGAGGTTGGGAACACTAGTCAAAGTGCTTATATCCTCACAACATTAAGCATAACCTAAAAATTGTTTACATAGAATTAAGTTAGTTAGGGTAGGAATTGCAGTCTAAAGAAGAAGGCTGGAAAAAAAAGAAAAGGTAATAATAAAATTTTCTGTGAAATGCCTCCTGGGTCCACCTGGTAAATCCAGATGGGCTTCCTGGAGAAAGGAAGCCTACACAAGTACTTTTGAACTACCTTTTAAATTATAAGGAGGGTTCCTAACTGACTCTAGACCTGAGAGTAACTGAGGAAGGGTGCAGAGTGAAAGACAAGGGATCCATTAGCATACCAGGCATATAATGAAGAACTGTTACTCTATGTACGTGCCTCTTTCCTTTATACACACACCTCTTAAGACCTGGGACTGGTCACATTGTAGAAACATAATGAATGATGGGTGAATAAATAAAAGAATAAGTGATCGGGTGAGGCTATGAATGAATCCATAAATGGAGTTGTTTACTCTAAGTGGCATTGCTAACAGTTGTTTGTTACTACTCAGCTTCCTCTGCCCAACCATACAGCTCTTGATGACATCTCAGAGCATTATGCCACCAACAAATGATGCTTGCTTTTGGTCTTTTGAAGGAAGAAGGCAGTTAACAGTTATATTGACTTTAAATTTAGTAGCATTGGGCAAGAATAGAAACGTTCTAATCCTGTCTCCTCCTACGGAATGTGAATTGTGGTCAGAGTAATATGTTTTTGACTCCTGCGATTTAGATCAAATTTCATAGGCCAGACAGGGCGTAGGGAGCGGTGGAGAAGGCACTCTCCCTAGTAAACAGCGTCACACCTCCCTTGGACAGCCCAGGGCACTGTGTGTGCCCTGGCGTTAAGAGAGGCCTCGCCAGGGCTTGTCTGTTTTCCCTGCTTTGTTTCTCTGCCCAGTGTTCATGTGGCGTTTGGCTTCCTATTATTAGAACTGGGCAATGCAGTGATGTGCAGGTGTGAGAGGTGCACACATGTGTGCTTTGAGAAGGCTGGCCCAGAAAGCAACACCCAGAGCCTGGATGCATCTTAGGTTTTATGTCTCCACTTCCCAAAAGAAGAAAAAAAAAGTCACCATCTTTAAAACTTGCCCTGGAGAAGGCTGGGTTGTGAGCCATTCTATCTCTATAAAGCAAACCTGGGAAGATGTCCGAATGGCATGTCTGCAGCAGGAGCCAGCAGTCAGGAGCCAGCAGGGAAATCTGCCTTCCTTCAGAGGCCACTAAGGAAGTAGTTAGCCACTGTCTGCTACATTTCACACTTTTTCTCTCTCCGCCACCATGTGAACTTAGCATGCTAGCTTTCAGACAGGTTGGTCATGTCACCATTTGCTTCAGCCACTGTCTGTTATTGCCACAAAATTCTAAATTGAATCAGGGAGTAAAAGATTTTTCCCTTCAGAGAAAACACTGGATTTTTCAGTCTTCCAGAGAGCTTTCCTTCAATCTCACCTCCCACCTTATCTTGAGAGGGCTAACAATTTAAAGGTATGATAACTGGCTAATGAAATGCCTTTGGGGAATAGGAATTAGGATATATATACCAAAAAAAAATAGATTTTTAGAAGAGAATAAAAATGGGAAGTATAAGAGGGAGCAAAAATAAAATTTAACAGATATATATCCATTTTGGTGAACTGGCATTATGCATTTAAAGGATACTATGCAATCAGATAAAAATTCTGCACTAATTTCCCTTTTATGTATCCATGTAATAATCTATATTAGGAATAAATCAACCTCTATTTTCTTTAAATCACAGATATCCAGCCTATTAATATCTTATAAATGTTAAGCTCAAGTTCATCAAGGAAAGCAAAGATCCACGTCCCGCTTAGATTCTCTCGATGACATATTGAGTTCTACATTGCCTGTTCAAAAGTTTTCTTCTTGCCTCTGTACTATTAACAAACATGTATTGCAAATATTCATCAGATGTCCAGATTAAATGGGTCAGTTGGGAAGTTAATGCATGGACACTATATAATCATTAAAAGTAGGAGTGATAGCATATTTTTTTAGAAAATACTTTTATTGATTTTAGACAGAGAGGAAGAGAGAGGGAGAGAAATAGCAACATGAATGAGAAGTACCACTCAGCTACTCCTGCACGTCCCCTATTGGCAAATGAGCCCCAAACTGGGCCCTAACCTGGAATTGAACCTTCAACCTCTCAGTGCACGGGACAATGCTCAATCAACTGAGCCACACTCACTATTGTGCTTGCTCCTTGAACCTTCTGATTTATTATTAGGTTAGGCTCATCCTTTTTAATTACTTTTAGTTGATAAGATTTCTTAATTTGTAGATTTCAATTTTTTTTTTTGTTCAACTAACTGAATGAACATGTAAAAAGCTATAATAGATCATGAATATTGAATTGTTCTTTTTCTTTGAATTTATTCTCCTTATTGAATGTTTTTCTTCCAAATGGATATATTTTTGTTCTTGATGTTTTTCTTTTTAAGTATTTTGTGGGGCTTACATTCTGATATTTTCTAAAGCATTACTATCTCTCAGGTTGGTAAACTACTAGTTGAGATAGATATATGATATCTGCTAATAAACTTATGTTCCACTGTTCAGTGAAAATATAGTACTTGCTTTGATCAATAAATATCCCAAAATTAGAGGTATTAGAAAGCAATAAATGAAACAGAATAAGACATGGGTTAGCACTATCAGCAAAATATTCTATGTGATGAATTATATTGATGAGAAAAACACATAGCCCCTTTTCCTAGGCCTTCAGAATTTTAACATCTCACACAATGTTAAACTCTTAAATGTAAATCTCTGAAGATAAGACACATTGAATTCTTGGATATTGTTTATTGGGGTGATAGAAAGACCTCTGCTGCCCAAACATAATCTTATTTTCTGTCAGTAAAAACTAGCAGTCAAAATACTTTCATGGATAGGTACCGTATTTTTCGGACCATAAGACACACCTTTTCTTCACCTAATAGTGGGAGGAAAAGTGCCTGCGTCTTATGGTCCGAATAGAAGTAAGTGCCTGTGTCTTATGGTCCGAAAAATACGGTATGTCATTAACAGAACCTTTTCAGATTGTCCGTGTGAGAGCCAGCAGAGATCCCTCTGGATTCCCCTGCACTACCCCACATACTGGACTTTATATGGTAAGGAAATGTGGCTTGGGCCAAATGTAGGAATCAATCCCAAGTACCCCATAAGGCTGATTTAGTGCAATCCATGACCACACCAACATGGCAGATATAAACACTCCTAGAAGAAGCTCACATTGTTAAAGTTAGACGATGTACAAGCAAATCTGTGGTTCACATTTAAGGTGACTCTTGTTGTCATGGTTGGTAAATTATGACAACTTCATCATTTGAAAACAAGTTTGAGAATATACATGCATATCTTGCAGGCATTCTAAAGAAAAACAGGCCAAGGGCAGTGACGTTCGGCTGGCCCCATCTGCTGCCACAGGAGCTGAGGCTCTGCCTAGGCTGGCAGCCCTGGGGGTGAGTTCCAGGAGACCTATGACTGCACCGTGATTCACTGACTCTGCCAAGCCAAGCTGGCTGGTCCTGTCCTCAAGCTTCAGCTCAGGACATTGGCCTCTCTTCCCTCTTAGCACAGACAGAGGGGCAACAAAGAGTATGAGGAGTCAGATCAAGCTACTAAGCTACAACTACTCTTTTAACATTACCATCAACATTTAAACACAAACTCATTATAAATTTAAGCATTGAAACTAATGTTTTGAAAAACTTGGCAGGAGAAGGCATATGAGCAAAGGAGAGTATTTCCAAACAGAGGTTATAGAACTTTTTTTTTAATGAGACCTCAATGATTTATAGAAATTTTAATAGGAAACTTTATTCTACTTGGTTTAAATGAGCTATGTTTTCACAAGATTCTTGAAACTGAGACCTAATGAACAGGGAAATAAAATGTCAAATATTTGAAACTTGTGAGATTCTTTTTCTAGCTACAGCAAAATCATTGTTTGGAATAATGTGTCTCAGGATTTGGGGAATCTTTTTGTCTTATGTCCCTTTTTAAGGCCTTCTGCTTATCCCCAGAAGAGCCTGATGAGCTTTTCTTTTGTGGGCTTTAACAGGTTTTGTATTTAGCAAGTACTTAGTATATGTGAAGCATTGAAGTAGTCTCTGATCTCTCAAGAGAGAGACATATATAGAAATAAGCAAGTGAAGGAAAAAGTGTGAATCTGAGAGGGGGTGAAGCAGAGGTGGGAAGGAGGGTAGGAGGTGATTTTATCTGAAACCTACTTACCAAATGATTAGTTTTCCAAATGACAATTTCACCCAATTTACTTCTTTTAACTATTGAACTGTAGCTAGTCAGTTTTATTTTACCTTTCTAACTAATTTTAAGAAACATTGTTCAGGTTTTTCAAACATTAGTTGATCTTTGTTATAGTTGAATTTTGAAGGATTGAGAGAGGGGAGACTTAGAGGGGCACACAATTTCCATAATTATATTCCTACTGAGTATATCATGAGCATATACTTGTTGAATAAATATTGATCAAAGGGCCCATGATATATAAGGTCAATCAGCGTTTTCCTCTGGGAACAATTGAAAATCCATAGCCCTTAGGGCTATGGAGCTGAGAGAAGAGATTTGAAACTGACAAAAGCTATATTTTGGGTTATAGAATATACTTAAGAGGTATCAACTATTGTTCTCAGGTCTTGTAAATAGAAAACTATAAAATTGGTAATGGTGTTAGCTGGAATTCTCTGCCCTTACCTTCCAATTGACTTCCATTTTTTCTTATGCATTCATATTCTTAAGATCTTGCCCGAAGTTAACTGCTATATAACACTACTAGAGCCCTGGTGCATGAAAATTCATGCACTGAAGGGGAAGGGGTTCCCTTAGCCTGGCCTTCCCCCTCTCACAGTCCGGGAGCCCTCATGGGCAGGGGGCAACCTAGTGATTAGGGGAAGGTGATGTCATCACACCTCTGCTGCTGCCACTGCCTGCAGTGCAAGCCTTGGCCAGCCCTAGTTACCTGAGCCTTTGGTGGCCCAAGGCAGCTGGGCAGCCACCATCCAAGGCTTGCCTGCACCTCCGGCCAACCCTGGGTGGCTGGGAAGCTGCTGTCTAAGGCTTGCCTGTGCCTTGGGCTGGCCCTGAGAGCTGGGGGGCTGAAGGGATTGCGGAACTTCAGAGGCATGTGCATGGAGCAGCCAGGACTGCATGGGGGTGGGTGCAGCCTTACCATGTGTCTGCCACCCTGACGGGGCTGAGGGTACTGGGTGCTGCCATATTTGAGGGTGTGGCAGTTAATTAGCATATTCCCTCCTTATTGGCTATTGGTGCCTCCATCTTTGTGACAGTGTGAGGGTCAATTAGCATATTCCCTCTTTATTAGATAGGATTAAGATATTGTCTGTATAATGATTTAAGACAATTATCCTACCAGAGAAAAGTACTTATATTGTAACTAGAGGTCCAGTGCATGAAATTCATGCATGCCAGCGTCCCTAAGCCTGGCTGGTGATCAGGGCTGACTGGGGAATTCCCGAGGGAACAATTTGCATATTAGCCTTTTATTATATAGGATTTAAAATTCTACAAGAACACAACGCCCTTAGGATGGATTCAAAAAAAGACTAATGGTATAACTTGAGGTATTATAACAGATATCAGGAAGCTAGGTAAGAATTAGGGAAAGCTGCTAAGCTTCATCTAAATCATACCATTTCAGGTGGCTATTTTAAAGCCACCAGAAATGGTTTATCTCATAAAGAAAAAAGGTCCTACTTCTGTTCCTGCTGACTAGACTTCGGAATCTTTAAATCTTATTCATGGCTATGTTTCACAGTGTATAACACAGAAAAAGTGCTCCATAAGCATTGTTAATGAGGGGAAACAAGCCACGAAGGCAAATAACAAAGTGGTCAGCTCATCTAGGTCATATTCTCACCCATACAACTTCTCAGGAAACTGAACAAATTCACAAAGGAAACAACTCACAAGTAAGATAATCATGCTTGAATCAATGTTCATGCAAATCATCATCTAGAGAGAAACTTTGGCTAAACAATTTACTTAAGGGATATTTTCTCATTCGTAATAAGATTTCCTAGCAATAAATGGGTGTCCTTTCCCTTTTATTTGTGTGTGGAGGTGTGCATGTTGTTTTTGTAGGAGGGGGAGCACATGGGGAGAACGAAGAGGAACATCCAGCCACTTCAGTAGCTTATCCTCATTTGAGAGGCAGCTGTTTTCTCCATCAGCAGTTGGTGGCAGACTTCTCCATATCCATTTGCTGTGGAAGGACGAACAACTGGAATGTGAAGCTCAGACTTAGTCTGAGAAAATAAACTCCTATCCAAGGACAAATGTGAGGTTTCTAGTCCTTAATTGCCCTGGAAACATCATTTCACCCTGTGTATGCCCTGTGTTTAGAAATTTGGGGGAATTTATATGTCAAATTTTTGCTTGTTGTGGGTGACTTTTTTTCCTTCTCTTCCCTGCTGAGACAGTCTAGCCAGTCAAAAAGAGAAAAGCAAGTTTAGGATTACTGATAATTTTATATGGGTAAGTTTAGAATTATTCTATGAAGTCCTAGAGATAATTAATAAAAAGTGTAATTTTATCTATATTGTGGATAAGAAGAGTCATGTTTTTCATTGTTAAAAAAGGAAATTAAAAAGGGGTTAAGGCCAAAGCCAGTATGGCTCAGTGGATAGAGCGTTGGCCAGTGGACTCAAGGGTCCCAGATTCGATTCCAGTCAAGGACATGTACCTTGGTTGCAGGCACATCTCCACTGGTGGATGTGCAGGAGGTGGCTGATCAGTGTTTCTCTCTCATCGATGTTTCTAACTGTCTATCCTTCTTTCTTCCTCTCTGTGAAAAATCAATAAAATATATATATTTTTAAAAAGGCTAGTGTTAGGTTGAAATTGGAGGTGGCAGCATGAACTCATAATTTTACATATAGAAATAGATATGCATATATTTATAGATATAGATTTGCATTATTTGCCAAGAGGGCCTGATAGAAAAAAACAATAAATACTCATATATTGGTTTCTAAATATTATTTCTCACTGAAAGGTCCTTGTGGAAAATGTTTGATTCCACCCTTGTGGCATGGGAAATATGCCTGAGTTTGAAACATTGTACTATATCAAAAAGGAAGACATTCTCAAAAAATAAGGAGAAATGAAAGAAGGACCTAGGATCCATCTTGCAGAGGCTCCCTGCCAAATCTGGGACAATTGGAGAATCGATATGAGAAAGAAAGGGAGGGAGGAGGGAGAGAAAATTAAAGCAAATGTGGCAAAATGTTAATATCATTTGGGAAATTTGGTTGAAGGATATATGGGAACTTTGGATATTATTTTTATAATTTTCCTGTAAGTATGAAATCATTTTAAAAGAAAAAGTTCAAATAATTGTGTAAAAACAAATATAGGAGAAGATAAATGAAATAAGATTAGCAAAATAGTTAAAATTGTTGAAATTGGATGTTACATACTTGGAAAGTCATTGTACTATTTCCTCTGTTCTGTATAATGGGATTCTTACCATAATAAAAAGTGGGGGGAGGGAAAGAACACCATGCAAAATTAGTTTAAATAGTCCTCTCCTGTTTCCAGTCTCATGATACCTTGGAATCCAGGCTCTGATGCATGATCCACAGCAGTAACATCAACCTGCTTTCTCTTCTCTGGCCTCTACTCTATATACCAAATGTGGTCTATCCTACCAGAATAGTAGTCTTTATGAAATATATCTTTTAATATTTTATCCCTCTTCTAGCTCACAAATCTTTCACTCCCTTCCTATGTCAAGAAAATAAACTCCCAAGCTTTCATCTCGAAGCTTTAAGGTCCTTTATAATGAGGTCCTTTATAATGACCTACTTTTGCAAGCTCATCTTCCAAATTCCTGACATGAATAATCTTCTTTAAACTTTGTTTTCCTTGTCCCACATCAAGAGCTCTTTGGATAGTGTTACTTCTATATTGGACAGATTTGAAAATATGCTCATAATTCTCTTTTTGTTTTAATCTTTACTCTCCATTAGAATGACTGATGGGGATGATGGATTTAGGGATTAATTCAAAGGGATGGGCTATGGCCATTTCCCTACTAGAACCACCTGGTGTTGTTTGTGGGTTTTTTGTGGTTGGTGGTGGTGGTGGTATTGTTTGTTTGTTTACTTTTTGTGGGATTCTACCCTGGTAATGGGCTTGTTGAGGTGCTGGAGTTCCAGGTAAAGGGTGGGGAAGGTTTACTAGAATCTGTGTTTATTTTTCATTACCAATTGTTTTACATGTCTTACTCTATAGTGAGTCTATAGGGAAGTTTCACTTCAAAACATTCCATCTGTTCTTTCCATATTCCCTTCATCTTTGTTCAATTTTTATCTGGTACTTCCAATTCTCTTCCAAGACTCTTAGACATTATTTCATTGGTTAGACTGTACACTGTTAGCATGTACATTTTGGGAGGTCACATATGTCCACTCTTTATCTGATATCCTGTGATACATTCCTTTTACCTTTGGCAAAAATATGGATAATAGAGAACATTATGATTAACACAAACAATTTCTATTGTAGTGATTTTCATGTGTCTTAGGGCAAATGCTTATACAAATAGGTGTTCAAATATTTACTGACTGATCTATAGAAACCAGATTATTTGTTCATAAAGTAGTAATCACATTGCGCTACTGCAAGACAACCTGAGAGACTCTGAAAGCAATTAAATTTTAAAAAGCAGATAGAACCCTGAATGGAAGATCACTTATTTATCTCTCTCCATTTTTCACAACTTCTAAATGTCTGAATATTCTACTCACCACAGATTTCTTTTCTACACTAATTCCAAATGCCTTTATATTTTAATTATGGTTAGACCACTATCGAAATATGTGGGCTCTACAACAAGGTTTTAATAATCCTAAACTCCTCCACACCCACTACATGATACATCTTGTAGGGAAGCTTATCCAATTGCCAACTGGTCAATCTCTTCGCTCACTTAGCCCATCACTCATGGCGCAGTCATCTTTTAACAGCTTCCTGAAAGTCTTTTCTATTCTAATAATCATTTGTTTTGCATCCATGGGGAGCACACATCCTTTCATAAGGATTGGTGGCCTTTCTTGGTCCCTTCTAGCCTCAGAAGCAATATCATCTTAGGATGCACTAGTAATAACATCCAGCACTTGCACAGGCATAGCATGTGACAAACCTTATTCAAAATTATTTACCTGAATTCAATGAATGCATTTAAGTACATTTTTGTTTTTTAGCCTTTCCTTTGACTAGCCTCTGAGATAAACCTTCTCAGAAATATTTTGGTCCATTCTATAACACTCATTTGCCAGAAATTCTGGCGCAAGCTAGAATTGGAAATACAATGAGCCAAGTCAGTGGTTTGGTATGGCAGCTATTGGCGATTAAAAAAAGAAAAAAAAATTAAAGAAATGCTATTTCTATTATAAAAACAATATTTTCTAGTGTTCCAAAGAGAAAAACAATTATGACACTCCCAACATATTTTGGTGGTTGGAAAGTAGAAAATGGATTTTTTTTAAATGGGCAAAATACATCTTGCAACCATATTACCAGTGGCTTTAAATGGAAAGAATGACGGGCTAGCCTGGGTACAGGGCTAGCATTTCATCTGAAAAACTTTTTCAATTCTGTGGTCTCACAACAGTTCCAGAAAAAGCATCCTCAGAACACAGACTAATACTAAATAAATACTACAGATTTTATGGTTTCGGATCTAGGGCCTAGAAAACACAAGTTTAATCAATGGCAGAAGTCTTGTGGGTTAGAGCTCTGGGTACGCTAACTGAGCACAGTTCCCAGCGCTCATCATTAAAACACATGGTTAACAATATGGAGAGTCATCTTAGAATGGCTATCCTGTGGCTTCTCCAACCCTTTATGTTTCTCAATCAATGAGGACTTTGGCTTCCCTTTCTCCCTCTAAGGACCTCCAAGATTTCATCTTGTCCGGGCCTTTCTCCTTTCTGCCACCTCCAGACCTATGTCTGCCTGCTCCACTTCCTCCATGTCTTCAAGTAGTGGGTTTGAGCCCTCTTCTTTCTTCACATTCGTTCAAGTTCCATGCAACTATGGAAACATTCATTGAAAAGTTATACTTTTCCCTCTATGCAAATGACTTTAAAACATTATTCCAATCCCCAATTCTCTCATGACCTCTAGCTCTACATGTCTAAAAGAGGTTGGATCTTTTCTCTTGGATTTTATGCAATACGTGAAATCATGATTAACCATGGCTGCCATTATTTTTTACCATGAACAAAAAATTATGCTAAGCACTTTCTCCTCTCATTACTGCTTTTATTTCATTAATGGATATCTTGACTACAAAGTTATATTTTACTTTTAAATATGAGAAAGCTATGTGAAAAAATACATATGGTTACCTCAAACTGATGTACTCTTTTACTCTTGGCATTAAACATTCATTATATACTATCATTATTCATATAAATCTAAAATGATTAACAGCTCACTTGCCTGTTTTCAGTGGTTTGAATTCTCTGAGTTTTGGTAACAGTTCAGCTCTTGCTGTCTCTCAGCTAGCATGGGTTCTGAAGTTGTCAAATGTAACGAAGTTTTTCTCCTAGAAGTCTAAACGCAAAGGAGGTGGCATGTGGAAAACTAGATCTTTCTAGGCATGGGATTATGGGGAAATGTGGTGAAATGGGTCACTTTTTAAATCTTTATCTACTCCCAGAATCATCAGAATGGGGTGGCCCTGACTTGGGAATGCTTATCTCCTTCATGGAAGGCAGTGTTAACAGAGCTAGGAGCCTCTTCAGGCTTGGGCCTAGTGATGGCAATGTGAAACTGTGCTGTTACTGAAGGTTATTTGTTTATCTTGGCCTGTTAGTTGTCTGCTTCCCTCGGATAACCATGGAAACTATGGTCTTTGTTGCAGGTTTCTCTGCAGAGGCTGGAAGCTGGTCTCCTCTGCCCGTTCCTCTTGTCTATCACCTAGACACAACACCTTAGCAAGCCCTCCCCCAGCTCTCTCCAGGATGGACTATGTCTGTTAATTTCCCCTTCCACCCAATGGGGCACCTTCAGCCTTATTTATTTTTTTCTCACCTCAACTTCCTCTCCTTTCTAAACAATTTTATGTATCAGCATCGGATTAATAGTCTTTCTTTAATTTATTTCCCCAAAGTCTTCAGAGGCTCCTCATTAAGATAAGGCACAAATCCTTAGTCCAGCACGATTTGCAGTCTCAAAACCACTTTCTTTACATTTTTAAACACTTGTTTTCCCACCTTTGCTTCAGCCACATTGATGAACTCCCTGCTACTAGATATACCCTATCCGCTCTGTTCTACTAGTACCTACTTCAACAATGTTTATGGAAACATCTGGCCTGTCCTACCATACTGAACCATGTTGAATGGGTGATTCCTTTGAACCTCACCCCCCATGGAGTGAAGGTAAAATTCGGTTATTCAACAAGACTGTAGGGTAGCCATCTTTTTCCCACAGCCACGTTGGTTCTGCCACCTCTGCTCTGGGGAGAGATGAGAGCTCTTTCTATTGGGCTCCATGCTTTCTCTTTGCCATTGTAAGTTGCACCCACCATGAGTAATAAGACAATTGTTTTATTCAGACCCGACTTTCTCCCTCTAGGACTCAGAGAAGGTTAAAAGACTCGTAACTTCTATGCCAGCACTAACAGACTCATCTGCGCTGTGTTTTCAGATGGTTTGCAGGACCTGTTGTTGCAGACACGGTGACTATTGGATATCCTTCTAGTCATGGGTTGTTTGTATTTTCTCCTCCTGGTTCCTTAGCTTCCAGGCTAGATACATAGATACAGAACTGGCCCCATCCTAAATCCTGGCTGCTTAACACTGGCCTCCTCACTGCTATTGTTGTCCTTAAATGAAAAACGGACTTCCATCCAAACACACTGCCAGGAGTTATTCTCCTTAAATTGCAAAATAGATACAGGGATCAAATGAGGAGAACAGATCACTATAAACGTTGCTCATCGTGTTGTGCTTTGCCCTTCTGTGGTTCATGGTGATTTCCAAGACCTGACTACTTGAAAGGGACTTAACAAAAAAACATGCATCATTATTTCTATTCATAGAAAATACACACCCCAGGCTGGCCTGACATCATAAAGGCTTTTGTCTGAAGCTCTGCTAGATTTAAGGTATGGGGACCAGTAGTCACATCCCCAAGCCCAATTTTTTTTTTACCTCCAGTCCCATAGAAATGTCTCTCAGCATTGTCAAGAGCACTGTTTTGACATCAAGAATTGTAGACAAAGCTGAAACCGGTTGGCTCAGTGGATAGAGCGTTGGCCTACGGACTGAAAGGTCCCAGGTTCAATTCTGGTCAAGGGCATGTACCTTGTTTGCGGGCACATCTCCAGAAAGGGGTGTGCAGGAGGCAGCTGATCGATGATTCTCTCTCATTGATGTTTCTAACTCTCTATCCCTCTCTCTCTATATATATATATATATATAAATCAATAAAACATATTAAAAAAAGAATTGTAGACAAGACTGTGATTTCATAGATATCAGAACCAAAAGGAATAATAAATACGCCCTCTCCCCCACCAATACTATATTTTTCACCTATATTTTCATTGTTATGGCTACCATTACAGAGGAAAACAAAACTGAGATTTAGAATGCTAACGCTGACAGTAGCTGTGTGCCAAGAACTGTGGATAAACATTTGCATTCATTCTCTCCTATGAGCCTAAATCTCCTCATGTTAGCGGTTCTAGTAAGCTATGGAGTTAATTTTTTATCTTTCTTATTTTATTTTTATTTTTTAGCAGCTCCTTGAAAGCCCATAGACCAAGACTTCTTTGGGGACTATGAAAGCCTAGTTCTATTGCCTGGAGTCAAGACAAACTGTAAAGTGTCACACTCTCTGAGTACTCAGTGGGATGCAGCAGGGGCTGGGCCCCTGTCTGAGGGCACAGCCTTGCCTGGCTTCTCCCTGCAGTGCTAATCTAATCGGTGGAAGGGCTCGGGCTCTTATACTGGTCTTCTCCTTCCAAGTCCAGGTTTTCTTACTACAGAGGCCAACTGCATCCGTTATTTCAAACTTCAAACCACACCTAAAGGTTGACACCAATGTAAATGTATGAAGCACTTTCCAAGTCTCTCCTGACACCTTTCTGGTCTAATCTAAAAATGTTTGGTTGGTTAAACTGCCAAATCCCAGTTACACAGTGGTAGGCTGTGAGCTATTTATTCTATCATAAATTCATGCCCCATTTACTAAACTCCTATATGTCATGGACCTTTCTTGGGGCATATTAAGAGAGAAAGGCTCTTGCTTGATGTTGCTTTTTTATTATAATGAGATTTTCCGCTTCAGAACATCCTTATTTGGGTAAGGTAGGAAGTAATGAAAGTGGAGGGATCCCTGGGGTAGGTGTGAGGGGATAAGGCTCCCCTCTACCCAGGCTCCTTTGCAACACTGCAAGGGAGCCAAGAGTTGTTTTCAGCTACTCTAGATACTTCTTCTAATTCATAAGTGCTGCTAATTTCTCTCCAAATCAAAACAAAACAAAATAAACAAGCAAACAAACAAACAAAAAACTATGTACAACTGATAGATGCTTTATGTGTATTCCTCCTAAATATCAAGGACTCCAAAGTTAGAGAAGTTTGGGATCATATCCCTGATTCACAGTTGACATATTGATTGTTCTTGATTCCAATTACCCCCATTCTAGAAGGGAGGTAGTACTTACCTAACCGAGGGTTGATAAATAATTTCTAGCAAATATAAATTCTAATGGGCTTAGAATAGGTCTTGGCACAATATAAGCATTCACACACTAGTTCCCTCAAGGTCCCCACCTTGAGCTGCAGAAGGAACATGCTGCTGGTTGAACTTCAATTAGTTACTAGTCAAAGAAGATAAGGGTGTGTGTGACACAGGTGTTTGGTTCCTTCATTCAGAGGTGAGACAAGCCAGGGAGTGGCTATTAGAACAGAACCAGGCAGCCTATATTTTATTCCTCATGGTTTGGTTGCTTTATGCTCACCTGAGACCTTGACCGTGAGAACAAAGTTCAGCCAACCTCTCTCCTGGGGTTTCCACAGTGACAGAAGGATCACAGGGGACCCCAAAGCCTTAGATAATCAAGAGGTGATTGTATTGAGACACACTTTCTGGTATGCATGCATCGCTACATGACCACATCAACATGTGGAGGCTTCTCTCCCAGACAAAGATTGGGGGCAGAAACAGAAGTGGGCAATCGGAACTCACAGTGAGTCACAGACTTTGTTTCTGCTTTTGGTTTTATTAACTGAGGGGAAAGTGAAGTTTTACTTTTTTAATTCTGTTCCATTACAATAACTACTCTGCTAACATGGTTTTAGACATTTTATTTGAAGTCTGGGGCAGTTCCTGAATGATGAGGATCCAGATGTATTCTTTTCTAAAATAAACTCAGAATAGGATTAGTAGGGCACCAATCCTAATCAGGTGATGCTCTGGCGGGTAACTAACCTAGAGAGGGAAGCAAATGCCACGATCACAGACAGCCTCTTATGCTTTGTATCTTACATACAATTAAGAAACTAGAACCAAGGCGGGTGGTTGGGAGAAGTGATTGAGAATAAACTCAAGTCCATGTGTGGAATCAGCCAAAAAAGAGACTAGAGAGAGCCGCAATAAAGTGCAGTGCCGAGTTAGCAGGGTTTTGGAATTTCTTATTAGTTATAATTTCTCAACACAGACATCTTACCCCAGTTCTCTATAGCTAAGTGTTTTTTGAAGTGAAATAGATGACAGGGTGAGAGAAAAAAGGTCAGAGAGGCAAGTGAATTCCTTAAATAATTTATCATAAGAAAAAAAGACGACAAGAAGAAATAGCGGTTCCTTTCCCAAATATAGGAAAATTGGGTCTCATTCTTTATAGGTATCCCCAACCGAGAGAACAATCCAATGATGGTACAGAAACATTTTCAAATGTTCATTAGTGGGTTTAACATAGATCTGCTTATGGACTCTCCTCAACAACCTGTTCATACACAACTTATGTTCTTCATTGTAATTACCAAATAAAGGTGGGATTAGTGAGGACTGCCTCTTAGAAGGGAAGTGAGCCGCAGACCAAAGTCTGCCATGCATATGGATATTTGTAATCCAGATATTTATTAACTAATAAGGAGAAATGGTCATAAAACTGTTCTGGAGCCTTCCCTGTCCTAAAACATAAAAGGTTCACTTGAGACAGACACATCATCACTCAGACTCAGTATTAGGAAACCAGGTCTATTTAGGAGCAAGTCCCAGACATTTCCAGAGGCATCCTTAGCTTCCCTAGATTCTTATGCTCTCTCTGACAAGGCGTGGGAGGCTTTCTAAAATGTTTTAGCCAATCCACATAGTTTACAACTCACCAAAGAGAAGCCTAGCTAACACTCATCATTTCATCAAAGAGACCATAACACTGTGTTTAAGAAAATCTTATAAATAAATAATAAAAGACAAACATGCCAATGGAAAATTGCAGGTTTTTTTTTAAAAGGAATTTATAGAGTAAATTTGGAAGATAATAAGTATATAAAACAAATTTAATTTCATCCATAATCATAGAGGCAAATTTAAGAAGGTGCTATTTTGATTAAATCCGTAATAATAGTATTTTGTATGAGTGACTGTACTCATTAATATACTTAAGTGGGATAGCAATGTTATCCCACTTAAGCATATTATGAAGCTTATCAGTGGGTATCAAATTATGGTATACTTTTTTTTTTACACAATAACTCCATTTCCAAAAATGCATCCTCAGAAAACAATTTAAAATATGTAAAAATCTAGCTGAGAGGATATTTACTATAGTTTTATGAATTAAATTTCTAATAAAAGGTGACAGTCAAATAAAATAATGATAAACTTTATATTCAAATTAATTACAGACATCAAGAATCACATAAGAAAAAAGTTCAGGAAGACTTTGTAAACTTGAGACATAATAAGAACAATATAAGAAAATATTGATTAGTGACTACTTAAAATGTAAATGTACTGTACATAAAATAAACAATATTTATTAAAAAAGTATAAGTAGCTACAGCTATGCTATTTAATATTCTTTTTTAATTTTCAAGATAGAGATAACTATATTCAAAGTTATAACATATCAGGATGCCTCTTCTCCATTTTAAATTTTAAACCAGGTAAAGTCATAGCAACTTCCCTCCTTTGCCAGCCTGGTTACCCCTAACAGCCCTCCCCTGCAGGCTTTATTGCCCCCAACTGACTTCCCTTGCAGGCCTGGTCCCTCTGAACAGCCCTCCCCTGCTTGCCTGATTTCCCACAACTGCCCTCCCTTGCAGTCCTGGTCCCTCTCAAATGCTCTCCCCTGCTGGCCATCTTGTGGTGACCATCTTGTGTCCACGTGAGGGTAGGATCTTCCACAGCCATTTTGTGTGATGGAGTGATGGTCAATCTGTATATTACTCTTTTATTAGACAGGATAGAGGCCTAGCACATGGGAGGGGGCTGACTGGTTTGCCCTGAAGGGTGACCTGGATCAGAGTGGGCATTCCCTTGGGGTGTGGGATGGCCTGGGCGAGGGGCCTGTGGTGGTTTGCAGGCTGACCATGCCCCCCTGGAGACCCAAGCAAAGTCCCTGGTATCTGGGATTTTTGTATCTTCTACAATTGAAACTTTGTAGCCTGGAGTGGAGCCAAGCTTCCTGCTTTCTCCATGGCTGCAGTCATTTCTATTGGAATTTGTTTACCTTCTATAATTGAAACTTTGTAGCCTTGAGTGGAGGCCTAGACCTGCAAGGGCAGGTGGAAAGCTTAGCTTCCTCTATTGCTGGGGAAACCCAAGCCTCCCTCCTGCTCTCTGTGGCTGTAGCCATCTTAGTTGGGTTTATTTGCATACTTGCTCTGATCCGTTGGTGGGCATGGTTGGTGGGTGTGGCTGGTGGGCATGGCTGGTGGTGTCGCTAATGGGTGTAGTGGAGGTATGGTTAATTTGCATATTACTCATTTATTAGATAGGACTAGAGCCCCAGTGCACGGATTCATGCACATTGAAAGAAAATCTTAGTGATGTCCTTAGTACTAATTTATTCTAAGTCTTCAGTCTGGAGTTTAACTTTTATATTGAGTGCTTTTAAATAAATAGCTAAACTTTCTCCTCCCAAGATTTCTCTTTAATTCTTCCCATAGTCACCTCTTCTTATTTACTTTCTGCCACTTTTTGATTCATAAACTTTTGATCATTTTAAAAGCTAGTACTGTCACTTACTAGTAATATCCAGAGTACTCTATATACCGTATTTGCCGGCGTATAAGACGACTTTTTGGCCCTGAAAAATATGCCTCCAAGTGAGGGGTAGTCTTATACGGTGAGTATATAACAAACTCTGTATTTTTTAGTGGAAATGTTAGGGGGTCGTCTTATATGCTCAGTCTCTTATACGCCGGCAAATACGTATTTTTCAGGGCCAAAAAATCGTCTTATACGCCGGCAAATACGGTATACTTTAAAGTCTTTGTCAAGCTGTTACATCAAATTAATTTCAATCAAAGTAAATTAATATTCTGATGGTTAATTTTGCTTGTTTTCTTAAAATTGATTTGTTAAGTGTTGCAGGATTTTGGTTTTAGTGTAATTTTGAGAGGAAATGTTGGTAATATGTCTTTTTACTGTTGGTTAAACACCAAAGGGGAGACAGAGAATAAGTTAATACTGAGGATATCACTATCCTTGTTTAGAGATTCTTCAGTTGCTTTCACTTATCCCTTGGGCTTGCCATAATGGCCCTTGGGGGCCACTGTGAGGATATCTCCAGGTGTGGGTTGTGAGGAGATCTCAGGCCCATTGCCTAAGTAGTGGGCACCTTGTTCAATGCCTGAATTGTTTCTATATCTTTCAGTATTACCACCTATATAGCCTTCTAAGAGCTTCAGTCCCAACCAAGTTGGTCAAATATTTTTCCTACCTTCTTTTATGAAGAGAGAGTGATTTCACCAACTTTTTTTTTTTTTTTAGAATTTGATTACTTGATTTCTACTAATTGCAGAGAAAAACTATTATCTCACTCCTAAACTACTGCAAATCCCCATAATTTTTCTACATTAAACTCTTACCCCATTGAATCCATTTTCTCGGGAAAAGTAAATTGTTTATTTTTATTTTTATTTATTTATTTATTTTACAGAGAGGAAGGGAGAGAGATAGAGAGCTAGAAACATCGATGAGAGAGAAACATTGACTAGCTGCCTCTTGCACACCCCCTACTGGGGATGTGCCCGCAACCAATGCACATGCCCTTGACAGGAATCGAACCCAGGACCTTTCAGTCTGCAGACCGATGCTCTACCACTGAGCCAAACCGGTTTTGACGTAAATTGTTTTTTTTTTTTTTAAAGAATTGGTTTTAAAAGCAACATGACATTTGCAAATAATTAAATATGAAACATTATCAAAAAGCTATACAACTGAAGTCAACATTCTCCAGCCCTATTTCTCTTCTCCCTCATTCATATCTACCATGTTCAACGTGATAGCCACTGCCTATGGGTGACTACTGAGCGCTAAATATATGGCTAGTGGAGCTTATCAGCCCTAATCTGCTTTTCACTCTTAGGCTTCCCTGCATATTGGAGACGGGGCGGGGGGGGGGGGGAGGGTGGTTCTTAACACCATATTTAGACAATTGTACAATGCCCAGACCATGCTTCACAGAAAGAGCATCTAAGTGTGCCCTGGGGAAGAAAACTAGTAAGGGATAGGGTTTAACTCTGCTTCTACTCTTGTTCTAGAGTTTCTCTCTCCTTTTATAAATTCATTAGCTCTTCGACAGATCTGAGAAATTCCCAGAGAAAAGCCATGATTTCTGATAAGGGCAAAATAATATATAATAGATGTGTAAAGAGTATAGTATAGTTTTTAGCAATGCAGTAGATAGAACATTGTCCCCCTCGAATTCATGTCCACCTGGAACTTCAGAATGTGACCTTATTTGGGAAACAGAGTCTTTGTAAATGTAATTAAGGATGAAGATGAGATTACATTGGATCAGGATGATCCCTAAATACAATGACTTGTCTCCTTATAATAAGAGAAGACAGAGACATATTTAGAGAAGGCCTTGTGAATGAAGATAGAGGCAGAGATTAAAGTGATAAAGCTATAGGATCACCAAAGATTTCAGAGAGCCACTAATGCCTAGGAAGAGGCAAGGAAAGATTGTTCTCTAAAGCCTGCAGAGGGAGCTTAGCGCTGCCTATAACCTGATTTCAGACTTCTAGCCTCCAGAATGCTTGAAGAACACATTACTGCTGTAAATTTGTGGTAATTTGTTATAGGATACTAACACAGTCATCTAATTCCCTCCTCTGGAGTTCCAGATGCCACTATAACCCAACTTTCCACCTGCCAACCACCCTTCATTGTCTTCTGTCATTCTTTTCCTCTGGCTGCAGTTTAAATTATGATCTCCCCAGAATTCTGTCCTGGACCATTTTTTGTTTTGTTTTACATTCCCTGTGAAATATTATCCAATTTTACAGTTTTAAACTTCACTTCTCTGCTAATAACTCACAAACATAAAGCTCCAGTCAGACTTCTCACATGAGTTTACTTTTTATGTCTTACTAGATATAAAAACTGATGTCAAAAGACACATGTTCAAAGCTGAACTCATTTTTTTAATCCTCATCCAAGGATATGCCTACTGATCTTAGGCAATGGATGTGGGGGAGAGAGAGTAAGAAAGAGAGAGAGAGCATTATGCTAAGTGAAATAAGCCAGTCAGTGAAAGAAAAATACCACATGATCTCACTCATTTATGGATAATAAAAAAACATTATAAACTGATGAACAAAAATAGATACAGATGCGGAGAAGCATGGAACCGACTGCCAAACTACAGCGGGAAGTCTGGGGAAGGCTGTGGGGGTGGTTTAACAGATAAACTGAAGGAATTGTATGCATGCATATAAGCATAATCATGGACTCAAGACACTGGGAGGGAGGTGAGGGCATGTGACAAGGGATAGGGGAGGCTGGGGGAAGGTCAATTGGGGATAAAAGGAGACATATGTAATACTATTTGTAATACTTTAAGTAAGAGAGAGAGAGAGGAAAACATCAATTGGCTGCCTCTTATCTCACCCCAACCAGGGATGGAATCCACAACCTAGGTATGTTCCCTGACCAGGAATTGAACCCACAACCTCTCAGTGTACAGAACAACACTGCAACCAACTGAAACACACTGGTCAGGGCTGAACTCACTTTTTAAACCCCCTTCTCATACTTTATTTTCCTCTTTCATGTCTCTTTCACTCATCCTCTACTCCTTATCGATTCTCTTGTACTATATTTGGTCCAGTGACAAAAGTAAAAAACTTTCAGTTTTCCAAGAAACCCTCCTTGGCCTTACTGCTAACTACCAATATTTTAGGGAACCCTGCTTGCTTTATTATTTTAAGTTCTCCTGAATCAACTATTTTCCTATGTCAGATCTATATCAGTTTTTATTCTTATCTGTTGGGGTACTTTTCTAACTATCAATATCACTGGTCTCTAAACCATCCCACAATACTGCAGTTATCTAACATCCAACTATGACAGCATCACTCCCCTACTTAAAATCCTTCAAGGGTTCTCAATTGCCAAAAGGTTCAAACTCCTTAGAATAGCTCGGCCATGTTCATATCCCATTATTTCCCCAAGCTCCCAGCCTGGGCTTCAGAAACACTGAATAACCTGCCATTTTCTAAATATATGCTGTTCTTTCAAAAGTTCCCATGTTATAGCAAGACTCTGAATATTTAAGATACAAATAAAGAAGGAAGTAGTTATGATGTAATTAGTATTTTATATAAGATATAATCTAAGGAATGCATGTTAAATTACTAAAAGAAACTGTTAGGATTGAAATAACTAAATTCTCCAACATGTATACTTTTTAAGTATTTCCATAGCAGATGGACATAACTTTCAACAAGAAGCCAGGCTGAGGAGTAAAGAAAAAAATATTTTCATTTTCCCTTCAACCTTATTTTCTTCCTGGAAAACAGCTGGCTGTGTGTGTTTTTCAAGACCACATTCAGGTTATCTATATAAGGATTTAGTCAATAGTCCTCACACTTACTATAAATATTAGGATCTATAAGAATTTAGTCTGCTCCCTTAGCCAACTCAGTAAATCATCTTCATCCTTGATTTCTATAAGCACAGCTGCAAATCTATCCAGTTGTTCTCAAAGGAAACATCCAACAGACTATAGTCTGATGGAATTCTGGGAGAAATATTTAATATGTTCCAAGGAAAGTAAGTAGTGGCAAGAGATTTCATTTCAGTCACCCAGGTATAAAATGTTTCTTATCAACAATGTTGCCCCTGGTAAAAGACTCTTCTATAAGTTAAGTTCAACACTTCAATGGGTAATTATTATTTCATGGTTTTGGAATGTTCTCATCTAATTTGTTAGTGTCACATCTCACCACTCTTTATGAACGTTCAGATACCACCTCCTTGTAACCTTTCCTCTAATATCATGTCAGCACTCTTTTCATCACTCCATACTACTGATTAGCCTTATCACACATTTTTAGTAAAATCAAGGTTACACAATTCTCTAAGCACCTATGTTGTTCTACTTCATCCATCATTATTCCCATTCTAAAAATAAACTGATTTTCAACATCTCTCTAAGCCAGAAAAAAAAACCTGAAGAAATACTAGGATTCCTAGGATTCATACTCTTAAATCACGAGGAGATTTGACATTTTCCCTTAACTTTATAAAATTGCTTAAATCCCCACAGTATTAGAAAAATCAAAGCAGAACTCATAAAGGATGACATTTTCACTATACTTGAGTCTTTTGTTCCCATGCAAAAAGAAATCATTTTCCACTGAATCATGTGGTGAAAAAGTCACTGGTTAGCAAAGACCAACTCCCTTTGCCAATACCTTGAATTTTGATTATTTTTAAACACTGGGAGTGGGTGGGAGAGACTCAGTATAGGTATTAATCATGACTGATCTGACTACAAATAAATACTTGGCTGTTGTTATTGTTTTCTTCATAATTAACTCTGGACATATAACATGGTGCAAAGAAACAGGGACTTAAGTCTTCTGGGAAGAAAGAGCAAAGAAAATTAGCTCTATAAATAAAAACATTAACCACATATAAAGATTTTGTTTCTGTTTATTGTTCTTTTGTTAAAACAGGAGATATTTAATAAATGATTCATACAATTACCCTGAGACTAATAAATATCTACTACAATGCCAGCTCCTTGTTGCTTTATAACATCATATGATAATATATATTCGTTCATCAAATAAATTTTATGGGCCTGCAATTTTTTAGATCCTTTGTAGGCATATGTAAAGATACTGCTTAAATGGTAACGGAGTGAAGGTGTATGTGAAGGAGAGCCCTCAACAGAACAGACACAAAGTTTCTATAAATTCTTAAGTTTAGAGAAGAGTAAAAGTCATAATTTTACTTTGGGACACCTTTTGTAGGAGAAAAAAATGGGAAAGAAAAGTTGGGAGAAGGCGTGAAAAACTAGAATTGACTATATTTGTATGCATATGGTAGCATTTTTGTTGTTTGATGACATCAAAAAAGTGTTATTTGCTTTGCCTATAAAGGATCAAACCCTGTAAAGGCACAGAATCAGATTTGTTTGTGCAGAGAATTTTGACCCACTCAGAATGAAAGATTCCAGTACAGGACATTTTTATGCTCTGCCAGGAAATGAAGCAAACATGTGGGATACAGGATGAGTCAAGGTGGAAGGATAAATTTGAGTTCTTTTTCTTTCAAATGTTGGAATGCTGTTCTGTTAGGAGTTTATTTTCCTTTCCTTTTGAGTGGTAATACCAAGTTTTGACTGAGGTTAAAAAACAATGATCTAATCAATACAGAACTTTTTTTCCTTGTCTCTTGCAATACAGTTTCCTGTGGCAATAATCAAAGATGTACAATTCAGTGAGGATTCAGAGAAGTAAGGGACATTCTTTGGAAGCTGACTTGAAGACTGAAGAGAAAGATGCTCTTGAAATTAGCACTTTGATCCCCTGGTTTCACTACTGTGAATGACCAGCCATGTTTCCATCATTGTAGGACATTTCCTATTTTCCAACACTCTCTGAACACTCTACCACAAAACCTAGAATTGTTTTTTATTTGTATTAAGTCTGGAGCAGGGGAAGTTCACCCATCCCACATATCAAAGGAAAGACTCGATGTACTGGGCCCCGTGGAGTCATGTATAAAATGAGAAAAACTCTATAAGAAAAGATCATAGGGAATGATCCAGGAAGTGGACAAATATACAGTGAGGTACTTAAGATGACATAGACCCTTTTAGATACTTACAGGAATGTGAAAGATCTAGTAATAAGATCTAAAAAAGCAGAATAAAGAAGAATCCATGGTATTGCTGAGCACTTTGATTCTCAATCCTGAGAAGTTGGCTAGTGCTCCCTTTTCCCAATTTTATAAGTGGAAAAGCAAGAATATTTCAATGACTTTTGTTTCCCAACATTTCTCCTTTATGAAGAAGGAGCCAAGCCAACGGGGAGTTATTGAGTTGGTCCAATGATCTATTAGGTGGCAATCTATTTTTAGAGCCCTTTAAAGGTAACAGAGAATTCAAGGTCACCAAAAGCAGATTTGGTGGAACCACTCTCTTGGTCTCATGAAAAACAGAGCCTATAAAGTGGGCATGCCCAGAGGCCAGACCCAGGTATGAACTAATTTTCCAAGAGTGTTAGGGAGCAACTTAGGGAAGAATTGTGTCTGGATTTGGAGCCTCAGAGACTAGAACTCCAAATTTGTCCAAATTCTGGCAAAATGCAACTTCCTGTCTCTACAGGAAAGAAATTCTTTTAAGAGGGCTAATAAAATGAGCTCTTAATGAGGCCTCTCAGACATCAAATAGGCAGAATGAAAACACACTTTGATGAGGTAAGTGTAAAAGGTTCAGAAACAACTCCCCACCCCCAAAAGAGTTTTCTTTGAAAGCCACGTGAGCTGAAAATTTAAGGATATACCATACTTTGCAAAGCTAAGATATCTGGAATAAGACTTTGAAGATATCGAAGAATTAATGGGTGCCCAACTAGGAACCAACCAGAAGTCACTGTGCTTTGTGTCATCCACTACTGCTTCTCAGATTTTAGAGTTTTAACCTTATCCACCATCACACCCCATTTTCTTCAGTAAGCTTCAATTTTAAAAAGAACCCTTTTAAAACACCTCTCTAATGAAAGAATGATTGTGAGCAACATTTTAAGTCATAAAATTGGTGGTGTCACATATTCCTTTTGAATCTCCCATACTAGTCTGTATACAGACAATTACCCATTCAGAAGTCATGACTCTAAGTTAGGAACTATGCATTTAACATCATTAAAGCAGATTTCATCTCAATATTAGAAAGCATTTCTGCCAAACAGAGCTATTTTTTAGGGAAATGAAAGGAAAGTTGTTTTAGAAGGTATTGTTTCAGCCCTGGAACTAAATACCTAAAAAGTAGGCCTACATCAATATGACATATGGTAAGATATTCAAATATATTAAAAATTGTATTTGACAATCTCTAAATTCCTTCCTAAGTTGTGATTTTACCATAAATAAATTAAGATATAGCAGATCACTTTTAATAGGTAATAACAAGGAAGGTAATAACTCCTCAGGAAGGCATTTAAATATTAGTGTGGTCTTTGTACAACAGCAGTAATGAGATCAAGGGATCAGTTTCTATTACATAGAACTTCTACCTGGTCTAGTCCTTCAAATAGTAAATAAATTCCATCCCAAGTAAATACTCTACTTTGGAAAAACCCAAAGTTCCTTTTTTATACCTTCAATTTGATTGTGGCTTGAAGATTGTCTGATCTCTAAAGTCACTTTTAAAGTGCAGATACTCTTCAATATAAGGTGACAGGGGAAGATTTGACTTTGGATGGTGCAATGTAGTGATCTACTAACATAGAAACCTGAAACCTATATGATCATGTTAAAGATGAGGAAACAAAGTAAAACAAAACAAAAAATAGATGAAATGCAGATATTCCTTGAAGGCATCAAAGACGACGTTTACCATTGGCTGTTCTTATCGTGGACCTGGAGATGTTTAAATGAGCCTGTAGAGCAGGGTTTCTCAACCTTGGCCCTGTTGGCATTTGTTGTGAATTAAAGAATGTTTAGCAGCATTCCTAGCCATTACTCACTAGGTGCTAATAGCCCACCAATCAGCCATGACAAACACAAATGTCTTCAGACATTGAAAATGTTCAGTGGGCAAATTTTTCCTGATTGAGAATCACTGCTGCTGTCAAGAGTTAAATGATGGGGTGGAGGGGAGGAGAAGGTAGAAATATGGCAGAGGAAGGATTGTGATCAGGGAAGGAAGAACATCCAAGAAACCCTTTCAGCTATCTCAGACACTACTTGGTGTTTGTATCAGTCACAGTTTTACCAGAAATATAGAACCAGTAAGAAATAAATGATGATGATGATGATGATGATGAAGATAGATATAGATAGATAGATAGATAGATAGATGATATTATATAAAACTAGAGGCCTGGTGCATGAAATTCATGCACTGAGGGGGGGGGGACAGGTGTCCTTCAGCCCAGCCTGTACCATCTCCAATCTGGGAATCCTCAAGGGATATCCAACTGCCCATCTAGGCCTGATCCTGGATAGTCAGACATCCCTCTCACAATCCAGGACTGCTGGCTCCCAACCACTTGCCTGGCTGCCTGCCTGATTGCCCCTAATCACTTCTGCCTGCCAACCTTTTCAACCCCTAACCACTCCCATGCCAGCCTAATCAACACCTAACTGCTCCCTTGGTGTCAGATTGCCCCCAACTGCCCTCCCCTGCAGGCTGGGTCCCCCCAACTGCCCTCCCCTGCAGGCCTTATCAACCTCAAGTGCCCTCCCCTGCAGGCCTCGTTGCCCCAACTGCCTCCTCCCACTCCACTAGCCCAGTTACCCCTAACTTCCCTCCCTTGCCAGCCTGATACCCACAACTGCCCTCCTCTGCTGGCCATCTTGTGGCAGCCATTTGGTGTCCACATGGAGGTGGCCATCTTCGTGTATTGGAGTGACAGCCAATTTGCATACTACCTCTTTATTAGATAGGATATGTAACACTATATAAACATTTATGTACATATTTTATAAAATTCATATAAATCAAGGAAATGGCTTACATGTTACATGATTGTCGCTATACTTCACATGATTGTGGGGGCTGGGTGGAAGTATGAAACCCCTAGTCCAGGCTGGAGCTCTTCCTGAGCCAAAGATGCAATTCATGGTTGGAATTTCTTTTTTCAGTTCTGCTCTTAAATCTCTTCAACTGATTGAATTGTGCTCAGCAAATTATCTAGTGCAGACTCCTTTACATCTCCTGAGATAATTGTAGATGTTAGTCACAAAATACTTCCATAGTAACATCTAGATTAGTGTTTGATTGAATAACCGGGGACTACAGCTATAGATATAAAACTGACCATCCCAGTGTTCCAGAGCCATTCTTCAGGCTCTGATGCTTTGTTCACAACTACATTTTCTATTCATCCCATTGCAACTATGCAGTAGGCCCTGCATATTCATGGGTGATGCTCCTGGCATGCATTTCATGGCAGGGTTCTGCCATGGTCAGGGACAAGGTCCAAACCCCTCGTAAGCCTTTTTCATGGACTTAAGACTCTCTTCAAAAGGATCTGAAGAAACATTTTCCAAAAAAATATAAATGGCCAGTAAGTGCATGAAAAGAGACTGAAATCATTAGCCAACAGAGAAATGCAAATATAAACCACATTGAGATATCACTTCATACCCACTAGGATGACTATAATAAAAAAGACAGATAATAACAAGTGTTAGCAATCATGTGAAGAAATGTTAACTCTCATATACCATATACTCCTGGTAGAAATGTAAAATGGTGCAAAATGTGATATACTTACTTAATGGAATATTATTTGATCATAAAAAAGAATGACATACTGACACATACATAGATAAACATTATGCTAGTGATAGAAGCAAGTCACAAATTGTACCACATGTTGTATGATATCATATAGTGTGTGATTTCATTTTTATGAATTGTCTAGAATAGGCAAATCCATAAGGACAGAAAGTAGATAAGTGGTTGCCAGAGGCTGGAGTGGTTCCAAGAGAAATAGGAAATGAATGCTAATAGGTATGTGGTTTCTTTGTAGGATGATGAAATGTTCTAAATTGATTGTGGTAATGGTTGCACAACTATGAGTACACTAAAAAACAGTGAATCTTAAATGGGTGATTTGTATGGTATGTAAATTATATTTCAATAAAGCTATTGTCTTTTTAAAAAAAAAACAAAAACAAATAAAGGAGTATATTTGGAAATCCTGGCAAACAGAAGAGTTTGACAGACCTGTTGGGGCAGGGCCCTCTGATCAGACTGATGATTAGTCCATGTCCAAGGCCTTTGCTGGCTTAAAACTTTTTGGGAAGCAGGAAAGGAGGCAGCAGATGTTTCTCTGCTGCTTATTCATGACCAAACTGAAAGAAGGAAACTGTTCCCGTAGCAGAGAGCACCACTCCAGAGTCTCACTTCCTGGGCCACTCGCTGCTGACAGTTGTATAGTCTGCCACCTGAAGCAGGCTGATGAGGGTGGAACCCATCCAAGAGAAATCTCAGAAGCTTGCCTAGACAGAATATTTGCTCAGAGACTGCTCTTTTACCTCAGGGCCTTAAGCATTTTGATTTATTTAGTAATAGTTTATCTTTGATGATGTACAAATGCATGACTCAGTTTTGTGGCTTTTAGCACCTCAATGCTGGGAACTTACTAAAGCCTATTGTACTTATTCCAGAGACAGCCCTGGACCTCTGCCCAACCTCCCTCCTTCTTCCTGGCTCCCTAATAGGGAATTTCTTGTACGTTGGTCTCAAAGGAGAGGTACTGAGATGCCGTCATTTTCACTACTATAGCTGGGGTTCTTCCAGGGCTTTCTCGTCTTTTGTATCTCTTATTAAAATACAAATATTAATTATCAGATAAGAGCATTAGCTAGGGTTTCCAGGAATAGAAAATAGGCTTATAAAGATAATCCAATTTTTTTCCAACTCGACCTTACTAAGAGCAGAGTGAGGATAATGGATTTTTCCAGAAGGAATGCCTCAAGTAGTTGCCAGACACCTTGTTAGGGTCTGGCCTTCAGAGCTTTGGGTCCAGAGCCTCATGCAAATTGAATGCCCTTTGTCCACTAGCCTATAGGCACAAATAATTCATGTTGGCCTTATAACTCGAATTCTGCAGGCTTATTGTCTTCATTCATATAACTATACAAACTTGGTCCTTAAAAAGTACCTCCACAATATTTCTGGGCTTCCCCAGGGAAACCTCACACGTGGTCAAGCAGGCCCTCCACCTGCTGCTGCCTCCACTGGGCCTCTGCTCAAACCTCCTGACTCAGCTGACCAATTGCTGCACACACTGAGTTCTCACTCTGGCTTCCATCAACACACCTGCAGAAGAATGCCGGCCAGCCCTGAGGCTGTTTCCCACTGCTCAAGCACCAGCAGAGCCCTGTATTCCCTTCAGTCCTTACATTGGCCCATATAAAAATATTTTTATAGCCCTTCCTAGTGGTGTTCTAACACCATTCTCCCAATCCTGTGAGGTGCCAGGACATATCTCTCCCACTTTTCTCTCTCACTGACCTCCCAAGTATCTATACAAAAACTTTCTTATAGGTATTTCTGGCAAAGAAAAACCCCAAACCCAATTCAAATCCAACAATTCCAAGTATTAGTCAGATGTCCCTACAAAATTATCCATATTCTTCAGACTAAGCCAGTCATTTTATACCTGAGTTTGATTGGTGTTTATCAAATCCAAGGACATTTGAGTATAAAAAAGCCATATTTTCAATTTATTAGTTTACATGAAAAAAGTATTACTTAATAGAAAAAGGAACATTGGTGGCCAATTTTTTTTTATCTTCACCCAAAAATATCTTATGTTAATTGATTTTTAGAGAGACTAAAGGAAAGAGAAAGAAACATCAATGTGAGACACATAGATTGATTGCCTTCCATAAACACTCTGACAGGGGATGGAACCTGCAACCTTAGGTATATGCCCTGGCCACGAAACAAACCCACAATCTTTTGATGTATGGGTTGATGCTCAAACCAACTGAGCCACTTGACTAGGGCAGTGGCCAAGCTTTTGAAGAATTACCAGTGAAAGGAGTAAGAATATCCACTATCAAAAAATTATAGCAGCCTTTTTCTAGGAAGATAAATTAGATTTTTCAGCCAAGCATTTACAAAATGGAAGTGCAGATCTCATTCTATAAACTTGGTTTACTAACCTCAGTTGCAAAGTAATTCTCAAATTTTACTGTTCCTTAGTGTTCCACTTCTCTTAAATCATAACCTTTCCTGGGTTTTGGACTTGGAATAAAGAGTAGTTGAGCATTTACCCAATGAAACTTTAATAATCCCTTATTTATTAAGATCAGTCTGACTGTAGATTATTGTGTAGTAAGACTTTATAGAAGTTGCCACTTTTATCTATATTTATATAGCAGGATGTTAAAATGAGACTTCTTTGTTTCCCAGCTTTTTAGATGACATAAAGGCCAAGAATGATGAAAGAAATACTCCCTCTCCCCAAGTTGAGAGTCATAACAAGTTAAGAGATTATAAAATCATTTCTGTGAACAATAGCCCATCACCCATCTCTCAGCTACATGAGAGAATCTGAAGACGTAAGTAGAGAAGAATCTCATGGGGGAGATTTACGCAGTACTATGATGTCTATCCTTCCACCCCCGTGTGGATAGGAAGGAGAGTTCTCCTCCTCAAGTTGACTGAAGGGAATCTTGAAGAGAACTAGATGTAGAGCTTGATATGCTCCCCTTGGAGTTTGAGAACATAGGAACTGCATCCAACTCTAACTTGGGAGCATCTATAAGTGAGAGGCTATGGCTGTGGCTGTGGCTGTTACCTTGCATGGTAACAGAAGTGGCTGCCATGGGAATAGGCTGTCATTCCAGTTTGATAACATCCATGTGCCAGATCTGAATTCTGAGAAGGAGAGCAAAATTTGATAACATTGAGAGAGACCAAAAAGTTTGTGCAGATGGTGAAGTTACCCAAACAGAGCAGGAAAGGTCGGAAACCAGGAATAGAGAGTAGCTTATAAATAACCAGTGCAGGAGCGAACTGTGGCTAAAGAGTCTCATGATGAGATAAGGTCTTCATAAAATCTACATATACCAATAAGAGAGACAAACTTAGACATCTGCAAAGTGGAAGTTACCAGAAAAGCTAAGGAACATGTCCAATATGTTTAATATGGGGTAGGAAGAACAAGTTGAGAGAACAGTAGGAATAGAGGAATAAATAATAATGAGAAATAATAACAGTCAAATTATTTTAGCATTATAGTGGTTATTATCTTTAAAAAGCTTTACGTATATTAATCCATATATGCTTTCTATTTGGTCTCTGCCAGTGTTCTATAAACCAGTTACACTTACCTTTCCTATTGTTTCCATAGCTAACAAATATATAATAAGTACCTATCATGTGCTACTTAATGCTTAAAATATAGTGCTGAACAATATATTGTAATGAGAGGGGTAAAATCCACATAGACAAATAACAAATTGTGGTAAGTGTTGTAAGGCAACTAGCACAGTGGTGCAATAAAGGAATCAGAGAAAGTCATTTCATGCCATTGTCTAAACAAACTTGTGAACATCAATGTGTGATTAGCCACTGCATTCCATGTTAGGAAGGGAGCTATCAGTCACAGAACTCATCTGGGCCAAAAGATTCTGTTATCATATGTGTTAACATACCCGAAAGCCCATCTTCCAACCTCACATTGGTCAACCACAGTGGACCACTCTTTCATGTTCAGTTTTTATTTATCCACTGGGACTGAATCTAGGTATGAACTTCAACATTATGCTCTTTTTATCAATTGAAATGCTAAGAGGATCACAAGCTTTCAACTACTTCTTGTAATGAGAGGCTAGGCTGGGCATACAAATCTATCATTCTCCATGACCCCAAAACCTATTTAGAATATGAATCACAGAAATCTTGCTAAATAGCAAGAGTCTTAGGTTTACTTTATTCCCTTGTTCTTGTCAGGTTATTTGTATCAAAATCCACTGGAGGAGCCTCAAGGGTAGACACTGCTTGTGAGGACTTGAAGACCTGCTGTTATTCCCTCTGTTTTTTCTTGGCTCGCATGGCCAATGTCCCTCTACCTATTCATTTCATTATTTTTTTCTACACTGCCACTTCCTCTGTTTACTCGTATCTTCTGCTGGCTGATATCTTTGACTTATTATCTAAACTGTGGACTGACTATTCCAAAGACTCCTCATATCCTTTAGGCTTCAGTTCTCACTCCTAATTACTGGTTTTGTGTTATTGATTCTTTAATGTGCCATCATTTTAGAGAAGGAGAAGGAAATATGATCATACCAACGATCTATGTAGATAGTATGACATCCTGATTTCAGGTATGTAACATACCACAAGGGAGATGTGCACCTTAGAATAAAATAAGTAGAGTGATTTGTAATTTGGGCAGCAGTAAATGAGGGCTGCTCATTTCTGCATCAACCAGATTACAAAGTACTGCCCTGACTCACCCTCATCCAATATCTTCGGGCTGCATCCTGAGACTGAATAACACTAAGCACACTGGCCTGGCCTGCTGTTCCGGCAACACTGTGACATGGCAGCACTCCTGAAAGATTCTGGGAGAAGGAAAGAGTCAACTTGCCAGAGTCACGAAGAAAGAAGTATGGTCAACCCCCATTGTCATGCACTTTAGTATTTTTTTTTCTATCTTACCAGTATGGTGCTCATTCCACACTATAAAATTATAGCCATATTACTACATAGGAAATATGTCCACATTTGGTCAGTTCTTATCCCTTAGGTCATTTGTTTAGCCTACCGTCTTTGAAGCCTAAGCTAGTAGGATAAAAAAGAAGCATGAATGATTCATACCAGACTTTTAAAAAATGTCGGAGGAACACTGAACTCTCTCTAAATTGCAAAGTCAAGTAACACTCATGTTATTTTTCAAGCATGGATTTGGCCTTAGAAGACCCGAGAGTGTAAAAGTGGGAGAGATTCAGAAGGTCTTTTCTCTGCTTCCTTTCAATGAGCAATTCTCATTTTCCTTTAGAAAAAAAAATCATTCCTCAGACTGTCAAGAGGCTGCTGGCAGATATAGTTTATATTAAACAGATGGTTGGCCTATAATTAAATGCTTGTCCATGGCTAGGCCCAGTGCATTATGAATGCTGTGGGAGGATATACCAGTAGTTAATGAGTGTGGACCATTTCCAGGATGAGAGTCAAGAAAGTAAGTGTTACGTGGGATTTCTCATGAGATCACTAGGGAGATGAATAGCATCTGACCTATTGATTGTTGACAAAACTCAATGGAAAGGAATGCTGAATTAGTCAAACACTAGTGGGTTGAGAAATAGAGAAATTCTTTGCATGGGTAAGCAGGATTTATAAACACCAAAGTGTATGTTTAGATTAATACAGAGAACACAAACTTTGAAATGGATTAATACTGGTGTCTGCATATGCATACAGCTTCAATGTAATTTAATTTTTAAAGTAAATTTGGAATATTATGGACATGGGTTTCTTTCTATTTATGTGCCACCAAACATCTCATATGTACAACTAAATACTTCCTTTTCCATCTCAAAGGTTAGAAACATTTAGAAACAGCTTCAAAATGTTGACTATAGAGCAATCTTCAGGTACCATAGACCTAAATATTGTTGCTATATTAGTAATTTTTATATTAGTTATATTTGCTGTTATATTGTAGCAATTAAGAAGAATAAAGATTCCCACAGGTTGAAGTTATGAGAGGATATGAGTAGAACCCAGAGCTTGTGTCCTAGTTTCAGGCCCTTGATAAACTATAACATAATAGCTGTCACTTCTATAAATTAGGGTACAAGTCTGTGTATAGAATATATAAATAGTGAATACAAAAGTTACTTTTGTAGCAGAGGGCCTAAAATTAACTGCGTGGCTAATTTTAAATGTTTCCATATGTTTAAAATGAGAAATCAGGGGTGAGATCCGATTTGTCCAAAGTGTTATGGCCAGCCTTAAGAGTCCGGCGAATGGTCTGCCCTCAACTTGGCCAAGTGAGAAATGGTCCAGTCCCCTTCAATGGCCAGAAGGGCAGCTGTGAGCCAGCCTATCCTCTGGTCTGTAGACAGCAGCTTGTTTGGCTTAGAGAAGCCCTTTGCCCAGGCAATATGCCTCTTTGCCTATCTTTATAGGACCCCTTTCTCAATCATGTGGGTTAAATAAAGCTGCTGATAAAAGTTTGCATCAAATGCAAAAGTGATTTTTAACTACATGTTTCTATTAGGGATGTTTGTCCTAACCCTTCCACTCGGTAGTGAACAACTATACTGAAGACAAAAAAAAAAAAAAAATCCAGTGAGATTTGGAATAATACCTGAATGGGAGGGAAAGACAACACACGGTGATAGCTCTAAACTAGGCAGGATGGCCCATAAACACTTTTTGAAACATGTGCTTGACCAATGAAAACCAAAGAGGGGAGAATCTCCAAGTTAACTGCAGCATACTGCTCTCCTGTTCACCTTTCTCTCTTATTTACACCAAATCGTATGCCAAATCAAAACAGCAGTCAATTTGTTTTTTAAAATCTGCTTTGGAAAAAAAAATCCACATAACTGAGCTGGTTAAAAAGTCTAAATCACTCCCACTATCCCCGGCAGTCATGCCAAAGTGTTACTATAGAGTGCTTTCTGGGAGGTCTACAGCAGGCACTATGTGGCTAAGTGGAGGGGCTGCTTTCAGTCTAGGACGCAGGACTGGTCCTAAAAAAATGAGATGTGACGTAAGCAACAGAGGGGGTTAACATGCTTTTGGAGGAGCCAAGCCCTGGAAATGTCCCTAGGACAGAGGGACCCTAATATAGCCCAAGGTCCAGGGACTCTGAAAGCAAAGCAAACACCCAATCACAGTGTCCTTTGAGGACTTCAACTTGGAAAGTAAGCCAAGCTTTGGCCAGTCAAACACACTTGGGACATGATATTTATATACAGCTATTTCTATAATTGGAATCAATCAGACATGAGTATTCTAGTTTAGGCCAGTTTCTGTCCCCTCAGGCACACACTGCTATCACACATATTTATGTATCCTGTATGGTGTGTGTGTGTGTGTGTGTGTGTGTGTGTGTGTGTGTGTGTGAGAGAGAGAGAGAGAGAGAGAGAGAGAGAGAGAGAGAGAGAGAAAGGAGGGAGGGGGAGCCTAGGGGAGGGGGAAGAGATGGAAGTGTGAGATAGTAGTATATGGACAAAAAAACCATTCTGATTTTTCTTTCCAACATTTCAGTACATCTTCTTAAGGATCCATTCATTAATTCCTGAACCCTTAGGATTGGTGTTTGGATGATTGCATAAGAAATCTCTCCGGCAACAAGTTAAAATAGATATTTTCAGGTCCTACCTGAATGTTCAGAGTTGGTATGGTAGGTTACATCCTGGAAATATGTATTTTTAAGATCTCCCTTGGTGATACTGATGCCATTGCCTCCCCACCCCACTCCCATATATGCCAAACAAACTGTCAAATTACAGTGGGAAGGTTGGGGGCAGGGAGGTAAGAGATCAACCAAAGGACCTGCATGCATGCATATAAGCATAACCAACGGACCAAAGACACTGGGGAGTGAGGGCATGTATAAGTCTCTTCTTTTAGACTTTTTCTCTTGATTATTTTTTTTCAGGAGACTGTGCTTCTAACTGGCCTAGGCATTTATTTTAAGATATTGTAAAGAGTCTTGACTGACTATATACAATAAATGCTAATGGTTTTACATAAGCAGAGACAATGCTGAATAGACAGCCATCCACCTGGCATTCTTTCTACCAATTACTATTGTTTTGTTTTTACTAAGTACCCCCATGTCATTTCATAGTGTGAACTTTCTATTTACCTTTGGTCCTAATGGCCTTTCATAGTAGCTTAGGTATATAAGATTTTTTTTGTTTTATTTTTAATTTTTAAAAAAGTATCCTTAATTGTGGAAAGTATCACAGATGTCCCTCTCCCCCCTGCCCAATCCTTCTCCACTCCTAGATGTACGAGTAGTAAAAAAAGCCTTTTAAAGAATTGTAACAGTTTTAAAGACAAACAGATACAGTTCTTGGGCTCTCCGGGTTCCTCTTGGCATGCTTGGCTCATGGCTCACTCTTGGCCTCCTCGCATTCTCCTGTGTGACCCAGAGGCATGTACACCTCAGACACAATGGACTAATGGACTGTAACTAGCCTGATGCTGTACTGGACCTAGCTTCAATCTGGGAAGGAAACTCTGGACACTGATGGCTTTGCTTCCATCTTTACAAAAAGCCAAGCTATAGTTCTTCCATGACTGAATTAAGGGAAACAAGACTTTGGAAATCCAGGGATTTAATTACATTCAAGTAAAAATCACACTTTGTCCCATTAAAAAAAGAATAGAAAACATTAAAAAAGAATCCATCATATCAAGTCCATCAATATATACATATATCTCATAGCTTACTAGTTCATTGTAGAGTCATTACAGAACCAAACATCATAAGGGAAATCTCCAGAGAATAATGAAAACAAAAAAAAGTAGTGATATAAACAGTAAGAAACCAAAAAGACATATGAAAATAATTCATACGAAAGCAGATGGGGCAGCCTGCAGTTATACACAAGTGACTGAGAAGTTTTAGAAATGAATTATGATCTTCCTAAAAGATGTTTTGGTGTGAAATAATTTATAATTGAGTAATGCACCTGATTAATCTCTCATTTGCTTCTGGAGAGATAGCATCCCAACTGTTAATTTTTTCTTTCCATTCTATATGTTTTTAACTACTATCCCCAAATCCAGTGTCTGTGTGTGTGTGTGTGTGTGTGTGTGTGTGTGTGTGTGTGTATGAAAGAGAAAAAGAGAAAGAGAGAGAGAGAGAGAGAGAGAGAGAGAGAGAGAGAGAGAGAGAGAGAGAAGGTGACCTGACTTGGGGTGGTAACACACACAATACAACATTCAGAAAAAAATAAGACAATGTTATTTCTCATCCTACTAACCATAAAGAAAAAAAGAAGAGCTTACTAAATTGCTAATAACAGGTGTTTTCTACAAAAAGTAGAAGGGGCCCTGAAAGTAGGAGGAGCGACATTGGGAAATGGGGAGAGGGGGTGAAGAAGAAAGAAAGAAATGATAGGCATTAGAAAACAGAAGTGGTGAAGATTAGAAAAGAGGCTCAGACCACAGATACTTTAACAATGTTGGGACCAGACATAGGAGACAGTAAATGACTTTCACAGCAGGGGACTGAAAAAATTAAATTCTACTCTTGAGATGCAAGCCACAACTCAGTAGTACCTTTGTGTGTCATTCTAAAAGTTTGGTTAAATTAGAAATGGGATTGAGGAATACAATGATTAGGAATGGGATTTAAGGTAGATTTATAATTCAAAGAAAGGGCTTACATCTATATTCTCTAGATTATTAAGTTTTAACACAGTATAACAACTCCAAACAAGTTAGCTAAATATATTGCACAGTAAGTATTTAAAAGATGGGATCTATATGAATAAGTCCTAGAGATCTAGCTTATTGCCTATAGTTTATCAATACTGTGTTAGATACTTCAAAAATGTCTAAGAGATCTTAAGCATTATTTTCACACAAAAATATTAATAGTTAAGAGAGTGTGAGGAAATGGATATTTTTATAACATAGATTGTAGTGATAGTTTCATGGGTGCATATTTAACACATTAAGTTGTATATATTAAATATATACATTACAATATATACAAATATATACAATACACATGCCACAGATATAACCCTTGAGTCTTCTGTTCTATGCTTATCTGGAATTCTGGAAGGACTAAATTAAAAGATGGTCTCATGAATAGCTTTTTGCATGTCAATTGTACTTATTAAAGTGGCTTAAAATAAAAAAAAATTAAAATCATGATCTATAGAATGTGACTTTACAAAAATGGAAGAGATCTTGATGTTTGCTGGCCATCTGATTATCTCTTTATTTTAAAGCCATGTCTTTAAGGCATGAATCTACAAAATGTATAGACTTAAAAAAAAACTTTTATTGAATGTATTGAAGTGACATTGGTTAATTAAATTATATATGTGTCAGATGTATAATTCTATAATATACCACCTGAATATTATATTGTTTGTTCACCACCCCAAGTCAAGTCTCCTTCCATCATGATTAATTCTCTTTATACCTTATTCTCTTCTTAAAAATACTCCTACATTACAATACACATGCCACAGATATAGCCCTTGAGTCTTCTGTTCCATGCTTATCTGGAATTCTAGAAGGACTAAATTAAAAGATGGTGTCATGAACCAGTAAATGCTGTAATCCCAAACTATGTGATGATATCTCATTTGGTTAGGTTGAGGTTTTAGTGAATTTATCTGTTAGTAATTCAGTGGTTGTAGGTTTTAGTCCATATTTTAAAATTTAGAAAACTCTCAAAATTATGTGAGTTCTATTTTTAAATTTTCTCTCTTCTCATCCTCTTCCTCCTCCAACTCCTCCCCTCCTCCTCCTTTTCCTCTTCCTCTTCCTCCTCCTCCTCCTTCTTCTAACTACCTATTACTTAAACTAGGGTGCATTTACTGTTATTAATATATATGACAGTTATTTCAGCAGTGTTGCTATATGTGCCAATGGAGATCAATCATAGTTTGCAATATCCTTGGATTATTTAGTGTCTTGTATTAACCCACCTGACTTTTGCCCTTGAAATTTAGTTTTTAATGTATCTGTGTTCCCTAATCATCACCATATAATCAAGACAAGACATTGATAGATAGTGCTTTGATGGGGAAGTAGCATGTAAATCTTAAGGGAGTGTGTAAGATATTTCTAAAGAATAAGAATGTTATTACAGAAAATAACACAATAATTATTCTTCCAACTGTCTCAAGTAATAAGGCAGTGATGAAAGAAACAATATGCTAATTGTATAGGAGGAACTAGAGAAATTACCTGCTATCATTTGCAACATCAGTCGGCTTAATTAGATTACATGACTTCTTGTGAAGGGAAGAAATTAAGATTATAAAAGAAATAAAATATGTATTAGGTATGGAAAAGGTGGTATAGAGAAACTTCCTAGGAATCCCAGATATGTACTATCAGGCTGCCACCATATTATATTGGTCAAGTCACATGTGATTATAATAAAAGCAAATAGTAACAAGAATAGCATTACTATAGAAAAAAATGTATTGAGCATGCATAATGTGTCAGGCAGGATGTTATTTGCTTTATATATATTATAATTTAATCCTTATAACAACTTATGAATCCTGAGAAAGTAAACACCTACTAAGAAGGGCTCCTGGTGGCAAAACTGGCTAAAAATTAAAAAAAACAAAAAAACAAACAAAACACAGAGCCTCGCAGCCATTTCTACATTGGGCCCTCTCATATAAACTGCATGTTAGGGAGAATCCTGCACTGAACTGCCTGCCTGCACTGTGTCTCTGCCATCTGAGCCAGCCCTTATAAAGGAGTTCCTGTTATTGTGTTCAACCAACAATACTGAGTCTTTCCCCATCCAATTGGAGCTGCACAGTTCTAAACCAAAGTAGCTCTATTCTGACCAATCAGGACAGTGTCTTTTGGACCAAACAATCAGGATTTGGAGTTCTCATTTGCATGAAGACAGACCAATCAGGCACTAGTGGCAGGTACTTCTGCATATATAAGCCAGCTCCCCCCTGGCTCTGAGAGTGCACTTTCCCTTTCCACCAAAGACTGCCTCTCCCTGGCTTATACTAAAACACAGAAGATGACTTCCTGGAGTACAGCACAGCACACTAGTGCAGGCCTGAGCAGGCTGGCCCAGAATGAAGCAGACCAGAGCAGAGCAGACCAACCCAGAGCAGATCAGGGCAGAGCAGAGCAGAACATGGAGGAGCAGAGCCATCTAGATGAGAGAGGCGAGAGAGGCCTGGCCATGGGCTACAGCCTGCTGCATCACAATTGACCTGTTTTGCACTGAATAAAGTTTCCTCCTTCACAGCACCTCAGACTGGGAATCCCTGTTGGTGTTAAAATGGTACCAACACCGTCTAATGACAAACCCTAGAGGCAGATATGATCATTATGCCATTTTTACAAATGGGGAAATTGAGGCTTTGTAGAGGACTGGGTAATGTGACCTTTCAATAATAAGGGATGCAGCCAGTTGAACCCAGGACTGGTGGACTCCTCAAGCCAGGGTATTAGTCATCAGACTCTTCTACATTTATATAAGAGCATGTACCAGACAGTTTGCCAAGGTGATTAAAATAGATTTTAAAATGAAAAATATTACATAAAAGTACAGAATATATTGAAAATAGCTTCTCTTAATTCTTTGTCTTTATATAAGTTTATTCTCTGGGTAGAAGTGGGTGAGAGAATTTGCACTGATTTTGAAGAACTAATAAAGTCACTTCAAAAAGTTTCAGTCATTTCATGCCATGCACTGCAATGAATCACTCATCTTCATTTCTGACATTGAGTTTACATTTACTTCATATGTTTAAATGCATCTTCTTCTGAGTTACCTGTCACTCCATTTACACAAAATGCAAAGCTATAAATATGAAGACCAATGGTACTAGACTTTTTTTTAGCAGAAGAAACTTAATTTTATCATGGAATAGTATGGACTAATAGGTCAACAGTTATATAAAATGACTCCTTCCAGATAGAGATGAAAACTTAGGGGAGAAATTATAGTATGGATTTTTTATACCTACCATTTATACATTTAACAGGAATTAATTTTTCTGCATTAATGAGAAATATGGAGATGATTCAAGTGTGCTGCTCTCATTACACATGAACTCATAGAACATAGACAGTGCAATATCCCAAGTGCAGATTAACCATGGTGATATTCTTCTACATCACATTCATCAGCTACGGAGGAATTTTTTCAAGGAATTTTTCTTACAAAAAATTGGCACTCATTTGGCTATGTGTTCTGAAGACTCAATAGAGTCATACAGTAATGAGCTCTTTAAGAAGAATAACTGTGTTTACTTTGTCTCTATATGTTTTGATTTGTGCATTCATGTTTGATTTAATGCATAAACAAATGGTAAGAGTAAATAAACACTCAAGAAGTATCAACCTCACATTCCTACCCCTATGCACATTAAATCCACATATATCTGTATTCTGACTTAGTAGGTCCAGGCTGTGAAACTATGTATTTGAAATCTTCCTGGATGCTCCAAATTATGGGCAGGTAGAGAACAATTGCAGTATTATAACTCAGAAATAGGAAAGGCACATTGCTGGTGGGGAAAAAAAAACTGTTATTAACTTGTTCTTCAGTTTTATGTTTATATAAATGTATAATTTGTATGCATATATACACATATACAGTTCATGCTTTTATTTCTAATCCCATCTCATTCCAAGAGAATTTAAAAGCTAATAGGATGTTGTACACAATATCAGGTTAAGAAAGTGAGATTTAAAGAACAAAAGAAACACACCGCCAGTCAGGACCAAGGCTGAAAGGGTGTGCTGGCTTGGACGAGTTTGATATGTCACACAACAGAGAACCCATGGGTCAGTGCTGGTGTTCATTCACCTCTGCAGTGATTCAGGGTAAGGTAAGCTCAGAGTTGATTTTTCTCTGCTCATAGTTTATTATTGCATTTCTTTTCCCTCACCTGTGTTCTTTCAGCCAGCAATGCTTTAATGAAAGAGAAAATATTTTTATTATTGATGATTCTTTCCAAAAAGTCCTCTCCTACCTAGCTTATTCATCTAATTAATATCAACACTTTAACAAAATAGCATACTCTCCATTTGTCATTTAAGCATAAAGCTGTGAATGATTAAAGATATTTCTAGTGATTAAAAAAATGCAGATTCTATTGAATTGAGTGGAGATGTTAATCAGAAAGGCAGACAATAATCCCCAGGGAAGACACGTTCACCTTGGCACCCTGAGGCTCCTGAAAATGAAGCCAAGCTCGCAGCTCAATGGATTGGGTGTCTTGTGAAATTAGAGTGGAGATGCCTGGGGAAGTTCAGGCAGAACAAGAGAGCAGAGAATGCAAAGTCTTTCAAAGTCTGAACCTCCAAACTGAAGGAATCAAATTGTAGGTCACTGGTTCACCTTCTGTGTATGACCTTAAACAGCCCCGTCTGAATTCAGGATGAAATGGGACACTTGTGGGTCTCCCCAGGTGGGGTTTCCTTTCACAGTCCCCACTCAGCTGCCCTGCAGGCACCGCACAGCTGCCATTTCCAAACATGCCCCTGGATCCACTGCCTACTTTGATAGTGGGAAGTGGAAAGTGAGAAATCTCTCTGGGCTCCTATTCATTTTAAACTGGTCAGACCAGCAAAGGGAAAGTGAGTGACTGTGTGTGTGTGTGTGTGTGTGTGTGTGTGTGTGTGTGTGTGTGTTGGGTGGGGGGGGGTCTTTGTCTCTCACTCCTCCCTTGTGGATAAGCAGTTTAATAGAAAACAAATCCCACTGACTCACAAATATCCAAAGTATGCAGCAGAGCAGAGTGCAAGCCTGTTCTACAGATCATTGTATAGAAAGCATTAACAAAGTCTGTTATTCCTTGAGCGTGGGATCCAGGACTGGTCAGCACCATGAGGGGAAATGGTAGATGGGTTTCCTTTACTGAACATTGTGAGGGCTATAAAACTGCTAAGGTTTTTTTGTTGTTGTTTTTAACTTTTAAGGCCCCATGACACTGAAAATTCTGAAAGCACTACTCTGTTGAAGTATTTTATTCTCAGAGAGAAAGAGCAAACATCGATTTTCTTTAAGGCCTAATAAAAAATAGAAGAATGTTACTGAAACCGGTTTGGCTCAGTGAATACAGCGTCAACCTGCGGACTGAAAGGTCCCAGGTTCGATTCCAGTCAAGGGAGTATACCTTGGTTGTGGGCACATCCCCGGTGGGAGGAGGGGAGGGTGTGCAAGAGGCAGCTGATTGATGTTTCTAACTCTCTATCTCTCTCCCTTCCTCTCTGTAAAAAATCAATAAAATATATTTAAAAAATAGCAAAATGTTGAATATTCAGAGAGGTTAATAACTTTCAAAATAATGGTGTGCAGTGTTCAGATTCGGTTTCAGGCAAGGGTATAAGTGTGTATTAGTGTCCTAGGAAGCAGCATGGTGAACTGAGAAGAGGACTAGACTTTGAATTATTATCTGATATCAACCATAGACTAGGTCTGGCCATGAGCAAGTCATTTTACATTCAGTCTCAATTCCCTCTTCTTTAAAGTGAGGATAGAGGTGTTGAGAATATTAAACATGCACATGAAAATGTAGATTACAGTGGCCAGCCAATTTCTTGGCACCAGTAGTTCGGGTAAGTTTGAAATAGACTATGTTGGGTTAGAAGTAACAGTGTGCAACACTTGGTGCTCAATTTAAATACCACGAAGCTATGGCATAAACCTAGCCTTGCCTTCCAAAACTATAGCTGCTTTCTCCATCACCAGCTCCGTGAAAAGAAGCCAGTTGTCAAGGATTCAATAATAATTTTTAAAAATCATACTTAACAGTGGAAGGTATAGAACATGGCTGGTTGACTCTAAAATCCTGAGCCCTGGCTGAGGACAGTTTGGTTCAGTGGTAGAGCGTCGGTCTGCGGACTGAAAGGTCCCTGGTTCGATTCCGGCCAAGGGCATGTACATTGGTTGCGGACACATCCCCAGTAGGGGGTGTGCAAGAGGCAGCTGGTCGATGTTTCTCTTTCATCCATGTTTCTGGCTCTCTATCTCTCTCCCTTCCTCTCTGTAAAATGTCAATAAAATATATTTTTTAAAAATCTCATAAACTTATTGAGTTCTCTGAAGAATAGTTAGCAGCCAAAACCAGTTTGGCTCAGTGGATAGAGCGTCAGCCTATGGATTGAAAGGTCCCGGGTTCGATTCCGGTCAAGGGCATGTACCTTGGTTGTGGGCACATCCCCAGTGTGGGGTGTGCAAGAGGCAGCTGATTGATGATTCTCTCTCATCTCATCGATGTTTCTAACTCTTTATCCCTCTCTGTAAAAAATCAATAAAATATATTTTTAAAAAAAGAACAGTTAGCAGTGAACAGTTAGCACCTAAGTAGGCATTGGGGGAGTAAGGGGGGGAAGGGGAGTGGTCACAGGCTCATCCTACTGTGACTTGACTTTCTATTTACATGATTAGGCAGTAAAATGTGGTGTTGACAAGCACAGGTTTTAGCAACAAATATACCTTCATCTAGTGATGTAAACTGGGTTAAATTATTTAATTTTCTAAGATTTTTTCATCTCTAAAATGAAAATAACAATAGAACCTACCTGATAGTAATTTTGAGAGGTTAATAACTTTACTGAGGGCTAATAAATTTTAGCAGCTTGCCAGTGTGCCTGACACATAGTGACTAGCCAAAGAATCTGACTACTATTAACATTATAGAAATGGAGGGCTCTGTGCTTGGAATTACTATTAGGTATGATCACACATGGTAAAATATGATAATATACATTTTTTCTAAAATTGGCTGTAATGATAATTGTCAAAGAATAAAAGCTGATTACATATTACCTAAAATTCAGTATCAATTATTATACAATAAGAGCTGTGATTTTCCTCAATTATCAAACTTTCAAAGTAACCCCATAAGGAGAGGCCAGGTGCCAGATGTTTCTATATTCTTCTTGAATTTTGCTTCCATTTAACTGGGAGCTCACTCACATTTTGATACAAGTTAATGGATATGAATCTTCTGCTAGTGAATGAACCAAAGACTTAGTTATAGGAAAGAAGTAAACAACACAAGACAACTTAACTGGACTTTAATAATCATAGGCAGAGCTGTATAATTTTTATATTTGGGCAACTGATTAATTCTGTTATTTAATGATATCAATAGAAGTCAAAACAGTATTAACAGATGAGTGCAGAAATGAACAACAGCAATTAGCTATGACTATATTAAATCACCAGTGGTGGGCAAACCACGGCTCGTGAGTCACATTCGGCTCTTTGGTCCCTTGAGAGTGGCTCTTCCACAAAACAGCATGTGCAGGCGCACACATACACTGCGATTAAAACTCCATGGCCCATCCACAGAAGTTGGTTTTTGGCCAGGGCGAGTCTATTTTGAAGAAGTGGTGTTAGAACACTCAATGGACCAAAGAGCCGCATGTTGCTCATGAGCCTTGATTTGCCGACCACTGCACATACTATCTATACTCATGGAATTTGAGGACTAGAATGGGGGAAAGTGGGCCACTTTAAAAAAATGACAAGGTCGCCGAAACCGGTTTGGCTCAGTGGTAGAGCGTCGGTCTGCGGCCTGAAAGGTCCCGAGTTCGATTCTGGTCAAGGGCACGTACACTGGTTGCGGGCACATCCCGGTAGGGGGTGTGCAGGAGGCGGCTGGTCGATGTTTCTCTCTCATCGACATTTCTAGCTCTCTATCTCTCTCCCTTCCTCTCTGTAAAATATCAATAAAGTATATTTAAAAATGACAAGGTCATCATTTATATTAGAAGAAGAAATAGTCTAGGGATGGGTCAGGATGGCAAAGGCAAAGACTGGCTGCTTTGTGGTGACCAACACCAAGTGCAGAGGGGTCCTTCTGGCAGTCCACCAGCACCTGTGCTCGCAGCCTCCAGTGACGAACATGCTGAGCCAGGCCTGCCTTTGCAGCGACAGCCATTCCCATGAAGAGGTTTTTGGGGCTCTTTGTGAAGAAACTGGGGAGCATCGCTGAATACGCTGCTGGGGTTTAAAACACAAGTAGGTTTCATGGTGTTTTACTAAAGAATTTTCTGTTGTTAAAAGGGTCTCCAAAGCCCCCTGTGAATCCTCCCAAGTGAGGCCAGGGCATTCCAGGCAGGCTTTAACTAAGTTTCACTCATAGCAGAGAAATTGGTGACTAAGTGATCCAACAAATACTGTTACCTACTCCACTTGTCCTCCTCTAACACATGTGGAAAGAACATAATGCTATATTTAGCAAGCTGGTCAACACACGTTCTGACTAGTAACTGGAATAGCCTGACAGCTAATGATAACAAAATGTTACACTGTGTTATTTTCCAATATTAAAAGGAATGGTTCAAGATATGACCATACAGCCTTTTCCTGTCTTCCATTCACTCCAAAGCTATCTATCCAGCTATGATGAGTCATTACCACATCACAGGCATTCTATCAATTTTTTTTGCATGAATAGTGACGGCATTAGTATTTTTTTCCTCCAAAAGATTCAGTTTTACCAAAATCATTTATTGGAGTTCTTCATCATTGTGAAGGACAATTATTAGCTTAAGTACCATCATGATTCCATGAGAGCTTTTATTTTTATGAAAATGCTTACAAAACACAGGCTTCTGCTGGAATACCCATTCAGTGCACATGTATTTATTATGCATGTAAAGTTTAGCACTGCCTCCTGACATGATGTTCTGGCTACTATAAACTAAGGAAAAAAAATTGTTGCTCCCTGCTTAGAGATATTCTTTGGCTATGACTCTATTGGAATAAGGTACACATATTTTTGTTCTAAATCTTTATGCACAGAATAGTAATTTATTTAGGAAATAGAAAAGACCATAGTCAAAGCCATAGCCATGTCCAGGAACTACAGAGCTGCAGGCAATCTGCCATGTGAGCCAGAGACTCAGGCACTAGGAAGCTGCCATTGAGAGTGCACTGGTAGGAATAAACATGAGGAGAATGGCATAATCCTGGAGTCATCACTGCGAGAGAAATAAGAGGAATAAAGGATCCAGCCACCCGGTGGAGGCAATACCTTCACACCTTTTATTTCTTCTCAGGAACCTCTCTAATTGTTTTTCCCTTCTTTACACATAAACTAGAGGCCTGATGCATGAAATTCATTCAAGAGTAGGCCCCCCTCCCCCTGGCCACTGGCACCTGCTTCCCTCTGGTACCCAGGACCCGGGCTTCCCTCTCAGCCCCAGCTTGGTCCAGAAGGTCTCAGGAAGGACATCTGGTCTAATTAGCACATTATGATTTTATTATTATAGACTGCATAAGACCATGTAAATCTTGTCCTACTTGTAGCCTTACTGGAAAAAGAAGAATGAGCAAGTCTCAAAAGGAATACTCTATGCATTTGGGAGGGTGGTGATGTTGGGACAGGAAAGCAGGGATATCTGTGTTTTATTTGTTATCTTGGCTTACAGATCTTTCATAAATCAATTCCTCACATTATATAAAGTACCAAAATCTATTTTTTCCATCTCAGAAATCTTTTTCAACTTTTTAAATTAATTACACTTCCTTACTTCCTTACTTCAGTTGTACATCATTTCTGACTTCCATTACTACAAAGTAATTCCATTACATTAATTGGATATTCTGTATTTTCTCTCCATGATCACTCATCTTTTACTGTTACCAAATTCTTTTTCTAAAACAAAATATGACCATGCCACCTCTTTACTTAAAAAAAAAACACACAAAAAATAAAGCAAAACAAACAAACAAAAACCAAGAAGCATTCCCTATTCTAGAATTTATGGTTTCAATAAAGGATTGTGGACTTGAAAATTATACCAAAAAACAAAATCTGTGCAATAATTCTGTATCTATGTAAAAGGGAGAAGTGTAGGTGTGACATTGCTCTGATGATATGCCTAAAAATTCTTATCTAGAAGAAACAAAGGAAATGGTATGTTTTCCCCTAGTATATGTCATATAATTAGGAAAATACCAAATTAAGTAAATCCACAGTAGATAACAGAGAATGGTTTTCTCTATATTTCCTCTTTGGTATAGTTTTATCTAAAAAGAGAAACCAGCCCTACCTGTTTTGCCTCAGTGGATAGAGTGTCAGCCTGAAGACTGAAGGGTCCCAAGTTTGATTCTGGTCAAGGGCACATACCCAGGTTTCAGGCTTGATCCCCAGTAGGGGGTGTGCAGGAGGCAGCCTATCAATGATTCTTTCTTATCATTAATGTTTCTATCTCTCTTCCCCTCTCCCTTCCTCTCTGAAATCAATTTGTTTCTCCTAGATGAGAATATTTAGGCATATCATCAGAGCAATGTCACACCTACACTTTTCCCATTTACATAGATACATACTACATAGATACAGAATTACTGCACAGATTTTGTTTTTTGGTATAGTTTTCAGAGTGGAAGGGATAGGGGAAGAGAGAGAGGGAGAGAAACTATTAACATTAAAGAACCACTAGCACCATCGAGTTCTAGGCTGACATTTCCAAATAAGAACTGACTCTTAAAGCAACTATGAGCCTTTCTCCTCCATTTGCTCTTCCGGGTCATTAGAAGGTCTACTATAACCCCCTCTTCATTATTTGTTAGCAATAATGAGGATGGGGAAAGTGATAGAATAAGAGAAAACCACTCTGGGAAATTCAGCACTGGGAAGAATTGTTAAGTATGAAAAGAAATCTTCATACTCTCTCTTTCTTTTATTTAATTTTAGAACTAGAGAAACATATAAGAGCAAAGAAAAGAGATAACAAATGCTCATGTACCCACTATCCAGCTTCAAAGTTATCAACTCAAGTTCAATTTTGCTTTATCAATACTCCCCACACACACTTTATTTTCACCATATCTATTGCATTATTTTGTAGCATTGTTTTACTCTTCTGTAAATATTGTACTATGAAATTGTAAAAGATAAAAATATTTATTAGTAAAACAGAATCACAATACACTTACTGCATTCTATTAGCTTACCATTGCTGCTGTAATAAATTAACACAGAGTCAGTGGCTTAAAACAACCAATATATCCTCTTATAGTTAGGAAGGTCACAAGTTGGAAATGAGTCTTATGGGGGCTAAAATTAAGGTGTCACCAAGGCTAGTTCTGTTTTGAGGTTCCATATGAGGACCTATTTTTCTTCTAGCTCCCAAAGGCTAATGGCATTACTTGGCTGCCAGCTGTATCATTCCTCTCTCTACTTCAGTAACATCATCTTTTCTTCATTGATTTCCTTGCCTCCTTCTTCTAAGAAAATAGGAGGGCCCTGTACATTTGGGGTTTACCCAGATAGTCTAAGATAATCCTTCACATGTACCAAAAACTAGGGCATGGACATCTTTGTGATAGAGGGGTTATTACTCATTGTATCACACACTGTTTAAAATTAACATAAATTCCTTAGTATCATAAAATAGCTGGTCATAGTTCATATCCCCTTTGTCATCCCAGAGTTTCTTCAGTTTGGTTTTGTTGTATTTTCAGATGTTTTGATTAAGTCAATAAAGTCAAAGTCATTGTAATTGATTGTCTCTTTTAATCAATACAGATTTATTTTCTTTCTTAAAATTTATCTGTTAAAGTAACCAAATTGAGTGGCTGACTGTCCCACATTTGGGATTTTATCTATGGAGTTAATATGTTTCTTTGCTCTAATTTTTCCTATAAAATGATAGTAGATCAAGAAGTATGAAAATATCCAGGTTGTATTTTTTTTGCAAAAATTCATGATACCCCTCATTGTATTTAAGCATTATTCTTTATACTCCTCTTTCCATGATTGAAACCTTTCTATCTGAGAAAGTCCTGTTATGTCCTCACAGTCATGATGCCTTACTATGAATTGACTCAAAAGCTCAACACAGATTCTGATTTCAGAGTTGTCTCCCCAGCCATACTATAAATCTATAAATAAATCATAGAAGACTCAATTATTGCAACCATGCCACCAAGTCAATACTGTTACTGACTAGTTTGACCCAAGGCTTCAGTCAGGGTGTTTCTAAAGGATTCATGCATAATGTGTACAAACAGACTAAGTTTGAGCAATGACATTAAGTCCAGGGGATAACTCGTGCTACATCTTCAGAGAACCAATGTGTGAGGACCACTTTCATGAGAAATTCAGGCCACAGTGGAATATCAGGAAGCAGAGGATGTGACTGGCCTCTTGAAAGAGAAAAGAGATTCAGAATTAAGTCACCAGAAAGAACCAACCCTTGGTCATTGTTGACCTCTTTGTCTCTTTCCAAGTTGTCATAACTAGATAGCTGTAGCTATAGCGGATCTCAAGGATGGGATAGAACAGAAGACAGTTGTAGGATAGAAAAAAAGTGCCCACAGCTCATCTGGGAGCAGGGCGGGAAGGCCAGGCTTTGTAACTACTTTACTGATTAAAAGAAAGAAGAAGAAATAAAGTTGTGGTTTAAGAATTGAATTATTTTTCCTGGGTGTGGCTGCATACTCTACTACTAACTAGCTATGTGATTTGGGGACAAACCTTAAAATGGATTATTAATCATCTTTAAAATGCAGGTGCTGATTAGATAGTCTCTAAAGCCCCTTATAGGGTTTATTCCTAGTACATGTCGTGGCTAATGTTAAACACAACATAAAGTGTATATTAATTTCATGCACTTCATATAATTTTAATGGTTAGCAGCTTTAAAAATATTCCTTGGCATAGCACTTCAACAAGATAACTGATTCTTGCAAATGTGAAGCCTTCCCTAACAGGATCCACCCCCAAAATAAGATGAAAATGAACTAAAATACATTAACACAGGTGTGTTGTTCTTGTCACTCATTCCTTCCCCCTTCTCTCTCTTTCTTTATTCAACAGGCAGCGGGCATAACCGCTGAATCATTGGCATACACTAGGGCTGCAAAGACACTGTCAACATATTCATACTAAAAGTATAAATGACAAATACTTGGGGAAAATTGAGTAAAATGAAGTAATAAAGACTCATTCACATTTCATGTTTGGTGATTGCCAACTCTGTTAGAGTCAGAGCAGAATGGAAATGGGAACATCCCATTTAAGGCAGTGTATTTTATGACCCCAGAGAGGCATTAAAAATAGAAATGTTTGCATTCCTGCCAATAAATTCGGTAAAACCCCTTGGCATCACGTGGGCAAAGTGAGTTGATTGGCAGTTGTAGTACTTACTGTTCAACTTGAACAATTCAGGTACAACATGGTAAGAACTTAGGAAGACAGGCTGTTAAAAGCATAACTCATTTACCAAAAGCACCTACACAATGAGTCAACAGATCATTAGGTAGGTGCATCAGTTGGAAAGTCAAACCCAATGCATATATTTTGAAATAATCATTTGGGGTGGCCTCTCTACTTTTCATGGCAAAGTACATGCAGTGGGCTCTATATGAAATAAAGATCAGATGGCTATTGAAAACATGTGAATTCCTCTCAGTGCAATTAAAGGAACATATGTTTTCAATAACCAAGTTGTATTTGTTTAACATACATGACTTCATTATTAAATGTGGTATGATTACTTAATTTAAATATCATTTATTGAAGCCAGCCTGACTAAAGATTAATAGCTAATACCTACTTAATATTAACTATTCAACAAGTGTTCTTTAATGTGGAATTACTACTTAACTGCTTCAGTCCTGGGGCTTTTATTCCAATTTACATTATCCCACAATCTGCCCATGCTAACACATAGAATCTCACAGCCTTAGCACTGCAATGACCTTACAAGGCAACCTGTGCATAGATGAGGAAAAGAAGGCCAGAGAGGCAAACTTATTAGAAGTCTCATAAACAGTTTTCTACTTTCCAATTCAGCACTTTTAAGGACATGATACTGCTTTTTTAATGGAAAAAAATTAATTATAGGAGGCTCAGAGACCAAACATCTCTTGATATAAGTCTCGAAAGCCAGTGCATGGCCAGTATTGGGCAATTTTTTTCTTCCTTGTCGACACCCTTTCCTTATTCACTCATCCTCTGCCTCCAAGATATCAGCAGCTCTTTGCTGCCACAGTGACTGAGACCTGAATGCTATCCTGTATTCCTGAAGCTGAAGAAAGAAGTCGGCACTCTAGATCATCATGGTACCTACAGGAAGAGGGGAACTGAGCCCAACTATTGTTGTGCAGATGAAGAACAACTGCAAAGAATAAAAATCCAACTTGAGGAGCAAAATCATGGCAGGGGAAGATCAATCAGGGAAGCTTGTATGTCTCTGGGTGACTTATATGTGGATGGACTGGGGCAAGGCTGGAGGGACCCACTAAAACTTAAAATAAACCAAATAGCTAAAAAACCTGGTGTGTTATACACAGGCCTCCCAACCCTTTTCCTCCCTCTCATCATCTTCACTAAATTGGCTGTATAAAAAAAGTTTATTCAAGTGTTTTTGCAGCAAGCGATCAGAATGATGCATGTTTTATCAAGTCATAGGAAAAATACATTTAATTCACTTAGAGAAAATAATAGATAAATATTTGAGTGGGGTGTGTGTGTGTGTGTGTGTGTGTGTGTGTGTGTAAGAGATAGGAAAGAAGTAGAAGGAATTGGCTGCTGAAAAACTGTTTTAACATAATTTCTCTACTTTGTGGGACTGAAAACAGATTATTTCTGCGTGGCACCAAATAGAAAAAATTAGTCCCAATGGTGAAAAAATATAAGGGGGCTGATTTCTGCTACAGTCAGAGACACTTTCTGAACCATCAGAGTTGTCTGATAATAGAATGGTGGAACCAGCCAAAGTTGTGAGCTCCTAGTTGTTGTGGATATTTGAACAAGGAGAGACTGAACTGCCCAGGGCAATGTTTCAGGGGAGTGAACTCTCCTGGCTTTTCTGTTCAGCACAAGATCCAGCTTCTGAATCTGGAACTGCTATATTTTAAGCGTTGGGTTTATTTTTCATAAATCAAGACTTTCCTGCAGCTTCTCGGGTGCGATTTCCTTTGAGAAAGAGAGATAAAGCCAAGGAAGAAGGAAGAGAAGGAGAGCCCGAGAAGGAAGGATTGGCCTAGACAAACTAACAAAGACCAGACCTCTTCAGTCACCACAATGATAAACTCATCACAGCTCCTATGTTGATATGAGGGACCAAGAAAGAGCTGGGGCATTAGATTCCATTAGATTAGGGCATAAAGCAGAGGTAGGAGTGCACAGCTCTGTCACTCACATATTAACTGGAACACCCTTGCACCTTGGACATCTTGCTAAACTTGAGCCAAACTGCAATCGGCCACAGCTCTTCCCTTAATTTCTGTATATTCCCATGTTAACTTAGGAAATAAAGGCCAGACGACCTGACCTCTGGTGTGACCTTTTCTGGACAAATATCATGAATGCCAGATAAACACATTTTGTTTCCATGTGAGGATTTTCCTAACTGAGCAGTATGAAGATGAAATAGATAGCTGATGGCCAGAGTAAAGTTTCCATCCCAGTGCTGGGAATGTAGGGGAGAGCTGAGAGATACAATTACTTTGTCAGACCAGGCCACACTTCTACACTACTGGCAATGGTCCTATGAATCACATCAAAATCATGGAGAAGGATCTAATACTAATTCCAGGAAACTTAGGAGAATTTCTTATAAGACTGGCATATAAAATATGGAGGGTTCTTCTCCTTCATATTTGTGGTTACATTATCTTTTCCTCCATCAAATTTAGTCAGCAGGTCCTTGCAATTTTTATCAGTTGCAACCTACATTGTAACTATTTAAGACCTTCATTCAAAAGGCAAAACTCCAGACTGACAAGTCTCATAGATTGGGAGGTATGTTGCCTATACACTGGCTGTCGGCGCAATTTTATTTCTAATACGCTATGATGGCAGGAGGCAGTTAAATAAAAACCAGACCTGCTGACTGCACACCAAGGAAACATTCCATGCTGAGAGTGAGGGCTCCTTTACCTCTGCTGTGTTTACACACATCTCCTCCCAGGATGGGGGTTCAGAGATCTGTCTCTAAACGTGCTGAAATGGGGCAGAATTTTCCTGACCATCTGTGGCATCTAAGCATTGAGTGGCAAGCAGTTATTCAAGCTCACAGCTTTCTGTGTCTGCTGTCCCCTATGGGCCCCCATCCCCAACCCCATCAAGTATAGGGAAGAGTTACTCAATAGTTTTCCTTCCTTCTGTATAAAAAGCACAGTCTTTCCTATCCTCTTATTAAAGAAGACAGAATGTTTTTTTCCCAACATCAAGATTAGTCACAATATTTTAAAATAACACATGCCTTTACCCTCTTCCAGTTCATATCAGCTTCTACCTCTGATTTCTAAGAACATTAATGTCTGAGATTGAACTCAAGTGATTACTACTTTCTTAAGGAGCAGATGTTCTCTCTCTCTCTCTCTCTCTCTCTCTCTCTCTCTCTCTCTCTCTCACAGAAACACACACACACACACACACACACACAAACTCACACACCACAAATGTGCTTATGGAAAGAATGTACATCACAGACTATGAATACTCAGCCTACTCTCCCAAATCCAAACCGAAGATACAGAATAGGCTTTTGTCCACTGGACTCCCTGTCTCTAACTTGCCACCCACACATAAGTTTACACATGCCACAGATTAGAGGAAGTTTACCCTTCCAGAAAAAACAAGCACAGAAAGAAGCGTCTTGATGTCATTTTTTTTTTCTACTGCTCCCACGAGGCCCCATTATTTGGTTCAGCTTTGAGTCACGCGCATTTTGACGCCTTGGGAAACTTTGTGTGTGACAAGAGAGCTAAGAATATAATTCTGAGGCTCCTCCAAAAGATAACATATTAAGAATAGTTGAAGAAATTGTGAATAATTTTTCTGGGGACCCAAAGTTTTGAAGGGCTCAGGACAGCTAACTGACTTCATAGAGCTAAAGAATTATTTGCAGTAACGCCAGAGGGCATGATTAAACCAATGCATAGAAGTTTGGGGGGGGGTGGCGCGGGGGTTGAGGATAATTTTGGCTTGACGTGAAAGTTTAAAAACGATAGAATAACAAACAGAGATGTTCAAAGATATAATAAGCTGCCTCAGAAGATAGAGCATTCCAAGGCCCTGCAGCTACAGATTTTTAGGCCGATGTTCTTGGGAAAGGAACAAGATGCCTGTTTCTGTTTAGACAGTTCATGTTGTTTCCTTAAAAATCAAAGGTGAAGAATGTTTTGTGACACGCAGACCATCGGTGGTGTAATAGTTGTGGAAGCCAGACTGGACTGAAATGAATGGGGTTAAACAATTTATTTCAGTATCTGAACTTGCTGCATGCGGCTGTGTCCTTACTTAGCTCAGGTTCCTAGAAACAGAGCCTAAAAGCAAAAACTCACATACTGCCTCCTTTTTAGGGAATGTGGGGGAATGAGGAGTGAGGCACAGAGAAAAGAAGAGCAGAGGTGAGGATGTGTATAAGCTATCTGGCTGTCCCTGGGTATCGAGCATACTTAGTTGCTTAATTGTTTATGACACCATCAGAGAGACCACCTGATCAGAGAACAGACTGTCCTGGAAGCGGAAGAAAGTCTACTCATTGACCATCGATTGGTCAAAGCTGGCTACATGGAACCCCAGCACTTTCAGACAGCACATCTGGGCTCGCCGGAAAGGAGGAAGCCAAAGCCCGCCAGGGAATTTTAGGGAGTGTGCAGGGACCTGTGTTCCTCATTGCCAGGCAGCGGGCTGGATGGAGTGGCAGTGATGACCCAGCTCCAGAGCTGTAGATGCAGTATGGGGCCACTCTGGCCACAGCCAGGAAATTAATAGTACAGGTGGGGAACAAAGGCAGAGGTGAGTGAACTGTGTCTATCACAGCTCCCTGCTCTGGACCAGTGGTGCCATCTGTGAGCACGGACATGGCCTTTCATCAGGCCTCATCGGGCCTCTGCATGCGGCAGTTACAGGTCTTTACCCAGAGGGAATGGCTCTGCTTTACAAGTCAGAGATGCCCAGCTACCTGACAAAAGAGTGGCCAACATGTCATCCACACCAATCATAACTCCATGGGTGAGGGAAGCAATCCCTCCTCAGGAATAATTCTGCCTCTAAACCTCCAAGAAAGTAAATGTTTGTTTTTCTCAGCCCTGAATGAGAAATTACACTTTTTGACATCCTGTCCGGGGAAGCACTTCATACAACTCCTAAACAATTTCTCCTGGGCTGGTCAAGCTTGCAGAAAACTGTCCCCTGGACGGGACTGATTTTATGAGATGAGCATCTGGAGCTTAATTTCACTTTGCAGACACATGATCCTGCCTCTTCTTACTCATTATAATCTCAGTTTTTCAGCTGCATAAGAAATAGCCTAGAGTGGAAGAAAGAAAACTTGAAGTTTGAGGATCAGGGTGAGTCCTGAGCCCATGCAGTAGGGATTGTGCTCAAATTTCTTAAACTCTCATGCCAGGAACCAGGAACCAGGAAGAACCAGGAACTAGGAACTAAAACCTAACGTAAATGGAGCTGGCCAATCTTGATGGCTCTGAAAGGTCAGAGCAATTAACTCATTGTCTAGTTGAGATGTCTTTTGTCTCAGAATCTCAATAAAAGGAATGGCAAAAGGCCACATTGGCAGTGAGTCTTCCCACTAGAGGTTGACTCCCTGCCTGGCCCCCATTTTCCCAAATTAACTCTTTTTCCAGTCTCTTCATTTTAGAGTAAGGCCTTCTCCAGAAACCGGACCCTGAGTGTGGGCCCTGAACCACGCTGGTCGTGTTAAGGGTTCCCACACTCTCAGGCTGGCTTTCCATCTGCTTCTATAACATCAAGTAAGTGCATGCATTAAATTTACATGTGCGTTATTATTATAAGGTCTGCCAAAGTGTGAGAGCTGGGAGTATGTGGAAATATGAGCTTGGAATGGTAAATGGCAGCTATGTGGACAATATGACTAAATTGGTCATAAAAAAAAACCTACAAAGTTAGGCTTAGGGCTTTAAAGAGGCTACTGCTGCCCATGTATCTCAGTGGTTGAGTGTCGACCTATGAACCAGGAGTTCATGGTTTGATTCCCAGTCCGGGCATATACCCAGTCAAATTGCAGACTCAATCCCCAGTAAGGGGCATGCAGGAGGCAGTCTATCAATGATTCTCTCACATTGTTTATGTTTCTATTTCTCTTTCTTTCTCCCTTCCTCTCTAAAATTAATAAAATGTATCTAAAAATAATAATAAATACATAAATAAAGAGGCCACTGCTCAGGAAAGCACCAAATGGTGCTCAATGCTGCACAGAATATTCTTTGACCATAGTTTCTCATCTAATGGGAAAAGACACTCAGAGGCTAGCAGAAGGAATATGCAGGAGAGGAAGGACTGGCATGATCATAGAAAGACACAGAGGCAGTTATAAGGCACAAGATGTAAGGTATAAATAAGAAGTGGCCTTTCTTTTTACTGATACTCATTCAATTAACCAGTGATTTTTGGCATACCCTTTGTACATCTAGCACTGTTAGGTAGGTAGTGGAGAACACATAGAGAGAATAAAAGTTGCCATTTTTTTCCCTCAGCATGAAAAGCAGCTGCTATTTTATAATATCATATCTGGAATAATAAAGGAGAAAAGCAAGACATAACAAAATGCATGTGTCCAGTAAAATAAAAATAGTAAAAAAAAAAGAAGATTTCCAATATAATCTAGGGTTTTCTATCAAAGCAATAAAACAAAGAGGATTAATAATAATAATAATAACAATAGGTATTATTTATGAACCACATATTATATACTATGGTCTAGTCTAATCTATTAAATGTATTAGCTCATTTAGTCCCAATAATAATAGTGAAATGAAGCAAGTAAGGCACAGAAAAGTTGGGTAACTTGTCCAGTGTCACACAGTTATCAGTTTCAAAGACAGGAACCAAACCCTGGAAGGTTAAAGAAGAGATCCACATGATGAGTAGACAAGAAACTTGAGACCATACGCTACCGCAGCTCATCCTTGTGTTCCCAGAGTCAGGAGCCTTCTAGTCAATCAGTGGTTACTTGTGGAAATAAAATGAGTTGAACTGAATGAGCTGGGAAGAGGTAAGGAGAGAAACAGAGATCATCACAGTCAGTGAAAGAGCAGAAGCATGAATGACAAAAGAGTGGCCAACATGCCATCCACACCAATCAAAACCCAGGGCAAGCCCCAGATCTCATTCAGGGATGACGTCCAGGAGCACGATGCAGTTTTGTGATGTTGCAGAGAGGATGGCAGAGCAGCAGAAAGCTGGAGCCCAGAGCAGGGCTCCACAGTTCTCACAAGCGAGGGAAGAGTGCATTCTTGTGTCATCACGATGCCACGGGAAACAGGCATCCTCTGATTTGGTGACTCGTCTTTGCTCTGCAAATACAATATGCTACTGTAATGACCAAAAATGTATTTTGGACTCACAGTTCAGAGGGCTAAGTAATGTGACCTGCAATGTTTCCCAGGAACTCTTTGCCATGTTTGGACAAACCCAGGGAATGACTGGGTAACACCCTGAGATTTGGCACTCCTGGAAGCACCAGCAGATGGAGATCCTGAGTGCTCAGGGTTCAGAGTGTCAGTGCGCCACACCGCAAAACAGCTGAGAAAATTCTTCCATCTTTCCAAGGGTATTCAACTCCTCCACTTCCTCACATGACCCTTCCAACGTGGGCTACTTTAACTGGACTGGTTTTTCTCCTCACCCTCCCACCTACTTCACAGAGCCCATTTTACTTTCCATTTTGTGAATACCCTAGTCAAAGAGGCCAATATTTTTTTTTTCAACCAAGAGAGTGGAACTGACCATGAGGATAAACTTTTTCCATCTAGTAAGTGTTCATCTGCTATTTTAACATCTTAGTCATATCAAATGGCAATGACTATGCCCTTGAGGCAATACGCCATACTGATACAATTAGCCTACATAGCCTTCCGTTCCTGGAAGTGCCTTTCCCTTATTATTCTTGAATATCAACAGTTCTTAATCCCCAAAGACATGGCATGTAGTCAAACTCCCCAATCCAAGCAGTGAGGAGCAAATCTGGCCCCCACCCACCCACACATTACCAGCAACAGTCCCACAGACTGCCTCTCTACAGTTACTCTGGGACTGACCTCTTCAATCAATTATACACTTGGTTGAAGCCAACAACATTTGTTTCTACCATATCATGTTCTTGGTAATTGGAGAATAACTCTCTGAGGCAGAGAATTCTGAGGCTTGCCAAGAAGGAACTCTGTTGACTTCTGAGAACTATGAATGATTTTGCTGTGACTGCTCTTACAAAAATGATCACTTCTCTGACAAGAGTCAGGCCATTCTACATTCTCTTTAAAGAATTTCCCTTTGAGAACTGGAATTTTTCATACAGCTTATAGTCAGATGCAAATTAGCTGGAAATAACTAAACATTTCCTGACCATTTTCTAAATTTCAAATGTTGGAATCAGTGGGGTGAGCTCACTAGTGTTCACCAGATGGTATGACAGTCCATGAAATAATTCTTCAGTTTGACAAACAACAGCTTTCCCGCCTGGAAAATGACCATTTGTCAATTTCAGAAATGACATTAGACTGAGCATGTAATCTCTGTCAATGTGCGGAGTAACCAGTGTTGTATTCACATAGAATTCATCAAGCAAATGTAATCAAGCAAAACTGGCTTTTAATACATCTCCCATCCTATATTCTCTCCTCTCCCCCAACTTTCCGGTATCTTTTCAACTTTCATTTTGTGATTATATCCTAAGGCTTTCTTCTCTATCTCTTTGAAAAACTGCTTTCAGAAAATATAGGAGATGGTTCATTGTTGGTGGGAATGCATATTGGTGCAGCCACTATGGAAAACAATATTATCTCAAAAAATTACAAATGGCCATAGGTGGTGTGGCTCGGTTGGTTGAACATTGTGCCATGCATTAAAGGATCACAGGGGTGATTCCTGGTCAGGTCACATAATCAGGTTGTGGGTTTAATCCCTGGTGAAGGTACATAAGGGAGGCAACCAATTGATGTTTCTCTCTCAGACAGATGTGGGTCTCTCTCTCTCTCTCTCTCTCTCTCTCTCTCTCTCTCTCTCTCTCTCTCTCTCCTTGCTCCTTCCTCTCTCTCTAAAATGAATAAAAACATATCCTTACAAATAGAACTGCCTTTTTACACAGTGATTCCACTCTTGAATATATATTAAAAGAAAAAAATGCCAATTTAAAAGAATATCTGTGCCACTATGTTCATTGCAGTGTTATTTACAATAGTCAAATTTTTCAGGAAATCCAAAGTGCCCATCAATAGGTGAGTGAGTAAACAAGCTGTGGTACATATATACAGTGGGATATTACTTGGCCATAAAAAAAGAATGAGATCTTACCATTTGTGACAGACAGTATGGATGGACCTAGTAGTAGATGGCATTATCCTAAATCAAATAAGTTAGAGGAAGACAATGCCATATGATTTCACTTATATATGAAATATAAAGCACAATATAGACAAAATGAACAAATAAAACAGAAAAGACTCATAGATACAGAGAACAGACTAATGGTTGCTAGAGGGGAGGGAGGTTGACAGGCTGGGTGAAAATTTGAAGGGATTAAGAACTAATAAATTGGTAGTCACAAAGCAGTCATGGGGACATAAAGTACAGCATAGGGAATATAGTCAATAATATTGTAACCACTATGTATGGTGCCAGTTAGGTTCTTAAAATATCAGGGAGACCACTTTGTAAAGTATATGATGCTGTACACCTGAAACTAATAATATTAAATATAAACTTTAATTGAAAAATAAAATTATAAAAATATCTAAGAGAATGTTAAGGACTTGACACTCTATAAATTCTTAGAAAAATAGATTTAGCCTAACGGGATTTTCAAAGGTTTATGGATGCAATTCTAGGCATCAGCCATCAGGGGGAGTAGTTTTAGGTGGCAGGCCTTCCCTGGTATCTGAAATTATCAGTTGCTTACAATTTAGTGTCCTACTTTGCCAAAACATAAAGCTGGCTCACCATTACCTGAAGAAGGACAAAGATGCAACTACTGCTCTTTAATGATGACATGGAGCATCTCTGTCATCCGTTAAGAATTACTCTCCCTGATAATTGCTCCTGGGTTCTGGTCACTTTCAGGCTGATGAATGTTACAAGTTAGGTAAGAGTCACTGGATAATACTTATAGGTCTCTGAAGTAAAATAGTGAACAAGGAGAAGAGACAAAATTATTCTGAAATATGAGTAAAATTTGAGGGATTCTGAATTTATGACTTACATTGTCATGAAACTTATTTAATTGTGTATTGATATAATTTTAAATTATAAGGAACTCAAAATATATTGCAGATGTTATTAAATCAGGTACTATGGGATTATAGTATCTAAGATTTATTGAATACTTCCTATGCACCAGAAACTATAAGTACTTTACATATGTTCATTCATTTAATCCTCATGAAAATCCTAAGAAATAGGTATTGTTATTATTATTTTATTAACACATGAGAGAACTGAGATACAGGAAAATTAAGTAATTTTCCTAAGATCACAGAAAATAATTTGAACCATGTAAGTCTGACTTCAGAGCCTAAAAGGTCTAAGTACCTCAGAAGGTCTTAATATTTGTTTTAAAAATAATTAAATTAGGAACTTTTGGAAAAATATGAATAGTCACGTGATGGAAAGCTAGTTTTTTTTTTAAGTTCCCAAGATATAACGTATTTTATTAGACTAGTCCAGTAATAGTATCACTTTATAAAATCTGATAAGTGCTCTAATTGGTTTGGCTCAGTGAATAGAGTGTTGGCCTGTGGACTGAAGGGTCCCAGGTTCTAGTCCAGTCAAGGGCATGTACTTTTGTTGTGGGCATATCTCCAGCAGGGAGTGTGCAGGAGGCAGCTGATCGATGTTTCTCTCTCATCGATGTTTCTAACTCTCTATCCCTCTCCCTTTCTCTCTGTAAAAAATCAATAAAATATATTAAATTTTTTTAAAATGTGATAAGTATACAGATCAGCAATGAACCTAAAATCACTTCACAGCAGGCAGAGAGGACACTGAAAGTTCCCATGGCCATGCGGACATGAAGGACGTAGCCCCGGTGTAGCCTAGGCTTTCATCACTACTTCTTTTTTTATTGGGGCTCAGCGTCACTTACTCTGTCCCTGTTTAGCCTTGACCCTGAACCTTGGGAGCTGCTCAGTTCTGCTCCCCCAGATTTAGATACTGACACAGTAATCTGACCTTGCTTATTTTTTACTGACAATATCTATCCCATATATCCTTAACAGAACTCCATATTAAGCTTACACTTTTAAGTCCCCTCCCTTTCTTTGGTGTTTTAGGGAAGACATTCTTTACTCTGGGCCAAACATCACTATCATTAATCCTGGCCTGAGACACTTCTCCCGGCATGTAACACTATATAATAGATTTCAAATACTTAGCATTAGAATTTCTTTAAACTGGTAATGCATTAGATTCATGGAGCTTTAAGAAAATATATGAATCCTAGCTGGTGTTCAGTGGTTGAGCATCAGCCTATGAACCAGGAGGTCACAGTTGAATTCCCAGTCAGGGCATATACCTGGGTTGTGGTCTCAATCCCCTCATAGGAAGTATTCAATAAACCTTAGATATTATAATCTTAGATACAGACTCATGAATCTCACAAATACAATATTGAGTGAAATAAGCCATACACTGCATGAAACCAATTATATCAAGTTCACCAACAGGCAGAACTAATCTATGGAATTAGAAATCAGGATTGTGATTACTTTGGGGAGAATAATGCCTGGGATGAAGAGACAGCAAAGTGTGGGGAATCGGGAGTAGCCAATCAATGATTCTCTCTCATCACTGATGTTTCTATCTCAATCTCCCTCTTCCTTCCTCGCCAAAATCAATAAAAATACACTTAAAAGTAAAACATGAATTCTGAAGAAAACATAACCTTGTAATGAGAAAATATTTCCAAATCAGAAACAAAAAGCAATAAATACAAAGGTAAAATAGGTAAGTTAGACAATATAAGAATTAAGAGCTTCAGTTAATGAAAAGTTACCATTAGGGAGTGAAAAGATAAGCTAAAGAATGTAAGAAGGTATTTTTAATACACATGTAATAGAAGGAGTCAATCAAGTAAGAATAGAGACAACTAATAGAAAAATAGGCCAAAAAAAAAATAAGATGTTTACAACGGAAGAATATTCAAATGATAAAAACTATGAAAAGTTTCTCAACATTCATGAGAGAAATTCAAATTAAAACCAGGATAGTGCAAATTAAAAAGACGCATATAGCCAACTTTTGGCAAGCATGTAGAACAAAGGTCTTGTTTTCTTCTCAGCGTATAAATTGGTAGATCCATTTTAGAAAACTGGCAATATCTGCTAGAGTTGAACACATGCATACCATCTGAGCCAGAAATTCCACTCCAAGGAAAAGACTCAACAGAAATGCATACTGATTTTCACCAAAAGGCATGCTCAAGAATGTTAGTAATTAATAGACAAAAACTAAAGCAAAAATTTCAACAGAATCAAAATGGACTAATAAATTATGGTACACTCACACAGTAGAATACTATAAAGCAAGGAAAATAAACAAATTATTGCTGCATGAAACTAGACTCATGAATCTCACAAACACAATGTTGTGCATAAAAAGCCATACACTGCATGAACCCATTTATATGAAGATCACAAGCAGGCATAGCTAATATATGGGATTAGAAGTCATGATTGTGATTCCTTTGGGGAGGAATGATTCGAGGGGCGAGCTAGTGGTGTTCTGGGAGATACTACTTACATGAATGTGTACACTTTGTGACAAATATTTGAATTTTATCATAAAGGTCATATATGAACATTTCTATTATTATTTAACAAAAAGCTTACCTGAGGGTTTTCTTCAGGCCTAGTGAATGAGAAACTCCTGGTTAGAGCTTCTGGAATTTTATTATTAAAACTAGAAGCCTGGTCCATGAAAATTCATGCATTGGAGGAGGTGGTCCCTCACCCCAGCCTGCCCCCTCTCACAGTCCAGGATTCCTCAGGGACAGGATGCCACCTGGCTATCAAGGGAAGATGACGTCCCCATCACACCTCTGCTGCTGCCACTGCAGACAGGGCAAGCCTCAGCCTGCCCTGGTTACCTGAGCCTCAGGTGGCTCTGGGTGGCTGGGGGACTGAAGGGACTGGGGGACTCTGGAAGCAGGCACACAGAGCGGCCAGGCCCACCTGGGGGCGGGCCTGGTTTTGCCATGCACCTGCCCCCCCAGCGGGGCTGATGGGACTGGGCACCACCATCTTTGAGGGTGGGGCAGTCAATTAGCATATTCCCTCCTTATTGCTTGTGGGCACTGCCATCTTTGTGATGGTGTGAGGGTCAATTAGCATATTCCCTCTTTACCAGATAGGATGACCCCAGTTATTCTGATAAGCATTTTAGGAATGACCAAGACAGAGTCCTGGGAAAGCAAAATATTAAATTAAAAATTCTAAGGTTATATGTTTTATTTCATAGATAGCAATGAATTCCAGAAAACAAATAAAGGCGTATGTCCCTGCCTGTGGTTGCAGATAGAATATGGAAAATATGAGTCCCACGTCAGGCCACAGCTGTACAGACAACAGCACAGCTGGAGAAGATCACCAGAGCGGCCTTTTCCCACATTCTTATCCTGATGAGTTATTCAACAAATAAATCAGGTAGCCTCTGAGACCATGCAGCAAACCAACACTCTGCAGGGAAAACGAGACCATTCCCTCACTCCTGTGGTGAAGGTCCTCAGTTGTCGGCTCCAGGAGCTCTCTCCATGCCAAGTGAGAAGGTTATGGGGTTTCTGGTAAAGAGAAGTTTGCTTGTTTGAATTGGGTTAGACAGATGTGAGTTTTGAAAAAGGTAAACAATGTTGTTATGCTACCTGTTCAGCATTGTAATACTACGTTTCCTGATGAAGAGTAATGCAGAGGCTTAAAATCAAACAATTTCAATTTTTCTAGGGTAGGAGAAGAGAAAGGTCTGTGAACATATAAGATAAGATGTTATCTTCCCCAGAAAACAGTGAAAAAAATGACTGTGAAATGTGCTTTATTATTGGGCTGAATTGGATTAAATCCAGCATTGCTAATTACTACATTTCTGACCCTGGGATCCTAAAGACCTATCACTTGCCACCATAACCAGAAACTTCTGGCCTGATAGAGCTATGGGCTGTCCTGTGAAGGTGAAACCCGATGCCATCGTGGATATGAGGGAAAAGTGTATGCCTTAAATCACGGGCCATTAATTATATGGTGCCCTATAACCAAAAAGGAGAACACATGAGTTAGAAAACTATAACTCTGCTTCTTCTCACTCCCAGTGTGCTTTCCATCACCAGTATCCAGGACAGTATCTGCTGATATTAAGAGGAATTCAGCTAATAACTACTGAATAAATGAAAACATAGTGTATTATGAGTTCACATAACCAAGTATATACTTTTTTTCAAACAAAAGAGCAAAACCATCTGGAACATGCTGACAATGACAAATTTGAACTGAATCCCATTCATAGGAGTGGCCTTTTGTAGACAAAATCTGTAATAGTCCCTGCAGGCTAATATCTTAGAGTCCAAATGGTTAGTCAAAACATAAGAATCTTTAAATATGTCTGGTGCCTCAACTTTGTAAAGGGAGGGATTGGATTTTGGTGCTTGGGTGTTGTTTGTTATTTTTTTAAATCACAGTGCCTATCATTTGCCTTACAGTTAGTAGTCAATAAATAGATCATAGGCCATTTTGTCAAGTCTCCATCTCCCCCAGCAAATAGGTAAAAAAAAAAAAAAAAAAAAAAAAAAACACAAAAAAAACAAACAAACAAACAAAAAAAACATTGAAAGAGCTCAGATAAGTGTCCTATCACTCAGGGTTCAGTGTGAAATAATTGGAAATGGCTCCAGGTATTTAAGCAGAGAGATTTCACACAGAGTAATAACGGGTGCCTGAAAAATCCTTGGGAGGGCTAGAGGAGCAGAAGTCACTGATCTAAGGTAGCATTTTAAGAGCAATGCTGAGATATAAAAAAGCTTCCTCTGCCGCTTCCACAGTTACCAGTGCCATAACCTGGTCCTGGAAGGTGGAGTCCAGCCCCCAAGAGTGATCTTCCTCTCCTAAACTTGCCTACTGGTCCCTACCTGCTAGGCCCCTCTCTTGGGCTGTCCCTTATACATTAGATATATCAGATCCAGAACTAGTCAAGCATGAGTCTGTGAAATGTCCTTTTCAGCCTTACAGATACAAGTAGGTAAAAGAAATAGTAGGAGACTAAACTGGTTTGGCTCAGTGGTAGAGCATCGGTCTGTGGACTGCAAGGTCCCGGGTTTGATTCCGGTCAAGGGCATGTACTTTGGTTGCGGGCACATCCCCAATAGGGGATGTGCAAGAGGCAGCTGGTCAGTGTTTCTCTCTCATCGATGTTTCTAGCTCTCTCCCTTCCTCTCTGTGAAATATCAATAAAAAATATTTTTAAAAAAAGAAATAGTAGGAATAGATGTTTTATGAAATAAACATTATCCAGTACATGTGCCAACAGTGAGAAATTTCGCATGGGAGTGTTCCTTTGCTCTACAACAGTGTTTCCCAAACTTTTGACATATGTGTACCCCTTCTATAATTTTCGTAATGCTGAGTACCCCTCGTTAAAAAAAATGGATGTATTCTAATAACAATCAAAATATATTTATTTTTTGGTACATACACAAAATAATAATAAACAAAAATAAAATTATTCATAATAAAATATAAATAAAAGTTATAATATAAATAACATTTATTTGCACACCGGACCATCTCACACCTCACAAGACTGTCTTGACTTGACTCATGAGAATGTAGAATTAGGCGCAGCTAAGCACGGTGTAGTGCATATCCCCACCAAACTCCAGTGCAACGTGTACCCCCACCAAACTCTTCCCCTACGCGTATCACACTTTGGGAAACACTGCTCTACAAGAATGGAGTTCAATATTGGGGTGTTTTCTTTGAAAGACAAAAGAACGTGTGTGTTTTTTTTAACATATACAATAACTTTCATGTAATAAGTGCTGAATTTGTGCTTGGCATCATAGACATCACTTAACATTTATACTCTCATTTACTCATCTCAGTAACTCTTTGAAGTCAATACTAATATGTCTCTGATTTTATAGAATTTAAGGCTCAGAAAATTTCAGAGGTGTGCCTAGGATATAGAGATAATGAAAAACATAACTAGGACATAAACTCAAGGCCAAATTTCTTAACCACTAGGCAGTATCACTCTCATCATCAGCTTACACCTTATATTCCATCAACACAGAAAACTTCACCAAATGTAGCCTCATTTCTATTCTCTCACTCTCTCTCTTCCACTCACTCTTGCTTTAGCTCTCTTATTCTCTCACTTTCTCAATTTTGCTCTAACTTTGAACATACAAATATTATATATGCATATATCTATACCTGTATTTACTATCATCATGGGGCATAGTACTAAAACCCACTCCAAAGCAATCAGTTCATTTCCAAAGATACCTTCATAAGGAAAATTTGAAATATCCTCTGGGAAAGTCACAATTCCTTGGATGATAGGAATGAGATGTTGGAGAAATATCAGTATCCCTAGTAGGAAAACTTAACAGACATTTCAAAATTCTCTTAGTCATGCATCAGGGAGTCTTGAGAAAGACCAGTCACTGGCTATTTTTGTTACTAAAAAATTTAAACATTCCCATATTTGTTTTTTGGTTTCCTAGGTTATCTTTTCAAGAGGTCACTTTGGATTGTAATTAGTAGGATTACAGATGAAGTGGAATGACAAGCACATTCTATTTCTGTGAGAAACCCCTGGGTCACCTTAGAAATCAAAGTGGAAGGGCCTGGCATTGTATTGAATGTCTACTTAGAGTAGGCTCTTCTGTGCAACTATCTAATTTCTTCTTTACAAAATCCTTGTTATTAGATAGCATTGCCTTTATTGAATAAGTGGGTCAGACCAAGGTTTAGTAACTTCTATATACTCAAACTGATAGTAGGTGGCAGAGACAGAATTTGAACCCAGGGTTTTGCTAAATCACCACCACTGTCTAGAATCTAGAGTTTCCCGTGTTAGAATTTCTTTCCTGTGATTATACTTTCATTTTAAAAAAGTCTTTAATAAATTATGCCTCTCTAAAATTTAGTAAGAATAAAATAATAGATTAACATTGTGGTTTGATCAACATTGGAGATCTTATTTTCCAAAGGAGGAACACTTATGTAAAGAAATAAATAGAACAAGAGTTTTATTACACCTTAAGGTATGACTGCTTTGCCCCAATGGAGTCATGGAAGTATACATGTGGCAACTAGATGATCCACAAGGAATCTGCCCCATTTTGATTGTAGGTAGACAGGACAGAAGAAGGGCATGGTGATCAGCACATTAACATTAATATTTCCTTAAAAAGAAAAAAATATAGAGAATTTGGAGTAGTGAGCAATAGCTAGAACAAACTATGACTGGGCACAAGAAAGAAGGGGATGGGTCACAGGGGACAATTTATAAATAGCAAGTTAAGGATGTTTTCTTCTGACTGTGGAAACCTTTAAAGGGTCCCTTTGGGAATCTGACCATCAGCACAACCCTTATTCATACTCCCTGAATATGTATGTATGTATGTATATATATATGTATGTATGTATGTATGTATATGTGTGTATAGTATTTATATGTGTATATATACACACATATATAAATGATTATACATATATAAATGATTATATATATATATATATATATATATATGAGATATATAGATGTGAATTATCTCTCTCTTCTATTTGTTCTGCTCCTATGGTTGAATTATTGGATCCTAACTGATATAAAATGTTCCATTCTCACTTTCAATTCAATTATCCTGAATTAAACTCATTATCCTTTTCCTTTCTCATTTAACTCACGACACACTATTTTCTGGAATTTGAGAAACAGAATCAGTTTTGTCACTTCTTTTTTCTCAGCTATAGTAGCAGTAACTCCTAAGTCCAAGCATGTTTGCTTTGAAGTCTCTCTCTTCTATCCCAACCCAGGTTCTCCTTGTCTTATGCTGAGATGATTTCCTTCTTCCTTGGGTTTTTACCAGTCTCAATTTATACTGTCTTTCAATATCTTCTACCTAAGTGCCTTCTTATATCTTACCACTATTGCTCTTTTTAAAATAGTCTACATTGCCTACAGATTAAAGTTTAAGTTGTGTGTGTTTTTACGATGACATTTACGGCTGTCCAAAATATTGTCTCATAATAAACATAATAAAAATGATAGTCATAAACAGAGTAAGCACTTCTATGCAAGGAACCTAGAGAAGTGATCTTTATAGATTTTAAACACTTAATTATACCCATAAAGTGAGTATAATTATTATCCTCATTTTACAGGTGGGAACACTGAGGCACAGAAAGGTTAACTTTCCAATTCATACATCTAATAAAAGGGGCATCTGGGATTGGAATTCTAGCCATCTGACCTAGAGGCCTCCACAAATAGATATTTCGTTAGTACAGTTTTGAAGGAAGAATCAGACACACATAAACACTGTTATCACTGGAATAGTAACACCATAGCTATTAGATATACATCAGTTGATAACAACCCAATTGTTAGAATGAATATTAAAAAATTTCCTAATGACAAGGCAGATGTCATTCATTTAATTAAATGATCTAATCACTGACTAATTCAATGGCCTTGTGACAGTGCTAGAGGTAAAAATATGAAAGTTCACAAGTGTGTCAGATTGATTAATGGGGCCTTGCTAAGCAATTTCACAGTTCTTTGCCCATAGAAAATCCTTTCAATCCATATGGGACTCTGCCAGCTTTTTTTTTTTTTTTCCCATGACCTACATCAGCTTTTTACAATTTTCTGTTTGTGTGTGTTTGGGAAGAATTGAATATAGAAAAAAGTGAACAACCTTTTCTAGATAAATCTGAGATAAATGTATTCTAACACATTGTGTGTCAGGTGAATTAAAAGGGGAGAAAATGAACTGTTTAATTCCATTTCTTGTGAAATGGAATAGTCACTGGATTATAAGATCAGGGTGTGGGGTTTTTCCCCCTCTTTTCTTATAATACCTCAGTTACAAATATTACCGTGGCCAAAACCGGTTTGGCTCAGTGGATAGAGCGTCAGCCTGTGGACTGAAAGGTCGGGGTTTTGATTCCGGTCAAGGGCATGTACCTTGGTTGTGGGCACATCCCCAGTGGGGGGGTGTGCAAAAGGCAGCTGATTGATGATTCTCTCTCATCGATGTTTCTAACTCTCTATCCCTCTCTCTTCCTCTCTGTAAAAAAAAATCAATAAAATATATATATTTAAATATACTACGCAATGAGGAAAGTTCCTTTCATTTGAGCAATATAAAAGAGACATTGTGGTAACTGAACTGTTTTGTATGTTGACTGTGGTGCTGGACTCACCAACCTACACATGTGATAAAATTGCAAAGGACTAAATATATAGACACAAATGAATATACGTAAAGTTGGGGAAATCTGAATATCTGAATAAGACCAGTAGGTTGCATCAATGTCAATCTCCTGGTTGATATTTAACCATTGTATTGCAGAGGTAACATTTGTAAGATGCTACCATTGGAGGAAACTAAGTAAAGGGTACATAGGAATTCGTTGTATTGTTGCTTACAACTATATGTGAACCTATAATTTTTTCAAGATAAAAACTTAAAAATAATCAATTTCTTTACCAGTGGTTTCATAAGGCCTTGTGGTTAGTGTAGTTGTCATTAGCAGAATTAATCAGAGACGCTGTTAACTCTCCAGGATATGTTTTGGATACGCAATTTGAAAAAGTGCCCCAAACCCAAAGTGGTACAGAGGGAAAGCTATGACACAATGACCCTTGGCTGGAGTTTTTGCTGTCGGAATTATTCTCTCCTGTTTCTATTTCACAGTTGCCTGAAGTTGCATTGCTATATATCTTGAGGAAAGTGGGATAGCAAGACATTTAAATATGATTCTATATCAGGGGTGGGCAAACTTTTTGACTCGAGGGCCACAATGGGTTCTTAAACTGGACTGGAGGGCTGGAACAAAAGCATAGATGGAGTGTTTGTGTGAACTAATATAAATTCAAAGTAAACATCATTACATAAAAGGGTACGGTCTTTTTTATTTTTATTTTATTTCAATAGTTTAGAACAGCCATCCGGCCCTGCAGGCCGTAGTTTGCCACGCCTGTTCTATATCCATTCTCTGTAAGCTTTAGAGAAGTTACTGAAGTTTCCCTTTGTCTTTTGTCAATGAATAAAAGATAAGTTTTCAAATCAGTTGTTAAAATTCCAAGAGAGTGCATAAATTATAGGGTGGTGATTCTATTTCACTATGGAATGATAGTAACAATAATAATAATATTAGTAGCCATAGTTGTTTATGCTGTCAATATTGTTACTCTACTAAGAGCTTTCCTCACTATCTGGAACTGAGTAGTTTGTGGAGCCAGAACCTGGCCAAGGCATTTGTTATTCAAAGAAACTACTTTCCTGTGAGTTGTCGCCCTGAGCATGGAAAAGCACCACAGTACTGGGAATGGCCAGGAGAAAGGCCAGGAGAAAGCCCAGGAGGAAAAGTCAGACTGATGAGACAGCTGCTCTGCTCTCCCAGTGGTGATAAAGGCACGGCTCTGAGAAGCCAGTTCATCTACTGTGAGTCACCAAGTGCACACAGGGTGACAGTGGGAATAGTATCAGAAAAACAGTCCCTTCTGAGACAGGCTCAGAAGCCTTCTCAGAGTAGAGAGGTCACCACAGAGCACTGGCTATTTCTACAGAAAAGGGAAGCCTTTCTCCCTCTCTGGCCTAGTTGATCGCTGTCAAACAAATATAATTTCCCCTAAATTAGAGTTGATTTGAAAACGGGCTGGATCCCACTGATATTATTTGTGTAGGGACTCTAGAAAGATAATGTTCCTTTTCTGTTGGTGGTCCATATAAGGCAGGAAAATCAAGGCTTAAAGGATGTGGTTAAGGGAAGATGCAGGGCTTCTTGGCTCACACTGGCCATCATTAATTATGAATCAAGCCTTCATCTCCTAATGATGCCAGCTTTTTCTATATATAGGTTGCTTATCCAGAGCTATGTTTATCCCCTGGGGAAAGGGGGGTTACATATGGAGCATTGAGTTCTCTTCCTGAATTTAACAGGTTATTAATCTTTGGAATAAGCAATTGATTTTTATGACATAATTTCATAAAATTATATTTCTTATGTGTGTGTATATATATATATATATATATATATATATATATATATATATATATAATACTAGAGGCCTGGTGCATAAAATTTGTACACTGGGGGGTGTCCAGCCTGCACCCTCTCCAATCGGAGACCCCTTGGATGATGTCCCTGTGGGATCGGGACTAAACCTGTAGTTGGACATCCCTCTCACAATCCAGGACTGCTGATTCCCAACCCTTGCCTGCCTGCCTGCTGATTGCCCCAAACCATTTTTTGCCTGCCAGCCTGTATGCCTGGTTTCTCCCAACTACCCTCTCCTACAGGCCTGGTCATCCCCAACTGCCCTCCCCTGCTGGCTCTATCAACCACAACTGCTCTCCCCTGCCAACCATCTTGTGGTAACCATCTTGTGACCACATGGGGATGGCCATTTTGTGCGAGGGAGTGATGGCCAATTTGCATATTACCACTTTATTATATAGGATACCTATATTTTGAGATATGAATGTATATCTATCTATCTACACATATCCATATGTTTTAATTCTATTTTTCCCTTCCCTACTACATTTCTCTTTGTCCCTTCTGTCACATTAATTCATTGATGCATCCTGCTGGCTTCACTTTATCTCTCTCTCCCTCCTTCTGTATCACATATGCAGGTTGTTTTGTTCCTACGCATCCTCTGGGAGCCTTACGTATTTCTTCATCCAAACTTCTTATTCAAAAATCTCATAATACATTTTTTAGTTATGTTTCTTGGTACATATTCTCTCACTCAATATATTTCTTTCTGTGTGTCTCTCTGTGCCTTTCTCACAAATACACAAACAAACATACACACATGTGCACTCATCAGATCATAGTTAAATTTTGGTTTCCTTGGCTGGCATTTAGCCTTCAGCTATTGTGGCCACTAATTTTCTTTTTTTTTAATTGATTTTTATTAATTATGGTATCACATAATTGTCCTTATCCCCCCATTCCCATCCCAAACCCCTCCCCACATATTCCCCTACCCCCCTATTGTCCATGGTGCATGCACACAAGTCCTTTGGTTGATCTCCTCCCCCTACCCCCACCCTCCCCTACTTTCCCTCTGAGGTTTGAGAGTCTGATCGCTGCTTCTCTCTTTCTGGGTCTATCTTTGTTCACCAGTCTATGTTGTTCATTATTTCGTCTAGATGTGTGAGGTCATGTGATCCAAGAAATACCCTTATAAAAACCTAAACTGCGATAAGCCTTAATGGTTATCCTGAGAGGCAAATGAATTAGTCTGTAGTGAGTTCCTTTCTGGGCCAGCAGTTCTTTTGAGTCCCAGTTTCAATGTCAAATAGTTCCTTATGTGTACATGTCAGCCATGATATTTCAGATCTGGTTGGTGGACAAATTGTGGTAATGCAGGTCCGACCATCTCTTGTTTGATCGTGGGTATCCTTCAGCAACAGGCAGCCGCTGTCTGTTGGTATGGTGAGGTGTCCTCAGCATCTTCCATCTCTGAATTGTCTCTTCTGTCTTCATGGCTGGAGCACTTCTGTCTATTCCTCTCTGTTACTGGATTCCAGGTGGTCTCAGAGTTGTTTTCTGAAACTATACAAACATATTCTCGACCAAAAGTTAATACAGAGATATTCTCTTTAAATTTGACTTGGGATTCTTTTTCATCCCCACCCCACTCCCCCAAATAATTTTCCTCTTGCTTATTTTGACTCCATGTGTGTATTTTTATGGATATCTTGCTGTTAGCGTTTCAAATAAAGGTTAATTTTCTAAAGTACAAAAAAAGTTTTTAGATGTAAATTATTCTCAGGATATTTTTCCTTACATGATATTCTTCCACTGTCACCCCCTTTTTTACTTTAGATAATTGGAGACTTCTGGATATTTTATTGTTAGTCTTGATATCTTTTACATTTTAATTATTTGCACTACACTATGACTGCATTAGGTTCATAACATGTTGTGCAATTTTACCATGAGGCGCTCTGCCAATAAGAATTTTTGTTAATACTATAGGAACAGCATTTTGTACAGTACACTCGGTTTTTCTAGAATATTAATTTACTTCTATTAGCCACATTGATTTTCTCTGAGAAATTGGGTACTATTCATATGTCAGACTCAACACTCTAGCAACTATCTTATTTACCATGTGTGTATTAGTGGAATTGATTGTTTGGCTTCCTGAGAAGGACCTGAGCATTCCAGCTATTAGGCTGGACTTGGAAATTAGAAACCCACTTGCGCCCGCCATGGGTACAAGGCCTCTCAAACAAGTCTTGTTGCAGTGAAATGGCAGCTGCTGTCAGCCACGTCTCTGTTACATTGGTCCCAATTTGAGCTGTGCATGGGAAGTGAAGCAGCCATGGGGGAAGGAGACCTCCCTCAGAATGGGAGAATGTTCAGGCTCCTGCCAGGTTGCAGGAGGGGTGGTAAGGGTCTGTGCCCCACCTCCGTTGCTCCCCAAGTTCTCTCCTGATGGCCCCTCTGTGACTGTGCCTGTCTTAGGTTGTTCCTTCCTTGAGGAATCTTACCCGTCTCTGGCTAACCAGCCATCCTCCGGGGCCAAGCAGGGTGATGTGAGGTTTAGTTCTGTCTCCTTGGTGACCTATGCCCCATGGGCTCCACACCCAGCACCTGCCTCGGGAACCCCTCACCTGCTGGCAAGGTCCGGGCGTTGATCTCATATTTTTGGGACTCCATGTTTCTTCTCCAGAGAGGGCCTAGCTCCCCCCACTGGGCGGGTGGGACATCCGTGGTGCCAGCCACGTTGGTGCTTCAGCCTTGGCATGAACTAAAAGGTCAGGCAACAGTTGTGGGCATCTGGACCATGAGAAAAGGTTCATTTTTGGCCAAAAGGGCAAGACAGGCCAATATAGAATGCTCAGGTGCCTTCTCAGGAGGCCCTCTGCATAGTGGAAGGGATGAGGTCCTTTCATGTAGTTTTTAAATTGCTGTCAGACATTCAAAGGATTGGTTTGTATGTTTTTTGGGGATAATTGTACAATATGCTGTTGTAATTCTAAAATATCTATAGCTGTGTTGCTTTGGTCTCCAACCGCCAACAAAGTGTGTGTGTGTGTGTGTGTGTGTGTGTGTGTGTGTGTGTGTGTATAATAAAATAAATCATTCTTTATTGATAGTCCTTGATGGGAGATACTATTATAGGTAATGGGGATAACCCAAATCTGGGAACAATTACAATGACCTTGTAGAATAATATCATGTAAGGATATTCTTTGCTCTAGGTCATGGAAATTCCATTTTAAACTGGTTGTCAATTTCTTTTTGCTTAGCCACTAATTTTCTTGCTACCAATAGCCACTGGTATAAAAGAGAATTGTGCTAGGGCTGGATGAAACTAGACTAAAGTTTAAATTATAGTAGTAACATTTTAAAACTAAACAGGTAATATTAGAATATATTCCATTTATCCCATTGTATGCAAAATATTACAATTTCTATATGTAATCGATGTAAAACTGTTAATGAGTTATTTTACTCTTTTCTTTGAAATTTGGTATGTTTCTTACCCTTACAGCATATCTCAATTTAGACTAGCTGAATTTCCCAAATCTTGAATAATATATGTCCCTAAGTGGCTGCCATACTGAATGACAAAGTCCTAGACTTCTGTTTTTACCTGGAGTTCACAGTACATTTTTTTAGGGCACTGCTACACAGGGTTTGGGAATTTTTTAGTGGTATCTGCTACTTTAAAAGGAATCATCATTAATTACAAAACATGCTGTGAACTAAACTCATCATGAAATTTCCTCAAGGGATTTACACTTTTCTCTAGAGATTCCCACGCTTTGGGCCATGGGAATAAGACAACAAAGATCACTGAGATAGCCCATTTTCACCATCTTCACCATTATATTTTAAACTATTTCTTCCTTCAAATTTTCACTTGACTTGACGAATAGCTTTATCTATCTATTTATGTTTATTATCTATATTTGTTTATTTTTTCAGGCATTTCTGATGTAACTTCTGTAGGAAAGTTCGAAGGCTAGCAAAGTGTGGTTGGACAATGTTTGCTGTGGCAAACCCTAACTATGTTACTAGAAGTACAAAGTGGCTTTGGGCAGTCTCGCTGAGTCTCTGTTTTTTCAACTCTAAGATGGAGATAGTGATGTTATTTTGTAAAGATCTTCTGAGAAATGATATGAGATAGTAGCCATACTAATCCTAGTACAGAGCCTGGTACAGATCATAAAGGATTGCAAATGTCATACTAAGGAGTTTCAATTTTATCTTGCAGGCAACAGTCAGTCAGTGAAGAATGATTCACAAAAAAAGGAGTGATTTGATTAGATTTTCCACTTATAAGGAAATTACTGAGAAGAAATTGATAACATTTTTTTTCTTATACCCAAGTTTTGTCCCAGAAAAAAAAAATATTTGCTTCCAAATATTTCCTTTGTGTAAAAAATAAAAGAATTTTGGCTGTGCTTCAGATTAAAATTTTTGAATACCCAAAGGTATCTTTAAGTTAATAGATTTTAAATCCCATTATGCACTTCTATCTCTTGCATTTACCAATATGAATTTTTCTTAGGAAAATGCATGCAATAATATTACAGGAATGAGTTAGAAAATGATTTTATTATTCTTTCTGGCAATGCTTTACCCCAGTGGACTTCAATATATCCTCATGGACCTCTTTAATGAGAAAAATGATGGCCTAGACTGGATGGTTCTAGACCAGATGGTTCTAATGTCCTTGTCCTTTCAGTCTCAGAGTCTTTCCATGGTCAGTGGAGATTAAATTTAAATCAAATTCAAATAAGTGAAATTGAGAATTGAAATATAATTGAGTAGACTGATTTTCAGAATGATCATGTCAGAAAAACTCTAGATGAAACTTTCATTTTTGACTTTAGCAAAAATTGTAACAAATGAGTATGTTGGGGGAGCTTATTCTTTTTCAAATCTCAATCTTGGAGTTTACCAGCTCCAGTGGAAAATGTCATAAAGCATTGGGGAAATTTGACTCCAGATCTACTCTATATTTTTTGTCTGTAGCAATAAGAACCATTGTATACCTAGCCAAGGACATATACAATCTATTTATTCATTGACCCTCATAAGTACAGGGTGCATGCTGGCCCAAGGGGAATAGAAAACATGATAATGTCATTATATTTGACTAAAAACTAGCTAGAGAGATAACCCTTGTGCATTAATTTATAGAATAATTAAGTACCTTGTGCACAGTGATAAAATGAGTAAAGTAAGTATAACATTTATAATTGTGTACTTAAACCAATTAAGTAAATTTTTAATAGAACCTAAAAACAGTATCCAAATCTGAAATGTCTGCCTATAGAAAATCAGTGAACCCCTGCCAATGATATATGGAAACCAAGACAGATCACCAAGATTACAACCATACGAATTGAGATTAGACATGTAAAAGTATAAAGTACTATTTAAATTCTTTTAATGACAGAACTTTGCAATGAATGCGTTTCTATGGGAAAAGACTCGAATTCTCTAACCTATTCCATAATAAACTATAAGAATCTGAGAGTTGGCTAGACCTGAGAATCCATAGGTCATCATAACATTCCATCACTTGTCTTATAATAATAAATTTTTTTTCTTCCATTCTTCTCAGTTAAGGTCAGAAATTTGAAAGAATTCTTAATACACACACACACACACACACACACACACACACACACACACACTAGAGGCCTAGGGCACAAATTTGTGCATGGGTGGGGTGCGGCCAGCTCACCCTAATGGGGGTCCATAATGCTGGCCTGACACAGGGGATGGCCCACAGGTGGTTGGCCAACCAGCCCCACCCCCAATCAAGATGTTGGAGGCTGATCAGGAGTGGGGCCAGCTGGGGCATGAGGGTGGGGGACGCGATTGGGGCCTGGATCAGGCTTGTTGGCTGCCTCAGAACTCAAAGTTCTACAGAAAAGGAGAAACCACTCTGTAGTAGTTTATTCATGAAAAGCAATTTGAAATTGTTCCAAGAACAGAAATTTCTTGTATTAAAAGAGACAGTTTACTTAAAGTAATGATTGTGCTTGCCAACATTGTGCATGAGGGTATTTTCTTATAGCTAGTAGAAGTTTATGAAATGTATATTTTAATTCTTTATTGTTGAAAGTATTATATATGTCTCTTTTTCCCCCCATTGACCTCTCCCCACCTGCTCCCGCCCCCCAGCAGGGGCCTTCACTCCCCTCATGTCTGTGTCCACTGGTCATGCTTATATGCATACATAAAAGTCCTTTGGTTGATCTCTTACCCTCCCTCCCATTCTTCCCTACCTTCCCTCTGAGGTCTGATGGTCTTTTCAATGCTTCTGTGTTTCTGGATCTATTTTTGTTCTTCAGTTGATGTTGTTCATTATATTCTACAAATGAATGTGATCACGTGGTACTTATCTTTCTCTGACTGGATTATTTCACTTAGCACCCTGGTCGGCAAACTGTGGCTCACAAGCCACATGTGGCTCTTTGGCCCCTCGAGTGTGGCTTTTCCACAAAATACCACAGCCTAGGCAAGTCTATTTTGAAGAAGTGGCATTAGAAGAAGTTAAGTTTAAAAAATTTGGGTCGCAAAAGAAATTTCAATCATTGTATTGCTGATATTTGGCTCTGTTAACTAATGAGTTTGCCAACCACTGATTTAGCATATGTCTCCATGAACTTTCTGAAAATGAGATTTTTGATGGAGTCATCATGCTGTCTTGACTCCTAAGGCTTATTCCCAATATTCACATAATGCATATTGACGTAAATCAATTCCAGGCCAATTAAAAACTCTAAGATGCTATACTTGACATCAAGAAATTCACAGCATATATATGGTTTTTCTTTCCAAGCCCTCCTATCTAAAGGACAAAATGAAGAAACAATAGTCATAGAAAACAAACAAACAAAAAACAGTATTTCCGTGATTCTGAAATCTAACATTTTGAGAGTACTTCAAACATCTCTAAAATACTCCCAGACATTTTTAAAAGTTAGTAAAAGAATGACTAGCAGATTCTCTGTGCCCTGAATATCTGGGCTACCATATGTCTGTGCTTCTGCTCCTCTCCAGATTCATGCCTCAGAGCTGGGTCCCCATCTTCACCTATATCCAATGTTGCACAGAGACTGTGCATCTTACCCAGTTTACATTAGGGTTCTGGTTCTCTTATTTTTACCTTCTTAAAGCTACACAGACACAGAAACTCATGCATATACACATATACATACATACATACATACATACATACATACATACATACAACCACTCATACAGACCCTGGAAGAGCTATGAGCAATATCTGGTTTCTGAGATAAATTGTATTAGAAACAGATGGAGGAAACCCAACATATAGAGAAATGGCTGTTAGTGAACTCAACCTACTGTGAGTGTTTCCATTGCTCAGGAGGAGATCCAGAAAAAAGAGACAGACCCCCACAAAACAGAAGATTCATTGTTTTCTGGTTTGTTTGTTTTTTCCAAGATCATCACTCTCAATGCTGCAAGAGTATGGTTTGAAGTGAGCAGACCATCCGTTACTCACCTCCTTTCAACTGTCACCCAGCTCACAGAATGGAAAAATCACCAGGGCATTGGGTCTAAATTGGCAAAGGGGTAGGAAACATGGAACAGTACTAAATGGAAAGTATTCGGGCTCAAAACAAGTTTGTAGGGGAAACCATACAGGAATCTGTGTGAGGCAGTCTGGAAATGTTTACATAAAAAGCAGCAAAAGTGGAGAGAACGAAGTCCAAGCTCATGGGTGTCCTCAAATTTGAAGAGGGATTGCTGTTTAGCAAGTGTCTGGGATGCAGGAGTGGGAAGTTGCATAGTCCCCACCAGGTGATAGATATAAAATACTTCTAATCTGGAGACTGAAAAAAATTAGAATTAAAAAGGGAAGTGGGTTGTTTTTAAACAAGAGATTTTGAAGTTATTTCTAAAAGAGGGAAATCAAAGCAAAGCATAACAACAAGGTAAGACCCTGTGGCTTTCTTGCTGTTTCCTTAGTTTACTCCTGAAACCAAAGGGATAGATAGGTCTTTTGTTTTCTCCATTTTCCCCCCAAATTAGAAAGAAAGAAAACACAGAGATATTAGAGAAATATTCAGACAGGAAATGTCATTTAGGGATGTTTTCAGAAACAAGGCAAAGGAACATAAAATTCTCTAATAAACTGCTCTAAAGAAAAATCATCTTAATATTTGCTAGTTTAATAAACTAATACATCCCTTTAAAGCTCTGGGTTAGAATAATTATTATAATAGATAACATTTGAGTGCTTAGTATAATTGTCAAAACAAATTAAAAGGTAAGGACTATTTTGGTCCTATTTTACAGGAGGGAACTGAAGTTAAGCTACTTTGCTGGGATCACAAAGTTCATAATAAAGTAGCAGGAGGTTGAACCCTGGTCTATGTCATACCAAAGTGTACGTAATTAACCATGACTATAAACATGCAGTCAAAGTAAGAGCCTCCTCATTTCATTTGAACTTTCCATAGCCATAATATATTTAAATTTTTGTAAACATAATGAAAAAACATTTATGCCAGAATTACAAAATAATCTTCCTTTGGGAGACAATATTTTAAATCTTTGAGGCTGCTTGGAGTGATGCTTATTAAAAAAAAAAAAAGATAGCACCCACTGGTGTGGGTCAGTAACTGAGCATGGACCCATGAACCAGGAGGTCACTGTCTGGGCACATGCCCAGGTTGCAAGCTCAGTCCCCAGTAGGGGGCGTGCAGGAGGCAGCCAACCAATGATTCTCTCTCATCTTTGATGTTTCTATCTCTCTCTTCCTCTTCCTTCCTCTCTCTGAAATCAATAAAAACTTATTTCTAAATAAAATAAGGGTGATGAGAGGACATTGTCAGCCAAGTAAATGCCATTATCTTCCCTAATACACTGTGCTTCTCTTTGATAGCATGTGAAACCTTCATTTCAGGGTCTGACACAGTGTGGGCTACAGAGTTGGTGTATAATACACACTTGGTGTTCAGTAGATATATTTGAACTGAAAGCCACATCTTCTTCAAATATTGTCTCAACTATTACCTGATCCCTACAAAGCCATTTACAAATCACCTGACCTCTACAAAGCCATGCCGGTCAAGCTCGTCTCAAATCATCCTAGGCTGTTTTCCATTTGGAATTTCTGCTAGCTCTAACTTAATTCATGAAGCTTCACTAAGAATTACATGATCCCTGGCCAGTGTGGCTCTCAGTTGGTTAGAGCATCATCCTGTGCACTGAAGGTCTGTGGGTTTGATTTCCAGTCAGTCAGGGCATATACCTAAGTTTGTAGGCATATACAGGAAGCAACCAATCAATGTTTCTCTCTTTTTCTCCCGTTCCCCTCCTTTCTCTTTAGAATCAATGAAAAACATATCCTTGGATGAGGAGTAAGAAAAAAAAGAATTACATGAAATTCATATAATTAAAAAAACTCCGAAAAATATAATTTTAAAAATATTCACCTGAGATTTTCTTGTTGTTTTTAAAATTGATTTCAGAGAGATTAAGGGGGAGGGTGGATTGGGGTGGGGGGGGGGAGAGAAACACTGATCAGTTGCTATAAGAATTGAACCTGCAATCTAGTTATGTACCCTGACAGAGAATCAAACCCACAACCTTTTTGATGTGTGGGATGATGCTCCAACCATCCAAGCCACCCAGCCAGGGCTGGAAGAAAGACATTTTTATGAGGACATTGAGCATTGTTATTACCATTGTATGTATTGCCACAGCCCTGGGCTGTCATGTTTATGAGTCCGTGTTTTATCTAACTACATTGAGACCATACTTGTGGGCCAAACTAATAGCATTTGATTTAATCTCACAACAACTTGTATAATTAGATGTAAACTGGGTCCTGCTTTTACCATGAGGAATGTAAGGAGTAGAGAAGTTGTGTATATTGACTCCCAATACTCACAGCAAGGATTCAACTCAGCTGTCTGACACTGAGGCCCATGCTCCGAACCACTAACCGCTTTTTACAAAATCTTCATCTATAAGTTTTCAATTTCTGTTATAACAAATTACCAGAAACTCAGTGGCTTAATACAAGACAAATTTATTATCTTACAGTTCTAGAGGTCAGAGTCAGAAAAGAGTCTTACAGAACTGAAATCAACATATTGGCAGACACATGTTCATTCTGGAGGCTCTAGAAGAGGATTTGTTTCCTTCCTTTTCTATTTTCTAGAGATTGCTCACGAGATTGCTCATGGCCACATCTGCTTCTCTATCTCTGGCCCTCCTGCCTCCCTCTTATACAGACCTTTGTGATTTCTTTGAGACCATCCAAATAATCCAGGATAATGTTCTAATCTCAAAATCCCTAACTTAACTGCATGTGCAAAGTCCATTTGTAATATAAGAGAACATATTCACAGATGCTGGGGATTGGCATGAGGATATCTTTGGAGGACCATTATTCCATCAAAAACATGCCTTATTTGTGTGTTTTCTGGGGCTGAGAGGAACAGCTAGTGGGGGGGGGGGTGTCATTTTGACTTATAGGTGTGGCATTGGGGTTATTGTTGTTTCTTTCACTACTATAATGTAAGCTCTTTGAGAAAGTTTCCTCTCACCTGGTTATATCTCCCAAACAGAACCAGCATACATGCATGCTCCCATCTACAGGGTGTGAATTTGGAAGATATCCCACTTGCCTCTGCCCCTCAGTCCCTAACTCTGTTCTACAGGAAAGAATCTCTCTTCACCCATTACTGGGGGAAAGGCTTTAATTCCATTACCAGGGATAAAGCTGAAAAAGGGAAATAACCTTGAAGATGTAACATTGACTTTTAAATTATACAAACGAGCAAAAAAATCAAATAATCACCAGTTCTGATGGTGGAAGAAAAAGGCCCCAGAACCAAAGGGGCAAAGATAAGGAGGTGGAACAGGGAAGAAAAAGGACACTGAGAGTCAGGAGCACCCAGATGAAATGTTTCCCCTTCACAATTCTGCCAAGGTCCAGGCACACTGTCAATAAAATCCTGGTATTTTTCAATGATATTTCCAGTTCTCTTTTTTCCTGGCACGTGGTAGAATTAGAGTTCCCAAATCCTTGAAACTGGGTGCAAGTGACTTGTTTTTGGCACTGATACCTACTGGCACCAGGACAGGCAGGGGCACAAAATGAGTGGAAGTGACATGTGTTACATCCAGGTGGAACCTGGAAGAGCCAGTGTGTGAATTCTCACCATGATGCACACTGCCACAATGATTGATAATACTGTGGAGCCCCGTAGCATATACCCCTGAGTGTTAGTCCTATGATGGTCATAGAGCATGTGCGAGGAATAAGCCTTTGTTATTAATAATCAGAAATTTTAGGGGGTTGTTACATTGCAGCTAACTAGTGTTTCCTGACTGATATAAAAAGTTAGCTCTTTTCTGGACATGGGCATTGTTGGAATGGAGCAATAGGAAAACAGGAGGGTGATTAGGTTATCACTCATGGCAACAAGCTTTCTCCAGCTTCCCTAAGAACTCTGCATTAAATGGAAATGAGTGCTCTATGGGAAACCTGTAAGTATAATGTAAGCAAGGATACACGGGTGCTTTACAAATTGCAAATCATTTTGCAAATATTGGTTATAACAATATTCATTTCTCACCCACAAGTGCAGCCATGGTTACATGTTTTCCTACTTTGTAAGTTCATAATATTAACTCAGTTCCCACTAAAAGAAATGTATTTCTTTACACTGTATGTGGACAATCCAAAGAGATCAGAGGCAACTTTCCATATATATATATGTATATGTATATGGAAATATATACAACTTGATGGAATATATACAACTAAAAATGAGTGCTTCACTGGTATCCTTTTCATTATTCATAGCTTCCAGAAATATTATGGGATTGATAAGCTCTATGCCCCTTGTGCCATGAACATAGAAAGTGGAGAACAGCATCAGATGAGCAGTTTGTTTGCAAATGGACAGGATTGCCATTGGCTACTCCAATTACTTTTGCTCCTCTTGGCATCAGGACACACAGAGGCACATATTCTCTGTAGTTGTTTTGGTCATGACAACCTTTTCAAAAGGGAATTAACTTGAAGTTTAGCAACATATTGTTATATTTGGATATGACATTATTAAAACCCCCTAATACCCATGCCTACAAAATTAAGAAATTCAGAGCATATATGGAAACAAAAATATATAAAAGCTTAGTAATAAATATTTAATTTTTAAATCCCTAAAATTAGAGAAAAAACGTGCAGTGACAATATAAATTATTCATTATGCCACTTACAGGGGTGAGGCTTGGTCAGCAGGCTTGGTCAGAAAAAAAAAAATAGCTACAAGACATAGAAGAATTCGCAGCTCTCGCCTACAGTTCCTGGCAAGAAATGTCCAGACTTAGTCTCTGGAGGCAGAAGTTGGAACTTGGTTTTTTAGCTTCTGGTGAGTTCTATTGCTACCAAACAAGGAATAAGCAAGAATTTCTTCTGTGGCTTGGCCTTGGGACTGGTGTGTCCACGCATCCTGTTTAGTAAATCTCCTCTACAAGGAGTTATCAGAGCTTCAGGCGCTCTGTGAGCTATTTCCCATCCGAGCCCTTTCCTGGAGGGCACAGACCCCAGACCCACCCAGCGGAGTCCAGGCCTGTGGAGCTCCAAGTTATGCCCCTCTGGATCTTCACCCTAGGTCACTACTGCTTTCTTATAGCCACTAATCCTTTGGGAGAAAAGTCCCTCCCTGGGACTTTCTGATCATTCCCTTCTTGACAAGGTCAACTTCTAGAGGCACCACCCACCCTCGTCCTTTGCTGACCCCAGCCAGGCTTTCCTCGTTTTACTTTTTTTCTGAGACTTTCTGGAGATGGTTTTAGTTCACACTGCTTAATTCCAGCATGTGTCCTGAGACTCACACAAGTAAATATCCATACTGACAGTCACTGCATTTCTATGAATAATTCCGGTCTAAAATGTCTAGCTGGGATGGGTATAATTAGGAGGGAAATTATTCAGACTTCCACATTCTTTTCCTGAGACAGATTAGTGATCCTTGGAAATATTTTACTTACTTATGTGCTCCTTTATTTCCAAAGTGTTCAGATCTTTGAAAATAAAACTCCTGTCTTTTTGGAGCCTAGGGTAGCACCTGTTGCTGGTGGTCTTTCAGAGAAGTGGCAGCCCTTACAATAGTAAGGCACCCTTCCATTCTTATAGTAAGACAAGCGAATATTTAATATTTAACTTCAAAATGTTTCTGAAACCTTTTGTAAGTAAACTTGACTTACAAAAAAAGTGATTTTGAGAATTCTCACATATAATCTCTCTAAATGAGATAAGAAAAGGAAGCTTCTGGGGAGACTCAGATGAGAGGCAAAAGACAGCTGCTGCAGAATGCACATTTTGTCTACGATTGTCCACAGACCAGCATCATCAATGTGTCTGAATTCTGCTTGTTTTCCTTGCCATTTCAACTTCAAAATGCTACTTGAGAAGAACAAAGGGCTCTGATCCCTGGGTGAACACACGGGGCAGGAAAATAGACGTGAACCTTGAAGCTTAAATTGTGTGGATGTTGCTAGGGCTGACTTTTTAGAACCAACCAGTGGGAAGGTGGCAGTGCATATATTAACCCCTAGACAAAGGAGCTGCCCTGGCAAACCCAGTGGGTACCCCTCCCTGAAGCAGGGGGCTTTTCTGTAACAGAAAATTTTATTTCTCTTATCTCCTTGTCTATGGAATTCATTCTTTGATTTTGAGAAACAAGAATCCAGACTCCACTTAATGTTGGTTTCCCCATAGCTGGGCTATTCAAGTTCAGTGAGGCCAGGAACTCAGATGTGTGGCCTTCAACTATTTAATAAATGGGAAGCAATGAACTGTGCCTGAGGGTCAAGATCACTGGGATGGGTTTCCCTTACTCATTTGGGAGACAGAAGCCAAAGCGTTCAACAAAACCACAACAGACTGACCTTCTCTCAGGTTTAGTACACGAACACCTCATTCCCATGGCTCACTCAATCATCCCTTAGCTTGGACACAAAGTTTGACTTTGCAAGGCCATTATGACACCATGGATTTCCCCTAAACTGAGGTAGAAACTATATCAGCAGGGAAAGTGATCAGCCCACTCCTTCAAGGAACCAGGGTTCAGAACAGAACCAGCAAGAGACCCTGTCAGCACTAGGAGAGATTTGTGAGTTGTTACTGCAGCCTCTTTTCTCTTTCCCACGTGTGATCACTGCCTAGAGGTGAAATAAGTACTTCTCAGGGTTGGCAAGAGAGATGTCTAAAGACTTGTTTTCTTACAATTTTATCTTTCATTCACTTCTATAGCTCTGCAGCCAGCTCGGCAGACTCGGGGGACCTTGAGACTGAAGCACAAGATCTTGACATGCTGCAAATAAAGTCAATACAGTGAGTAATCTCAGCTCAGCACAGCTGAGAGGGCAAGGGTCAGTTCTGGAAGTCATTAGATGAAAAAAATCAGCCCCCAAACTAAGCTGAAAATATTGGCAGTTGGTAGAACACAGAAAAACCAACAATTCATTCCTTTGGTCTTCCCTGCCTTTCCAGACCATTAGAGCTCACTCTGCACTCAGCACTGCAAGAGAATTCTCCTCTATACAGAGATCATAATATAAGTTGGATGCTTGCTGGAGTAGATAGTGTGTCATTTTCCCTGACCCACTTTCTCTATTGGGTATCAGCTGATTCTTTACAACCCAGGGATGCCCTTGTGGGCCACAGTCTAAGGAATCAGGCCCATTGATGCCCCTCAAAAATCTTAGTTAAGGGCTGATTATTTACAACATATAAATATTTTAAAAAATACATTTATCAGCACTGTGTACATATAAACAACCATCCAGAAAGAGTATATAAGGAAAAAATATAAGGGAGGTTGGTTAAGCTGTTTTAAAAAAAAGTCAGTAAAGGTGAGAAAGGATAAAAGGAGGCTTCCCTAATAGGACATAGAGATAAAAAGGGAAATTCCCTAAATAAGAAAAAAATTGGGACAAGGCCAGCCAAGTGGAGAGACAGCCCTAAAAAGATTGGCCAATATGAGAGCTGACCCTGGAGCACAGACTAAAAGAAAATGCCAAAATCTCCTTCCCAGGGGTCAGCTGGTTCCTGAGGCCTGGAGCTGGGGTGATGAGGCTGTAGATGGAACCTCCCTGGCTCAGTTTCTCTCCCCAAAGGTCTCTTGCCTTGTAGACCCATGCCTGCCAAATCCAACTGACAAGATAAATTGCATAATCATTCTCTCCGGGAATGTTAGGGTGAGGGGAGATGTGTATAGAGACCTCAGAAAAGCCACCCTTAGTGTCAACATTGGATTAATATTCACTCTCTCAAGTGTATACACTATCTCCTAAGGTAGAATTCACCTCATTTTAAGTGTAAAAGGAAGAGAGGTATCCTGGAAAATACTTAAAGACATGCTGTAGTTAAATGAGCCAAAGGTTTCAGCTTAAGCATTTCTTTTTAAATAAAGATCTTAGTGCAGCTGCAATAGGATGAACTCATTCCAACACATCTAAAGATATTTGCCATAGTTGGCAGAACAAAATTGTCTCTTCCCAATGAAATAATTTTATTACTCTCTAATGTTTATGGAAGTAGGATCTTTAAAAGGCTAAACTATAAAATATTGTCCCCCAGCTGAATGCAAAAAATAAGTCATCAAAATTCAAATGGAAACAGATTTCCCTGGATTGTAGTATAATGAATAAAAATATAAATAGCTGTTGCTGATGGTATCTGACAAGGAAAGATGACCTGGCTAACACAGTGCATCAGTAGGGTAGTGGCTAGTACTAGTTTGCAGGGGCTAATTGTATGCATATATTCTCAATTCTGCATTTAGTGATCTTATTTAGAAGCTTGAAATTGGTGGTGATCAGAGTATTTATACTAAAGAAATTGGAAAACTACAAGTCTCCACTCCTCACCCCAGCCAGTTATTAAATATTGACCAACATGCCATGACACGGATGTCTACGTCAGTCATAGGTGAGTCTAATTTTTAAAAATGAATCACATTTATCTGTTATATGTTCTTTTATCAATTCAATGGTTCATCAAGAACATGGTTACTAGCAACAGTATTTCAATTCAGAAATGGGCATGCAGATAAGCAGGATTCCCTGAGGGATGACCCCAGCAGTATCTCTCAGTCTATTGACAACATCCAGTTCCCTAGACTCCTCATCCTGCAAGAGAGAAGATATGCTCAAATTCAGCCTCATACTGTTCTGAGGGCTCCAAGTTCTCTAGACAGTGTGCAGCTGGCATTTCCCAGGAATCCCTTTTTAACAGTTGGCACCAAACCTAAAGCTGCCAGAAACTTGAGCCCAAATTTCATTCAAGGCCACTCCCAGGATTACCTTATAAGCAAAAGAGAACAACAACATAACAAGGTCCCTTTAATGAAGCTCAGGTCTTCGGTGTGTGCAGCTGTGCTCCAGCATAAGCATCTCTTTTCTGAAAGAAGCCAAGAACGAGGACCGATGCATGCATGGCCCTTCAGTCAGCCTGTAGCAAATAAAGGTGTTCAGCCAATCTATGAACAACCTTAGGGAAACAGATAAGGTGTGCTGAAACATCACCATTCATCCATACTAAGTTGGAGCAGGTACTGTGGCATCTACTTCCTGGTTACAAAAAAACATATTCATTAAGAAACTACTTAGAGACAAAGCCTTTTATAAAGCTCTACTAGAGGCCCGGTGCACAAAATTAGTGTACAGGAGGGGGGTGTCGCTCAGTCCAGCCTTCAATCTCTCCAATCTGGGACCCCTCAAGGGATGACTGGTTATTTAGGCCTGATCCCCAGTGGAGCCTTGAACAGGCAGACATCCCTCTCACAATCCAGGACTGCTGGATCTCAACCACTCATCTGCCTGCCTTATTGCCCCTAACTACTTTTGCTTGCCAGTTGATCACCCCCTAACCACTCCCTTGACAGCCTGATTAATGCCTAACTACTTCCCTACCTGCTCAATTGCCCCTAACTACCCTCCCCTGCTGGCCTGGTTCCTCCCAATTGCCTTCCCCTGGAGGCCCAGTAATCCCTAACTGCCCTCCTCTGCCAGCCTAGTCACCACTAACTGCCCTCTCTTGCAGGCCTGTTCCCTCTCAACTGCCCTCCCCTGCTGGCCAACTTGTAGTGGCCATCTTGTGTCCACATGGGGCAGCCATCTTTGACCACATCGGGGTGGCCACCTTGTGTGTTAGAATGGTGGTCAATTTGCATATTACCCTTTTATTAGATAGGATTTTCCACCTCTTTTATTCCCCAATCTGGTAGTGCCTATAAAATTATTAACCAAAGTGTTTTTCTAATAAAGAAGTAAATATTCTTACATAAATTTTCAATAAGCAAAGGGGAACAAAATTAATATAGAGAGCTTGGTTTTTTAAAAAAACTAGATTCTTGTATTTGCCTGCAACACATTATAAACTGGCAAAGGATAAACAATATTTTCTGTTCATGCAAAATAAATATAATGAAGAATCTCATTTGAAATGAAGATCAAAGGAATCTAGGCACTTTGCATTAGCAACACATCCTCCTTATTTCTGCAAACAATACAAGCCCCCACCCACAACACTCACCACAAATTCACATGCAAAATTAAAAGACTTTTTTAAATGATGCAGATATAAATTAACATGTCTGTCCTTGTATATGTAAAAGCCTACATTCCAAAAGGAGAACAGAGAGAGAAGCTCGCAACAAAACATAAGTTCCTGGAGTTTAGCTGTGAAATAGGATTGAAAATGGAAGGATAACGCTGTGGTCAACCTCTTTATGGAAAAGCCCTGCTTGCTTGTAACTAGATGGTAACCATAACATGTCTATAGACATGAGCAGGCAGATGCCCATGGTATTTTTACATCTACATTTAAAAGATGAGAATTCCAATGGTTTATTGATTCCAAGTCTTTAGAGCTAAACTAGGACTTTTATAGAACACAAGACTCCTTTAGGCTCTCTAATCAATGCAGGTTGACCTCAAAGAGTTCCTTAATTTCTTTATAGCAGATGGCTCCCTGGTCTTACCATACTGAGAAGTTACCTTCAATGTCCTCATGAATGTAACTCCAAAGCAACCAAAATGCTAGCTTGCTGTGCCCAGTATTTCCACACGGACCATGTCTTATCCCATTGGTTTTATGTCATGGTAACTGTTATTTTTTCTTCTTTCATAAGTATTTGATTGAGTTAAGATGATCGCTATTTGACAAACTTTTAATTTATTATATTATTCATGGAAAAGAAAATGCAAGCAGCAATATTAACTTTACCACTTCATACCAAGTAAAACCATCAGTGACAGGCAAGAAAAATGTTCCAAAGAACACTGGAGGTTTTTGTTTCCTCTGACTTAAGATATATCAAGATAATACTGCTGATTATAAGAAACATGGGACTTGATATTTTAAGGTGGGAGGCACGAGGATCTGTGAGGTTGGAATTGACATTGATGCAAAAGAACTAAAGCCACAGATACCTCATATGAAAAGAAGCGATTCTCTCTCCTATTTTCCAGTTGCGACCATGATTTCCTTATTGATAGACTCTTTATAAATGTTTAAGATATTGTAAAGGATATGTTGAAATGGGCTGTCTCATGTAATGCTCAAGAAAGTGTAATTGGTACAACTTTTCTGGGAGGCAATATGGCAATATAAAACAAGAGTCTTAAAAATAAATTTTTTTGTTCCAGTATTCTACTAGAAATTTATCCTAAATAGTTATGATAGTGAAGAAACAAAGCGAAACACCTTAAATATCAAAGTATAATGAAAAGACTACATAAATAAAAGCATATCAATTAGATAAAACAGTACATCATTAAATATGTTTTTCCTGAATACTTAAAGTATTGAGGATATAGTTACAATACTATGTCAAATTTCAAAAAGACATACAATATTGCATGCACATTATGTTCTCACTGTATACCCATGCACACAAATACACACAAACAGGCATCCTAGACAAAACATTGGGAAGGAATATAACAGAATATTTAAAGTGGATATTTCAGAATGAGAAAGAGAAATAACAGTGATTTTCATTCATTTTTATTCACACTTTCTAGTGGCTATCTGACTGTTGGGGGGAACCAGGCCTACAGAGGAGGACAGTTAGGGACGACCGGATCAGCAGGGGAGGGAAGTTGGCAGGGACAGGGCCTGCAGGGGAGGGCAGTTGTGACCATGCCTGCAGGGGAGGGCAATTGGGGTGACCAGGCTGGCAGGGGAGGGCAGTTGGGGGTGACCAGGCCAACAGGGGAGGGCAGTTGGGGGTGACCAGGCCAACAGGGGAGGACAGTTGGGGGTGACCAGGCTGATAAAGGAGGGCAGTTGGGGGTGACCAGGCCAATAGGGGAGGGCAGTTGGGGTCAATTAGGCTAACAGGAGAGCAGTTAGGCATCGATCAGGCTGGCAGGGGAATGATTAGGTGGTGATCAGGCTGGCAGGCAGGCAAGCAGTTGGGAGCCAGCAGTCCCAGATTCTGAGAGGCATGTCCAACTGCCAGTTTAGGCCCACAGGGATTGGGCCTAAACCGGCAGTCGGACATCCCCCAGGGGTCCCAGATTGGAGAGGGTGCAGATTGGGTTGAGGGACACCCCCCCACACACAACTGCACAGATTTCATGCACCGGGCCTCTAGTTTTCAATAAATATCTTTTCCAAACCTCTACTTGTAGGTTTATATGTACCCTTGGATCAAAGGTCATTTTCTTGCATAGCTGGTGTGGCTCAGTGGTTGAGCATCATCCCATGAACCAAGAGTTCAAGGGCGGATTCCTGGTTGGAACACGTGCCTGGGTTAAGGGTTCAATTCTCAGTAGGCAGCATTTGAGAGGCAGCTGATGAATGTCTCTTTTTCTTATCTTCCTTTCTTATCTCTATCCCTCTCCCTTCTTCTCTAAAATCAATAAAAGTATATATTTTTAAAATCCATTAAAGTAAGTTTTTTTAGACAGCATATAGTTGGATCTTGTTTTCTTATCAAGTTAGCCAATCTTGATGAGTTTCATCCATTTACATTTAAAATCATTACTTATAGAGAAAGACTTACTGTTGTCATTTTGTTCATTATATCCTATTATTCTTGAGGTTTTTTGTTCCTCCTTTCCTCTCTTTTTTGCATCAAATTGTGACTGGCAATGAAAATTGTGAGAATCCCAAATGTACAGAATCATGAGTTGATCCAGTTCAACTATCAACATTGACTGCAAGGCCAAATTGATTTGGAAAGAAGATAATGCTCTGCATTTGGTGGGATCAGAAAGAGGGTGTATTATGAGCTTCTAAAACCAGGTGATACCATTAATCACTATCAACAATAAATAATCAATTTGAACAACACTTAGATAGTGAAACAACCAGAATGGGCCAGAAGACAAGGGCAAGTAATTTTGCTTCATAATATAGCACCATCACACACTTCAAAACCAGTTAAAGACACGTTAAAAGATCTTGTCTGGGAAATATTAACCCACTGGCTATATTCAGAAGACCTTGCTCCTTCAGATGACCACTTATTCTGATCAATGGCACACACACTTTCTGAGCAGCACTTCAAAATGTACCAAGAAATTGAAAATTCAGTCTCTGAATGGTTTGCCTCAAAACAAGAAAAGTTCTATTGGGGTGGTATCCACAAATTACAAGAAAGATGGGGGAAATGTGTAGCTAGTGATGAACATTACTTTGAATAAAGCACTTTTGATGATTCTCTTTAAATTATCGTGTATTCTTTCATTAAAATATCTGCAATTTACTGGTATACCTAGTAGATACTCTTATTCATATTACTTACTTTTCTGTACATATTTTGCGTTAAAATTTCACCTGTTTTTCACTTCTTAAGGTGAAAAATTAGATCAATAATTTTAGACATTGCTTTTGTTCTAATTTAAACAAAGATCTACCGTATTTGCTGGCGTATAAGATGATTTTTTGGCCCTTGAAAAATATGCCTCCAAGTGTCTTATACGGATAGTCTTATACGGCGAGTATATAACAAACTCTGTATTTTGAGTGGAAATGTTAGGGGGTCGTCTTATACGCCCAGTCGTCTTATACGCCGGCAAATACGGTATTTTCAGGGCCAAAAAATCATCTTATACGCCGGCAAATACGGTAATTATCCTCTAAGTATTGATGCATTTGTACTCCATAAATTTTTATTTTTATTTGTATTTTTATCATTCTGTTCAAAACACATATTAAATATAATTTTCTTTTGTTAGATTTCTCGACCCATATCTTATTTACATGTGTGTTCCTTCATTTCTAAATATTTGGTATATTTTACAAATAGAATTTTTTTACTGACTTATAATTAATTTCATAATAAAAATATTCTGTATGCATAATTTTAATCCTTTAAAATTTATTCAGATTTGTTTTCTGGCTTAGTGGGTGGTCAACATTGGTAAATTCTATGTGCACTAGAAAAGAATATTTATTCTATAGTTTTTAAATGTAATATTCTAGAAATGTCAACTAGGTCAATTAGTTTCTTGTTTTACTACTGTCTGAAAGGGGTGGATATATTTATTTTCTCTCTTTTGCTGTCAGTTATTTTCTATGTATTTTGAACTTCTGTTATCAGACTCATAAACACTTAAAATTGCTATAAATTTAGAGAACTGACCCTTTTAATCATTAAAAATGAATTTAATTTTTCTATTAACAGAGCCACATAAACTTTCTTAAGATTAAAATATAGTTGGCATACTACATCTTCATCTTTTTATGTTTAATATTTTGTTTACTATTTCAAATGTGTCCTTTTTAAAGAGCATATCTTCCTTTTCTATCTAGTCTAAGTCTTTTATTTCAAATATTTATTCCATTTTGTTTAAGGTGCTATTGATATACTTGGTTTTAAAATTACCTCTTGTTATTTGTTTTCTTTTTAACCAAGATTTTGAATTTTAAAAAAATATTCTCTCTTCTCTTTTTAAGAAATATGTAATTACATTTATTATAGTTGCCCTATTGGTTACAAGTGGATTTTTAACTTACTACATTTTAACTTCAAACATTTTTACCATTTCATGTATAAGAACTTCATAAACTTTGACATGCATCAAAATTAACTGATAGGCTTGTTAAAAACACAAGGTCTTGAGTCCCAACCCCTTAATTTCTGATTTAGTTAGTCCAATATAAGAAATGAATTTGACATGTCTGTCAACTTTTTCAGGTGATGTTAAAATAACAGCTTAGTATATTTTTGTTTTGTTTTGTTTTGTTTTGTTTTGTTTTGTTTTGTTTTAGTACTTGTTTCGGCCACACACAAAGTGAATTGGAGCTAAAAATCCATGTGAGCAGTTTTTGTAGTTATGGAATTTTTAAAAATAATTTATTTTTTTTCTCAGTTTATTGGTCCCAATGGGTGAGTAGTAAATTTTTGCCTGTTTTATTTTTACATCAGTGTTGCACCATTGAGGTATCTTATTATTGAGGGGTAGTCTTCTATGAGACCTCCCACCTTATAGCAGGTCTAGACTTGTTCTTGTTTCTCTTGCATCTTGAAAGACTGAAAAAATGAAGTGATTCTGCAGATTTTATCAGCGCAATGACTCACGTAACTCTGGATTCCCATTTTTCACTTAGTTGTTGGAGTCAGCGAATTTTATATTTTGTTGTTAGCTCATGGGTGCATACTTTTTTTCTTTCATATTTTACTCATGATATTTAGTAGTTTCTGATGAGAGTCTCAGGCAAGACCTCTAGTAAGCCATACTATTTGAAATAGACATGTTTAATTAAGTTCTTAAATTTCATGGCAACATAGTTTTAACTATTTGTTAAAGGCTTTTTTTTCTGGCAACCTTTATGTCCCTGTCATTTCTTTTTCCTTATTTATTTTTCATTCTTCACCCCCCCCCTTTAAAAATTCTCAATAACCTATACTAATTTCCTTTTGATCAATAGCTATATATGAATGAGGTGAATTCCTACTGGACCATTGATTTCACACTTAGGTAGACACTAGAGGCCCAGTGCACAAAATTTGTGCACCAGAGAAGGGGCTTCCTTAGCCTGGCCTGCACCCTCTTGCAGTCCAGGAGCCCTCAGGGGATGTCCAACTGACATCAGTCAGACATCCTTAGTGCTGCTCTGGAGGTGGAAGAAGCTCCCATCACCACTGCTGCACTCACCAGCCTTGAGCCTGGCTTCTGGTTGAGTGGTGCTCCCCCTGTGGTAGCCCACTGACCACCAGGGGGCAGATTCTGCATTGAGTATCTGCCCCCTAGTGGTCAGTGTGCATCATAGTGACCAGTTGTTCTGCCATTCGGTCAATTTGCATATCAATCTTTTATTATATAGGGTGAGGCCATGGTACTGTTCCAGAAAAAAAAAAAATCCTTTTAATGGCATATGGTGCGTGTATGAGTGAATATTTTACCTTTAATTTTGAGTGAACTGAGAAGCTATTCTGCAGAATTACTCATGGTGCAGCAAATTTTTCTCCTCCTACTGCCTTACTTATAAAACACTTCTGGGAACTGTGCTGTGTTTACATAATTTATTGTTTTGTCACACTGCCTGATTTTTTTTTTTTTCATATTCTACCAAAGAAAATCCAGGGAGGTTCCTCCAACTGGTTCATCCACTCAATTGCCATTGTGGCAAATGAGTTCCTATTGCTATTCTCCTTAGGTTGTGGCACTGGAAATAGAATTGTGATCTGCAGCTTCTTCTAAGGTCTGTGGCTACAGGCAGGCTCCACATCTTCCAATACCCCTGTTGCCTATCACATTTCTTAGGCAGCATTTGTCCCATTGTATCTCTAGGTTTAAAAATATGTTGGTTTAATCAAAGATGAAGTTAGCATGTTTTTTTATTATTATTATTTTAATCCTCACCAGAAGTTATGTTTTTATTTATTGTAGAGATAGAGGAAGGGAGGGAGGGAAGGAAGGAGAGAGAGAGAGAGAGAGAGAGAGAGAGAGAGAGAGAGAGAGAGATCAATGTGAAAGAGAAACATCAATCCGTTGCCTCACTTATGGACCTGACTGAGGATGGAAACTGCAACCTAAGTATGTGCCCTGACCAGCAATCAAATCCACAACCTTTTTTGATGTACAGGATGATACTACAACCAACTGAGTCACCCAACCAAGGCATCATGTCTGGTTTTATCCCTGAGTTGCTTTTGGAAGATTTCTGGAAGATGGGGACTTGCCACTGTTACTCTGTCCTTTTAACCAGACCTGAATGGCTTTTCAAAAGTTCTTTTGTAGGTATCCACCCCCAAAATTTGAAAACTTTTATTCACAAAGATATACACATTTCTATGGTCATTGCAGCATTATTCTCAATGTTCAAGACATGGAGTGTCATTTGATAGATGATAAAGAAAATGTGTTATGTATATACAATGGAATATTATTTAATCATAAGAAAAAACGAAATACTGCTATTTGCAACAATATGGGTAGAGTTTGAGAATATCATGTTAAGTGAAATAAATTAGACAGAAAACAACAAGTGTGAACACTGCATCCATTTATGTCTAGGGTTCAAGATCTGGAGAAGGGGCTGACACACAAATGAATATACTAGACAAGAAATACACATTTAGATGGCATGGGGGAGCCAGACAGAGACCTTTCTCTCTAGGGGAGAGTAAAGTCCCCTTTTCTTTTATTTACTAGAATACACATTTGCTCTTTAACAAAGCAAACAGGCATATCAATGGTAAAGTTTGGTAAACAATAAAATTATTATCAGTTTATGGGACTGCCTTCAGCCATTCAGCCGACAGCAATATTATGTTGATTTTCAGTCCTGCTGAATATCAAGGTTCATTAGCCTTCTAAAGGACTTCTTTCATAATTATGGTAACTACTTGTTGTTCTTAGCCTCTAGCTAAGAATCCTATGATTTGACTCCCTATGAGGTATATAAAACTGAAAGCAACAGATGAACAAATAAGACAAAAACAGACACAGACAACAGTATGGTGGCTACCAGAGGGAAGGGGCTTGGAGGTAAAAGGTAAAGGGGGTTAAATATATGGTAACAGAAGCAGATTTGACTTTGGGTGATGGGCACACAATGGAATAGACAGATTGCATACACTTGAAACCTATATAGTCTTATTAACCACTGTTACCCCAATAAATGTAGTAAAGTATATAAAAAGAAAACTTTTTTGTAATATCCATTTTCTTTCTCTTTGCTGTCTTCCTATCATCAATATGTCAAGTGCCACTTGCTTTATAATCAGAATTTTAAGAAAATGATTGAATAAAATTCATTTTAATTTAGAATGACTTAAAACTCAAATACTCACAAGCTAAGGTTTTATGTCTTTCTTGCACCATTATTCAGCATATAGAAAAGGCAAAGCAAGAGAATCAAAACAAAATTTGTTCCTGATGATATGTGCATAGATATCAATAAGATCATGTGTATATAAAATGTCACATTTTTCTTTCCACTTTTATAACTTCTAAGTCACTTCAGTCAAAATTAAATAAATCAAATCATTGACCACAATATGAACATATTAAAAACTGATTTGCTCTAACCAGTTTGGCTCAGTGGATAGAGCATCAGCCTGTGGACTGAATGGTCCCAGGTTTGATTCGTCAAAGGCATGTGCCTTGGTTGTGGGCACATCCCCAGTGGAGGTTTTCAGGAGAGAGCTAATCAGTGTTTCTAACTCTCTCTCCTCCCTTCCTCTCTGTAAAAAAAATCAATAAGATACATATTTTTTTAAAAACTGCTTTGTAGTTCTATGTATGTGAATTCACCAAGCAAATATGAAGTTGAAGCCAACTTTTATTTGATCAGTATAAATTGAGGGAGAAGCATTTAAAATTTTAAATTTAAGTATTATGGATTATCCAAAACTCTCTGTCTATCTTATCTTACATATACCTCAATAGGACAGGACTAGTTATAAAACTGTTATTTTTCACTAATACCAGAATGCCATCAATTATTGAAATATTTAAAATCTATCAAACAAACAAAACACACACACACATACAATGTTGCAATTTACAGTGTCAAGATTTTGAAAATAGATGGTAGACGATATGATCAATCACTTCCAGACAGTGAGAAAGGAATGAGGAAAAAGAATATGATCAACTGAAAATTCTAAAAAGTCTATAACATACAAACAGATTAGTCACATTACACTTCCCCCCTATAATTTTTGTGTTGGATATAGTCCTAGTTTACAAGCAGTTAACACAACACTAAAACTATTAATTATGTTACCTAACTTACTGCAATTCCTGCCTGCTTGACTAATATAGCCAAACATTAATTGATTTTTGAAGTAGCTAGATTTTTCTCTAATATTTTCAAAATGTTTGGCAAAAAGTTTTAAATGTAATAAAAAGCAGAGGAAGGTACTCCCAAAACTACATAAAAATGCATTTGAAAGTTATCTTGAGTTATTCAAGACAAAATGCCTCAAAAAATGGTCTTTGTATTCTGGAAAACACTCAAAATATTTTTGGAGTTTTGGTGACACCCCGTTCTCTGTGAAGAAAATTAATCATAGTATTGATGGAGCAGAAAACACAAGGGAATTTTCAATTAAATGTTTTCTTTCTTTTTCACTGATGCAACATTTGAAATGGGAGCATAGGGCATACTTCTAAGCAACGCAGTTGTCAGCAAGCATGGCTCTTTTCATCAAGTCACCTGTGGGCTATGAACAAGTCATTGTGGACATCAAATTAAAACATGAACTCAGTATCTGCTTCAAGTTAAATGTGGTTTCTGTGATTGAGTAAATAACATATTAGTCTTTTCATGTTCTTCATCCCCATTCAAAACAGTCTAATGAGAATAGAGAGGTAATGATGAACCACTAATTACTTCTATCACCTCAGAAAGAAGGTCCATGTCCATTTAACAAATGGACTGATTTTGATCATTGATCAAGGACTGATCTTGATCATTGAAGAAACTAGGCAAGAAATGAGATGTCCAGTGTACTGTAGACAGGATTCAGTGTTCTTCCTCTTTTCCAATAAACACTTATTTCCAGGAAAGAGTTAAGAGCATTTGTTGAAGTCACATGGAGTCCACAACAGAGCTGTGACCAGAGCCCACAGCACCTCCCGGACAGCTCAAAGGCTACCTCCTCATCATGTTACTTGACTTGCTTTTCATAAGCTCTTTTCTCTTTAACTTGGTTACACATGAAAACTTTTCTGATTATCACAACTATGAAAAGCAGCTCACTGTTGTGTGTGGGATTTTGGTCAAGTAGCCACTCAAGGCTGATCATGGCAAAGACTTCTCTCCAAAGATAGTGTCCCATGAATTCCCACCCACTGGCCTAGGCATGTACATTTGATGTTCCCCTTGGTCTGTTGGGCTTGGTGGATAGTTAGGTGGACTCCTGGATAAAGTTCAAGAACTAGACATCCTGGTTCAAGAAATAGTCCTTGGGGAGAAGAGTCATGCCGTAGGATGAAACAAGCTTTGGACATAGAAGCAAGACAACTAAGAGCACTTAGGCAAATATTTACAAATTGAGCAACATTCCTACTGGTCACGCTATCGATGACTAATATAACCAAATCAGTGTGTGTGTGTGCTTCAAAATCAATCACCAGAGTGACATACAGGGATTCCTTATTCCTTCCTAATAGTTGTTTTTATCTCCCTTTTTCTGATTGTCAGCAATTCATACCAAATCATTTCAATTTGTGCAAAATGAGGCAAGTAAATATTGAAGTTGAATAGTTTAGCTGTAAAAAGTGATTTAGAGCCGAAACCGGTTTGGCTCAGTGGTAGAGCGTTGGTCTGCGGCCTGAAAGGTCCTGGGTTCGATTCCGGTCAAGGGCATGTGCATTGGTTTCAGGCACATCCCCGGTAGGGGGTGTGCAAGAGGCAACTAGTCAATGTTTCTCTCTCATCAACATTTCTAGTTCTCCATCTCTCTCTCTTCTTCTCTGTAAAATATCAATAAGATATATATATTTTTAAATAGTGAGTTAGAGCCAAAGTGTGTAATTCCCAATTTTTTTTAAAAATGCCCTTAGTCTTTCACCTCAATCTTTTCCCTTGTGCCAGTAATATATATCCTTCAGGAAACAGAAGGAAAGAGAGTTTACCAACTGCCAAGATTTACATCCTTTTTCTTTTTTTTTTTAAACAGATCAAAATGACCATTCTTTAATCTGAACAAGTAGCTTATATGATTATTAAAAAAAATCCAGGTTCTTGGCTACCCTCAGAGCAATATATAATTTGTTGTTGTTGTTGTTTCTTAATTTATTTTTATTGATTATGGTATCACATAATTGTCCTATCCCCCCATTCCCATCCCAAACCCCTCCCTACATATTCCCCCATCCTCCTGTTGTCCATGGCCACTGGCTAGGCCCCTGTGCATGCACACAAGTCCTTTGGTTGATCTCTTCCTCTTACCCCCACCCTCCCCTAATTTCCCTCTGAGGTTTGAGAGTCTGATCGCTGCTTCTCTTTCTCTGGGTCTATTTTTGTTCACCAGTCTATGTTGTTCATTATTTCCTCTAGATGTGTGAGGTCATGTGATCCAAGAAATACCCTTGTAAAAACCTAAACTGAGAAAGCCTTAATGGTTATGCTGAGAGGCAAATGAATCAGTCTGTAGTGAGTTCCTTTCTGGGCCAACAGTTCTTTTGGGTCCCAATTTCAATGTCAAATAGTTCCTTATGTGTACATGTCAGCCATGATATTTCAGATGTGGTTGGTGGACAAATGGTGGTAATGCAGGTCCGCCCATCTCTGGTTTGGTCCTCGGCATCCTTCAGCAACACGCAGCTGCTGTCTGCTGGTATGGTGAGGCATCATCAGCATCTTCCATCTCTGAATTGTGTCTCTTCTGTTTTCATGGCTGGAGCACTTCTGTCTATTCCTCTCTGTTACTGGATTCCAGATGGTCCCGGAGTTATTTTCTGAAAATATACAAACATATTCTCCACCAAAAGTTAATAAAGGGATATTCTCTTTAAATTTGACTTGGGATTCTTTTTCACCCACCCCCACCCCCTGCCCCTCGCCCCGCAAATAATTTTCCTCTGGCTCATTTTGACGCCATGTGTGTATTTTTATGGATATATTGCTGTTAGTATTTCTAATAAAGGTTAATTTTCTAAAGTACAAAAAAAAAGTTTTTAGATGTAAATTATTCTCAGGATATTTTTCCTTACATAATATTCTTCCACTGTCACCCCCTTTTTTACTTTACATAATAGGAGACTTTTGGAAATTTTATAGTTAGTCTTGATATCTTTTACATTTTAATTATTTGCACCACACTATGACTGCATTAGGTTCATAACATGTTGTGCAATTTTACCATGAGGCACTCTGACAATAAGAATTTTTGTTAATACTAGAGGAACAGCTTTTTGTACAGTACACTCAGTTTTTCTAGAATATTCATTTATTTCCATTAGCTACATTGATTTCCTCTGAGAAATTGGCTACTATTCATCTGTCAAACTCAACACTCTAGCAACTATTTTATTTACCATGTGTGTATTAGTAGAATTGATTGTTTGGCTTAACATCCTTTTTCTTGCATAGAGCCATTCTTCTTTTCACTTGCACTCTCCTTGCCGTCTTTGTCCCTTTTTTCCCTTCATTCTAATCTACTCTCTCCAATCATTTATTCATTCATTCATTCAAAAATAGCTATTAAGTCTCAGCTGATATTCTAAATGCTTGGCACTCATCAGTGATCAAAGTGGACAGAAATCCTTGCTTTGGGGAACTTTGCATTCTCCCATTTCCTACATGTTTAATTAGGTGTGCTGATATTGGTCAGGGACTCCTAGAAGCACCAGTCCTGTCACTTTGGTCCACAAGAGCTGCCCTTCTGCCATGGTACCTGCATTTTCTCTACATGGGGGTGAGGGGCATGTGCATAGGCAGGAGAGCTTCAGAACAGCGATAAAAAGTTATCAGTCTGTGAAAGGACAGAACCACCAAACAAAACTCAAGCACAGCCAGGGAGGCTTTCTATTCCTCTACATTTGAGGATAAGCCAGAGGTTACTGGTATGACTCTCTGTGGCATTAGGAAGAGAGCATAGGATTCAAAGTCACATAGACCTAGGAATGCATTTTAGTTCTGTGGCCTAACTTAGTTCTTGGTTCTCAGTTTTCCTAACTCATGAGTTAATTTAACACCACTTACCTATTCTATTCATTCATTAAGTATGTTTTTAAAAATATATTTTATTGATTTTTTACAGAGAGGAAGAGAGAGGGATAGAGAGCCAGAAACATCGATGAGAGAGAATCATTGATTAGCTGCCTCCTGCACATCCCCGCTGGCGATGTGCCCGCAACCAAGGTACATGCCCTTGACCGAAATCGAACCTGGGACCTTTCAGTCTGCAGGCGCTCTATCCACTGAGCTCATTCATTAAGTATTTATTAAGCATCTACTGTTACTAACTAGTATCTATATAACAATGAAGAGTCCAAAATTCTTGTCTTCTTGGAGCTTACAAGGAGATAATATTGTCTATCACCATAGAAAACTTAGATTCACCTTATCTTTCTATAACAATTTCTGAAGCAAAGAGCTAATTCTGAAATAATCTTAAAGTAGCATCAGAATTTAACATGCACCAACCATATATGCTTTTATTACATTCTGCTTTTTTTCTCTATGCAGATGAGCTCAACCAAGCCAGGTACAATGGGAAAATAACATCATCCATTAGTGATGCTTTTAATAAGCTATGGGTCCAATCTTCTAGTACTTATTGGAAAAGCTGAGACATGAGTATAAATAAGAGCAGAGGAAGTATTAACTAGTTATGACAGTTCCTGGGGTTATTCAGCAAAGTAGGTTATCTAAAAAAGGAACAAGACTGAGGAAGATTTTTGGGGCTTGGTGGCAATTCCATCATAGGAGGCAGTAAGAAGCCATCTCCTGCCCAGGATATGTAATTCCTCCACCAAGGGAATTCTTCCACAGCCCCTTCCTTTAGTACCTAATTTTTTTCAGCTCCTCTTTGAAATTTAAGACTTAGAATCCATGCCCAATTGAATACTGGCTATGAAATGAATAAATGTACTGTATATCTGTATTCAAACAGCCAGGCCATTGAAAAGCTCTTGACATGATTCTGAGACAGATTAAAATCACAATGCTTTCTCCATCATTGAGTCACATAGAAAGAAATGGAATTATTCTGAAAGATTAACTTTCCACAAGGCCATTTAAGTTACTATCAGAATTTTTCTAGAACCTTCTCTAGTTTCAAAGTATACGATATGTTATATTTTCCTTTTTAAAATTTGATTTTCTGGTTACAATCCAATTTTAAATTCCATTTAGAAGTAGCTATATATCTTATATAGCTTATGTAAATAAATATTACAAGAAATTACTTTGGGATTTATATAACTTCTAAGAGTAAGTAATGATTGTACACTATGTAATCTATGAATCCCATTTATTTCTAAGATTTAATATGTTACGAGACTCTGATTTGAATACATAGTATTTGTTAAATGTTCCGTTTTAACACTATTTTTCTACTACATTGTACCTCTTTATTTTCCCATCCCAAGTAATATTCTCTCTGTCTCTGAAGACTTAAAGCTCCATGAAAGCAAGGATCTCCCCCATCCCATTTTGTTTATTGTTATGTCTCCAGAACCTACAAAAGCAACAGGTATATAGTAAATGCTTAATATGTATTGATTGTTGAATGAGTTCAGATTTTGTATTTTAGATGATAATAGCACTTAATATCTGTGAAACACTCTTCTTCTAAGAACTTTATACATATTAACTTATGTAATCCTCTCTTCAAAACAGTAATCCTTGGCACAGAGCAGATATAAATTTGTCCAAGTATAGTCACAGAGGCAGAATCTGAATCCAAGTTGATGCTATTAACTGCTGTGCTAACTCTCTAGGTTGGTATTTTTTAATTAATTAATTTTTAATTTTATATTTATTTTCCAAATATTTTATGAGTTAGGTACAAAAGGTAAGCATCCCTCTCCTCACTCATGTCCTTAGCCAAACCCTTCTCTTTCCTAGAGGCAGCCAACAGATGGCTTCAGTTCTAATTCTGGCTTTGCACTCTCCACACATGTAACTTCAGACAAACTAATCTTTCTGTGCCTCGGTTCTCTTGTCTGAAAAATAGGCACAATATTACCATCTCTGTCATATTGTTTTTATAAGGATTAAGTAAGGTGATATATGTAAAATACTTAGAATGATATCTGTCACAAAGTAGATGCCAATAAATATTTTCTATTATTAGTTTTGTGTATTCTTCCAGATATTTTATTTCACATGCAAGATATGTATATACACACACCCACATAAACATATTCATTCCTCCCATTCTTTTTTTTTACAAATATTCTTTTTTTTGCACCTTGCTTTTCTCATATCACAATCTTAAAGCATTAATCAAAAAATAAGTAATGGATATGTTTTATTTTGGAATAACTAATTCTCATCCTTCCCAATGCATTTCTTCTTTCCTGAACTGAAGTTAACTATGGTTTCCTGTTCCTATTCTACCCTTTCTTATTTTTGTGATAGAAATTGAGGAAGACTAGCCATCCTGGGAACAACATGGGATCAACATGCATTTAAAAAGTCAGTTAATAAAAACTGCATGATAGTATGAATTCTAATCTTTTGAAACTGTTTCTAATCTCTGACCCAGTAGCAGTGGCAGCACCAAGAATTTCTGTATCAAGGGATTGGGTGTTAGCAATCTGGCCAGAAGGTGGGGTTAGGAGATAGGTCTTAAAGCTGCATTGCAGCCAAAACCGGTTTGGCTCAGTGGTAGAGCGTAGGTCTGCGGACTGAAAGGTCCCTGGTTTGATTCCAGTCAAGGGCATGTACCTTGGTTGCGGGCACATCTCTGGTAGGGGGTATGCAAGAGGCGGCTGGTGGATGTTTCTCTCTCGTCGACATTTCTAGCTCTCTATCTCTTTCCCTTCCTCTCTGTGAAATATCAATAAAATATATATATTTTTTAAAAGCTGCATTGCAGAGCAAGCACACTGTTTTCACCTAGGCTTAGTATATATCCGGGGGGGGGGGGGTGTTAGCTGGTAAATACTATGGAGGAGAGGCACCAAACCTCTTCCTTGTCCATCAAGGCAGTCCTTGGCCCTCCCCCTGGTCGCTGGTGTGTTGCCTTTGGCTCTACCACTTGGAAAAAATAAAATAAACAAACAAAAAACAACAACAACATAAAACTGATTTGCCTTGCCCAGTTGAGAGACTATTGCAACCTCAGGAGTAAGCTACTGAGAGAGGAAGGTGTAAGGGAGGAGTTAATTTTACTTAGGGTTGAATTTATAGCAAGGGTAACTGACTCTCAAACAAGCCGGAAAAGTGTGCTTCAGGGAGAGGGAGGGTCTAAACACTGGCTATTGATAAACTCCCCTGGTTGTTTTCTGTGTCACAGGGATCAAGGCAAGTGGCCTGAACAGGTTTAGAGGCATCCTGTGCCAGGGAACAAAAAAACTGCAGCTGCCAGCAGAGAGCACCACAAACACTCAAATGATGAGGCCAGTGCCTCCTGAGGGAGCAGAGGTGAGGGTGGTAGTGAAAGGCAATAGGAACCTGCGATGGGAGGTATACATGGACTCTCTCGGACCCCCTCTTAGTCTTAGAAACAGAAGAAAAGTTGCAGGACAGCTCAGCACTGCCTTTAGTTTCTGGGCTCCCTTAAGGGGACTCTGTGGACCCCACAGAAATTAGAGGCCAGAAAAAAATTGGCTCTCCAGCCAGTTTAAGTAGCTTCTAGGTCGCAAGTTATGTAAAAGCATCAAGGAAACTTTGCAACGACACACTGACCCTGGTAATGAAGCTCCAGAAAGACTGTCATACAATGTCATACAAGCTAGAGGTCACGGAATATCCGGAGCCTGGTTCCCAGCCCCTCCACCCTCAGGAGCTTCTGAATCAGAGACTTCAGCCCAAACTCAGCCTCCTTACCCCCTTCCAGCCTGGCACTGACCGGCCTCACATGCAACAGGATGTCTCCAGGGAAGAGCAAAGCTTGGCTTAGGCAGTATCACCTTTAAGACTACGGCTTCACTGGCTTTGTGTACACAGAGCTTTCTTCCCTAGGAATGCGGACACTACACGGTTTCCTCGCTGTTTCAGGTGCTCTGAACAAACGAGTTCCCCGCTCTCAGGGAATCGAAACTATACGGTTTCACTCTGTCCTGTTGTGTTGTCAGCTGGCTTTCAGCATTCCCCTGTCCCCACAAAAACCTCAACACGGATCCCTTGCAGGGATGTTGTACAATAGGAGCTTTCATTCCTGCTTTGGCACCTGCAACCCTGGGTTAAACGTGCCATGGAGCAGAGAACGCGCTAGCAAAGCGTGTGGTGCTGGGGACCTGCCCTGTGGAGCAGCTGAGCAGAGGCCGGTGGGAGTCCTGTGTGTGTCCGCAGGGAAGGAAGGGGATGAATTTGGGGAGAACCATTCCTTCTGCTACCCTGAGTGCTCTGAAGGTCTATGGCGTGTGCCCCATGCCAGGCACAGACAGTAATAACCGGGGGCTCCCAGGGCAGAAACAGAGCATAGAAATGAACATACCAGTCAAGGTTCTTGGTTATAAGTCACAGTATCCATCCTTAATAAGAAAGCCAGCTCTGTAACTAGGCTTTAAGTTCTCCATTCTGCTTTCACCAGTTACTAGCTATGGGACCTATAGGACTACTTAACCACTCTACGCTTTACACTCTCATTTGTCATATAAGGGCTATCGTATACGTATTGCTTGTAAGGGTTACAATATTGAATATGTGTGAACTACCTAAAGCAATGCCTGATTCATATGAAATATGCAGGAAATGTTAGATATCATAGCAGCAGTTTATCTTCAATTTGATAAACTGATGGAAGCAGATTCAGAAGATGGGCAGGCACCAAGAGAGGTTAAGAAGCAAGATTCAGATGAAACCGGTTTGGCTCAGTGGATAGAGCATTGGTCTGCGGACTGAAAGGTCCCAGGTTCGATTCCAGTCAAGGGCATGTACATTGGTTGCGGGAACATCCCTGGTGTGCAGGTTGCAGCTGGTCAATGTTTCTCTCTCATCAATGCATAGCTCTCTATTCCTTTCCCTTCCTCTCTGTAAAAATCAATAAAATATATTAAAAGAAATAAAAATAATTTAAAAAGAGGCAAGATTCACAGCAAAGTTTATTCTGATCACTTCAATGCCAGCACTGCTGTAGTGAAATCAACTATAAATTTTTGTTTTCAACTAGTTTCAAACTCAAAGTCCTATATGAAAGCAAGTAATTGCATAAGCCCTGAAATCTTGCCTACTCTTTTTTTTGTTTTTGTTTTACTACAAGGTTATACTCTGTCTCCTATCAAGACTCACACAATGGTAGATTCTTCCAATGTAGGAATGACAACGTTATTAACAACCAAAATTGATAGATGTTCATACAAAATAAGAGTGCTCTAGCAAAGGAATGAATCTAAGGCCAAAGCCATTACAATGTCTTCCTTGGGGAGTCAGGAGCCCCTCCTAATCCTGGTCCTTTAGGGCACTCCTGGTTCAGTGGATGGCCCCTTCATGCATCCAGAGCACGAGCTAGAATCCCAGGTATCATCCTTGACACCTGAAACTCATTAACATCTCATGAGCTCCTGCCTACTTTCAATTCCGCCTCCTCTCTCTGTTCAAGTATGTTCTCCCTCCCTCCCCCAACTCCAGACACAGTGCTCTTCTTGCTGCCCCTATGGTTCATATGTTCTCTCTTGCCACAAAGACTTATGGGCACTTTCCTCCCCTCTTCTCTTTTTATCCCTATAATTATTCAATGCTCAGATCAAGTATTATTTTCTCATGGAAGCCCACCCTGACCAGGACAAATCATTTCACTACAGACTCTCACAGCTTCCTCTCTCCTATAGGGGCATTTATCATGATTATCGGATTTCCTTTGTGTGACTTAGCTTCTCCCATTTGTTCAATAAATGAGTGAGTGAATAAATTAATGAATCTGGCTTCTCATTGGCAGTAAATATACCCTTGATCTTGAACTATGAGTGATAATTTGTTAGATGGCAGGAAAGAGAAATATAAGCATTCCTGGAGTAAAAAATAGGAATTCAAAAGTCCCAAGATATGAAAGGGAAGGTTGTCTTTAGACAAAGGATGATGCACAGAGTAAGGAATAGGAGATGGATAAGAGAGAGAAGAAAAACAGTAAATAAAGCTGTAAAAATCTTTGAATGGATGCTGAAGAAGTTGGACTTTTTCCTCTGTGGACACTGAGAATCTGTATACCTAAGCAGAGGAATATCATGAACAGAAATGCAGATGAGGGCTGAAGTAAGGACATATCTCGTGTCTTTAAGTTTTTATCAAATTAGCAACTATTTACACTTCCACAGCCAATCTTAGCCAGTCATGCATTAGTCATTTGGAAAATATCTGTTCACCAAGTTTTCAGGTTTTCCAAATTTTAACCCATTTTATTATACCATATCAGAAAACACACTCATTTATATGACCACTAACCTTATTGGAAAAGTGTTTTAGTATTGGGAAGCTGTCAAGCTCCCAGTGACAGATACAAGTTTTCCCATATCAAATTTTACTTGAACATTTAAAATCTATCTTTGGCAATAAATCCCACAATTCTTTTCCTTGAAGTGACAATTTCCTTGAATTCTTTTCCTTGTTAATTTAAGAAAATGTCTGCCAAATATCCAAGTCCGAATAACTATAACTTGTCATTCTTTTTTAAAAAATGGTGTTACCTTAAAAATGCCTAGTTGTTTAGCTTGAATTCAAAAAATGCACATGTGCTTTCTTTTCTGGAAAACCACCAAACTTCAAACTGCAGCAGGGTGTTTCATATGTTAGCTCCCATGTTGTCACACAGAATAGTATACAAATAAATAATTTCTTCCTGCTACATCAGGACAGCTCTGGGTGAAACCATCATTATTTCCCACTGTAAGCATGTGGTGGTGAAGAGGACAATGACTATTAATATGGTTTGGTGCCACGGTCTGCATTTCTGCTCAGCAGTTTTGTCATTTTGTTGTGTATAATCAGTGGAAATGTCAATAAGGACAGAAAAAATAATATGTAAGTATTATTATGAAAAGAATTTTAAAAATGTTTTAAATATCACTCAAGGATATTTTTTCCATTGCTTGTTTTATTTTTTATTTTTTATTTTTTATATTTTTAGGCTTGTCCAGCATGCCAAGCTTTTTTTCCTTTTCTTTCTTTTTTTTATTGTCTAAAGTTTTACATATGTCTCCTTTTCCCCCAGTTGATCCCCTCTCACCAGCCATTATCACCCAGGGCAAGCCCCCACCGCCCTGCCCCAGTGTCTGTGTCCATTGGTTATGCTAATATGCATGCATAGAATGGAAGGGATGGGGGAGAGATAGATAAACACTGATGTGTCTCAATTGGTTACCTCCCAAACATGTCTGCAACTGAGGTTAGTGCTTTTGACCGGAACCAAACCTGGGATCTTTTGGTGCTCTGGCTGACACTAGCCATAGAACCAAACCGGCCAGGGCTATTATATAAAGAATTTGTCCTTGTAAACCATGCAGACGAATCTTGGGACATCCAGGTGTCTGTGAAAAACACTTAGAGAACCACAAAGATTAAAATTAAATTAGAAACCTAATGATTTAACAATGAAATAATGGGGCTCAGCTCACAACCCAAATTAATTCATGCTTTTATTGTGTTCAAAAATTTCACCTCTACATGTTTTTACTACTTCAAGAGCAATGTATTATCACTAAATAAAATGAAGTTAAAAAAATAACATTCTGGTGACTCATCAGTTTGGGTCATTGGAAAGACTACCTATTGCTAATGAGAAAAGGAGTCATTTTCCCCGAGTCTATGGTTGTTGTCACCAAATGGTCTATTTAGTGACTCTCAGCAACTAAGGGCAGTCAATGACAGTGGGTAAGCAATTTTGAAAAGTTGTGTGAAGTGACATTTCACTTAATAGCTTTTTGCATAAACAGAGCTGAACTGGAGAATAAGGGTGTGATGTAGACCTTCCCCTCATTGGAGAAGTAGTACTTCAAATAGTAACACTATTCAAGATGATTTCTTCTCTAGAAATTTACTTCACAACACCTGTTTATTCTGACTGAGCAGGGCAGTCCCCACATTTTTACCTAACACCTTATCAAACTGACAAGTGAATAAGTCAGACTTAAGTTTTTCAAAGTAATTGCCCAGCCCATGCTGAAAGCTATTGTGAATAAAGTCAGCTGATTCATCCTAAGCATTTTTTTTTAAACTTGCCAACAAGCAGAGGCAGGAGTAGAGCATGTAAAAGGCCATTTGAACATCGTTCTGCCAACTGGGCAGGCACAAGCCATGCTAACACTTGTGGTTTCCCACACTGGGTGGGTTTCTATGAGTCATGCCCACTGTGTGAACGTAACAAAATCATCTGATGTGTCCATGCTGACGAAGTAAGATAAGGGAATAAATATTATGCTATTTCAATAGCGTGAGAGTATAGAAACCAAGTCTTGGTCATTGATCCCGCTGGAGATCAGTGCAGAAGTTTGCAGTGGTGGTAAGAGCAGCATCTCCTATTCATTAATGTTTCGACACCATCTTATTTTCCTTATGTTTGATATTGCCGATATGCAGACATGAACGATTCATGTTAAGTTCGTAGGCACTTTCCTTTACCTATTTCTCAACTCTGTGAGATATTCTAGTAGATATATCCCAGAAAGGCAAGTATTTAGTCAAATCAGTACCATGTGAGTCAGCGTAATCATACTAAGAAACATCTAGTCAAAAAACCCCATGGAACCAAACTGGCCCAATTCATTACCCTGGCATAGGCCCCATAACCAGGACTTTATCTCCCTTTAGAACTGCAAATCCCTTCATATCATATGTACCACAGCTTTCAGAAGCTTGGAACTGCCTGCAGTACCCTAAAAACCTTCTTGAATACTCCCCTACTCACCTTCCCCATCCACCTCCCTTCTTTGTACATTCTGTTCTCTCTGTCTGGAGTACCTCTCTCACCTTCTGGTAGGACTCCTCATGATTTAAGTCTTGGTCAGAGCTGGGTATCAACCTTCTACCCCCAGAGCATTCCATACTAGCCTCACATACTTCCGTGTCACTTTGTTTATCTGTTTCCTCCATAACTTGGAGTTTGTGAGGGCAGAGATTTTGTCATTAACTTCCAGAATTTAGCAAAAAGAGTGACATGTATTAATGTCTCACTCGATGCTGACCAAATATATGTATTGGACTACAATAATCCCTTTTACATTCACCTTAAACAATTAGAGTTTCTCACTAAAATTGAGTTCTATCCTAAAATGTAACTTCTACATTTTCAATGTTACATCTCCTTTTAGTTTTTCTTTCAGAGCTGTCTCTCTTCATTTCCAAAATTAAAAGATCTCTGTTCAGCTCCTTATACCTCACTTATACATTCCACTGGTCATTGTATGCTTCTCATGGTATAGACAAATAATTGAGGTTACCTCATTCAGGGATATGTAGAGCTAAGTCTCTATGAATAGCTGGATATATAAAACAGATTGTTTCCTTAATTACCTCAATACCATAATCAAGGCAAGCTGTGGACTGGGGTTTGGGGAGGGCAGGCAGGGGGAGGAAGATGGGAGTGGACTGGCCTTTCAGGCAGTCTGATGAGACTTGGCAATGTTAGGTTGCTTTGCCATTCAGAGTCCAAGTTTTGACTTTGAGAAGGTCTTTGGCAGCCTCTCTTCTTTGGCTTTCTCTCAGGGGCCTTGTTAGGTGGGCCTCCTTTAGGTCCAAGGAAGCACTAAGTAAACAGCAATTGAGGCAGCTCATTCTAATGATGGCCATTATGAAGTTGATTTTTCTTTTAAGCCATGAAAGCAATGAATGTTCCAGATGGAAGGGGATTTGGGGCGGGGGAAGGGGAGAGGGTTGAGAAGAAAACTGAGACCTTGAGAGGCAAAGTGAATAGTCTAACAATAAGTTCTCCTTAGCAGGAGAGGCAAGAAGTACTAGGTGTACCAGTTAATAATGCAGATTTTGTAATCAAAGAATACACGATAATTTCAAGAGAAACATCAAAAGTGCTTTATTCAAAGTAATGTCCATTGCTAGCTACACATTTCCTGCATCTTTCAGGTAATTTGTGGATACTGTCCCAACAGAACTTTTCTTGTTTTCAGGCAAACCATTCAGAGACCTGATTTTTCACTTCTTGGTATGTTCTGAAGTGTGCCATGTATCAGAACAAGTGATAATCTGAAGGAGCAAGGTCTGGTGAACAAGAAGGGGGGGTTAATACTTGTCAGGCAAGATCTTTTAATGTGTCTTTAACTGGTTTTGAAGTCTGTGATGGTACATCATCATGAAGCAAAATTACTTTGCCGTGTCTTCTGGCCCATTCTGGTCATTTTATGATCAAAGCATGGTTCAAATTGATTATTTGTTGTTGGTAGTGATCAGTATTAATGGTTCCATGGTTTTAGAAGCTCATAATATACCACACATTCCTGATCCCACCAAATACAGAGCATTGTTTTCTTTCCTAAGTGATTTAGCCTTGCAATCAATGTTGATGGTTGACCTGGATCAACCCATGATTTTGTGCATTTGGGATTCTCAGAAAAAATCCACTTTTTATCACCAGTCACAATTCGATGCAAAACAGACTTCATTTTGTGCAGTTGAAGCAACATTTTACTGATGACTTTTTGGTTTTCCATTTGTGCTTCGTTCAGTTGATGTGGCACCCATTTACCTTCCTTTAAAATCTTGCCCATTGTTTGTAAATGATTGGAAATTGTTTGCTGACCAACATTTAATCTTTTTGCAAGTTGTTTTTGAGTTTGACAGGCATTTTCATCCAATAATCCTTGTAATTGTTGGTCTTCGAATTTTTTCGGTTGACCTGGCTGTTCTTTGTCTTTAACATTGAAATCATCACTTTTAAAGCATTTATACCAATGTTCACAGGTATCTTGAGATGAAGCATGTTCACCATAAGATTCCTAAAGTATATAATAACTTGCAGCAGCATTTTTCTTCAAAATAAAGTAATTAATTAAAACTTCCTGCAAATTCTCTCTCCTTTTTGGGGGGGTGGGGGACTCTCGAAATTTGACATTTGTAAGCCTAAAACTATTTATGAAAATTTGGCATATGAAATTTTGAAGCTTGTTGTTAATACAACAAAATAGCATACATAATATCAACATATGTGTAACTCCATCTACTGAAAAAAAATCATATTATTAACTGGTACACCTAGTAAACCCAAAAAGCAACAGCAAAGGCTAGCACACATCAAGGCTAGCAGAGCAAGGAGCCTGTATACCTCTGACTGCCTGTGACTCTTCCAACCACAGGAAGAAAAAAAATGAGAGAGCAGCCTTTAGGCAGCTTCTTTTCAAACCTGCCCAAATGTTAACATTTTAATTAAATATATAATGATAGAAAAAGCAACACCTATTAGTCCTTCACATTCATTGGTGTAGTCATCTCAGTTATAAGAATATCCATTTTCACAGAATTGAATATGGTTATTTTTATTTTAAATGCAAAAATGTGGCTTGTATATATTTTCTTTTTCCTGAAATGACCCACATGCCAACATATTTATCTTAAAGCCTGGGGAAACTTCACAGAAATATATGAATACAGGTACCTGAGTATCTTGTTCATGTGGTGGTTCCAATACAGCTGTTCCATCTAAATCTCACTCTTTAGGTTGCAGATATTCAATTTATACACCAAACTCACATTTATTTTAAATATATATATATATATATATATATATATATATATATATATATATATCAAGGGCACCATTTCCTTCTCCTTTTTACTATTCCTTTTCTCAATGGACACGAGAAGAATAACCAGATACAGATTTCCAAGAAAGTCACGCCAGAGAAAACGTAAAAAAAGCAGATGAGGATATTTCATACCTGTCCTCTTTATGCCAATGCCCACCAGGCAAGCCTGCTTTCTAATTTCTGCCAGGACCTGTCTCCCTACAGCAGGGAAACATAAATTTTTGGAACTGTGATTACAACCCAACCTAAATAGTGACCCTGATAGAACATGTGGGAACAAATATTTCCTCCGGCTCTCTGCTTGTCCTCAGAACCCAGTATGAAGGAAGAATAAGGTCATGGGCACCATCTCCAGGCAGATGATTTGCACATGTTTCTTGAGAATGATATACAATAAATCCACTCTCTCTGTGTGAGACTTTGTTCCAAGACTTGGGCATCCTCTTAGAAGATGGGTTGCTAGAGAGGCCACTGAGTCCTGTGGTAATGTAAAGCCTTCAGACCAAGTCCACGGGGAGCAGAAGCCCTTGGTAAAGGACAGCCTAAGTAGCAGAAAGAACCAGCTGGTGTGTGGATAATTTACACAGAAAAAGCTCCAAACATTCATTTTATCAGAATAGACTATAAGTATTGCCATCATGTAGGTTAGAAAAATATCAATACTTCAAATCTGAATTTAATATCACCATTATTACATCAGGCCAAAATGATCAAGCAAGTTATCAATAAATAGGTAACATTTGTCTAAAGCAGATTTTTTTTTTTAACATCAGTCAGGACTCTAAGAAAAAAATTGATAGTAGTCAAATCCTTTTGTAAATTTAAGATTTATAATTTACATAAAAGCGTTTCCTACTTATAGCTTTTGGGATAATATGCTATTCATTGTTAAGAGAGCTTGTTGCCTCATTTTTACTATTACAGAGATCTCAAATAGTCAATCCCAATCTCTATAATAAAGAGCCAGGGTGTAACACAGTTACAACCAAAGTTGGACCAGATTGCTTCAGCTGCAGGCGCAGTACCCCAGCACTGACTGCTGAGGGGCTTGCGAATCAGGGCCAGAGAGAGGCCTGAAGAGAGAAGCAGGGACTAATCTGTGGCCTCTGGCAGTTTTTGACCAGCACTTGCCTCTCTTTTTCTCTCCCAGTCTGGCGAGCAGCAGTGCCTCCATTTCTCTCCAGGACTCCACCAGGGTTTGCTGATCAGCCCTGCCTTTCTGAACAGGCCCCATTGATAGGCCCAGAGATGCTGACTGGCATAGAAACTGACCAATCAGAATCAAATCTGGGGGCTTAGAGGTGTTTCTGTCCAGGGAGAGCTGTAGATCCTGAGGCCAGCTCCAGCAATGGCTTTCGCAAATCTACAGAAAGTGCTCATCTATGATAGCCTGGATCCTTGCTGTCGGAAGATCTGCAAGATGGAGGGCTGCAGGTGGTGGAGGAGCAGAACCTAAGCAAAGAGGAGTTGATATCCAAGCTGCAGGACTGTGAAGGCCTTATCCTCTGCTTGGCCACCCAGGTGACCGCAGATATATATAATCAACACAGCAGAGAAGCTCCAGGTGGTGGGCAGAGCTGGCACCAGCATAGGCAACGTGGATCTGGAGGGCGCCATGAGGAAGGGCATCCTAGTCATGAACATTCCCAATGGGAACGGGCTTAGTGCTGCAGATCTCACCTGTGGGATGATCATATGTCTGACCAGGAAGATTCCTTAGACCAGTGGTCGGCAAACTATGGCTCTGTTGGCTAATGAGTTTGCTGACCACTGCCCCAGACTATAGCTTCCATAAAGAATGGCAAATGAGACAGAAAGAAGTTCGTGGGAGCCAAGTTGAATGGAAAGACCCTGGGGAATTCTTGGCCTAGGGAGGATCAGAAGAGAGGTGGCCATCCGTATTCAGTCCTTTGGGATGAAGACATCATCTCACCAGAGGTCTCGCCCTACTTCAGCATTCAGCAACTGCCCCTGGAGGAGATCTGGCCCCTCTGTGACTTCATCACTGTTCATACCCGTCTCCTGCCCTCCACGACAAGCCTGCTGAATGACAGCATCTTCACCTTGTGCTAGAAGGGTGTGCACGTGGTGAACTGTGCCTGCAGAGGAATCATGGACAAGGTCACCCTGCTCCAGGCCCTACAGCTTGGGCAGTGTGCAGATGAGGCGCTGGACATGTTCACAGAGGAGCTGCCTTGCGACTACAACTTGGTGGATCACGAGAACTTCATTAGTTGCCCTCACCTGGGAGCCAGCACCAAGGAGGCCCAGAGCCACTGTGAGGAAGAAATCACTGTCCAGTTTATGGACATGATGAAGGGGAGAGCCATCGCAGAGGTCGTGAATGCCCAGGCCCTTACCAGCGCCTTCTCTCCACACACCAAACCTTGGATCGGTCTGGCAGAAGCTCTGAGGACTCTGATGTGAGCCTGGGAAGGTTCCCCCAAAAGGGACCATCAGGTGGTAATGTAGAGCTTTTATCCATGAAGAATGCCAGGAACTGCCTGAGTACCACAGTCATTGTCGGCCTCCTCAAAGACACTTCTCATCATGTAGATGTGAACGCCAAGCTGCTGGTGAAGGAGGTCAGCCTCAATGTAATCACCTCCTATAACCTCACTGTGCCAGAGGAGCAAGGATGTAGGGAAGGCCACCTGAGTGTGGCCATGGCAGGTGCCCCCTGCCACACTGTGGGCTTTGTCCAGGGCGCCACACCTGTGAGGCAGGCACTCAACTGAGCTTCCTTCAGACCAGAAGTGCTTCTCCACAGGGGTCTGCCCCTGCTCCTGTTCCAGGCTCAGCCCTCCAACCCTGCCATGCTGCCTACCATGACTGGGCTCCTGGCAGAGACAGGCGTGTAGCTGCTGTTCTATCAGACCTCGGTGGTGTCAGATGGGGAGACCTGGCATATCATGGGCATCTCCTCCCTGTTGTCCAGCCTGGACATCTGGAAGCAGCATGTGACAAGGCCTTTCAGTTTTATTTCTGACCTAGGGGCTCACTAGGACCAGCCTTGGGGGCTTTGTGATCAACATTGACAGGTCATATTCCCAGGGTTGACACCACTTATGTGGTCTGACCCCTGTAATAACCACTTAATAAACAGCCTACCCCTCCCCCACCAAAAAACACACACACCTAAATCTGGGTCAACTGTGAGGAGCCAATGGCTGCCTAGGAGGAAGAGCTTTTGAACGCTGACTGGCATAGAAACTGACTAATCAGGACCAAATATGGGTCAAATGTGCGAAGACAATGGCTGCCTAGGAGGGGGAGCTTTTGACACTGACTGGCATAGAAACAGACTAATCAGAACCAAATCTAGGTGAAGTCTGAAGAGCCCATGGCTGCATAGAAGGGAGAGCTTTTGATACTGACTGGCACAGAAACTGACCAATCAGAACCAAATTAGCCAGCAGAGGAGGGCAGTTGGGGGATAAGATCAGGCCTGCAGGGGAGGGCAGTTGGGGGCAACCAGGATGGCAAGAGGAGGGCATTTAGGGACAAGATCAGGCCCACAGAGGAGGGCAGTTGGTGGCAAGATCAGGCAGGCAGAGGGGTTAGGGGAAATCAGGCAAGCAGGCAGAGGCAGTTAGGGGTGGTCAGACAGGCAGGCAGATGAGTGGTTAGGAGCCATTGGTCCCAGATTGCAAGAGGGATGTCTGACTAGAGAGGGTGCAGGCTAGGCTGAGGGAACCCCCATTCCGTGCATGAATTTTGTGCACTAGGCCACTAGTATTATTATAAATATAAAACAGCTCATTGCTTTTTCTTTAAAATTTTGATTTTTATTAAGCAAAAACAATTCTGAGAGTGCATTTGCTAACAAATTCTGATGATTCATCTCAACATTCTGTTTATAATATATAATCATGCAGGGGAAAAAATAGCATAAAGGCAGGCAGAATAATTTACTTAATTCACAAATTCTTTGTTATTTCCCATAGAGGGAGGCTTACATCTGGAAAAGCTCATGCAATTAAATAGTGTTCCAAGAAAAGACTATTGGAAGAAATTCCAAATATATGCATTTTTTTCATTGTTGGCTGTATCTAATGGAAGCTTTTGAACATGATAATATGTAGAGAAAAGAAAGGAGAAAAAAAGACATGTCATGTTATAGCTTTCTAGAATTTGAAGGAACACTTGAGTCTGCTGGGGATTGTTCCCTACCCCAAGGTAGGACTGTACCAAAATAATTCCAGACTTCACTGCCTGAAATATTTAGGAAGGGAGTTTTATACTGCCAATGATATGTGTCCTGGTAACTCTCTGCAGCCATGAAGGCTCCCTTTGTTCATAACCCAAATCCTCCCTGTTGTCATTTAAGCAATTGTTTTCTTTCTCCTTGTGCACAGGACACTAGACAAAGTCACAGATACAGTAGCCTCCTGCTGATCTACCAGTCCCTACAGATACATGGCATTCACCACCAAGAAAGCTCAATCTGCTGCTTTGTTGGGCTGAAATTGAAGTGGCCATACTTTGGAAGTGAGGATATGGGTCGAAGTAAAGAAGTGAGAGACTTACCATTCCTCATCAAGAGACAGCACTCCATGAAAATCCGACACCACAAAATTGGCTACCATGTCACAGGAGTCAATCACAGTGCTCTGGAGAAGTCAGTCTTTAGTCATTTTTCTCCAAATCTTTAGAAGAGGCTAGTGGTATGGTCTGGCAGAGGGAGGAAGGGGTGTGTCCACTCTGCAGCAGGGTTTGGAATGATGCCATCAAGAGCTGATCACTTTGCCTTTCTGATTTGTTTTGATCTGTAGTACTTACATTTCTGCCTCGCCCCCACCATTGTTGTTAACCATCAATGAATTTGAGGAGTTCTACTGAGCTTTATAAAGCTCCCGTATGGCAGGGAACTCCTCAAATAGGCTTTGCTAAATATGGTCAAGAAAGCAATGTCTTATTCTCAAGGTGTCACCTTCTGGGACTACCGAAGCCTGGTCAGAGAGTCATGAAGGAATATTTATTTGAACCCACAAAGGTGGCATTACACGCAGTGTTTTGGATTAATGAAGATAGATCTGTTTCCTTAACTCTTTAAAGATTTCCTATTATTGAAGCCATGTTTAAAAGAGCATAGGGATTCCCAGGATTCAAACTGGCTAGGTAGACCCCACAGGCCTTTCACAAAGGCAGAAGGGAGTCACCACCACCAGGCTTGTTGCTGTTAGTCTAGTAATTGCTTCAGATTGTTTTGTACTCTTCTGAGAAAGGTTATAACAGCCTCAAGGTGGGAAGGATACACACTGACAACAGCCTAAGAGAATTCTAAAGTAAATATCCAAAAAGGGCCAACAATGACCGTGGCTTATCACTGTGTTTGCAGATGACCCAATATAAAAGACATTAAGGGTAAATACCTAAGACTGTTGAACTGTCACCTGACCTGTGGCTTTTGACACAATAGATATGGGGTCATCTGCTCTCGGGTGATGCTTGCCTGCCTGTAGCTCTTAGGACCTTCCATCATGGGTGGTTAGGCCTCCATGCCTCCTGGGCAACGTGAGATCTGGACTTAACCTTGAACCACCACACACAACTGACTTCAGCAAGCTGGCATGTGCTGACAGCCATCAAGTTTCCAGACCACCAGGAGCTTCTTATACTGCTCTGCCAGGGCCACCACTTTCCCACCTCATCAAGCACATCCATAGACATAAAAATAATTTGCATAGGAAGACACCCTGTGCACCCTTTAAATTTGTGGGTGTTGTTTCAGGAACGAACATACATTCTCCAGAGCTAACCAAACCCAGTACAGTTTTCTCAGATGTATAATTTGTTCTGCAACCATTCATTAATTTCACATCAAATATTTGTTATGTGCTAACCATAAATGAAAAAGATATTCATTAAAAATTAGTTAACCAAGATGTCTGATTGATTTGGGGAATAAATTTACAAGATTTTTGTGATCTGGAAAATGGTCTCTATCTCCCTGGTTTTCCATTTCTAACTTGTAAGGAGGGTAGCACCTCACAGCATTGTTATGAGACTTCAGTAATTTGTCTATAAAATTTGTAACAACACATCATGTAAACTTGTTAGTATTAGAGACTCTGTCTCTAGTATTACATTTCTCCTCCATTCAGTATTATATTTACAAAATAAAAGAACTTTTGCCCCAAAAAGTTATACAAATCTTGACAGTATTAGCTGTGTCTTTTGTCAGATATGACTTTCAAAATTTCAAAACAGATACTGGGAATACTGCTTCCACCACTGATCCTTGTTACAGTCTTTTATAGGGAAAGGTCTGTCAAAACAGTATAAAATGACCTGTAGCTTTGCCTCATCTCCTCTTAGAACAGTGGTCGGCAAACTTCATCTTGTGAGTCACATGCGGGTCTTTGGCCCCTTGAGTGTGATTCTTCCACAAAATACCACATACCCTAATTAAATTAATAACAATGTACCTACTTATATAGTTTAAGTTTTAAACATTTGGGTCTCAAAAGAAATTTCAATCCTTGTACTGTTGATATTTGGCTCTGTTGACTAATGAATTTGCCAACCACTATATTAGAATAAGAATCACTCATGAGGCAGCTGTGCAAGCTCTGTTTAAAATGCCAGTTCTTGATACTATGAATCTAAATCCTCTGGAATATTCTCTGACATAGCCTATCTAATAAAGGAGTAATATGCAAATTAACCATCACTCCACTATACCCACCAGCCACGCCCAACAAACAATCAGGAGCAAATATGCAAATAAACCCAACCAAGATGTCTACAGCTAGAGAGCAGAAGAGAGGCTTGGGTTTCCCCAGTAATGGAGGAAGCCAAGCTTTCCACTTTCCCTTGCTGGCCTAGGCCTCCACTCAAGGCTACAAAGTTTCAATGATAGAAGACACATAAATCTAAACAGAAATGGTGGTAGCCATGGAGCTGGAAAGAGCAGGAGGCTATGATTTCCTCTGGCAATGGAGGAAGCCAAGCTTTCTGCACAGCCTGGCCAGCCCAGGCCTCCACTTAAAGCTATAAAGTTCAATTATAGAAGATACATAAATCCCAACAGAAATGGCTGCTGCCACAAAGCAAGCAGAAGGCTTGGCTCTGCTCCAGGCTGCAAAGTTTCAATTGTAGAAGATAAATAAACCCCAGATACCAGAGTCTCCACTTGGGTCACCAGAGGGCATGGCTGGCCTGCAAAGTACCATAGGCCCCTCACCCAGGCTACCCCATGCCCAAGGGAATCCCCACCCTGATCTGGGACATCCTTCAGGGCAAACCAGCCAGCCCCCACCCATGCACCAGGCCTCTATCCTATCTAATAAAAAAGTAATATGCAGTTTGACCATCACTCCAACACACAAGATAGCTTCTCCCATGTGGACACAAGATGGCCACCACAAGATAGCCACCAGGGGAGGGCAGTTGTGGTGATCAAGCCTGCAGGTGAGGGCAGTTAGGGTTGACTAAACCAGCAGAGGAGGGCAGTTGGGGGGGGGGGTGGAGGAAAAGGCAGGGGGACCAGGCCTGCAGGGGAGGGAAGTTAGGGGCAAACAGGCTAGAATGGGAGCAGTTAGGCATCAATCAGGTTGGCAGGAAAGTGGTTAAGAGGTGATCAGGCTGGCAGGCAGAAATGGTTAGGTGCAATGAGGAAGGCAGGCAAATGATCAGTTGGGAGCCAGCAATCCTGGATTGTAAAAGGGATGTCAAGATTGGGCCTAAAGGGGCAGTTGGACATCCCTCAAGGGGTCTCAGATTGGAGAGGGTGCAGGCTGGGCTGAGAGACACCTCCCCCCACACACACATGCATGGATTTCGTGCACCAGGCCTCTAGTTAGTAAATAATTTGGAGTGGGATTAAATCAGTATGTTTTGGTGCTCTTTCTTTTAAACTTATCTCAGTTATCTATAACCATTTTTTCATAGTCTGCTTGCACTCATGGTAGAAAATTAAAAACAAATCTTGACAAAAATGAAAACATTTTATTATCTCAATCTGTGTTGCCTTTATAGATCATTTTAATATCTATTTTATTTACTTTCAGAAAGAACATATTGGGCCAACTTCTAAAACAAAAAAATGATTATTTCCCCAGATGCTTTCCAAATTTAATTGATGTGTATCCAACAATCTCATATAACAGATAACTACTTAGGACGTTGGACAGTTTTATAGAATGTTACAATTGCAATAAACTAGAAAAGTTCGCAGAAAAAAAACCTGACATTATTTTAATTGTTTTTGATAGCATGGATTTTGTATCTGAATCTATCCCTCTTTTTGTTTCAGATTCTAGTTAAGATTTCATGTCCTCTATGCCCTATATGTTCACTCCCTACACTTCACTCTCTTCTGCTCTTGAAGATAGATATGCCTACATGGATGACATCAATAGATGTCATTCCCTCTGGCCCTTAATTATTTTCAGTCACTAGAAAGAGGGAGCAGAATATGGGAGGGAGGAAGGAGAGAGAATTCCAGATATTCATTTCCCTCATCTGTCCCCACAAGAACTTTGTCCCATGATGGAGGACTGTGGTCCCCTGGAGAACCTCCCTAGGAAGCCTGCTCTATAGAACCCTCTCTTCTGGGTTCCAGCAACCTCACCTCCTCTCAAAACTTCTCTCTGAGTCAATTATCCCTTAAGGTTCACTTGCAATCCCACCTTTGTAAATAAACTCTACTCACAATGCCTTATTTTGAGTGAACCACCTATTTTCCATTAAGTCTTTGATTAGTACAAACCCACTAGTGCACAAATTTGCCATCTTTTATTTTGGCTCCATCTTCTTGTAAAATTTCTACCTTTGTCCTTTTTCTATGTAAAATAACCTTTAATATACCTTTATACTGTTATATAGAGTAAATGTAAAGTAAAATAACCTTAAATATATTTATATTATTATCTACAATAATAAAAATGGAATATGCTAATTAGACTGGACATTGTTCTGGACATCCTTCCAGACAAAGCTGGAGCCAGAGCAAAGCCCGGTTCCCAGGTGCCTGCCAAAGGCCAGAGGGAAGCCCGGGTTCTGGGTCCCAGCCGCCAGAGGGCAGCCAGTGCTGGCAGGGGAGCCAGAGAAAGAAAGACCTACTCTTGCATGAATTTTATGCATCAGGCCTCTAGTAGAATATATGAGTAAACTTTAAAATAACCCTTTTAAATAACATTAAGCCTCACAATTTTGTTTTAACTGAGGCATATATAAACAAAATAGACAAAATAAAACTGTATTTTTTATTTCCAACTTTTTAAGCCACTTCACATTTTTAATACTTTTTATTTTTTTTAAATGAGTTTATTGTGGAGACACTGGTTAACAAAATTATGCAGGCTTCAGGTGCACAATTCTAAAACACTTCACCAATAGACTGTATTGTGTGTTCACCACCTCAAGTCAAATATTTTTCCATCACCATTGATTCCTCTACACCCTCTTATACTTCCCCTCATCCTCTTCTCCATGGCAGTCACCACTCTTCTGTCAGTGGTAAAGGTAAAAAAAAAAAAGAAAGAAAGAAAGGAAGGAAGGAAGAAAGAAAGATCCCCTCAGAATATATTTAAGATGATCATCATCACTACCATAGACAAAAACATTTAATGCTCTTTTTATGTAATATAGGCTCTGAATTAAACAATTTATATTTGTCATCTCATGGAAGCCTTAAAAACATCCCTGCAGTAGATACTATTATTTCTTCATTTTATAGATGAAGAAAGTGAGGGTTGGGGGGTGGGGGAGGAAGGCTAGGTTGCTCAAGGCTGCACAACTAACACCAAGGCAGGAATTCAGCTGAATTAAGTCAAGGCTTTGTAGTGAGATTTTTCACTTTTTATATTATGGAATATAATTCTTTTGAAAATTAACCAGTAAAGTAGATAATGTCTGTTTTAGAGAAAATTGTCAAGTAAATATCAATAGTATAGTTTTAAACCCTTCTCACTAATCTTGATCATTTTCTTTTTCATTTGATTCTTGTCTTATAATCAAAAACTCTTCTTGGCCATTTGTGTTCATCTAAGCGCCACCTATCTCTAAAATGGCTACTTTATTCCTTTTGGGCTCAGTAATTAGTGATCTATTTCCTCTTTTAGACTACTCAAACTTTTCAAATGACAGCCTTTCGTAACCAACTATAACTTTTCTATTTCTGTCATCAGAAACAACTAAAGGTAAAAAGACATTTGATCCTGAGAAAATAGTTTCTGCCAAAACCAGTTTGGCTCAATGGATAGAGCGTCGGCCTGCAGACTGGAAGGTCCTGGGTTCAATTCTGGTCAAGGGCATGTACCTTGGTAACGGGCACATCCTCGGTGGGGGTGTGTGCAGGAGGCAACTGATCGATGATTCTCTCTCATCGATGTTTCTAGCTCTCTGTCCCTCTCTCTTCCTCTCTGTGAAAATCAATAAAATATATTTTTTAAAAAGAAAAGAAAATAGTTTCTGACCAATCAGAAACAAAAAGTCTCCAGCTTTACTTCTTTTTCCCTTCCCATAAGATTTCTCTCTCACATTAATTTGAAATAAAGATGGTGAGTTAAAAAGACATGGCAGCTGCCTTCCTTGAAGAATATCACAACAAGGATTTCAGCTCTAAAGTACTTCAGATACAAAATCTGCAGCATGATTTGGGAAACATCATTTCATGATAAAGTGTAGTTGACACGGTAAAGAGGTTTCTGAACACTAATTCATTATAACCTTATTAGGATGATAGACATATAACCCTGAAATTTTGATTTTTAACCATACAACTGCACAAGCAATAGTCAAGAAGGTTTTCCAAACATCTGCTTTTATTTATCTCCTTATTTTTCTCAGATTTCCTCTGTGCTCATTGGCTGACCTTGACATCACAGCCAAATCCTAAATCAAACCATTTATCATTCTCTATTTTTTTCCAAAGAAGGACCTGAGTTTTTATTATCCAAGCAATAACAGATTCCATTCCAGAACTTCTTATCTTTTCTTTAGCCACATCATAAATAACTGGAATTTTCTGTTGAAAGAAAAGTTCTGTTTTACATTTTTGGAACAAACATAGTCAAAAAAGGACCTTTGATTACTCTGTGCAACTTGTTGGTACATCTGAACTATAATGACAGGCAGAAAACTGGGCATATTCACACTTAAAATGTAGATTAAATTAATTAAAATTTTGACTTTAAATAAGACCAAAGGAACTGTCAAGTTAAAAAACACAATTAGATGCCCTTGAAAATAATGAGAATCTGATCATAGGAAAGCAAAAAATTTAGGGGTCTCAAAAGGTTAACCAGAAAGTATTCTATGGTCCTAAGAAGAAGGTATCAAATTTGTGCTTCAAACTATTGCCCACAAAGAAGTTCAATGATTTATCCAAGGTCACATTCATGGATTTCTGCCTAAGTTAACTCTCTTCCTGTTTTCCTAGGCATCATATCTGAGAACTGAGTCTCTGACTCATTCTTTTCTAAGCCTGAGAGACAAAGTTATGCAATTCTCCACAGGTATTTCAGCAGTTTCTTGGGACATTTGACTCAGGGCTCATCGCCATTTCTCTCTGAGGAGAAAATGCACTTGCTCTATCAGGGATATAAGACCACCAGAGCAAACGGTCTCTCTAGAGAAAAATGATGGCCTTGTGGAATTGGTGAAGCTTCAAATGACATTTGCGACCACCTACTATGTGTCAGGCACTGTTCTAGTTCCACCTCCCAGAAGTTTTCTCCCTCAAGCCAGGTATATAAACCTGACGTCACTCTACCACTGATTAACCCAGAGATCTTTGACCAAATTGTGAGTCTGTTTTCTCTCATAAATTTAGAGAAAAATTGCCTGCCCTTTTTATCTGCTGGAATTGTATGGATCAAGTGAACTAATAAAGAGCAAAACCCTTTTTTAAAAAATATAGCTATTAAAATAAAATGTCTATACAGGAAGTTTAAGAAACCATACATTTTTACAAACTTAACATACCAGTGTAACCAGTGCACAGTTCAATAAACTGAAAATTACTCCAGAAGTCCCCTGTGGCCATCTCCCCAATGGCCATCATGTTCCCCAGTGGTCATCAAGTAAGCACCATACTGACATCTAACAGCCTAGATTTGTGTATTTTTTTGTAGAGTATGTAAATAGATTCATATGCTATATGCTCTTTTGTGTGGCTTTTTTTTTGCTCAGCATTAAGTTTGTGAATTTCACCCATGCTTTTCTGTGCTGTTTCAAATTCTTCCTTCTCATTGCTATAGGGATTCCATTGTATGACTAGGAAGTATTTTTATTACCTCCATTGTTGATGGGCATTTGAGTAGTTTCTAGTTTTGGTCTACTACCAATTATAAACATGCTTTTAGTGAACATAATATGCTCATTTCTATGGGTATACATTGGAAGTGGAATTGCTGGTTCATAGGCTATAAGAGATACTGACAAATCGTTTTCAAAAATGGTGGTTCCAATTTACATTCCCAACAGTAGTGCTTGAGAATTACCTACTCGCTATTTTCAAGTTTTTTTTTCATCTTAGTTAAATAAATTACTTCTTAATGTAACCTGATTTTCATCGTTTTGAATGACTGAATCCATTTTATCTCAGAGTTCACCATATCCACAAATTAAGATTTCATGTTCCCATATTGTATTTCTGATGAAATTTTTATTACTTAACTTTGGTACTGCAGCATCTAGATCTACAGAAATAAACAAAAATTAGGGCCACCTGACTATAAAATTCATATTTACTGGTATTCCATTACATAGAAATAAGGCTTCCCAAGTTTGGTTGCATCTATGTGCATTAACATGTATATTTCTTGACTGTCTCATGTCCTAGCAATGACTATTTAAAAAGAGTAAATTAACTAAATAAATAGCCAATCCCTTATCTCAAGATGAAGGCCTTTGATTTGAAGAGCTTCTTTAAAAGGTAAACTTTCTATGTGAAGGAGCCTTGGAGATCCTTTGGCCTAATCACTCCCTTTCAGGTGAGAACACTGAGGCTCGGAAAGAGTCAGGACTTGCATAGGATGCTGGGGCCAAGGCCACAATCCAAGTCTCCAGAGTCTTCCTTGAACGTATTCCCTCCTTTCCTGCCTCAAACTGACCAAGGTTTCTTAAATATTTGAGGAAAAGATGCTGCCACACACAGAGACACAAAAATGATCACAAAAGAAACTTAACATGGACAGAGCAGTAAGCAAAGTCAGTGAAGAGAAAGTGGCTGCTGGCAGGTGAGTACACAGAGAAGCACTGAGAGAAAAGTGATAATGGAACATCCAACTAGGTCAAACCCTCAGGCTACCCAAAGTTAGACGGGAAGGTCACATAAGAACAGTCTCTGCCAGTCATCCACACCCACCTTCTGAAAAATTCCTCATAAATTTCAGTCTCCTTATCATCACAGAGTTTTACCCTTGGCCTAGATTATTCTTCTTGTAACATTCTCAGATACCACTTTCACCTTAAGCTAACTAATTTCTACACATGCTTCAGATCGCTGAGTCCTCTAATTTCAGATATATATTTTGTCACAATGTTCTTCCTCACCTCCTTGGTAGGTATATAAATGACGATGAATGACTATGCTATCCGGCACAGTCCTTATCCAGTAATACAAATAGCATTCCTTCCTTTGGTCAACTCATGTTAGCTTCTTGTTCTTTTAGTGAAAGAAGGGAGGGAAAGGGGGATATTGCTGTTGATTAAGTAATTTTAAAACTATCTCTAGGAATTGACCCTAACATTCAGCCAAAGTTCAGAACCACTGGGCTTGGGTAATTATCAATTCTGATTATACAACATAATCATTTTTAAAAGAAATTAACATTTACTTTTTAAAACTGATATGTAATTTTTGTAATTTTTAAATCATTTGACTTACATAAGATATTTACATTACAGTTGCAGAGAAAGATACATCTTTAATAGTAAGAATAAGGAAGAATGGACCACTTATTTATAACTATCTCAAAGCCTTGAGGGGTTTTGCTTCTGTTTTTTTCCTGCAAACCACTTCCTACTACTCTCACTTTTTCTCAACAAAACATAAAAAGGGGATAAGGAGAGACAACAGAAAACAAAAACAACTCCCATTACAGTATGGCAGAACGACCAGACAAGAAGGAAAACAGTATTGAGCTAAGCGGAAACATATAAAAACAGGGGGATTAGATGACATCAATGCAGTGGTTTTGCTCAGGACACAAGGAATGTTGGAAAGTCATAAATGGCAAATTCCTGTCCTGAAGGACAAGTTTCAATTCTGTAACCATTAAGTATAAAAACACAATGGGGCCTAATCTTACCAAATATAGATCCACCCCTAGCAAAGTATAGGTATGTACCTTTGTGTAATCATCTATTTGTTCTTCCCCTCCCACTGCTTTCCATTTTCACTTTATTAAAATTCTTCCTACGAAGTGGGGAAGAAAGCACAAGGTGAGTTAGTGAACTAGATTCTTCAGACATAGCTTAAACAGTTCCTTTATCATTAGGCCCTTTAGGTCATATTCAATGAATGTCCTACTGGTTTGAAGAAGTTCACCCATTAAAATGACATGACAAATGATATGCCAGGAAGGTTTAGTGATTTTTGCTCCTCTGATAAAGTTGAGGTTTATCATTCAAAGATGGTTACTTTCCTTTGAGCAGAAAGGGAAGAAGAGCAGAGGGTTAAGACAGCTGGAGTCTTGCCCACTTAGTAGTTCTTAACTTGGGCAAGTTATTTCATGCCTTTGTGAATCAGTGTCCTATTCTATAACCAGGAGTAATGACAGTTTCTATTTCATCAGGTTGTTAACAGAATTTAATGAGCTAATTAATATATGTCAAAAGATTGGAACTGTGCCTGACACATAATAAGGGCTCAGAACATGTAAGCTATGATCAGCATTAGCCATTTTGCTTGCAGTTGATTCCGCTATACATGCTTGCTTTGAAAATGTGATTTTTCCCTAAAATAATTGAAAAAATGGGGAACAATTTGAGCAAAATGCAAATTTTAAATTTGCTACAGGCACTGAGCTAAACTGAGCTGTATAGAAATACACAAAAAACACACACACATACATGCATCTAGTATGTGCCTAGAAATATGTACCGTCTACTGTAGGTCCCCATCTGTGTGATGAACCACATCCGTCCACAACACTTGTTAAAATTTTGAATTTTATTTCACTAATATCTTTCTACCACCTCACGGTAATTCAACTGCAACCCTTGTGACACCCACTTCCACAAACAAACTTCAGTCTTTTTCAGTGTAAAGTGCTGTATTTATTATAGCATTCATGTGTGTCTTAACCATTTAAAGTGTATAAAACTGTATTACTATTTTTATTAGATCCCTGCCTTTTATATGTGTCATGGATGGATTTTTTAGGTGTTGTGCTCCTAACCCCATTTTCCCACTAGCCCCGGGAACCTTATTCTCAATTTTGCACAGTGCTAAAGGAATACATATGTTGAGTTATAACAGAACGAACTGCACTTAGCATATTTGCCACTGCACAGGTCCATGATGATATAGCTAAACTAAAAATGAATACAGTTTCTATTCACTCTGTTTTCGTTAAGTAGTGTCACAAAGACTACTATGACTAAAGACAAAGACTACAAATAACTAAACTCAAATAATATTATGAAAAAAAAACACATAAAAACCCTTCCCATGAAAAATTTTACAGAAAAATCTAAGATAGCTCTCTCACTAAGATGAAGAGTGGTTTCAGCTATCTATGGTTCTATTTCTAGGCCTGATTGGGATGCTTCTTTCTAACTTACTAGGAATTCCCTATCTAGGTTTCATCTTTTACCCACTAGCGTCCATATACACACATATTCCTGTAAGGAATAATTTCTGTAATTTTCCACATTTTTTCTTTCAACAGTATTGGATAGGCCTACTATATCCCAAGAGCCAAGTTGAACATAAGAGGAAAAGGAGACACTGAGCACAAGGGTAAATTAGGTGTGTTTTTTCCTAGACAAACTCAAGGCCTGAATAGTCTCACGGTAGTGTCATTCCCAAAAGGGTTCAGCTCACCCATATCACTGACTTAAACATAATAATTTTAAGTAATATAGCAAGAATACATATTATTACTTTTTTGTTGTTCTTACTAAGGCATTCTCAGTAATAGCTACTGGCTAATAACTTTTAAATAAGAGCTAAATGTAATATTTCCCTTATCAACTCCTTTACTAACTATCATTAGGCTTCAACAACTAACTTGTTTTTCTAAGATGCTTTAATTTTAGTGCTAGATCATTATATACTGTTTTACAGAATTTTAAATAGAATGTTATCTAAGAGAGTATCTCACAACTTTGTATATATGTGAACAAAAGGAAATATGTTAAATTTCCAAAGAGGTAGAAAGAAGATCAGGATAACTGAGTGGAGAATACCTTTCCAAGGGGGAAAGTGGGAACATCATAATGAGGTCTCTAGTAGAGGTTCCTAAGAGGTTTGTTGTTTTTTTTTTTTTTTTTTTTTTTTTTTTTTTTTTAATATCTGTGTGGTTGAGATGACTGAGACCTCATCCTGTGTGAAGGCAGAGGAAGGGACTCTAAGAGGAAGGACTGTGCCTTCTAGTGCCACATTTGTATCATCTTGCAGTGTTTCACATATGATTAAAGTGGAACAGACTACCTAATCTCAAAGGAAGGCAGGGGTGGGTGAGTGGGTGGGAGAAATGGAATCAACCAAAGAACTTGTATAAATATATGCATAACGCAGGGGCACAGACAATAGGCTGGTAAAGACCTAGGGTGGGTGGTGGGGACTGGCTAGAAGGGGCCAGTTGGGGAAAAGGAGGACATATATAATACTTTCAACAATAAAAATTAAACAAAAACAAAATGAGTCATTTCTCCTAATTGAGCCCTTGGATGAGGCTCCTGAGATTCATGTTTTCTTTTAGTATTATAAATTCTACTGAATTCCTTTAGTTTCTTGTGAAAATGGGGAGATGAAGCAAGCAGTCAATTATTACTTCAGGGTCTTCAAAGTCTGGTTAATTCAAAGTATAAATTTTAAATCTCTTCAACTTCTCAAAGTTTCAGAGCTGGTAAGAAGTAGGTCTAAGACCTACCCATCCCCATCGATGTTAATATTCTGTATATCATATTGTGCCACACGGCTAAATGACCAAGTAGAAAGAAGTCCAGAAACCTAAGTGAGTGGGAGCATTGTTTGAGTTTGAGTGTTTATTGGCAAGTTCCAAGAATTGGTGTATGCTTTCAGGAAGGAGTCCTGGAAAGCAAGCTTAGCAAACAGGAAAGACAGAACTCCTGTTGATCCTCATGTCAAAGTCATGATTAAATGTTTCAAAGGCCACCACGTGGAATTCTAATCCATTAAAATATTGTGTAATATGTAAGGTCAGGACTGGAAATTAAGACATAAATGTTGAGTACTGAGTATATTAGACTTCTCTCCTTAAAGACTGGAGTTGCTAGAATTAAAACAAGAATTAATACAGCCTTACATTTCTGGCTAAAATTCAGAGCAAAATATGTGCAAAACAAAATTAAGATCATTCCTGAATAACCAAGTTAATCCTTTTGAGACACTGAAAACACTTTATTTTGCTCTCATTCTTGACTCTTTCCATCTCTCACAGACACACCTCAAACCAATATAAAAATTACTAAAAATATACAGATTTTAAAATTATGCAAAATATACTCTAAATATGTCTGGAGTGTAGTAATTTCTGTTAGTTCTAAAATAAGTAACATACATAATTTAAGCAAAGGTCTACTGTACCAACAGTGGCACCTCAAATGCAGTTTTATAATCTGTATGGATATGTCAATTAATAGTAATAAAGTACCTAATGGATCAGAAATTTTATCAAACAATATTCAAGTCCTAGCCAGTTTTGCTCAGTGGATAGAGCATTAGCCTGCGGACTGAAGGGCCCCAGGTTAAATTCTGGTCAAAGGCACATGCCCAGATTGTGGGCTTGATCCCCAAAAGGGGGCATGCAGGAGGCAGCCAACCAATGATTCTCTCTTATTAGTAGTATTTTTATCTTTCTCTCCCCCCTCCCTTCCTCTCTGAAATAAAAAAATATATACATATTTTTTTTAAAAATATTCAAGTTGAAAGAATGCTTTTCCTTTAAATAATACTGAAACATGAGAATCAATCAAGCAAAGAAATATAGAGTCCACAGTTAAAGAAAGAGGCCAAGATGCTATCACCCTGTCTATCAGTTGATTACTTCTTGATCTTTTAACGCCAGCATCTGCTACTTTAGAGTTTCTCAGAAGGCCAAAATAAAATTAACCCCAACAAAAGATCCCTGAAATTCACATCCACTTACCTGAAGTTTTTCATAGGAAATATTATTTCATTTTCATTTAATAAACAAAATTATATATTAAGCCCCTGCTACCTAACATGTATTGTACTCAAATGCCATACTCACTGTCACCGCCTCTGGTGGTACTGGAAGTAGGGAGTCAGCACTGCATTCAGGACTCTAACTTGTCCTTCCAACACACTTGGAGACAAGTCTCTGCTTGAATTCTAGGAAGCTGCCCAACTATGTTTGGATAAATAAGTGATCCATACTAGTTCCTGAGTGGTACCTAGACAGGCCTCTCTGCTCCAAACGTGTTTCTTTGCTCACATTGTATGACATTTAATTACTTCTCCAAAAGAAAACATGTGCTCTGTGGAGAACCAAAATGACCATAAGAAGTGGCAGAAGTCCTGGATTTAGGAATGGCCAAATTCCTGGTGGCTGAAGATTTATTGAGGCAGACTGACTGCATGAGGCCATCTCTGAGAGCACGCAGCAAATAAAAAGCTACAAATAAAGTCAGTAATGACCATCATTATGAGAAACAAAGCTGTCAGCCATGTCTTATTGGTCTCAACTCAAGCCTAGCTCCACAGTCAACTAATATCTCTCAGGAAAACAGAAATATGTACAAAATTCAGCATGAAAAACATCCTGGGCCTTAAATGTTCTCTCAAAATGGAGTTTATATGAACCTATAAAGCACTTTTATTGCTAGAAAGGTACTGTTGTTTGCACTGTGTAAGACTTCTCACCGTAAAACCAGCTATCAGTCCAGGAGAGAATGGATAATTAAGGTACAGTGGGAAGCACAGATTTCATTATTAAATATCCACCTGAGCATTTGTTCAGGGCTCAATCAATATGTAGGATTTTCATCCCAAAGTCAAGGTCTGGGAGCTCTGAATAATAGGTTTTGCCCTAGATAAGCCCAAGGGAGGAAGTACAGCCTTTACTTGAAACTCTTATTTTGGCTCAGCTTCTAGACATAACTTCACCCTGACTGCTTTATCTTTCTTCTCCCTTCTCTTTAAAACTCCAAGAAAAACTTCAGCTCCCTCTCCTCCAACACTTGGTTATCTCATTATGAAAGTTTTCGGTACTAGAAGCCTTTGGATAGTTTTTGTCAGGCCCTAACTCTGCTTGGCTACAGACCCTGAGATCCTTCACTGACAAATTTACCTGTGCCCTATTCCTGAGCCAATTCTGATTAAAACAGTGGTCCCACCATCCAGTGTAGACAGAAATTAGTCTTTTACTACCAACTAGTAATTTTCAACTGGGGTGATTTCCTTCCACCCAGGGATATTTGTCAATGTCTGCACACATGTATGGTTGTCACAATTGGAGGAGTATCATTAGCAACTAGTGGATGGAGGCCATGAATGCTGCTAAACATTTTGCAATGCACAGGGAAATCCCCGACAACACAGAACCATCTGTCCCCAAATGTTATTAGTGAAAAGGCTGAGAATCCCTGCTGAAGACCAAGTTCCAGAAGAGGACCATGGGAACCCACACTCACAGTGAGTTAAAATCAAGTTAGCCTTCTCTGGTGTTTTCCTCATTTGCTTGTTCCATGCTCTGGTTCTTCCTTGCTGAGTCTGGAATCTTGCCCTGAACCCTGTCTATGTGGCACTGACCTGATACTTTGCTTTTTGCAAGGCCCCTCACCTGGATCTTTCATTGGAGTCTTATCCACATGGATCCACAAAGTCATGACCAATCTAACTTTTATTATTCCTGCTGGGAGAATTCCCACTGCCAAGCCCTTCTTACCAGATCATACCACAAGATTAAGAATAGCAAAGTCAGCCTCATTCACAGCCCTTTTGGGTATTGTATTCTGGACTGCTTAATGCCCTTTTGGGGAACATTCCCACAACCTTGGGAGTCAAGTTACCTAATCTGTGCCTCACTTCTTTCCCTCTCTTAAATGTGTTTCAGTGAGATTCCACAATGATGTGGGGCTGAGCAGAATTCTTCAGGATGCTCTGAGAGAATCACTTCTGATAGAGTAACACTGAACACTATGCTGAGGGCAATACCATGCAATTTAAATACTTGAACCCAGTTATTAGAACCATAATGATTCAGGTCAGGATACCATTCTAGGACAATAATGACCATTTCTTAAAAGGTAACACAAACATTGGCTTTTCAGTAATTATTCAAATTGTTATACAATTAGCCACCTCCCAGCCTGCCATTTAAAACTAACCCATGACTATTTCCCTGGAAGGGGCAGTCATATCCACTCCCAAAATGTCATGCTATCCCCTGGCACAATAAATGTACAAGCATACCTATGCCTTTCTGCCATGACAGAGAAAGTCATTTCCAGGAGAACTTTGACCTCTTGGCCTTGTTCCAGACTGAACCAAAAAAAAAAGGAAACAAGACAGACAAAGTAGCTGGCAGGGATGATTCAGTCCACAAACATCTACACATCTAAGAAATGAGTGAAGGTTTTCAACACACGAAGGTACACCACGTGGCTGGAATGACAGTGGTGGGTACTTATTGAAGCAGTTGAAGATCAGGGTCCACCAAACCAGAGCTGGTAGTAATATGTGACTGCAACAACCAGAACCACTTTGCAGTAAAATCAAGTTATGATCACTGGGGCTAAAGACTACAAAATTTCACCCTTACAGTTTGGGTCCTAGTTTTATAGTTTCATTGCTGCTTAAAATGCTAGGTCTATGGGTTTCAGCAAGAAATATTCTTGAGAAACAAACAAAGAAGTACCTTAGGCACAAGAAATGATCATCCAAACTCATCCTTCCTGAATGCAGTGAAATCAGCAATCAATATTCTCAAGGAATTTGCATCACCAGAAATCCTCTCTGTGGAAAAATATAGAAATTAATGAACACAAAGATAAAACAAACTATTGCAACCATTTTAAAGGTTCTATAGACTCAACATAGTATCTTCATATTTTTAATATAATTTTAATTAGCACAATGACTCCTTTTTAATTCATGGAGTGATAGCTTCCGGCAGAACATCAGTTGAACACACATGCTGTGTAGCTTTCCAATCGTAGAGAAGGATTTCTCATAAGCTATCCAAACTGTTCCACATCAGCATGCTTGATTTATGTTGGCAAACAGCAGCTTCCCGGGGTTCTAGTTCCTCCTGAGCTCTGTTCCAGTGCCCATGCACACCAAGAAATCACAGATGCATGACTCTGAGCAACATGAGTTGCTCTCAGATATCACTAGGAAATACACTGAGTGAGGGCAGTGAATCAGCAAACCATGAATAATCTTTAAAGCTATGGCTGACAATGAAAATAATACCTATAGACTTAAAGTGCATACCTGATAAAGAGAGCAGTGTGTCTTTCCTGAGTGGGCAAGACCCAGATTTACATTAGCTATAAGCAAACTCTTTTACCAGCCCCATTTTTTAAAAATATATATATTTTATTGATATTTCACAGAGAGGAAGGGAGAGAGATAGAGAGCCAGAAACATCAATGAGATAGAAACATCCACCAGCTGCCTCCTGCACACCCCCTATCGGGGATGTGTCCGCAACCAATGTACATGCCCTTGACCGGAATCGAACCCGGGACCTTTCAGTCCGCAGACCGACGCTCTACCACTGAGCCAAACCGGTCCTGGCACCAGCCCCATTTTTAATCATTTCCAGAGTATTAGGGGATTGATGAACCATCAATGCCCATCACTGGTATCATTTGCTACAAACTTCTGAGTTCAGGGAGTTCTACATCTCTTGGCTTTCCCATTTCAGCTAATCTCTTCATTTCACAATTATGGTGAACATCATGAACATAGGCTAGGAAATCAGATTATTTTTTAAAAATAGCCCCCTCTCTGAATATGTTCATATGATACACTAAAACCAAAAATCAAAACATAATCTTACAAATGAGTTTAAGGAATGGGTTTAAATCTATTTTGTTTTTGTAATTCATGAGGGTTCTACAAATACTGTACCTAATCCAATGTCATCCCCAAAGGGATCATCTAAGTAATTGTAAGCTATATCCCTAATAGTTATGCTCATTATATTACAATGTCTAAAATTCTGCTTTGTGCATTAATTAATAATTAATTCATATAGTAGTAAATAATCATCATCACTTGGCTAGTATTGCAAAGTTTTGGGTTTGTTTTTGTTTGTTTGTTTTATTGCACTGGGAGCTTTTTTTAAACTGGATTTAACAAGTGAATTTCAGCTCTGATGCAAGTCCATGGGGTGGGCCCTTCTGCAATTTGAAATGGCCTGTGCTTCCTAACCACTGCAACAGCATATGTCACTTATTGCCTAAGCTAAGTCTCATTTATCCTGTCAATCAAAGCCAGGCATTTATATGCAACCATGGGGAAAACTTTACTAGCTCTTGCTACTTCTTTTTATGTGGAAGAACCTGCATTCTCATTATACTTCTGAACTCTGTACCCCCATCCATTCTTCCCTTGAGAGCACATATAAATCGCAAATGCCAGCTTTATCAGTCTTGAAGATGATGTTTTAGTCTATTTCCTTCCCTTATTCCTTGGTCTTATTTCTCAATTGCATTTGAATTTGGGCAAAAATATGGAGTTTCCCTAGCATTACTCAAAATTTGGTGCATTGGTTAGGAGCATTGAGAAACTAAACAAATGGCTAGAATGTGATTAAATAAATAAACATGTTAAATAATCTTGAGGGGCACTGGGATTGGATCTTTATGTATGGGAGGGATGCTTTGACCTTAATGCATTGTGGGCGTTTATTGGCTCATGAGGTTGCTTTCTGCACTTGGCTCCTTTTTTATATTCTGTGACTTGGAAAAGGGACCTTAAGCTTTGGGCCATATGATAATTCAGCTCTGATGGATGATTACAACTTATCCTGTGGCTGCTTTACATAGACTGTTATTTTTTATATGTGGCTCTTTCTTTCTTTCTTTCGTTCATGGACTGTGACAGACTAAAGCAAAGTTGCATGTCCCTCGCCAAAAACCTAAGTCTCGGGAGAATATCAGGACAATTGGGCCTCAACAAAGTGGTGGCTGAGGCTTGCTTCAAAAATCCTAGGTGTGACCGCATCAGGCACCAACTGCATGGGGCTTAGAAGAGCCTGGACTCTTTTTCAGTGGGCGTAGGCAAACCCATGGAGAAGTCTTGGGGTGAAATGTGCAAGCACTGAGCTTATCACATGTGCTGGTGATTCAGGGACCTCTGTATAAGCTGGCAGGCCTCAAGGCCACACACTAAGTGGCAGAGCTGGGATCTGAACGCAGGCTGGTTTAATGACAGAATCCAAGCTTTTAACAACCCATATTTTCTTTTGCTGTTACAACAAATTTAAGAACCTAAAACAACACAAATTTATTATGTTACAGCCTTAGGAGCTAATGGGCTAAAATCAGGACGTTGTCAGGGCTGCATTCCTTCTGGGGGCTTTAGAGGAACACTTATTTCCTTACCCTTTCCGGATTCTAGAGGCCACCTATATTCCTTAGGTCATGGTCCCTTCTTCCACCCTTATATATAATAGCATGGCATCTTCAAGTCTCTCTCTGACTTTGACACTCTTGCCTTCCTCTTATAAAGGACCTTTGTAATTACATTGGGGCCACCTAGATAATCCAGGATAATCTCCCAATTTCAAAATCCTTAACTTAATTGTATCTGCCAAGTCCCTTTTACCTAGTAAGGGAGCATCACAGGTTCCAAGGATTAGGGCATGAACATCTTTAGGGGCCCATTCACTATTCCATCTACCACACTGGCATACATCCAGCCTCTCCTTCACTTGGACATTGCATTTGTATTATGGTCTTTGATGACATACTAAGTCTCACATTTGGGGAGTGTATTTTTTCTGAGATGATTGCTTTAGGGGTTGAAGTTTGGCTTCTCTTCTAAATGTGGTAGGTGTAGCCTAGCAATACAAAATGTTTTTTAAATATATTTTTTATTTATTTTAGAGAGGAAGAGAGAGAGGGGGGAGGAGGGAGAGGGAGAGAATCGTCAATGATGAGAATCAGAGAACCACTGACGGGCTGCCTCCTGCATGCTCCCTATTGAGGATTGAGCCTACAAACCGGCATGTGCCCTTGACTGGAATCGAACCTGGGGCCCTTTAGTCTTCAGGTCAACATTCTATATCCCCTGAGCCAAATCAGCTAGGGCTAAAAATACCTTTTCAAAACATTTTAATCAATTAAATCTATGACAAATCCAGCATTGAACATTGTACCTTTTGCAGGAACCACACCAACCTCGCTGAGAAAAAGCTTGGGCTGCAAACACTGGCAGAACCCCTCCCTCCGCCAAACTATGAAAACCTCCCATCCCTGGGCATAGAGGTCAGGATGTCAGTTACTTTGGACTTTTAATTTACAAGAGCAATAGGATCTGATCTCAGGCTATAATTCCTTTGGACTTTGGACTTTGTAAAGAGATTAATGTTTGGATTTTAAGTTTTCTGAGGGAATTACAATGAGAGGATTTATATTCAAATACAGGGCATTGTCCACATTGTTGACATTTTATTAACAGAGTTTCTTTGTGCATTTTTATTTAATTTTACTGTAAAATCTCTGACAGGTTATATTGGACAGTTTTAACAGCCCAAAATTTGGGAAGGTAAATAGAATTCAGAGAATATTTTAGGCCTTGGAGACAGTTTAATTAATGCATTGTTCTGACCTGTTTCAAGGCCTCCTGGGGCAAACTCTCATTCTGGCAGAAGACCTGCCCAAACCAGCTGTGCTGGGTGAACTGGTTTACGTCCAGGCAGGACGCTGTGTCTGTGGTCAGGGATGTGAAGCTGGCTGCAGCATGCCATAGCGGAGCTGGATACAGGCCCCAGGACTCTAGGGGGCTCCTTCGCTTTACAGTGCTCTGAAACAGGCCCCTAGAGGTGTGGCGGCCAGGAAATAAGTCACATTCTTCAATATCAGGTTTGTTAGTTCAAAATGTGATACTTTGGACTCCATCTGGCCTAGTTCTTTGCCTTTCCTTCAGTTGGATCCAAATTTGGGTGGAAAACAGGAGTTTTAGTTGGGCTCCCATTTACTTCCCAGCAATTCTTTTATTTTTCTCTAGACCGCTGTATTGGTTTTCTTATTGATCTCTCCCTTTTTCATCATGTTTTGATTTTTTGCCTGCCTTGTAGGCATTTGAGTTTGCATTCTTTTACTTGGAGCAGAAGATCTTAACCTTTTTTTTTTTTTTTTTGATAACACAAACCCCTTTGTCACTCTGGAAAATCTGTGACCACTCTCAGAATAATGTCTTTACATGCATAATATAAAGCAGGATTGCCAAGGAAATTAATCATATTGAAACATAATTCTCCAAAGTGTTGAAAAACAAATGAGATTCAATGAAAATGAATCTTTATTGGCACATTACCTAACATGAGCTAGTTGTGAACCAGTAAATAGTGTAATTTCAATGTACTGAATGGTACAAACAGTATTTCAAGATATCTCTAGCCAACTGTAATAGAAAATGGAAATATCTGTAATATCTGTTGGTGACAGAGTTATAGATAATGATAACTGTGACATGAAATGTTGATCACACTCAAAATTGAAAGAAATGCTAAATTTCAGTAAAGGTTAAGTGAAAATAAATATGCAGAAATCTCATCTGTCATATTTATCTTTGTATTCCTGGTTTGAAGCATATAGGAAGGAGTTCACCAAACATTTGTGGAATGAATAACTGATCCACTATTCAATTGTAAACTCAGATTTCTAAATGAAGCAAATACATACTGAGGAGAATAAACCTTCTTTGGGAAACAATTCCTGATGAAATTGGCTTTACTTCTTAGAATGTCTATTTCCTTATTATTAGAAAGTATAAAGAAACATAAAAAACCACTTTATTTTTTTCTTACAAAAGACAGTGAGAGTATCAATTCTCTTATTGCCTTAATAGAGATAAACATAGGCTCTGCATTTTGGGAAATGTTCCAGACAGGGTCTTCATAGCTACCTCCTATTATGATGTCTCAGATGTTTTAAAAGCATATTTGCTCAATGAATCACATTAACCTCTGCTCTTTTCGTATTATCCAATAGCTCAGGACTTCACTGTTTTTTCCTGAAATATGTAATTTTTCAAACATAAAAATTATCAGTTAAATTTTATCTTAAGAAATATGTATAGATATGAGCAGATGTTTTTCAGTGGTGATTGTTTTGAGTGGAAATTGTTATAGATAGGTTTGATTTTGAGTGGTAGTACATTAATATATATCATAATTTGTGGGTATTTTATTGATTTCAGAGAGAGCAGGGAAGGGAGAGAGTGACAGAAACATCAGTGATGGCAGAGAATCACTGATTGGCTGCCTCCTGCATGCCCCATGCTGGGAATCTAACCCAAAACTCAAGCATGTGCCCTGACCTGGAATCGAACTTCCACCTCCTGGTTCACAGGTCAATGCTCAACCACCGAGCCACGCCGGCTGAGCACATAATTTGTTTTTAAGAGCATAATGTACTTTTCAAACTGCAGATTGAGATCCACCAGTGGATTGTAAATCATGTTAGCAAGTCACAAACACTTTTAAAAGTAAAACTGAACAAAGTAGAAAATGTCAAATGCACTCTACATAGTAAGAATAAGTAGTGTTTGGTAAAACTTTTAGGGTGTGTATGTTTATTGAGCTGTGATCTAAAATATATTTATTGCTATGAGTCAGTCAAAACATTTAAAATATTAATTATGATCATTTTATTGAGTTATAGGTCTAAAAAAAACAAATGATGGCTCCAATACAACCCTGCCTAAGGTCATAGGGCTATGGACAGTTTAAGCAATATGTATTTCCTGCCTCTCATCTAGAGAATGTTTTATTCTTGTTTTTTTGGATTTTTTTTGTTTTGTTTTGTTTTTGTCTTTAATGAACCAATTATGGAGATAGATTTGTCTGGTTAAGTCACACAGAGTTCTTATCACCTCTAAGACCTTTTGCTTTGGTGTTTGTGTCTCTTGACTTCATATTCTTTAGCTAGATGGACTTTATTGTGGGCCCTGAAGTCCTGTATGGAATCTATTTGTAAAGGGTTTTGATAATTTCTATATCACAGGGTTGTTTATAGAAATTAAATGACATAACATGTGAAAGCAAGCAGCACATGACTGGCCCACTAGAAATGCTTTATATTCAAAGCCAGATGTCTATGTCCTTAAGCTTGCCTTTCATAGGTATTTAGCAGGGCAGCCAATAGCATAAAAACATAAGCTTATTTTAAAGAATTTAATATACTTTAATATATTTTATTCATAAAATATGACCAGATAAGCAAAACTATGCTACTATGATAAATGCTATTCTGTTAATATTATATCTTAATGCAATAAAGCATATGTATGCAATTTTTATTTATTTTGTACTTGATATTACACATAAATATTTTGTTCTCTATCAAATCAAGAAAAATACCTTTGAAATACAGAATATTAGACTTGAGTTTAGGTATCAGAAAGACTTCCCTGATATAATGGTTATCAAGCAATATACTATAGAATTTTGTGGCATCTTCTCCCTGGATTATCTTTTAAGAATTACTATTTAAAACTGCTTCCCTCTGTGCTATTTGGTGACTGGAGAATCCTATATAATAAAGAGGTGATATGCAAATTAATTGTCATGCCCTCATAAGATGGCTGCCTACAACCAGGCAAGCAGGGGGGTTAGGGAGGGACAATCAAACGACTAAACAGCAGGCTGCATGGGGCAACCAGGCCAGTGGGGAAGTTAGGGGTGATCAGGCCAGCAAGCAGAGGCAGTGAGGGGCAATCAGGCCAGTGGGGGTGGTAGGAGCAGTCAGAGGTAATCAGGCAGGCTGGCAAGTGAGCAATTAGACCCAGCAACAGGATTGTGAGAGGGAGGTCTAACTGCTGGTTTAGGCCCAATTCTGGGAATCAAGGCCTAAACCGGCAGTCAGACATCCCCTGAGAAGTCCCAAATTGGAAAGGGTGCAAGTTGGGCTGAGGGGATCCCCCCTCCATGCATGAATTTCATGCACCAAGCCTCTAGTAACCATATAATTCGTATATTGTTCGTTCAAATCCATATTTTGCGACTCATTTTTAAATATTTCAAAATTAAGGTGTAGGTAAGTTATCCCAACAGTGTGAAGTTTGAATTCCTTCAGGATGATACCAGGTTCCATTTGGAACTTATTTACAACCTGCTTGAGCACAGAAGTAATAATTCTTTAGAAACCTGGTATAATTTAATTGACAGTTACTGTGTTGTGACCTGAGTTCTCCACTAAAAGACTCTCCCAGCCCTAGCTGATTTGACTCAGTGGGCAGAGCATTGGCCTGTGAACTGAAGGGTCCTGGGTTTGATTCCAGTCAAGGGCATATGCCCGGGTTGTGTAGGGGACAGGGCATTCAGGAGGCAGCTGATCAATGATTTTTCTCTCATCATTGATGTTTCTAACTCTCTTTCCATCTCCCTTCCTTTCTGAAATCAATAAAAATATGTAAAGAAAAGGGGGGTCACCAAATCAGATTCATAGAGTTTATTTGGTTATTTATGATTATTTGCACATCCTATGCAATATATCTAAATTGAATTATGGTACCAAATATAATTATTGGAATGAAGCTTGTGTATCATACATTATCATGTGTAATCTATAAAGTATTTAATATCCTCTTGAAAAAATAAGCTCTACCTTTACATGTTATTTTCTATAAGAGCACATTTATAAATTAATTACATTTAATTTAAAGATTAAGAATTTCTACAACAGATTCAACAGTATTCTACATCAACTGTCGAGGTAAGATACCAATTAATCATAAAAAATGGCTTTCTCTCTTAGTAGAAGACTACATATTCCAACTTAAAACTTCATATTACGAGGAATAACATATTTGACAAGTCTAATCTACCTCTCTCTCCCTTTTAAACTCTAATATAGATTATTTCATTAATTAACATTTATATAAAACACCTATCCAGATTGCTCTGAAGATTAAGTGAATAACAGCTTTGTAGGTTTCAACATGTTAAAGTGCCACACCTGAACGTAAAGGTGAACAATGGAGAAAGAACTAGAGAAGTCCCACAAACTGGCAACACAGTACTGGGACATGGTCTCATGGGGAAATTGGAAAATCAAACTAAGAATTTGAATCTTACTTTCAGTTTTAGCTCCCAAGGTATAACTATTACCCATGAACTCCTAAAGGCCTCCATCCATAGAAGAAATCAAATCTAAGGAGGATCTGTGGGGCACCCAAGAAGGATCTTTCTGAGTCCACCCCCCGTGTTGAAATCATATAATGGTACATGTTGCTTGACATCTTCAGACAAAAGAGAATCAGTATCGCGAGACTATAGTTTCACAATAGCCGAAAAGCTCATCCTCGCCTTGAACTTGAAGATGATCTCTTGCACCATTCTTGGACAAGCAGCAGACTGTGAAAACAGGGCAGTGTTTTTCCAGAGATAAACAAGGTTAATGGATATTCCATGATGGAAAGCTGCCGGTTCTAGATGCTGCCAGCTCCTGCTCAAAGGAACTTACAGAGAGGTTGCCTGGCTTTCTCTCATTTTGCCCCAAGGCATCAGATTACCCAACACAGGCAATAAACACACCTCCTTCCTTGTTTTCCTGACTGACTGAGCTCTTAAATGGGAGACCTTGAGCTAAAGGCCAGTTCCTGCAGTGGCCTAAGGTCCCACACACCGGGTCCCAACACGCCAAATTCAAGAGAAATGACATAAATAGGCAAGCCTCCCCCCCCCACCGTCTCTTTTTTTGATTGTTTGAAAATAACAATAGTTATAACCAAGAGCTGAAGAATCCATTAAAAAAAAAAAAAAAACACACACTGATGATGTACTTAAGTCTATTATTGCTAAAGAAGCACCCAACAAGTTGCAACTGATTTATTCCATCAGAAAGAGTTAGGTACCCACACTAACAAATCTCATGCAGCCAGGGGATTAATGGGAGACCCTCAGAGTTACTGCTTAGTGCCTGAAAAACAAGTAAGCAGTTGAGCCTTTTTAAAAACTTGGGCCTACCTGTTCAAATAAATCAGATCTCTGATAAGAAAACTGAAATCTCAAGCCACTTTCAAACCACAGCCACAAATGTAAATAGAAGAAAAACATCATGATTATGCTAAGTCTGCCATAAGAATTATCCCTTGTCTATAAACCCCAGATTGCATAAATCATGTTGTTTTGAATTAAAATTGACTTCCAAGTCCAAGGAAGATCTGTGGATGAACAGAAATTACAATCAACTTGGCTCATTGTGGCATTTCAGTAATCCTGGCGAGGTGCTCACTTAATATTTGATGAACAAATGAATGACTCTGCTAGTGGGAACAGACACAAGTCAATGTGTAATTGTGTTAGCCAAACATTCATGTTGCAGACTGGTAAACTTTAGGCAGGCTTATTTCAAACTTTTGTAAGGCAAACATAGCTACTATGCCAGTTTTAAGGTGTAATCCACATTTTACCCCAAGGAGATTTTGTTTTGCTTTATTTCATTTATCATCTTATAATTTAATAATATATCTACAATTGCTTAGGAGGACTAAGCCTAAGAATCCTCATACTAACCCTAATGTACTAGGGCTTGACTTAGTACATTAACCAATTGGATATGAAACAAAAGTTGATGCCATGATCAGTAGGACACTGAGGCCAATCCTAATGACATGGATAGTGGTATTATCTGTCTTTTATTCAACTCTTACTGAAATTTTTACTTTATTAGTCTAAATAGGCTAGTTTATGCTGCAGTAACAAATAAGTCACCAAATCTCAATGCCTTATACCAACAGTTATGTATCTCAATAAAAAGTACTTTGCACCCTAGCTGGTTTGGCTCAATGGATAAAGCATCAAACTGAAAGATCCAGGGTTCGATTCTGGTTAAAGGCACATAACCAGGTTGTAGACTCCATCCCCAGAGGGGGTGTGCAAGTGGCAGCTAATCAATGACTATCTCTAATATTTGATGTTTCTATCTCTCTCTCTTCCCTTCCTCTCTGAAATGAATATATATATATATATATATATATATATATATATATATATATATTTAAAAGTACTTTGCTGTTATAATAATTCACCAGGAGATTTTTTCCCACTCAATAACACTGGCATGAGGCTTCTTCCACTATGTGACGCCTTTATCTCAATGTGTTATCTCTATGGTATTTCTAGGAAAAGAGAGAAAGTTGAGAATGCATACCTACCCTTAAATATCTAAATCCAAAATGACATATTATTTTGTCTCACAACAAGAACTAGTCATATCACCCTGTATAAATGAAAGCACCTGGGTTCTTGGAAAGTTCTACATGTCTCTTTCATAGCAAGAAAATGAGATACCAGCTGGGGGATATTTCGGCATTTAAAAAAATACATACAACACTGGAATTTCTGATCACTCTAGCACTCATCTCTATCATACTTTCATTCATCAATTCTTTTATTCACTTACTCTCCAAGTTACTCATTCATTTAGTATGCACTTATTGAGTACCTATCAGCCAGGATTTTTGAGGAGGATGGCATAAAAAAGATGATTAAGACTAACCTCTTTTATGTAGAAGTGTATAGTCTAACATGCAAATAAATGTATTAAACAATACTATAACTATAATTCAGCTATGATAGAAATTCATATTGAATACTAGAGGCCCAATGCACGAAATTTGTGCGCTGGTAGAGTTCCTAATGAATGGGTGCTGGCTGCCGGCCAAGGCCTCCCTCTCATCCCCTGGTTGGCCTGGCCCCCTGGTGAAACTCCCAGACAACTGCCAGTCAAGGGGACAATTTTCATATTACCCTTTTATTATATAGGATAGTAGAAATTCATTCATTCACTTATCCATTCAACCAATACTCTACCTTAGTATATGCCATGTGCCATGCTTAGCAGAGAACTAAATAATTTTCATTGCTGTAATGGGGAAGGAATTAAAAGAAATGATATTTGAGTGAGTCACTAAAGGGTGAACATGAGTTTTCACAACCATGAAAAACATTTAGGTTTTTGTATGATAAAATGTACCCATTTCTTGCTGCAAAAACTAGTAGTTAAAAGTGCTGCCTAGAGTCAGATTCCTGGTTATAAATGCTGATTTCTCTATTTATTAGCCATTTATTATCTGTTAACTTAATGTCTCTGGTCTTCAGTTTTCTCATTTGTAAAATAACAGCAATATGCTGAAACCGGTTTGGCTCAGTGGATAGAGCGTCGGCCTGCGGACTGAAAGGTCCCGGGTTCGATTCCGGTCAAGGGCATGTACATTGGTTGAGGGCACATCCCTGGTAGGGGGTGTGCAAGAGGCATCTGGTCGATGTTTCTCTCTCATCGACGTTTCTAGCTCTCTATCTCTCTCCCTTCCTCTCTGTAAAATATCAATAAAATATATATTTTTAAAAATAACAGCAATATATGCTACATAGATTGTTTTGAAGCTAAAATAAGAAGAAAAAAACACCACATTTAAGTCTTAACAAGAAATGATAAGTGTAGGTTATTATAATTATTATTCTCCCAGAAGAGGAAAGAGTATGCAACTTTTGTTTAAACTATGAAATGAAAATAAAGTTAGTTGGGATTTGTCATAAAGAACAAAGACTGGTCTCTTCTGGAATTCTTGTGTTAAATCAAACAATGATTATAACTTTGTTCCTCATATGAGGTAATGTTTTCCTAGGAACATTTAACAATATTTAGCCATCAATTAATTGGCATCGCATCAAAAGAAACACCTGTGTTGCTGCTAATGTGGTGTGGTTTCTTAATCACATCGATAGGAAGTTAGTAAAGCAAGTGATGTGGTAGAAGAGAAAAACTGGAACAGCTCTGCTTTATAGCACTGTTCAGCGGGATCTATAATGAATCCTAATTCATTTACATCTGAGTTTAAACTAAAAGTGAAAAATAAATATGTTATCCTAGGTTAGGAGCCCGAGGGAGTTGGGATATATCACTTGAACAGGAAAAGGACCTCACTTGGTAAAAGGAATATATCTTAATGAGATGGTAAGAACTTTAGGGGAAGTTGGTGAGGCCACAGCTGAGAACCAGAGTTCTCTCAGATATAGCAGGTACAGTTTTCTTTTTAGGCAAATCACAGCCTATGTAACCACAGAGGCGTCTGTGATTGGAGGCAAAAGGAATGATGAAACCTCCTGAGGATATTGCCTGTGATGGGTATAAAAACTTCAAAGCTTTGGAAATCAGAAGAGATGTCTGTTTCTGCAAGAGAATCTTCACAGATCCCTTAAATCATTTATCTTCCATCTTAATCTGTTATTTGTATCTAAGTCTCTTTATAAATTCAGTGTCTAATTCATCTTTGATGTCCCACAGCACCTATTATAATGTTTTGCATATTGTAAAATATACAATAAGCATTTCTATATTGTAAGAATGGAAATAATACACCTTTACTTTTAATACATCCCACTATCAAGGTACTTCTTTATCCCATATCTAAAAATTTATTTCTATCCAAGTGAGGAAATTTACATTTCATCAATTGCTCACTCATTTATTCATTCATTCATTGATAATGAATATTCACTAAACTATCGACAAGGATCTCTAAGCCCTATGGGGCAATAAGCAGATGTTAAAGTCACCATCTTCAATAAGAAGAACTTATAAATGAATATAGTTTCCATATTAGTAGAAGAACTCTTTTTCAAAATGTACAATTTAAACCTTAATCCAATGCAATCAGTACTTACTTGGTACCTACTATATTAGACTATTGTTAAGTACTAAATATTGCTTTACATACCAGCATTTTCACTAATGGGGTGTGAAGGAATAATTGGAGAGGGGTGAAAATGAGTCCCACATACACAGCTTTGAAATAAAACAGAGGCCAGCCAGCATCCATTACTCTAGAACTGTCCTTAGCCAACATGTACCCAGCTGGAAGGCCCCATTCCATGGTGATGTTTTAAACGGACTTGCGAAAGATACCAAGGGAAAGATAAATGCATAAAGGAAGAGAGAAGGCAGTGTTGTGGATTCCCAGTCATTTTCCCAGGGGCCTCATCTTCCCTTGCTCTGGGAAAACCACTACACCCAGAAAAGGCCAGGTGTTCAAGGTGAAATACTACTACTTCTGAAATAAGAACAAGACTTTTGCTGCATACAGGTAACACTATTAATAAGATAAAGAATAAGCTTAAAATCCCCAGCGTAAAAGCATCTATTCAAGGGAAAAGAATGCAGGAAGTAATGCGTACCACGATCAGAAATTTAAAGTGTTAAGTGGAGCATGGGGACCCACACACATTAAGGTTATGAGATGAATGTAAAGAATGCAAGTGATGAAGGTCTCTTAAATTCTTGAGACATCAGATTACCTTCATTCTGAGCAGCCACCTCAATAGGGGCCTGTCTGAAAGCTGTTCTCTCAGCCAATGACTCAGCAGTCTGACACTCCCCGTGGCACAGGCCATCCACTCAAGAAGAGAAGATCTTTTCAGGTACATCAGAATGTGCCTGTCTCAAATAACCTTCCCCTGTCTTTGTGGCTGAGCCTCTAAAAACTTGACAGTGAGTTTCTAGGAAAGAGGCCAGCAGTCGTGTAGTTAGCAGGGGAGATTCAGCTGGGAGTTTGAGTCCGTGAGTCTGACTTCTTTTCCAGAGATCATTCGTTGCTTGCTGTTTCTCCTAGGTGGGGAACTTCATTCACTTTTCTGTGCAGGTTCCCTCTTAGTTACCTGGTTTCTTAACCCCATTTAACTTAGGGAGTTTGGGGCCTCAGGATGAGAAACTGGATCGTGTCCCATATAAAGATGAAGTCTCACTTACAATGAGTAGCTAGCTGAACACGCCTCAGAGAGTATTAGGTTTCTTTGGAAAGACCAAGGGATTGCTTTTTAAGAGAAATGGGTTTAAATCCTCTTTCTGTCACTTATGATATTTGGGGAGGAACTCAGTTAAACCTCGTGTTCCCCATCTGTGAAACTTATACAGATATTTTGAAAATTCAATGACATGAACTATATGGAAAGTGCTATAAAAATTGTAAAGTCCTAGGCCAGAGGTCGGCAAATTCTTGAGTCAACAGAGCCAGATATCAACAGTACAACGATTGAAATTTCTTTTGAGAGACAAATTTTTTAAACTTAAACTTTTTCTAATGTCACTTCTTCAAAATAGACTCACACAGACCATGGTATTTTGTGGAAGAGCCACACTCAAGGGGCCAAAGAGCCTCATGTAACTCGTGAGCCGCAGTTTACTGACCACGGTCCTAGGCAAATACAAATTCTCACCATTGTAACTTTATTTTTGAATTTACCTACTATTTTTATTTAAATATATCACATTTTACTTTGTAACATGACAAATTTTAAATATTTTTCTTTTAAGTTATTTAAAGGAACTTGCATCATTATGTCTCCTAGAAAGAAGCCTAGAATTTTCTTCATTCAGTGAATATTGGGGGAAGACCCATTTGTGGTAAGAGGACACCTATGGCATAGAGTTTATAGCTCTCATAGCTGTTTTCATTGCCCAGATTTTTTTTAAAAAATACATTTCAAAGGAAAATAGCTTACTTATTTCCTTCTCCAGTAGTAATTTCAAGTAGAATTCAGGAAACTCCCAGGTATAAAATTGCTCCTAAAATGTCATGTTTCATAGCAATTACCATATAGAAGAACTCCTAATCCAAAAAACAGCAGTATTTACCCTTTAAAAATGTGCTTCCTCCTTCACCTTCCAAGTATTTGAGTTTCTTCCTTGTTCGCCTTTTTCTAAGGCCTTGAGCTGGTGGTTGCTTTCTATAGTTGCTACACCAATTGAGCCATAGATATTTCCATTATATCCATTTTAGAACCAAACCATTTACCTAGTTGAGAATCCTTTATGTCAAATTTACATGTTCAAATTACTAGCATGGTTTCTGTCTCCTGATTTGATCCAGCCCAGCAGAGTGGTGCTGAGTAGAGTTTCAGTTCTCCTTCTGGAGCTATAACCCCAAGAACCCTTCTTCCTAGGAAAAGGAATGAAACATTAGCACCATGGACATGTGTATGGGAAAATCAGGGTCATTTTAGCAATAGGTCATCACATCTAGCAATACCCTGAAACAATTAAGAGTGTCATAGGAGTTAAGCCCTTACTTTTAAATTCCCACAGTTTGGACTTTATAATTATACTAGAGGCCCAATGCATGAAATTCATGCAAGGGGCTAGCCAGGCGTGGGCAAACTTTTTGACTCCAGGGCCACAATGGGTTCTTAAACTGGACTGGAGGGCCGAAACAAAAGCAACCTGACCATGCTGGCACTCTCATCTTGGGCTGCTGGTGAAGGAGCAGAGGGGGGAGCAAGAGAACCCTCCGCTCTTTCAGCTCCGAGGGCCGGATAGAACAGTCGCAAGGGCAGGATCTGGCCCGTGGGCCATAGTTTTCCACGGCTGGCTAATCCCTCACAGACACAGTTGTGTGCCTTGGCCCTCGCATTCCCGGCTTCATCAGGAAGGTTGTCTGGAATGTCTTCCAGAAAGTTGTTTGGACATCCAGTCTAATTAGCATATTATACTTTTATTATTATAGATTTTATTTTTTGAAGGTGTTGTTCATTACATATAAATACATATTTATGCATGAATTTGCCACATACCGTATTTGCCGGCGTATAAGACGATTTTTTTGGCCCTGAAAAATACGTATTTGCCGGCGTATAAGAGACTGGGAGTATAAGACGACCCCCTAACATTTCCACTAAAAATACAGAGTTTGTTATATACTCGCCGTATAAGACTACCCCCCACTTGGAGGCATATTTTTCAGAGCCAAAAAGTCGTCTTATACGCTGGCAAATACGGTACATATGAAACACACACTACTGTATCCATATATTTAATGTACAACATAATTTTTATAATAACTTTCCTAATGAGAAGTATAGGTCCTCATTAAATTTTAGAGAAGAATTTTCAGCTCTTCCTTTTCAAAGCAATGGAAGCTCAGACGGGACCATCCATCACTTTTTTTCTGTTTAAAAAACAAACAGTTGTATTTTCATTATGGCAGGATGATTATATCTGGTGGAGAATATTAGGATTCAAAATGTAACAAATAATTTATTAAAGTTATTGTCTTATTGAATTGCTTGCATCTCACTAATTTTGTAAAGGTTTTTTGATCTTTTTTTTTTTTTTTTTTTGCAAGCCTAGAACATTAACCCAACTGATTCTTGCACTAAACTGTGAGGTAGGCAAAATTAACCTTTTCTGCTTATTTCATAGATAATATAGATTAGAGAGTTTAAATGTATTAACTGAGGTTTTACAAATAAAAAGAAGTAGAAATAGAACAGATACCTTCTAATTCTTTTCCACTCTGCTATGCTACTTCTCTATTTTTCTTTTTTTAAATCAATCAATCAATCTAGTATTTTAAGGACTAGATATTAGTAACACTTATTATATTAAACATACTACATATCAGACATTATGCCAAGTTCTTAGATTGAAATATTTGCATGGATTGAAATATTTAAAAAATACCTCCCAAGAAATGATATAATTATAATCTCTATTTTATGGATAAAGCTTAGAGCTATTAGGAGAGTTTCTGAAGATTGCCAACATCTGATAAGGGGTTGATTTCCAAAATATATAAAGAACACATACAACTCAACAGAAGGAAGACAAACAATCCAGTTAAAAAATGGACAAAGAACCTGATTAGATATTTCTCCAAAAAGGACATACAAATGGCCAATAGACATATGAAAAGATGTTCAACTAATCATCAGGGAGACCCAAATTAAAACTACAATGAAGTATCACCTCACACCATAAATAAGTCAACAAACAAGCACTGGTGATATGTGGAAAAAAGGGAACCCCAGTGCACTGTTGGTGGGAATGCAGAATAGTACAACTATTGTGGAAAACAGTATAAAGGTTCCTCACAAAACTAAAAATGGAACTTCAATTTGACTCAGTGATCCCACTTTTAGATCCTAAGAATCCCAAAGCACCACTCAGAAAGGTAATATACACCTCTATGTTCATTGTAGCATTATTTACAATAGCTAAAATCTGGAAACTACCCAAGTGCCCATAAGTAGATGAGTGGATTAAAAAAGCTATAGTACATTTACAAGATGGAATACTAAGCAGCTCTAAAAAAGAAGGATTTCTTTCCTTTGAGACTGCATGTAGGGACCTAGAGAGTATTATACTAAGTGAATTAAGCCAGTTAGAGAAAGACAAATATCATATAACCTCACTAATATAAGGAATCTGATGAACAAAATAAACTGATGAACAAGACAGGTCCAGAGGTCTGGATGCATAAAACAGACTGATGAGCTCAGGAGTTGCAGGGTGTAGAAAGGGGAAGGGATTAAAAATATATTTTTAAATAATATATATCAAAATTTGTGTTGTTGTTTGTAAATTGATTTCAGAAAGAAAGGGAGAGGGAGAGAGAAATAGAAACACAAGTGATGAGAGGGAATAATTGATTGGCTGCCTCCTGCATGCCCCACACTGAGGATCAAGCCCACAACCTGGGCATGGGCCTGACTAAGAATTGAACCATGACCTCCTGGTTCATAGGTCAACACTCAACCATTGAGCCATGCTGACCTTGCAGGGATGGGAATATTTTAGCCAAAGAACTTATATACATACTAGTGGCCCTGTGCATGGATTCATGCACCCACAGATAAAGGTGGAATTGTGCAGGCCAGTGAGTAACTGAGCTTTCTCCTCTCTGGTTCTTGGGTGCATCACACAAGTCACCACAGCTCAGCAGCTCCTGCATTGAGTGTCTGCCCTTTGGTGTCAGTGAGCATCATATGTACTGGCCAGTTGAACGGTCACTTAGCCTTTTATATATAGACTAGAGACCCAGTGCACGAAATTTGTGCATGGGGGTAGGGGGTTAGCCCCTCAGCCCAGGCTGCACCCTCTCCAATCTGGGGCATCTGTAATACTGTCAACAATAAAAAAAATATATTGTACATCTGTTAAATGCTAGAAGTGAGATTCACATTTAGGCAACCTTTACCTAAGAACCACACATTTATGTCATAAACTATCATGCCTTCCTTACTGGACAGATATTTACTGATTAAAGTCATTCCTGTTTAAGAAAGGAAAGCAAAGAAATCATAGAAGTTAGTAATCTAAACCTTCAAAAATGTTGCTATTTCTTAAGACATGAATAACACAAAGTAAATAAAATGAATACATGATAAAGAAATCAGCCTAACTCAAAAAATTTCCCAAATTTAACAATAAAACAAGTTATACAACAAAAAAGATCAGTGAACTAAACCTAAGAAATAAAAAGTAAAAGAAAATCACACAGCAAATAATAACCAAACTACATAAACTTTAAAATGAAGACAAATTTTTAAAACAAGAGAAAAGTGGCATGTTATATAATTATTTAGAGTACATCTAATTTAGATCAGTAACAATGGAAGCCAACAGACAACATCTTTAAATTCCAAAAGAAAAAAAGTTTTTAACCCCAAATTCTACATTTAGTAAAAATATCCTCATAAACTAAGTTGAAATAAAGAGATTTCCAAGTAATTGAAAACCTTGAAAATTCTTCATCAGTAGGCCAACACTACCAGAAAACAAAACAAACAAAATAAATTTTAAAAACTTAAGTAATTCTTTTAGGTGAAAAGAAATATCCCATTTGGATACTCAAACTTATAGAAAGGTAAGACTCCAGAAATGATAAATATAAAAAAAAATTTCTTTCATTATTTTTTAAAATCCTCACAAGGTTATATTTTGTTGTTGTTGTTGTTTTTTATTTTAGAGAGAGAGGGAGGGAAAAGGAGAGAGAGAAACATCAATGTGAGAGAGAAATAATATTAATCATTGATCAGTTGCCTCGTATGCTTACCCACAGTGAATCGAATAGCAACCTAGGTATGTGCCCTGACTGGGAATCAAATCCAAGACTTTTCAGTACATGCTATGATACTGCAACCAACTGAGCCACACCAGCCAGGGCTCATTAATTTTTTAAAAAAGTAAACTAATTAGGTAAAGAAAAAATAATGATATTATATTTAGAGTTTATATTATGTTTAGAAACAACAACAACAACAAAAAAAACACATGACAACAGTAACCCAAAGGATAGAGGGTGGAATTATACTGCTATAACTTTATTGCATTTATTTGAAGTGTTAAACCATGATCTCTACATTGAAATAATGTTAAGGATGGGTAGTTTAAATCGTAACCACTAAAAACATAGATACAAGAAATTATGACTAAAAAGTCAATAGAGGAGTTAGAATAGAATAGTAAAGGATTTATCTGGTTAAATCAAAGGAAAGGAAGAACCTAAGAACACCACCACAAACATGGGACAGATAGAAAACATATAGCAAGGTGACAGACTTAAACACAACCATATCTGTAATTACACTTAATAAAAATAAACCAAACACTTTAATTAAAAGGCAGAGATTTTTAGATTGAATTTCAAAAGAATCAAGCCCCAACAGTTTACAAGAGCTTCATTTTACATATAAAGGCAAAAGCAGGTTGAAAATAGCTGGATGGGAAAGGTTATACCATACAAACAATAAGCATATGCATGAAGATGTAACTTTAATAATATCCACACAAGCAGCATTACATGAACAAAGCAGATAACTTCCAGATGAACAATATTGCCATGGATAAAGAAGAAAAACTTTAATAATGGTAATGGAGTCATTAATCAAGAAAATGTCACCATTTTAAATATTCACACATCTAATAATAGAGCTTCAAAATTAAAGAAGCAAAAACAAACACAACTAATAGGTTAAGTAAGTAAATCCATAACTTTTTGCACCCACTTATCAATGATTGATAAAATGTGGTGACACAGTATTTGTAAGGGTATATCACTAACAGTATTATCAATCCCCTTGATCTAGTTGACATTTACAATATGCTATATCCAAGGGACAGAATATTATTGTTTTCAAGAGCATATATAACATCAACCAATATTTTAAAAATATTCTGCTTCATAAAAATATTATGTTCCATAAATTCCAAATACTTGAAATATTGTTGCACATAATCACTAGTAACAATTGAATTAAATTAGAAATTAATATCAACAAAATTCCTATTGAATTGTTTGGAAATTAAATAGCACATTTAGAAATACCTCATAGGCCAAAGAAGAAATCACAAGACAAATTAGAAAACATTACAAACTGAATAATAGTGAAAATGCATTATATAAAAATGTGTGTGATGCAGTCAAAATTTAGAGAGGAAAACTCATGACTTATTACAGAGAAAGAAAAGAAGTTATAAAGCTAGGAAAGATATTCATAAAATAGAAAACATGTAATTAAAAAAATTAATAAAACCAAAAGTTGATTCTTAAAAGATATGAATAATATAAATAAACACCTAACAAGTGTGGTCAAAGAAAGGAAGTAACACACATCTTACCAATATCAGAAATGAAAGAGAGTATACCACTACAAGTCTGCACATATAAAACAAGGAAAATAAAGGAATGTTAACAACAACTTTATGGGAATAAGTTGAATGACTTAGGTGAATAAGTTCCTTGAAAACTACAACTTACCTATGCAAACAAAGAAATAAAATATCTAAACATATCTATTAAAGAATTTGAGCATAGCTGGTATAACTCAGCAATTGAGCATTGACCTTCCACCCATATGCCAAGATGTCACTGGGCACAGGCCCAGGTTGCAGACTTGATCCCCACTAAGGAGCATGCAAATGGCAGTCAAATTATGTTTTTCTCACTAATTTTCTCTCTCTCCTTCTCCCTTCCTCTCTCTCTAAAAAATAAAGATAAAATATTTTTTAAAAAGAATTTAAATTTGTTACTAAAAACCTGTCCACAAAAGTAATTAGCAAAAACACCAAGAGGTGAGTTCTACAAAGTTATTCTGAACAAGTTGGATACATGGAGGGCAGCGGATGGAGGGAGCTACAGGAGGGGCGCTCCACCAGGAGCTAAGACTAATGGCAGCGGCCAGAGTGAAGGCCTGGGTCCAGGTGTCAGAGGAAAATCGGTGCCAGCAGCCAGGGGAAGGAAGGCCTATTGCACGAATCTCTTCATGCAACGGGCCTCTCTCTTGCTCTCTCTCTCTCTCTCTCTCTCTCTCTCTCTCTCTCTCTCTCTATATATATATATATATATATATATATATATATATAATATATATATATATATAATATATATATAATATATATATATATATATTATATATATGTCTAAGTGACTGGCCATACGTCTGATGATTTTACTAATTTTCTTTCATCTCTGACACTTCTGATATAGATAAAGGGCAAATAGTGATAGTAAAATATTTCTTCTAATTAATTTCCTTTCAATGTGCACAAATCCATGCACTAGGCCACTAGTTATAAATAAGGCTACATCTAGGGTAGAGGAGAAGAGACACTTTTACTTTTTATTTCACATAATTCTCTATTTTTATTTTTTCCAATGACCCTTTATTACATTATTTTATTCAAGAGGTTTTTCAAAAATCTTAATGAAGAGTTGTGAAACACAGACAAATCAAATTATGTTTGCCAGATATTACTTGGAGTCCAGATTTTCTCCAACATTAAGCACAATGACTAACAGCAGATATTCACACATTATTTTCTGATTAGATGATAACTAAGTAGATGAGGGTTTGAAACCCAAAATATTCAACCATGCGGTTATTATTTTAGTCATATCAAAGTCACTTTACTGTTAATACATATAATAAAAGAGAATTCTCCTATAAAATAACATAGAATACTTCTCACTTGTCCATAGTATTTTTTTTTTAAATATGGCCCTTGAATTCAAGGTTTTGTGTGTGTCCATTTAAAAAAAAAAAAAGTTTATCCTCTCTGGGCTTCCCTGCCTACAAAACCTAAGCAATAGGCTCCGGGAAATAAAAACCCTTAGGAAATATTTAGGAAGAGGTAGTTCAGGAGACAGAATAGCATTCAAGATAAATTGCTCATGTCCGTTTTAGAAGTATGCAGAGAGAGAAAACATGTGGCCAGAAACACATTCTGCCTCTCAAGTAGTCATTGTTTTTTGCAGGCGGCAATTGTAATGCAGTAGGTGGAAATAAATATGATATAGAGTTATCCTGGCTTCAGGTTCTGACAAAATCAGGAAACAACAAGTCTGATTGTGACATCACACTCCAGAGGAAACCAACTAGTTTCTTGTTTGCTTTGGTCTAAAACATGCCTATGATGATTAACTCTATGCCCCCGTCCCCACCCCCCACCCCCCATTCTCTCCAGGGCACTAGACTTTGTTCCTTCCTCACCTGTAAACAGAATCAGGATATGTCCTGAAATTCAGCCAAGAACATATTGCTCCCTCACCCGCACACAATAGCAGCCGTGGGCAAACTATGGCCCGTGGGGCGGATCTGGCTGTTCAGCTGTTCTATCAGGCCAGCGGAGCTGAAAGAGCGGAGGGTTCTCTTGTTCTCCCCTCTGCTCCTTCACCAGCAGCCCAAGATGAGAGTGCCAGCATGGTCAGGTTGCTTTTGTTCCGGCCCTCCAGTCCAGTTTAAGAACCCATTGTGGCCCTCGAGTCAAAAAGTTTGCCCACCCCTGTGCTAGAGAAAGGGAAAGGAGAGAAGTCAGCATGGGACTCTGACATCCATTTGCTTATAATAAATTCCATCAGATGCCAATATTTATATGCAACTTGGGGGGAGAAAGTAGGAACACTCCTATGAAAGACACAAATGGTCTATAACTCTACATTATAATCAGCTTCAGGAAAGCAGTACTCTACCAAATGCCAAAGTGAAACAAAAGAGGGGGATTAAAAGGAATGAAATCTTTTAATGCAATAATAGAAGAGCTCTTAGACTGTTCATTTGCCAGATATGAGGAAGATAACAGAAAGAGGGATGGGACTGTGGTAAAGAAAATATTTGGAGTCGACAGACCTGTATTTGAATAGGTGTTTCAAAGCATCTTTTTCTACCTCTGTCTTTTTACCTACAAAATAAGCACCAATGTGTTTCCATTAAAAATGAAAATCCTATTAATTACAATTTTTTTCTTAGCCACTGACCAGGCCACTTAGTAAAAAACAAACAAACAAGCAAGCAAACAAACAAATCAGGGGTGTGAATATATTACCAGACATTATGGCTCTATCTTCCTCTTTTTTAAAAAAAAATCACATTTATAAAAGGCAGAAAATGTACTGTCATCCTGGAAAGTGGTCCTAGAAGAAGAGGGAAAGGAGCTATGAGGGCACAAGTCCATTACCTTTTCCAGAGGCAAAGTGATATCCCATACATGGCAGAGTTTAGTAGATGTGTAATATGTAATGGAAGCTAAAAACTCAATCAGAAAAGGGTAATCTTTGAAATTAGTTAACTGATGTGATGGACTTTTTCAGAATTTATTGGAATGACCATAAGGTGCGATACTGAGCACCAAGTAAGCTCTCTAAATAAATGCAAATCAGCCAGCAGCATTGTTTAGGTAATAATTAATCTGGCAATTTTTGTACCAGATGGATGTGTTAAAAATTTGACTGCTGGAAAAGCTAACTATCCAACATACTCATTTAATAGCTAGCCAACTTGTAGTGATGTGACAATGGACAAGAAAGAAACCAAAGTTATGATCTTCCAACTCAGCTCAGGGTGTGTCCCATTACACTCACCTAATTGAGTTATCAATGGCACAAAATTAAGCCTTCTTATACTCTATCATGTCTAGAAGTGAACTTATTTTAAAAAAAAAATCTTTATTGTTTAAAGTATTTTTTTAAACAAGTCTGCATGTGCAGACTCCCAGGTGTTTAAATATATTTTATTGATTTTTAACAGAGAGGAAGAGAGAGGGATAGAGAGTTAGAAACATTGGTGAGAGAGAAACATCTATCAGCTACCTCTTGCACACCCCCTACTGGGGATGTGCCCGCAACCAAGGTATATGCCCTTGACCGGAATCGAACCTGGGACCTTTCAGTCCACAGGCCGATGCTCTATCCACTGAGCCAAACCGGTTTTGGCCCATTGTTGAAAGTATTATAGATGTCCCATCTCCCTCCCCATTGACCCTCTCTACCTCATCCCACCCAGGGGCCTTCATTGCACTATTGTCTGTGCCCATGGGTTATGTATATATGCATTCAAATTCTTCGATTAATCTCTTCCCACCTCCTTTGCCCCATGCCTCTGAGATTTGTCAGTCTGTTCCATGCTTCACTGTCTCTGCATCTATACTGTTAGTCAGTTTATTTTGTTCATTAGATTCCCCCTAGGTTTTTTTCTATGATAACTCATATGTGCAACTGGAACTATTCTAAGATATTCATTTCTCTTTGTCTCTCTCTGAATTTTTCACTTTCCTCTGGGCAATTCAAGAACAGGTTCCATGTTTCAAAGTTTCAGGGAAATATATGATTGAGCAGAAACAAAAGTTGCATGAAAACCTTTCTGAATTATATCTTCAAAAGCTAGAGCTCATTGAGGAGGAGAGAGTTTGATGAAAAAAATCATAGAGACTTAAAAAAACAAAAACAAAAAACAAATTGGACAAAGGAGCTGTGCCCCTAAACTAAAAGAGAGAAACTCCCCTGCTTGGGGCAGGTCTGCAGGAGCCAAGCCTGCTTCATGGCGATATTCCAGAATTGATTTGCAGTTGTCTGTAGGGGGATGAGTCAATGGCCGCTGGGATTTCCTGCTTTGGGGAACATTCCTGTGTGTTGACTGCAACAAGGAGTAACAAAGAGCCACTGCTGTAGAAGGGTCACGTCAATAGGGAGAATATTCAGTAAGATGAGTACAGTTATTCTCCCAAACTCTGTTGATGGCTTAATACCTGACACTTTGGTATTGGTGATTCTGGAATGTTAACATGACCCAATGGGAGAGGTGGCATAGGCTCTCTCCTTGACCAAATTCTAGCCAGGTCCTTCTAAGCCCGCTACTCAACTAGGCCTCAACCTTGGCTTATAATAACTATAATCTCAGGACAGATAAGTTCATTCACATGCCTCCACCTCTCCGTATACATACACTAAACAACTTGAACAAACACATACATCATTTCTAACAACTCAAGATTTGGGGACTAATAAACAAGATAGGTGAATTATTTTTAGAGCTTCATTTATGTTCTGGTTTAAAGACTCAATTTGTAAGACAAGTAAAAATTTTAATTCCCCCCCAAAAAAGGGGAGAGGGTTACAATCTGAATGACATAAAGTTATCCAACTACATTATTTTCATTATGTCAGGGAGACAATATTTGCTTAATGTAGAAATAAGAAGACTGGAAATCAAAAGGTTTCTATGTTCTAGATTTAGAGATATATTTTTGGAATGTTTTAGTAAATCCTTCCACAATGGCTTTATAATATTTTTATTATCCTCTAAGTATATAATTTTAGCATAGGTGAGAGACCGAAAAAAAAATGTCCTATTGTACTTTGAGTATCAGTTTCCAATTTGGCCAACTTCTGTTTATAGAGCTACCTTTCAAATATTTTGTCAGATTGGAGCTGGGACAAACAGTAAATATTCCTGGCATATCAACACAAAAGAAGTCCCCTAGAAAAGAGTTCAAAAGACACTACCCTACCAGACTCAGAGCCATTCCCAATGATAACCAAAAAGAAAGAAAGAAAGAAAGAAAGAAAGAAAGAAAGAAAGAAAGAAAGAAAGAAAGAAAGAAAGAAAGAAAGAAAATAAGAAAATGATTCTACTAAAAATTAGAAACAGTCAGTAGTACTCTAGTTGCAATGGAGTATAACCCATATTTCTGTCCAGCTATATTTTCGGAGTCTCCAATCTGATAGTTGCCAAGACAACTTCTCAGACTTGCCCATTTCTACCAATTTTCCCATGGTGTCATCTGCAGTCTCTGCAGTGAGGGGGGCATCCCAGCAGATCTCATCCTAGTCACCAGAAACTGAAGAGAAGGAAAAATAATATTCTCTAGGGCATCTCATAAATGAATAAAGTTATCCACTGTGGCCATTGTAATCCAAGACTGTCCTTGGTAAAGTTAACCTACTTGTTTAGCCTTAATATAAAATTTTATCACCTGAGGTCTCACACTAGACTCAGTCCAGTTTAAGTAGAACCCAGTCAGACCTTGGACCCAGTCCAGTTTTAAAGTTAAAACCAGTCTTGCTTTGGCTGGTTTCTGGACCAAGTGTGGAAAAAGAAATGCTCAAAATAAAAGCTGCCCGGCCAGCGTGGCTCCGTGGTGGAGCAACAGCCCATGAATCAGGAGGTCATGGTTCGATTGCCGGTCAAAGCACATGCCAGGGTTGCAGGCTTACTCCTCAGTGTGGGATGTGCAGGAGACAGCTGATAAATGATTGTCTCTCATCATTGATGTTTCTATCTCCTCCTCTCTTTCCCTTCCTCCCTGAAATAAATTTTAAAAAAACTTTTTTTAAAATCTGAAATAACACAAAACTTCAAAGCCAGGATTCAGGATCCGAAAGGGACTTACCCATGGACTCCAAAGGCAGAAAAACAAAAAAAACCAAACAAACAAAAAAACAAAAACAAAAGCAAACAAAACAAACAAAACAAACAAACAAACAAACAAAACAGGAGCTCAGGGGGCTCAGAAGGTGCCTACATGTGGTCACTCATTGCTCCTGGGGCCATTAGAGGTCTCCTTTGGTTCTTTCTTCTGAAACTGAACTATTAACAGATAAACTAAGGCATATTAAAAATTTAAAGAATTCATTTGAGCAAAACCCAATTAGAATCAGGCAGCGCCCAAACCAGCAGTGTTTAGGAATACTCCTAGTTTCAGGTGTTATGTTTAAATCTTTAATCCATTTCAAAGTCAATTTTTATGAGCCCTATAAGATAGGGGTACAATTTCATTCGTCTGCATGCAACTCTCCAGTTTTTATTACACTATTTTTTGAAGAAATGTATTCCTTCCATTGTGCAGATTAAAAACACAAGTCAGGGAGAAGATAAATTACTTACCTGAGGTGATGAAACCTGTAAGAAATCCACATTTTTTGCACTAAATCACACAGACCAAAGTTCTGAACAAATGTGTTTCTTCCATTACCAACATCTCAAGGTAGGGCTTTCTGGCATTGTAACTAAAACTGGTTCTTTTATTATTCTCCCACTATTGAACCTGAAGAAGATATCACTGGGAGAGAAAGGGAAAGCAAAGAATGAGAAGGTAGACATGGCGCAAGAATTTTACACATGGAGTCCAAGGAAAGAGAAAGAGTGAGATAAGCAGACCATTCTCTAATTAGTCGCTTGGGAGAGAAGGTTGTTGTGTCAAGGCTAAGAGCAGAAACAACTGAGTTCTTGTAAGGGCAGCTACTATGCAGTCCTTCTCACACTGAGTTTGCTAGGGGAAGGATCACACTCCTCAGACATGTTCCTGGAGTGGCCAAAATGTTTCACGTAGCACAGAACGGAAAGTCTAACAGACCTATGCCCAGGCCAAATGATGTCTGAAGGAGGAAGCCATCATAAGGAACGTTGCAATCTTCCAATTTGGCCTAAGTTTGTATTTTTATAAAAATAATCTAATTAATTTATACCAAAGTACGTTTCTTTACTGACATTTTACAGCAGGTTTTATGTGGTTTTCTGCTTACTTATCACATGCACATGGGCAATGAATGCACTTCTTCAAGTAATCTACATTCCTTAAAAGGCTACTATATTAGTCATCAGTTTTTCATAGTTAAAAAATTCCTAACAATAATGAGTTCTGATGAGGTAGAATCACCTATGGCATAATTAAAGCACATTTGCACAAAGGCAGATTGTAGTAACACACTTAGAGAAAAATAACACAGCAATTGTTTAATATTTTCCAAAAGACTGAATATTCATATTATTTAAGTAAATATATAACAATATCTAGTTCTGGAGATTAAAAGTTTCCAAATTCAATTTCTCCCTCTCAGAATAAATAAATAAACAACCTTTTAAAAACTGCATCCTGTAGAGGCAGGACATGTCCAGTAGCCCAGTGCTCCAGAATCCCATGTTAGTTCAGGAGACTATTAGCTGTGATCTGGTGGGAGACCCACAAAAATAATAAAGTCAAGGTCCAGTTGAGGGTCCTGGCCGGAGCATAGTGTGGCTGTTGATAAATCCAAAAAACTCAATTTCACTTCTTTTTTTCTATATCAAACATTACCTTTAATTGGGTATTTTATAGGCAAAAAGTAACTACATTTTTTAAAAATTGAAAGCTAAAGCTAAAATCTGTGTTGTATGGGCCAATAGGGAAAAAGTTTGGGCCAGTTTTGGATGAACTTAGTCACACGCTGACTGACTGGAGGCTCTCCCTGAGGAGCTAAGGTGTTAGTGACTGACCAGAGGGCCAAATGAGACTGAACCATGTGTCATCTCTGTCACATAGGCTGCGGCCAATTCAAGGGGCTGGGGAGAGAGTTAACAGCAAATAAGACCAGCAAAGGTTAAAAACTTTTACAACAATCCCCTCGTGGAGGTGTGGACAGTAAATGATTTAACTGAAGTGAGAGGATGAGGAAGCAAAAATAAAGGCATAAGAAAGAGTAACTTGCCTTGTATGTCTCAAGACTCAAGGAGAACATGACCAAACCACGATGGAAAGAGGTCAGATGAAGCTTCTATTGAAGAGAGAGGAAAGACTCTTCTCCCATAAGTGAAGTTACTCATCACTTATAAACAGAATTCACTGATTTAAGTTAAAACATAGGATGAATCCAATGAGTGTCTTAGTGAAGACACTCAGAACAACATTCACTCTTTTTAAATTAAAAAAAAATTCTTCTTTTGCCAAAACCGGTCTGGCTCAGTGGAGGGTCCCAGGTTTGATTCCCGTCAAGGGCATATACCTTGATTGCTTGCACATCCCCAGTGAGGGGTATGCAGGAGGCAGCTGATAGAGGTTTCTCTCTCAATGATGTTTCTACCTCTCTATCTCTCTCCCTTCCCTCTGTAAAAAATCAATAAAATAAATTATTTTTTTATTTTTTTCAATGAATTATTTTTAAATTGTGATAAAATACAGGGTGTCCTAAAAAATGTTTACACGTTTTAATAACTGATAACTCAATTTTGAAAATGAAACATTTTAATGAGCACTGTTTCCTGTTTCTGAATAGATCCAGCTGCAGAGAAATACAAGTTGGGTAAGGATGGAGTATATTATGCATATATGTTTCAAGAGGCAATTGGGTATATTCATGATAGGAACTCTTCTATCTCCTGCCAAAAGCAAGTTGGTAAATGCAAGTGGCTGAAACCACAGTCTGAGCACAGCCTGTGACACAGCCAGGACACAGCCAGGGCTGAGATCAGACTTGGAAAGGACCCTTCTCTTCCCCTGAAAAATGTCTGTGCCGGTCAGTAGAAACTAACAGGAAGATCACCAACCACCACATTCCCGGCACTCCATGGGATCTTCGAGACCAGAGGGACCAAGAGGGTCCTGGAAATGTTGTTTTCAGAGACAAAGAGGAAACCTGACTCTTTCATAGAAGCCATATGAAACAGAGAGTAAAACAAACAAGAAAAACTAACATGTGTACAAGCCTCTTTGAGAGTAGATATATACTCAAAAGCTCAGTTAAAGTTCTAACACACTTAGACATATATTTTACTTCTTGAAAATAAATCTGTATCTGTCTACTTGATTTGTACTTGTATTCCAAATTCTTGTGTCCCTTCTACTTGTTGTAGGGGCAGTTAGATGGAGAATTCTTTGAAATTGTAGCTATGTTTATCTGAATGCCATTTTGTGAACAGATTACAGAGGGAGGATCACAACTGTCACCCTTGCCCGTGAAAGGGCTTTGCAAATATTCATGTAAAAACTTCCAAGTGACAAGTTCCAAAATATTTTGAGCGATTTAAATTATTTTTAGACAATATGCACACTTCTCAGGTGAATAATTTGAAGCTTCCATTCTGACATCCGACTATCCATCTCATTACCTCAGGCTTTACCAGCTGGTATTCTGTGTTCTCCAGCCCTGGCAAGGAAGATCAGGAGAGAACTCTAAACTAAGAGTAAAATAATGACACACAATTTCTGGCTCCATAGGACACAGGCATATGTAATTCCTTTGAGCCCATAACCACATATCAAATTTCCCTGAAACTGGATGGTCAAGAAGGAAAGGAAAAGAATTGACATTTGTCGTGTGGATACTCTGTCATGCATTTTCACAAACTTTATTGCAATTACCACTAGTATATAATTTAGAGGAGGTAAAAAATTGGAGGGATAAAGTAACTTGCTCAAAATTACATGATCAGTAAGCCCAGGTCTTTCTCCCTCTAAATCCCATGCATAGTATATTATACCCTAAATCCTCTCCCTGTAGCTATTTTACTGGATGGAGGATATGCAAATGTCCTTTATTTGTCTCAGCTCTCTTAACTAAGACATCACCCTAATAAATATATGACCTCATTCAGCAAGCACCAGGAGGTCTGCCAGGGTAGCTGGAACAGTGAGAGTGAGGACAAGGTATTTCCTTGATCATACTGAAACCTGCTCAACAGGACATTTCAGAGCAGAGAAAAGCACCCTGATTTCTGCAAAGGAGTCAATGATGGCATAAGATAAAGGTAAACATTTGGATTGGCACCAGTTATTAATATGACTCCAGATGGACAGGACCATCAGACTGAGGGAACAACTGCTTTTTGTAATCACTTGTAACTCAGTGATACTTTTGCAATTTTTATCTCTCTTTATGCCTACACTGGCCCATTGGTCTTTTGCTTGGTATTAGTCTAAATATTCTGGCTCTCTCTTAATTCCTAGTAATCTATCATGAGTAATAGAGGTGAAATCTTCCAAAAGGTACCTGGGGGTTCCCCACAATCACATTCAATTCCCCACAGTGAGTTCCCCAACAGGTACACCCACTGCAAGCAAAGAAGAGTCCAAAGGTTGCAGAGCTCTGTAGAGTTCCATTCTTTCCTGGGGCATAAAGACGCCATAACAAGGAATGTTTCAACTTATATGTTTTTATACAATGTTATTTCTACAAAAAGATATTATTTGAGAGAACTTTTTATTTGCCATCATATTAGATTAATAAGACAGAAATGTATGAATGGCTACTATCCTGGTTTTATAAAGAATTCAAGAAACAGCAGTAATAATGAATCTGGGGTTTGTTTGTTTGCTCTTCCTAGGTTGTGTATTCTAGGCACTGTTATTATTTACATTCATCCCTTACCTAGGTTGTCTCAGATGCTGGTGGTTTAGTCACACATTCACCCTGCCCTAATGGGGTGTCTTTCACTAAATTTAGCTCACATCTAAAGCTATCCTTTGCCCCTGTAATAGAGATTCCTTTATTCTAAGGCAAGATTTCTGAAGGAGAATATGGACAAGCATATTCCTCTCTAAAATAATCATCCTAAGACTTGAATTAATATATATATATATATATATATATATATATATATATATATAACCTCCAGTTGCCTTATTTCTTTCCTAATCCCCTTATCTTGGCTCATCATAGTTGTTTTAAAGCTCCCCAAAATTTTTCATGCACAGTACCAGGAAATTTTATTTTCCCTAGGCCTGTAAACAAGGTAATTTGCCTTTTGCAGCCTTTGGCAATCAGTTTCTCTAGGAAGAACTTACTATACCACCCAGGTAGGGTTAGGTGACATTCCTCTGTACTGTAGCAACAGCCTGATTATATTTCTATTATGCCATTTGTTGAACTCTTATGTATTAGTGTATTATAAATATTAAGCTTTTCCCTAATATATATAGATAGATATATATAGATATAGATATAGATATAGATATAGATATAGATATAGATAGATAGATATGGATATGGATATGGATATGGATATGGATATAGATATAGATATATAGATATGGATATGGATATAGATATAGATATAGATATAGATGATATAGATATAGATATAGATATAGATATAGATATAGATATAGATATAGATATAGATATAGATATAGATATAGATATTATACCATTCCTTTGATGGTATACCATCTTCTATTATATGGTGGTTTAGTTATTAGTGTCATAAAATTCTCTAACCTCATTTAAATTTTGAAAAAAATGTTATGTCCTTGGTCAATGGTGAATATGTGACTAATATGCTATTAGTAAGGTATGAAATCTGAGTTGTTATGACAATTGTATTAATTTTAGATTGCTAAGTAACAAATTACTACAAACTTGGCAGCTTGAAACAATACCTATTTATTATCTGACACTTTTGTAAGTCAAAATTCCAGGTGGTTTCAGCTGATTTCTCTCTTTAAAATCTCACACTAAAGGTGTCAGCCAACTGGATCTCAAGGTCCTTTTTCAAGTTCATTGGTTGTTGATAGAATTCATTTCCCTCTTTATCCTTTCCACATAACTCCTCCACCTTCAAGCCAGCGATGGTGGGTTGAGTTTTTCTCATGCTTCAAATTTCTTTGACTTTGACTCCCAGCCAGAGAAAACTCTATGTTTTTAAAGGGCTTGTGTAACTCATTTGGCCCACTAGGACAAACCTCCCTTTTACTGTATAGTTTAACATAACCTTCAGAATGACATGAGGGGGTCATGGGAGTCATCTTAAAATATGACTACTACAACCATGAATGTGCTGTTTTAATCAGATGTATCTGCATTTTTTCATCTTTTTGTCTGTAATAAGGATATGAAGCATGTTGTGATGAAACATGTTTACAATTCAGAAATGCAACCTGGGTCCTAATGAAGTTAGAAAATCACAGATTCAAATGGAATCACTCCCATGGTCCTGACATCAGAGGAAGTATGTGCTACACAAGTGAGCAAACCAGCCATCCCCACTGGGCATGAAATAATAGAGGCAGTCTCCATCTCAGAGACAGGAGGAGATGCCAATAATTCCATTAAAGTGTTTCATTGCCCCTGTAAAGTGATATTGTAACCATCATTTGAGTTGGAAACTCAGTTGTCCTACTCTTAAACCACAATTTCAGTTATATTGTGCAACCTATCTGAAAGAAATATGATTAAACAGCTAAATATGATTAAGGAATTAAATTTTGGCTATTTTCCTGTTTGTTACAAAAAGATACCAACCATAATCATTATAATACTATTCTGAATGTTTTCTAACATATATTTAGCTTATGAGTTAACAAAATCTCTAACAAATCAACCCCATATAATTTTATTGAGCTCTTACACAATGCTGTCTAGAAGAAAGAACATGGATCAAATCAACCCTAGAAATTGGCTTTTATATTAACTGAATTTACATAGAATAAAAAGACATGAAATTCAGAAGAATAAATAGAAGGCACTTCTTGAATAGTCACTATCATTTAGAAGAGCTTAGTCCTTTTTCAGTAACTCCCTTAAAGGAAGGTATATTTATATCTTAATTTATATTTTTGTTCCCTACAAATAATGCCTAATTTCATGACTTTAACATGGTAAATGTTCAAGAAATACTTGCTGAATAATAAATGAATAATGTTCATTATAAAACTTTATTAAAAATATTTAATGGTGAAAAAATGAAACTAAACTTAATATTTAATAACATAAAATTATTTAAAGTGTTTTATAGCCTTTGAAATTATGTTGAACAACAATATAATATGTAGTAATATAAAAATTGTGAAGTAGCCAAAACCAGTTTGGCTCTGTGGATAGAGCGTCAGCCTGCGGACTGAAAGGTCCCAGGTTCGATTCCAGTCAAGGGCATGTACCTTGGTTGTGGGCATATCCCCAGTAGGGAGTGTGCAAGAGGCAGCTGATCGATGATTCTCTCTCATCGATGTTTCTAACTCTCTATCCCTCTCTCTTCCTCTCTGTAAGAAATCAATAAAATTTTTAAAAATGTGAAGTAAATTATAAATGACAAAGGCAGGTTACTAAATATTATAAAATATTCCATTAATTATGAAATGTTAAAATATGTTCAGCAGCCTACTATTTTAGTTATCTCTGGGGGTCAGATTACAAGTTGTTTCTATTTTATTCCTTGGGTTCTTTTTAATTCTGAATTTTATTTCTTTGAAATCCAATTTGAAAAAACATTTAATGAAAATAATAAGAGAAAATGAATCAAGTTTGAATTGCAAACTAGAGCTTTCAGCAGAACATAGTTGAGTCTTTGCCATGGACACTAAGTCATTTTCTTCTTTCCAGTAGCTTTCATATCACTACCATGTATTTTTCCCAATTGAGATGACACAATGGAAAGACCATTCCTACACCAAGCACTGAGTCATAAGAAAATGGAATGTCAGTCTGAGCATCTGCAGATGAGAAAATCAAGTTATGGAACAGGATCCATGAAAGATTCTAAGTTTATGTCATTTGCTGATTAGTTACTACACTTTAAAAAAAGTATAGACACTGTGATCCCCTCTCTCTCTGTAATGATCTCTATCACAAGGCCAATTAACTTCAAGACTACAGCTGAAAAATTCCATCAATGTTTAGCTACTAAGTTGAATTTTTAGGGCTACCTGACTACTGTGATTCTCTTTTATCTTCTTGTCTACTTCCTTCACTCCACCCTTACCCACCACAGTTCACTGTTCAAAAGATTAAGAGATTAAAATTGTCTCTAATTCTAGTAAGCTTTATCCCTGAATTTGAGCCTGTATACTTTAAATGGAGGAAGAAAAAGAATCAATTGCTTCAATTTCCTTATTTCTTTAGTCAAAATCCCTCCTCAGAGTGAAATTTGCTTCTCTACTGTATTCAGGTTCAGGATAGGAACCCACAACCCAAGGATAACAGGTTCTCAGCAAAGACTGAAGAGCATCTGTAACACCTAGCAACCCTTATTTGTTCTTTCCCCCCCTCATTTTCCCTTGCACTCCTGGTTTTGCTTCTACTTACCTGATCTCTTGAGAAATTTTTCTTTTAAAACAAGTGCGTGCCTGACTCATTGGCCTATTTCCTCTGTTTCCCACTCAAGTGGTAAACAATTGACTCTATTCAAATGTCTACTGTCTGTGAGCTGGGAAACTGCCTGCAGACTAAGCTCATTGTTGCAGGGCAGACTGCCAGGCCCATGCTCTCCTCTGCTTACCTCCTAGGCTCTGCTTCTCTGTTATAAGAGTCACTTAACAAAATGCAAAATATTTGTATGGTCCTGTGACCCTGCAGCTCCCTGTCTCCTTTTCCCCCTGACCCCCAATGAAATACCACTTGAATGTAATTAATTTGAGAACAGTCTTGCAAAAGATAATAGGAACAATGACAGGAGTTAGCTCAGGCCCCTCATGTGATTTTTCACAAGGACTACTACATTTTATTTATAATAATTTTAAAGATTATGTCCTACATCTCCTCCTAATCATTTTGTCTGTAGATGGTAGTTGCCAGAGAAGAGAGCTCTTTAAAATTAGGGATATGGCAAAGCATGAAAATACACTAAGGCTAATTGAGGGCTATGAGAACACAGGAAAAGGTGATTGAATACGGTAGCAGAATCAGATTGTGGAAAAGGAGGAACAGGACAAGCTTTTAGTTAAAAGGGAGCTCATAAGAGGAGAACTGAATCTAAATGATAAGCAGCCCTCAAGATGAGAGAGAGACCAAGTTTGCTTGCACTCGAAGAAAGCACACCCCCAGTGGTTGATTAGTGGACACTTAACCCTGCCCAAAATGCCCACTGAGACATTTAGTGCATGTCAAAAGATCCTTGATATTTCATCCAGTCCAAAACAACCATGAAGATGTTATAAATAATAACATCTGTATTATTTAGCAACTTGTGGACCAAATGTCTCCTTGGATGTTTGGGACAGGACCAGAAGTCCTATAAGGACAGTGGCAATATAGGAATCACAAAAGGAGCTTTTATAAATTGTGTAGACCCTCCCTTCCCAAGATTTATTTGTTTGTTTGTTTGTTTCCTGAGGAACAAGGCCAGCTTAGGAACGAAGTGATTTTGAAAAGATATGAAAAACTAATAATTGTTAAATTATTATGGCATTTCAGTTATTACAATACTTTTTAAAGGCATTTGAACAATCATATGAAATGTAGTTCTTTTTTTTTCTCTGATGGTTAAATAACTTGTGGAGGTTAAATAACTTGGCTATGGTCATGGAACTAGTAGGGTAGCACTAGGATTTACCATCATCTCTGTGACTAAAAAGACATTAGAGAATTAATCCCTTCTTATGTAATGACTTTTGGTCCCCTAGATTCTCCTTCTCCAATATCACTTAAATCCATCTTCTTCTACCCAATCCTACTGCATCCACCTCATGGTTTACCAAGTTCCCCACAAAGCTTCTTACCTGACCTTCCTTCCTCCCTCCTCCTTTCTTTCAACATAAATCTGCAAACTCAAGCCCGCTTAAAATCTTCAGTGACCTCCCACTGACCTGATAGTAAGTCTTTGCTCCAAATCTGACTCCCTAACTTTCACCTTACACCCCTTGCTTTCTATGCTCCAATCACACTGAACTCCTTTATTTTCCTCAAAACTATAAGCTGTACCCTAGGTCAGCTAGTGCTTTCCCATTTGCTATTTCCTCAACATGAAACACTCCCTCATCTTCTCTGCTTAGTTCAGCAATTCTCAAGCTTTTGGGGCTTAGGATTCCTTTATATTCTTAAAAATTATTTAGGACTCCAAAGAGCTTTTTTTAAAAAAAAATAAAAAATGGATTATGTCTATGGATATCTACATGTTATACATTAAAACTGAGACATTTTAAAATACTTAATTCATTTAGAAACAACGTAGTAAATTGATTCCACTTTAACATAAACAGCATATGTTATGAAAAATAACTATATTTTTTAAAAAAATAAGAATGCATTAGCGAGGATGGCATTGTTTTACATTTTTGCAAATCTCTAACATCTGGCTTAATAGAAGACAGATGGACTCTCATGTCTGCTTCTGCATTCAATCTATTCTAATCATACATCATGTGGCTCTGAGAAACTCCACTGTTACACTCCTAAGAGAATGAGAATGGAAATGGCTTATTATTATTATTATTATTATTATTATTAAAATAGGTTTGACTCCTGAACACCCTAAATGCATCATAGGCAGTGACCTCCAGGCCATACTTTGAAAACTCCTAATGAGTATTCTCTTTCCCCTCAGCTTTATTAAGGTTCAACTGGCAAATAAAGTTGTAATATATTTAAGTGTACTGCACAACATGATGATCTGACATGTATACATTATAAAAGATTCCTGCCATTGAGTTAATGTATCCATCACCTCACACAGTTACTTTTTTTTCTGGTGAGAACATTTAAGTTCTGCTCTCTTAGCAAATTATAGGTATAATGAGTGTTATAATTTCAAGTATACAATACAGTACTATCATCTATACTCACCATCTTATACATGAGATCCTCAGGTCTTATTAATTGTAGAACTGCAAGTTTGTAACCTTTTATCAATCTCTCCCCATTTCCCCAACCCCAGACTCTGGCAAAAATCCATTCCATTTTCTGAGTTTGATTTTTTTTTTTAAGATTCTGCATAGAGGTAATACTATGCAGTATTCATCTTTCTCTTTCTGGTTTATCTCAGTTAGCATGATACCCTTCAGTTTCATTCATGGTATCACAAATGACAGGATTTCCTGCTTTTTTAAGAGTGAATAATATTCCATTGTACATTGACCACATTTTCTTTAGTCATTCATCTATCAACAGATACTCAGGTTGTTCCCTTATCTTGGCTATTGTGAATAATGTTGCAATGAACATGGGGATACAGATATCTCTTAAGTATAACAATTTTTATTTGAATATACTAGTATATCCCCAGAAATGGGATGGTTGGATCTTTTTAATATTTTTGAGAAACCTACATACTGTTTCTCATAGTGGCTATACCAAATAACATTCCCACCTAGAGTATATAAGGTTTCCTTTTTACCACATCCTCACCATCATTTGTTACATTTCATCTTAAAGTTCAAACTTACAAGGAGGTCTTCCCTGACCTCAAAGAACTGGTTAGGTCCTCTTGTCATATGCTCCCATAAAGCCCTCTCCCTTTCCTTCAAAACTCACTGCACCTATAATTTAACTAATAACTTACATGATGATAGGACCATCACTTGGCTTTGTTCACAGTGAATGTCCAGTGCTCAGCCCATGTAGCAGGGACTCAGAGACTCTTTGTGGGAGGAAGGAGAAGAGAAAGGAAAGGAGAGAGGGAAGAAAATAAACAGGCCCAACAGACAACTTCCTGACCATGCTGCATTTTTTTCAGCAGGATGCACATAGAGACATAATTTTCTATAGCAGAATGATGCTCCCCTGGGTTCCATTTCCCTCAGCATGAGGGTAGAAGAGTGAGGCAGGTGATGAATAGAATGAGAAAGTGAGGTTAGATAGTATAGTATAATTGTTAGAAGTACATGTGCTGGAATCTCTCATTAATGGAAACATTTCACAATGTATATCGACAATTTCTCAGGAACTTTTCCAGACATTTGGGGATACTTCAATGGACAAGATGGGGAAAATGTTTTGACCACAAGGAATTTAATTCAGACCTAAATTCAACTCCAGGTGCCACCACATAATAAATAGGTTGCCTTGGACCAGTTATTTAATCTCCCTGGCCTTCATTTTTTAAAAATATGTATTTTATTGATTTTTTACAGAGAGGAAGGAGAGAGGGATAGAGAGTTAGAAACATCAATGAGAGAGACATGGATCAGCTGCCTCTTGCACACCTCCTACTGGGGATGTGCCCTCAACCAAGGCACATGCCCTTGACCGGAATCGAACCTGGGACCCTTGAGTCCGCAGGCCAACGCTCTATCCACTGAGCCAAACCGGTTTTGGCCCTGGCCTTAATTTTTACCATCTGTAAAATGTGAACAAGATTTAAAAGTTACCTGATGAGAATTAAATGAAAGAGTATCAGTAATGTACCTCACAGACTGGTACCCTCCAGGTGTGGAAAAATACATGGAAATTTTTCTGGTGGCAAGCCATATTCCAAAATTGATTTCTCCAAATGTAGAAACTAGAATATTCTAAGACCAAAATCCAATCATTCACAGGATATCGCCAGGGTTATTTGGGGTGGGGTGGCCTTGGGGTCCTCAGGAAGGCTATGTTACTTTTCCTATAAAAAAAACAAAACACCACGATACCTCTGACTCCCTCTTTATTTCAGAAGGCACCTGGATATTTTTACATTGTTCCACAATACTGAAGAATAAAACTATTCAAGGCACTATCATACTCCCAAGCCATGTGGTGCTTCAAGGCAGGCTTTCCTGAGGACTCGCTCTTACAAATATGCCAAGAGCACAGGACCATTTTAATGAAGATATTAGAGCCAACTATCTATAACCTGACTCTTCACCTGGGTTTACCATGTTTCACAGTGTCCCTGAGGTTTCTAATCCCACTCTGATTGAGTCTGGTTTGACCTGCCAGAGAAGCAGAGACTGGCTTTATAATAGAATCACCAGGAGAGAGAAAAATGATTGGGTTTTTAATTTTTGCTTTCTCATGTTGCTGCTGCTTCTTCTTCTTCTTCTTCTTCTTCTTCTTCTTCTTCTTCTTCTTCTTCTTCTTCTTTTTTTTTTTTTACAACATCTCTACAGTTAGCACCACACCAGAAGAGTAAAGGATAGAGGAAGAAAGGAAAGTGTAGTCACAGCCAATGATTTTTCTATATGTTACTAGTCTGGTAAAAACATTTAGAGTTAGACAGTGTCCAAACATGGAATGAAATAAAGTTTGGGAATTACCTGTGTGGATTTAATTTCCTCAGGCTACCCCCCATTGTTCCTTTGCAGGAAATATTTATGAGTCAGCTGTCCAGAATCATAGTTATTACTTAAGAGATGTGAGTTTAAAAGGAGGTTTGATGCTAGAGCAAACCTCACTCACTTAGGCTGCTCTTCAAGTTAAAGAGCAGAATGATGTCGGAAATGACTGAAACACACATGTGTTAGGCTGTGTCAAGAAGACCTGAAAGCTCCCACATGGAAGTAAAATGCATTACTGGCAAACACAGCGACAGGACACCCCGGGGGCCTGAGCCACAGAGAATTTCCACAGTCTTGTGGCTAACTCCATGGCCTAGTTTGATCTTGAAGTCATTGTCTTGGATAATCTCAAAACTGTTCCTACACTTAAGAGTAGGTAGGCACGTGACTGAGTTCTCCCTCTCAGGCCCTTTCACATTGACTTGTCAGAGTAGACTTTCAGCAAACACCGGTATCATGGCAAATCATCCAACATATGTCCCTTTCAAATGAGTTGGAGCAGAACCAACTAAATGGGGAAGTCATAAGCATGGAAACACGTAATCCAAGGATTTTTAGTGCATTGGCATAGCTCTTTGTACAGAAAAATCAGTCTCTTGGGTGGAACATGAGTTACACAGCATGTATAAACATCAGAAAACAGACTCTTGCCCTAATTGGGGCTCACACTGCCTGACAGGAGAGGTAAGGATATATTTTAAAGTCCAAACTTTTCATCATTTTAATAAGGTAGTCTTCAGTTTCATAGCTCCAAGAAGTAACACATTTTAATAACTGGGATAAGGGATTTAGGTGAGAGAAACCCAGTATCCAGCCCTATTTCTGTCAGTGACTCACTCATCATATTGGGATGGGGTCTGACTTCTGTTTCTGATTTCCCTCCTCACTGTTACTGGAGAATTTCACTGCAGGAAAACCAATATCTGACTGGGCTCCAAGTGCTAAGTAAGAGCATTCCACATTTATTCCAGGCCACCAAGAGGATCAAGGTCACCAAGACACAGACTGTGAATTTGAACATTCGATGATTTTTGCAGGTGCCTGGGTGAACAAAAGAAAACCCAGGAGATACAAAAAGGTAGAAACCAGGAATTTCTCAGTTGAATTGTTTAACATGCTTCACTCTGATGGCTTTGAATATAAAAGAACCGCAGGCCTCTCAAATGAAGTTACCGAGTTCAATGTTTTGGCCCACGCTGGTATAGGAAACATGCTCTCTAATATTTACAAGGCACCAGGTAAAATAGCCAGCTTATTGGCAGGATACTCTTGTTGATGTTATTTTTATTGTCCATATGGGCAGGCAAATAATATACCATTGAAAAAAATCAAATCACCAATTCAATACTATCTACTCCTGACTTAATTTTATTCTATCAACAGCCCAGATTTTTATGGAAAACTTTCTAAGTGCCAGGCACAATGCTAGGCATTGGGAATATATTAATCCATAAGATATTGGCCCTGGCTTCAAGGACTCTTAAACATAATTATAACAGTTTTATTATGTGTTTATATGTTAGAATTGCCAGAATACTTAGCTTCAAACTAGGGCTCAGATTAGACTTTGTAGAGACCTTGATTGAGCGCAGTCTTAAAGAATGTGAAGATAGGTGTAGACATCCCCTCCCCGCCCCCCAGGTGAGGCAGATCACATTCTCTCTACTGTTCTAGGACACGGAAAGAAGATGATCATCTACAAGCCAGGAAGAGAGCTCTCACCAGAGCCTGACCGTGTTGGCACCCCTATCTTGGACTTGAAGCCTATAAAACTGTTATGTTAATTTCTGTTGATAAGCCACCTGGTCTCTGGTATTTTTGCTGTTGTTATGGTAGCCCAAGCAGACTAATAAAGCAGTTAGGACCATTTTTATAACAACCACATCTGAAATTCAAAAGAGTCATTAGGACGTATAGTTAGTTAAGTTGGTTATTCCGGAGGTTTACTTGCCAGATCCTAGTTTATGGCATTAACCAATGTGGTATAGAGTATGCTTTTCCACAGCTATGCCATAGCTTACTATTCCAACAGGAAGTTTTAAAAAGCAAATCCATGGTGGTGCAACAGTCCTATACTGGACAAATGGGCATAACCTCTGTGGCTAGGGGTGTGTAATAACATCTGTCACTAACAGTTAAGCGCCTATTCTGCTTATTCCTTTCCTTGGGAATGGCCACAGATGCTGCCATAACAGGTGTGCTGCTTCCCCTGCGTGGTTTTCCCAGATGCATCACATGCATTGTTCTCATTGAGTCACCTTTGCTATTCAACCGCCCAGATAATTTGGTTTAGGGGAAAATATAACAATCCTTGGTTGCTTGAATGTATTAGTATATTTGGCAGGGAGTGGGAAAATTACCAAATGCTGGAGTCTATGTTCCTCAAAATTTTATAATTGTTAAATTCTTTCACTTCTATATGTGTTATTCTTGAGTAACAGAGTCAGGATAGGAGCATGCTCATTTTCCCCCCTGAGCAATAGATCAGCAGGCTGAGGCTTGAAGGTATAGCAGTATGTTGGCAAGGAACATACTATTGGAACTCAAACTTAACAACTAAATTCTAAGAATAAGTTCTTAACCTATAGTCCCTACTGAGAATTTTTATTATCTAACTTTTTTCATGAACCCAGTGGAAAGTACTAGCAATTTTTAACTAAGGTTAAAAACCATGCAATTTTTTATGTCTGGTATATAACTAAGTTGTGGTGAATTGAGAAATTTAGAGACCTAATAAAAGCCTAATATGCTAAGTGTCTGGTTGTCTGGTCAGCCATTCAACCAATAAAAGTGTAATATACTGATGATATGATAAGGCCCCTCAACTGCTCACTATGACATGCACTGACTTGCTGGGGGGGGGGGAATCCCTCAGCCTGGCCTGACTGGGGCAGACTTCTGACTGGTAGGTTAGCTTGCTGCTGGGGTCCGGCTGATCAGGACTGAGCAAGATGGGCTGGACATGTCCTGGAGTCTTTCCACAGTCCGTGGCTGACCAACCTCCTGCATCCCTCCCCAGCCCACATCATGCATTGGTGGAGTCCCTCAGCCTGGTCTTTGCCCTCTCAGAATCCAGGACTTCTTGGGGGATGTCAGAGAGCCAGTTTTAGCCCAATGGCAGAACAACCAGTCGCTATGATGCTCACTAATCACCAAGGAGCAGACACTCAACACAGGAGCGCCACTCAGCCAGAAGCCAGCCTCATGGATGGTGAGCACAGCAGTGGTGGCGGGAACCTCTCTCACCTTTGCAGCAACACTAAGAATGCCTGACTGATGGCCTAGGCCTGCTCCTCCTAAGCAGGCTTTTGGACATCCCCTGAGGGCTCCCGGACTATGAGAGGGAGCAGGCCAGGCTGAGGGATCCCCCCCCAGCAATGCACAAATTTTGTGCACTAGGTCTCTAGTCAGAATATAACTGTATACTAAACCTGACTTATAAATGCTCATGCACCTCCAGACCTCTTTTTAAAGAATAATACTGGATGGTAAAATGTCATATGTAACCCTAATAACAGGCAGGACTGCATGAAATTCCATCTAAGCATAGAATTGCATTAAAAAAGAAACAGTCTGCTAAGAATAATTATGTTCATTTATGTTTCACAAAGATTAACAAATAGAGAAATATAGATATTTAATGCAGAAAAATGCATATTAAAGTTTTCTAATTACAGAATATACTTGTATTTTGCTTATAAATTATCTATTTGCATATTTATATGACCCTAGAATCTTACTTTCCACAGAGGTAGCATATACAATTTTCAAACTATCTTTTAAGAAGAGAATTATCTTAGATAAGACTCTATCTAGGTGCCCTGAGAAGTTGCCATCCAAGAATACACACATCCTTTCTTAAGGAAGTGGGACTTAATTTTAAGACTGCTCCTTTAGATTACATGAGTTGCTATTTCCTCTCTATGAAAGCAGCATCCAAGATACCTATCACTCAAATAAATGAGATATTTCTTTTAACTAAAAGAAAGAAGTGTTAAAAAAAATTTTTAAAGGAGGGGAAAAAAGCATTTTATGTGTCAGTCACCAGCAAGATACCAGGGACCAGTCACTAGACTTTTGGGTCCCCTCAAAATCTATGAAACCTAACCTAGTGGCTTCTACCAGTACCTTGGGGTAGACGGTGGTAATAGAGTTAGGGAGAATCTAACATTATCTAGAACCATCCTATTCATTTGCTTTCTAGGACTTCTAAGACCTGGGACTTCTCCAATAATGAGTGTTCCTATCTAAACTTGATGGGGTGCATTTAGGGAAAACAAACTGGCAATTATTTTAAAAATCTTTATTGTTGAAAATATTACATAGGTTCTCCTTCCCCCCCCCCCCCCATTAACCTGTTCCAGCCCACTCCCTTCCTTCCCCTTCCCTAGGCCCTCACCACCCCACGGTCTGTGACCAAGGGTTATGCAAACATGCATACCAGTTCATTGGTGACCTCTTTCCTCCTTTCCCTCTGGTTCAACAGTCTATTCACGCTTTTATGATTCTGTGTCTGTTCTTGATCATCAGGGTTTTTTTTTGTGTTTTTGTTGTTATTGTTGTTGTTGTTGTTGTTGTTGGTCATTAGATTCCACATATGAGTGAGCTCATGTGATATTTATCTTTCTCTGACTGGCTTATTTTGCTCAGCATAATATTCGCCAGGTCCATCCATGCTATTGCAAATGGTAAAGAGTCCTTTTTTATTATTATTATTATTGCTTAATAGTATTCTATTGTGTAGATGTAACATAGTTTTTTTGTTTTTTTTTTATCCACTAATCTGCTGATGGGCACTTACGCTGTTCCATGTCTTAGCTATGGTAAATTGCATAGCTATGACCATAGGGGTGCACATATTCTTTCTGATGAGTGTTTTGGGTTTCTTAGGATATATTTCTAGAAGTGGAATGACTGTGCCAAATGGGAGTTGCATTTTCAATTTTTTTTAGGAAAACCCATACTATATCAAACTGGCAATTTATTTTAACACATCTAATGCCAGTCCATCTGGCTTCAAATAACTTTTAGCTAAATGGCAGGACTTCTGCAGTATATAATATTTCACAAGAATGGACCAATTCTGATTCCAATTGGAAGTCATTTGTTTTGAAGTCACTCTGACAGTTTCCTACAAAGCCCATTTCATATCATATTGCCATTATCTGTTTACTTATTATCTGCTCTGCTAGACTATAAACTTAATGACAGACACTGCCCTGTGCACTGCCCTATCCCCAGCCCCTTTCACAAACAGTTAAGTTTTGACTCTGGATATAGAGGTTCCTGTTAGCCATCTTATCAGTTATTTATTTTTAAAAAATATATATTTTATTGATTTTTTTACAGAGAGGAAGAGAGAGGGATAGACAGTTAGAAACATCAATGAGAGAGAATCATTGACCAGCTGCCTCTTGCACACCCCCCACCATGGATGTGCCCGCAACCAATGTATATGCCCTTGACTGGAATCAAACCTGGGACCTTTCAGTCCGCAGACCGACACTCTATCCACTGAGACAAACCAGTTTCGGCTGTTTATTTTTTTTTTTGTTGGACAAACATTTATATCAATTTAGCATCTGGACTTGAAATCGGCATGCAATGGTTCTCAAAAATGCATGTTAGTTATAAAAATTTTAATTAGATATTCTGTAGACCCTGAGGAATCCCTGTCACTGAAGGGGACAAATTACACTCTCAGAGCTTATAGAAGTTTGTGCTGCCTCATGGAATCCTGATGCTCATTTCTACTTGATATCCAAATGCTCAGAAGGCATCCCTCCTTCGGAGACTATGAGATGACCCCCAGTTTCCATTCCTCTCCACATTAGTGAATAAGACTGTTGTTTGTTCTTTCTGGGGGAAAAATTCAAAGGTATGAATTGGACGATCTGTCTGCTAATTTGTTGGATATCTTTTGTATTTTTTAAGATCGTAATAAAGGATATATCCATTCAAATAAAGGCTGTATGACATGTTTTCAATGGCAGATAAGATCAAAAGGCAAAATTAAGAGCAGCTTGAACAGTTTCTGTAGTGTTGATAGTTACATCATTTAGCAACCTTGACCTCTTGTTTGTCTTAGGCACACCACCCAAAAGACCAAGATTTTTAAAAGTTGCAGGCTGTTTTTGTGACTCATCAAGTTTAAAATATAAATTAATAACAAAGGTCACAGAGGCTGGGCTAGTGAAATAAGTGGGTTCTGGGAGTGAGGAGGTAGGGACAAAGTGAGGAGAGTGGGGCTTCCCCACAGCTTTAGATGTTTCCCAAAGCGTGGTACGAGTACCCCCAGGGATACGGGAAGAGTTTGGTGGGGGTATGCCCTGCACCGTGCTTAGCTGTGCCTAATTCTATGTTCTCATGAGTCAAGTCAAGACGGTCTTGTGAGGCGTGAGATGGTCTGGTGTGCAAATAAATGTTATTTATAATATAACTTTTATTTATATTTTATTATGAATAATTTTATTTTTTGTTTATTATTTTGTGTATGTACCGAAAAAATAAAAAATAAATATATTTTGATTGTTATTAAAATACATCCATTTTTTTGACTAGGGGTACTCAGCATTACGAAAATTATAGAAGGGGTACACATATGTCAAAAGTTTGGGAAACACTGCTTTAGATCAATGTTTCCATATTCCCAAGAAGGAGCATGGGCTCAGAGTTGCCAGCTCTTTAGTTTTCTCAAGAGAAGCCAGAAATTTTAATTTTTATATAAAAATGCACTCATATAAAAATGTTAAAATGTAATTCAATTTTTACAAACCACAAGAACAGCTAAAGAAAACTACATCTGTGCGCCAGATTTGGCCTACAAGTTACCAATCTGAAAACTATTGAGCCTCCAAATACTCTTCATAGAGAAGGTAAGACCAGCAACTTAAAAAGGGTTTTTTTCAAGTTCAGCCCATAGATAAATTTTGGCAGTTTCTTATCAGCCTTGTTCAATCAACAGAAAACAGCTGATGGTGTGATCGGAAGTTTACAGGAGCACCCTTCCGGCCTCAGGTTAGCCTGGGGCGCTACCATAGTAGGTCTCAGATATGGAAGTGAAGAGGAAACAGGCAATTCAATGAGAGGTCTTGTAACTCTTGGGCTACTTGGCAGGGAGGAGGAGAGTTGCTATCTTCTCCCTCAATTCTGGCTGGGAAAGGGGTGTCCCATGGGACAACTCAGAGAACCTGATATATTGTTCCTCACCCTGGGAGGCATGGGGGATTGGTGTTTGGTTCACGCATGACACAGTTAAGCCACATGATAGATTTGGCCTTGTGGATTTGGTCTATTCACCCACTTTGACAGGCCAATGGGTGTATGAATCTTACACCAGACACATGTAGGTTCCGCGCCCATAATTCACTCTTAGAAATGGGGAAAGACCAATGTGCATTTGCTCTCCAGGGATGTCATGTGACTTTGCCAGCTGATGTTTATAAAAGAGTTTAGAGTGCTATATAAGTACTGAATGGCATTGTTCTTCCACGGGGCTTTCACAGACCAGATAGATGATAGGGCTCCCTATCTGCCTCTGAGGGCCTTTCCCAGCCCCTTCTCCTTTTGTCTGCCCCATCTATAAACTATAAGGTGTCTGCCCTGAGATCCTGAGATGGCCTTTCCTATTAAATCCCTATTATTATTCACGTTCTATGGAAAGAACTCACTTTAGGTCTGAATCCCCTACAAGCAGTGGGAGTGTCCCGTCAAACCCAACACAGTATAGCAATGATCTCTTTATCTAGAGGGGGTTTCATTTAAATAAATGCCTCATTCACTGTAGGGATGGGAAGGTCTGGGGTGAAAGGTGTCATTTGCATCCACTGTGGGGCATTTAGTATCTGAAAACAAGTGAATTGTGTTTCTGTGCTGGACTCTGCCTTTCCCTTTTCCAAATTCCGTATTCGGAAGATCTCTAAAACCCCAATACAAGTCAAACAATGGAGATCTCCATTTAAAAACTGTAACCCTGGTTTCAGAGACCTAAACCAGCATTCAACTCCCACCCTGAGCCCCACTTTTCATGGCACTCACTGCTTGTGTCATAGGTTTGACACTTGATTATATTCAATTTAGCACATAATTATATTCCTGCTCTCTCCTGTTTTCCTTTCATTGCTTCAATAACTTCAATAATACAGCAACTCCGAACAGCAGAGGCCACTTTTTGCCTCTCATCAGAGATCCATATACTTAGCAAGCACAGTGTTTGACCCAAAGCAGACATGCAACGAATATCCCCTGAGTTGAACCGGGTTGGCACTAACCACCAGATTCACCTTCTGATTTGCCCTCAGTTGATCAGGAGAAAGGGCAAAACCAACTCGGCATTCAGCTTGACCCTGTCTTTTGTACTGCTGGAAAAGTCAGACATTTCTTCAGTGGGCTTTTTATGGGAAAGGCTTGGTAGTCCTGAGGCTTCAGTGTAGGCATGTCCGGGGGAAGTGCCTTCTCACGAGAAGTGAGGGTCTGGGTGGATAGTGACCATGACTCACTGTCAAGTCTGTGTGGGAGCTTGGGCGGCTATAATCTCATAGGAAAAGTATTTCCAATCCATTCTGCTCTTTCCCACACTCAGCCTTCCTGGGCCATTCTGTTGCTAGATGTAGAGGGCCGTCTGGGAAGGCACATGGGCAATTTTCCTTAATTATCATCAGCTGAACTCAACGTGTAGGCAGAGCCACACCTTGGAAAAAATGTTTCCCCAAGATGGTGGACATGTTATCAGCTTGGCCTTCATATCAGCCCAGGTGTCCCCAGGGGAGGGACTAGATACGTAAATCCAGGCATGCTAGGGCCTACTTAAGAATGCAAATAAGTTGGTGATAACTTCCTGGTATTGGGGGTATAAAATAAATGCGCTGGGAGGGGTCATAGTCATCTTCTTTCTGCCTCTCCAGCAGACAGTGTGGCGGCCCACCCAGCTCCCAGCTTGAAATCTATCTCTGTGCATTCTCTCTTTATTTCTATTATTTCTCAATCCCTGGCTGCCTCCACTTAGAACTGGTTCGTTCATCTCTCTTTCTGTGAGGGACATGGAAAAGGGAGATCCCCACCATGTCTGGCCCCCTCCACATCAGGCCCCCACAGCTAGAAGTATCATACTGTGCACTGAGTCTTGATACTCTATCCTAAGACCCTCAGCATCACCATCACTCTTAGTTTATTATGAATGCAGAATATCAGGATGCATCTCAGACTTAATACCCTGTTTCCCTGAAAATAAGAAAGTGTCTTATATTAATTTTTGCTCCCAAAGATGCTCTAGGTCTTATTTTCAGGGGATGTATTATGTTTCCATGAAGTAGGTCTTATTTTCGGAGGATGTCTTATTTTCTGGGAAACACGGTAAATAAGGACCTCTGTAACAAGATCCAGGTGAGTCATATACACATTAAAATTTGAGAAGCCCTGCTGTAGATAAGGCACTGTCATTGAGTAGACATCCTGGCCCTCTGAGCTAAAGCTGCAGAATAGTCCAGCCAGCATGGCTCAGTGGTTGAACCATTGACCTATGAACCAGAAGGTCACAATTTAATTCCAGGTCAGGGTGGATGCCCTGATTGTGGACTTGATCACCAGTGTGGAGTGTGCAGAAGGCAGCCTATCAATGATTCTCTTTCAACATTAATGTTTCTATCTCTTTCTCTCCCTCTCCCTTTCATTTTGAAATCAATATAAATACATTTTTAAAATAAAATAAATAAAGCTGCTAAATACTCTGAATAATCCAGAGAGCTATCCTACACTTCAAATTACGTTTTCTTCCTCAAAAGGAGAAACTCAACAAAGCAGCAACACCATATGTTTTTATCAACCCATATATAGGCACAGAGCTCAGAAGAAATTAGACCAAGCCTAAGCAGGATGTTGTTGGTAAGAGTTGTAACCGTGAAAACAGTTCCCTATGTCCTGCTCTGTCATTCATTCTGTCTGTGGCCATTTATGCTCCAGAGCATCTAGTCCTCAGCACATACCTTTCCTCCTAGGAATGTTGTTTTCCAAAAAAAAATGATGCATATGTTATCAGAGCATCTTTTTTATTAGATCAGCGGGTTCTCCTCCTACACCTATACTCTCTCCCCTAAAGTGGGCTAAATTAGAAATTCAGAGACTAAATTTAAAAATAAAATTGCTAATAACATTAAATACCTAGTCAATTGGAAGTAGCAGGCAGGGATGGAGACCATCAACTGTAATTCTACCCTGCTGGGACTGGCACACAGGCCAGTCTCTTTCCCAGGACCAGTGAATTCACAGTTTGAGGGAATAGTACTCAGACTGGAACTTCAGTAATGAGGCCCTGTGGGATGTGCAGTGCACAACCTACATGTCCTAAGTGGTTGTCTGGAGCCTTCTTCTTCTTCAACCTATCATTTATTCTTTCTAACAAAAAATGTAAAACATAGAGAAACTTGGAACAGGTATTGAGTCATGAAATAAGAAAAGTTGAATTTTTGCTTTAAACTGCTCTAATATAATATCTTGTAGAATTACAGGCTAAATAGGAACCCTCAGGAAGTAGTCTATTCTTGTCTCAAGAATAACATTTCACACATCTAGAAATCACTCTGATTCTTACTTTAGAAAACAACTTCCCTTGCCCTGGCCAGTGTGGCTCTGTATGTGGTTAGAGCACTAGTCTACACACTGATGGGTCGTGGGTTTGATTCCTGGTCAAGGACATAGATATAGCTTGCAGGTTCAATATTTGGCTCTGGTCAGGGTTCAATCCATGTGCTTCTTTCACATTGGTTTCTCTCTCCTCCTCCTCCTCCTCCCTCCCTCCCTTCTACTCTCTCTTAAGAACAATGGAAAAGATATCCTCAGGTGAGGATTAACTAAGAAAAACAAATTTTAAAAACTCTCCTTTACACACACACACACACACACACACACACGCACACGCATGCACGCACGCATGCACAAACACACACAAATCCTAAAAAGGAATTGTTAAAATTCTATTGAATGATACAGTCTTGCCTCTCCCTCTCTCATGTCAAGAATTTCTTCCTGATTGCTCATCTTCCAATGCCATCCCTATGACAAACAGAGGAGCATTCTATCAAGCACAGCGTTTCAGGATCACACCGTATCTGTGGTCTCATGCCCTTTGCTAGCACCTCTCTAGGTACCAGACAACCCAGTGCTGAAAACATTCCTTCAGGCCAGTGATTCTCAACCTTTCTAATGCCGCGACCCTTTAATATAGTTCCTTATGTTGTAGTGACCCCCCAACCATAAAAATTATTTTTGTTGCTACTTCATAGGTAATTTTGCTACTGTTAATGAAACAGCAATGAAAATAATTTTATGGTTGGTGAAAGGTCCTCCCCCTCCCAACTGGTGGGCGGAGTTTACAACATGACTGGCACCTGTCACAGAGACATCTCAAAGACATTGAACCACCAATCAGCATGTGCCAAAGTGTCCTTAGAGCCCACCCCTTCCTGTTCTGCCCTGGGCCCAACCCCCTTCTATTCCGGCCCTTAAAAGGACCCCCAGGCAAGACACAGATGATGCTGCTCCGCCATGCCAGGAGTCAGCCCAGCTGGGTCCCCTGCCCTCCCGCCCCACTCCTCCAATTCTGATTTCTCTACCTCCGTAATGGGTTCTGCTCATTACCAGGGAATAAACTTTACTTTAAAATTTCCTGGTGGTCTGTTTCCTGCTTCCCTTCAAACCTAACAGTTGGGAGTCACCACAACATGAGGAACTGTGTTAAAGGGTCCCGGTATTAGAAAGGTTGAGAACCACTGCTCCAGGCCCTTAAGACTTATCATCATTTCTCCACTCATCTTCCCCTTAATGAGAGAAAATCAGAAGCTGGTTTATGCAGGTTCGGAATCTAGCAAATATCTATGACAAATATTTGCTGGAATTTTTTTTCCACAGACTGGAGGAAGCTGCACCTGTCTTTGAGGTTAGAGAAATGAACCAAAGGAGCATGAAATAGAAGCAGTCATGTCACCTCAAGAAGCAAGAATAGGAAATCTCAGTCTCAAAAAGGGAGTTTTTATGAAAAGGTAGTGGGTTAAAAAAAAGGTAATGAAAGACTTCTCTTTGAAAACAAGTCAATGGCTATTTGGTGCTTAATTGAGAACAAAGACCTCAGGGGAGAAAGGTGAAGGTAAATATTTGCACTAATGTGTCACTGCACTTTACACAATGGACCAGCCATCTGTGAAGTCTGACAAGTTTCGTATCTCCAGGTTGTTCTCTTTTTTTATTATTTGCTCTCTTAGGTTGTCTGCCACCCAAGCGGCTTCTGAATACAAGGACACTGAGGGGCACTTCGCCAACATGACCTCAGAAGTATTGACAGGCTGCAATGAGGTTATGATATAATTCAGTTTCTGCATTGCTATCATTTCTGCCAGCTAATATTCCAATGCATCCCTCAAGGATGTGGTAAATGTTGGTTTAAGATTAAAATCCAAAGACAAATATTAGCATGCTGCATAAAAGTACTATTTTCCATGAGAGCTATGCTTCTTAGCACTACCTGCCTGGACCCCATCACTAGAGAGACTGGTTTCATTGGTCTCCAGTACAGCATGGACACCATAGCTTTTAAGAACTTCTATGGTGATTCTACTAAGCAGCTGTGACTGAGAAACACTGTACTCATGATCTGCCAGATTATTTTGTATTCTGTTCAGAGCAATCATTAAAATCCGTTTGATGAGTGTGTGCTAGATACTAAAAGCAGGACCTGCGTAGAATAGGGGAGTATCTAAAGATAAAAAGCTGAAGAAATGCCACCCTGCCCCAACCTGAAATCTAGTAGAGACAAAATATGCAAATAAGAACAAAAGGTGAAGACTTTGTTCAATCCTTGCAGACTAGGAAAAAAATATCACAGGAGACCTAGCAGAAGTTTAATGAAAATTGATAAGGTCACTAGACAACTCCTACTTCATGTACTGGAGGCATCATTTGGCTGTGACTGGAACCAATTCACCTCCCCCAAAGCCTCTCTCAAGGAGTGGGTGTATCCTCTGATGCCCTAGGGCTCTAGGGGATTTTCCTCAGAGGCGGGGACTTGCACAGTGCCTGCCAGAGCCTGGAGGAAGGTGAGCAGGGTGATGTCAGAGAAGCCTCAGACTCAACAGCCCCAGCTTTCCGATGCCCGGGAGCACCCCTTTCCCTTCCATCTCCTCCAATTTTCCCACACGCCTTTCTTCACACAAGTGGGAAGACAGCTCCAACCACAAGGCAGTGAGTTGACAAGTGGCCATCTCTAAGGTTAACTACAGACTGAAGGAAGGGGCTCTGCTTCCACTTAAGGAAATCTGAGGTCCTAGGAGAGGTCTGAGAGCCAGAGCAGAGGTGAAAGGCATAGCTTCTCTAAGACGCTAATATGCAGAAATGAGGAAACAAAGGACAGGTTAGGATTATGGCAATTATCACTGTATGATACATCAATAAAAGTTGATATTGAGAGTCTTTTAAGAAATATAATCAATATCATGACAAGAAAATTTCACAATAAGTGCTAACAATTAGGTATTTTTTAATGAGTAATTATCTATTTTGCTGTGATTTCTTTATCACGGCTATTTAACTCATTACCTTAACAAAAAATTATTTATACCATTAAATGCATTTCACCTTTTGAGACATTTAGTTAGGAAAAAATAACTCTATTCAAAGATGTGTAGTTTTTAAAACTCCTTGGATCTGTTGATTTGATTGTAGGTTTAAAAAATCCAGGGAATACTGTTCCCAGTAGCTTCATTATGTGAGGGCCTTTGTCTTCTTCTGCCTCTCTCTTCCTTTGTCAAAATATACCTGTCAGGGCAAGACTTCTGACTATGATAAAATAGAAAGTTCAGCAAGTCCTCTCCCAAGAAAAACAACTACAAAATTGGGTAGAATTGTGAAAAACAACCAGTTCAGGGCTCTGGAAACTAAACAAAAACAAATGACAACTAGAGAGAAGCATTTGCTATAAAATACTGACACATTTTGGGTAAGAACAATGGCATTCTGTGGTCCTCTTGCCTGATGCTGCTGTCACCTTCCCTCCAGCTCAGGGAGGGCAGGGCTCACCATAAAAACCAGCAGCTTCCCTGCTGGAGAGGCTTACCCGTACCCAGTTGGACATTTAATAAAAGTAGCAAGTCTGGCAGGACATAAATGGGGATGCAGTCATAGTTGGGGTGAATAGCAGATTGGCAGACTAACCAGACATGTAATGGGGAGATCCTGGAAATGAGAGCATGATAGAAGACCCAGATTAGACTCCAGGCTGTGTGGGAGGCTCCATACACCCACCAGGGAGACCCATGAGGGCCCCATAGGAAGGAAAACCCAGGGCAGACTTGAGAGTTACCCAACTTTGAAGATCTGTCAGCAGAGGGGGGAGCTCTGCTGGCTCGGGGTGCTGGAGCAAACCTCACCCCAATCATTGGTTGACCACTGAGCTATGCAGACACAGGAGCAAGCCCTAGGAAGCCAGACTAATAAAATGAAAATAAGAATTAAAAAAAACAACAACTGTCTGACATCATGGAGAAGACCAATTCTGCATAATAAGTCCAGGCGAGTTACTAAAACAGCAGTAGCAAAAACAACAAAATGTCAGCAATTTTCTGGGGGAAAGTATCAGAATATAAAGTTTTATTATGATATATTTACTAAAATGATAGGTTTTCAACAAAATACTATGAGACAAGAAACTAAGTAATATGGTATGACCTATATCCAGGAAAATATAAGTCAATAGAAACTGTCTCTGAATGGGCTATGATGTTGGATTTAGCACATGAGGAAAATATCCAAAATAAAGTAAAATAAAAATTGCCTGAAGAAAAACTGAACATAACACTAATGACCTGTGGGAGGGGATCAAGTAGTCAAACATATAAGTAAGTAGAGTCTCCACAGAAGAGTTCAGATTGAAACAGGAAAAATATTAGAAGGAATAATTGCCACACATAATAGGCATTTAGTAACAAACTCTGAAAAACAAAGATAAGAGAATATTCTAAAGGTAAACGGATGAACACTATATAGAGGTAAAACAATTAAAATGATGGCTGACTTTCCAAAGGAAACAATGTTTTAAAAAAAAGTGGGGGGGAATCTATTAACCTAGACTTCTATATATTCAGTTGTGTTATTTTTCAAAACAAAGATAAAGACATTTTCATAACAAAGCTGAGAAAAATCTATCACCAGTAGACCTATACTGTGAGAAATGCTAAACCAAGTTCTTCAGGCTGAAATGAAATCAGTTTGAAAATTGGTAATTTGGTTCTATAGCAAGGATTAAAAAGTGCTTGAAATGGTAAATGAATGGGTAAATATATATAATATATTTTTTCTAATTTTTGAAAGATACACAGGGGCTGGCAAACATAGGTTTACAATTATGAATATGTGAAACAGAGTTTGTTCTTGTATTATTATTTATTGTATTATTTATTTATATAATTTGTCCTCTTCTAAGTGCACTATGCCATGTGACATCTTTTGAATTAATAAAGCTATTTTTATAATCATAACCTGTATGTCTTTTTCCATATAAACAACTATAAACTTACTTCTGCCCACTTGCCTGTATGTTTCCCCCCCATTATTTTATTATATTAGGTATATAATACTTTATTATATAAGGTATTATATGAGTATATATCTTACCCCTTGTGAGTTTAAAGTAAAAGCAAAAGCATTGTATTTTGAGGTTTGTAACAAATTATATGACAGCAATAGCACAAGGACAGGGAAGAATTAGAATTATTGTGTTGTAAACATCTTACATCACACACAGAGTGGTATTATATTAATTCAAGATACACACACACACACATGCACACACACACACACTAGTGGCCTAGTGCACAAAATTGGTACATATTAAAAGAGAATTAAAGGAAATATTTTAATGTTGCTGTTTGCCCTTTCTCTGTAATAGAAGTGTCAGAGATGAAAGAAAATTAGCAAAATGTACATGAAAATCTCCCTCTGTCAGAGTCTGGGGCATGCTACTGGACCCAGAGTTAAGTCCCTGCCCACCTACATACACCTCAAAATCTTGCAAGACCCAGACCCAGCCAGCCCCACCCCTGTCAAGCACCGCAGGTTAGGGGGGGGGGGAGGCAGGGCGCAGCCTCAGGTCCCCTGTCAAGCCACGTCTGGTGGTGGGCACAGCCTCAGGTCCCCTAGCCAGGCACTAGGTGGGGGGTGCTACCTCAGCTCCCCTGGTGCAGCCTCAGGTCCCCCAGCATGAGGGCATGAGGGCACGAGGGTGTGAGGGCACAAAGTGTGAAGGTGTGACAATCATTTGCATATTAGCTCTTTATTTTACATATATATGGGCAAAGATAAAAGGACAAGAGAGGACACAAAATTAAATATACATATGTTTAACAAAAGATGTGTACTCAGACTAACTCAAAGACTCAGAATAAACTGTAATTTTTAAAAAGACATTTCAAAAAGAAGATATCAAGATGCTCAACATTGTTAGTCATCAAGGAAATGAAAATTAAGACCACAAGGAGATCCATTACACACCCTCTAAATGGTTAAAATTAAAAAGCCTAAAATGTCAAATATAACTTATGATCTTATAATTCTTCTCCTCAGTGTTCACCCAAAGGAAATAAAAACATACATCTACAAAGTAAATTGTACAAGAATGTTCACTGTACCTTTATTCATAGTCACCAAAAATTAAACATAGCAGCATATTCATCAACAGAAACACCGTTAAATAAATTGTGGCACATTTATATAATAGAACATAACTGATTTTAACAACAACAACAAAATATTGAACTATTCATGCATGCAAAGACATAGCTCAATCTCAAGGACAATACGTTGAGAAGGTGGGAGAAGTTAGACACACACAAAAAAATCCTTACTGCATGATTATATTCCTGTGAATTTCAAGAATAGGCAAATAGGCAAAGTGGGAGGGATAATCAGAACAGAGGTTGATTTTCTGGATAGAAGTAAGGGATCAATTGGAAAGGGACATAAGTAAAGTCCTAGATTGATGGAAATGTTCTATATCTTAACTCAGATATATAAATTGTTCAAGATTTGTGCATTTTACTGTACTTACATTTATGTGATGCAATTACATACACCTCCATAAAAAATACCAAAGTACATTATTCCTTTCTTGCTGTACTGCATTACCTATGATTTCCCCTCAAAGCTTCTTGAGAGGGAAGGTACATATTTGATGCCACACATTCTGTTCAGCTCTCAGCATTGACTATGCTTTTCAGCTCTCAGCTATGGTTATCCCCAAACTCATTTCAAGTAAGGGGAGTTTCCAACCAGAAATAAAGACTCAAATTTCTGATCAATCCACCATAAGCTAACACATGCTGACAGGTGGCTACCTATCCATAAGAAACAAAAGAAGTATCTGTACTCTGATAATTTAGTGGATGACCTGACATTTGTATATGACATAGAACTTGGAAGCCATAAATCTGAAACCAAACCAAATTGCAAATTAACATATTGCCATTCACAGTGAGGAATAAGAATCATGTTTATAAGTGGAAACCATAGAGTTTGGAGAAAGTTTTGTCCATTAATAGCCTCCCTTACAAACCTAAAAACATGTTTATAAACCTCTTCTCTAGTCAGCTAAGGAACAGAGAAGCCCAAAGGCTTCATTGTAACTTAAAAGGATTTTAAAACTACAAGTATTCAGATAACTAAGAAATTAATGACTTTTCCAGGACAAACTTAGAGCATTGGTAAAGGATTGAGCCAATCTTTGGTTGCTGATGAGCTAAGGACTTAGGGACCAGGACAGAAGTGACAAGACGCTAGTTACATTTATGGTGAAATAGTCACAATTCCTACACTTTTCAGAGCAAAATAAAAGTTCTGGGTAAGATATTGACAAGAGACAGATTCAGGAAACCTGAGTGTGGGAGGAGAGCATCTAACTCCCATCCTTCTACAGTAGATCCCCTGATCTGAGTTTCACTTTCCATCCACAGTTTCAGTTACCCGCAGTCAACTGTGGTACAAAAATATTAAATAGAAAATTAAAGAAATAAACAATCTAGAAGTTTTAAGTTGCACACCTTTCTAAGTAGTGTGATGAAATCTTGATCCCTCCAACCCCAGACATACAAAATCTCTTTGCCCAACATATTCACACTGTATATGCTACTCACCCACTCACCTGTTAATAGTCACTTAGTAGCTGTCTCAGTTAACAACTTGTCATGGTATGGCTGTGCTTGTGTTCAAATGGCCTTTATTTTACTTAATAATGCCCCCAAAGTCCAAGAGCAGTGATGCTAGCAATTCAGATATGTTGAAAAGAAGCCATGAAGTGCTTCCTTTAAATGGAAAGTTATGTATATACAGGGGGGAAAAAACATATTATACTAGAGGCCCAATGCACGAAATCATGCAAGGGGCTTGGCCCCCGCCCGCCATAGCAGCTGCCTTGGCCTGGCCCACAGCGACTTCATCTGGAAGTTTGTCTGGAAGGACGTCCAGAAGGACGCCTGGTCTAATTAGCATATTACACTTTTATTATTATATAGTCTTGGTATTATCCACTGGTTTCTGGCACTCACTGGGGGTCTTGGAATGCATCTCCCATGGATAAAAATGGATTACTGTCCAGGTATAATTTTTAGCAATAGTTTTTAAAAAGATAATGTTCAATAATTTTGGTTTACTGGACAAAAACAGTTCACCATTACAATAAAAGAGTTATCAGTGATTGGGATGGGGGAAATGAAGCACAGTGGTTAAGAATATGGGCTAAAATACTGATATATCTAGGTTCCGATTTTAGGTGTGCCTTCTATGTGACCTGATGCCAGTCACTTAACCTTTCTGTTTTGACTCCCATATTTGCAAAAGGGGAATAGCAATAATTTCATAAGAACATTGTAAATGCTAAATTCGATGATATATAGTGTTGGAATAACTCTGGAGGCCCACGATGGAGCTGCTCCTGTCCAGGGGCCACGCTAGCAAACCAAAACTGAGAGGGCTCTCCTGCCCCCATCAATGCTCCGCCTGACCTGAAACACGGAATATCCAGTCAGCCAAACACAAAGCTAATCCTGGGCCTTCTCAACCCCACCTAGATTGACTTTGTGGACCCAGTCTATCATATATTTTATATTTTTCTCTTCGTTTATTTTTATCTATAAAGGCTTTCTTATTTCTGCCCCATTTTGTAGTTCTCCACAAGGAAATAACCTGCATCATGAAGTATTAAGTCAAGAGTGTTTGTATCACCTAAACAGTCTTTTTTAATCATTTTAAGTAATATATCAAGTACTTAGAATAACCAGTGACAAGTACCAAGTTTTCAGTAAATGATAGCTATTATTGTGGTGTCCTTTTATAATTCTCAGAAACAATAAAAGAGTGATTTAGGGATAAAATTTTATTAATGTTCAGTTTTTAATCCCAAAGAATTTACTCAAGTGATTATATTTTTACATCACATATATACAGTTATCATGTTTAACTGAGAAAAAATGATTTCTAGGCCATATGACAAAAGTAAACCCATTCTTTTTATCTTTTACAATTACCATTTTGTAACTATTAATAAGAAAGCATGTTCTGACTTCTTAAAAAAAAATCTGTTCTCTTATTATGTCCACCTCGAAAGAAAATGGTAATGACAAGAGGGAAGTGATACAGACTGCTGCTGTACCTGGTTGGTCAGTTTATAACTTACCTCTGTGGTTTGATTGGCAATAAAGTTAGTTTTTTCCATAGCAAGGTGAGTTCTATGGGTTCTTTATGAGAAGGTTTTGTTTTATTCCCTGGAATATGGAGAAAAGCTGTGGCAGATGTCCAGGGGATTTTTTACTCTATCAAGTCCTGACATATATTAACTGTTTCAAAAGAATCTGTGGTAGGGCAGGTTCCCCAGGGGACAGATTCTGAGACTAAAATTGCACGCAAGATCTTTGAGGGGAGGGCCTGGAGAGGGGAATGGCTGTTCAGATCTGACCAAGACATAGGCTGTCTGTGATGCACGCACAAGAGGCCCACGTTAATCCTCCAGCCTTGGAGCAGGAGGCACAACCATTGGGTGGGGGCTGTCCCTAAGGAGGCTGCATGACCTTGGTCAGGCAGCTCTGATACTTAAGGTCAAATCCTGGAGGATGATCAGCTATGAGCGTCAGCTGTCACACTTCCACCAGCTGAAGCAATGAGCACCTGAGCCCTGAATGGGGTCCAATGGAGCATGACTGCCTTCACCCCACAGACTCAGGAACTGTGAACTTCTACCTGACACAGCTGTCAATTTACATAAATACCAAATTCAATTAAGCATCATTTGTTGCTGCTCTTGCTGCTCTTTTTAACTTACGTTTAATCTCTGGAAGAACTCCTTAAAAACTATCCTTTTTTTTTTTTTTAAACCATGGATCCTGATTAAAAAAAAAAAAAAAAATGGGCCAGAAGGAGAATGCATTTTCATATCAGAGATCCAGAGATCCCCATTGCTATTTTAGGCCTGATATTGCCCAGTTTAGGATAAGACCCTGAATTGAAAAACTATGATCTCAGAATTTGGATTTTAAATGAAAGCTCTGTTTGTTGATACAGCTGAGAGTGATTTGTGTATGAGAGTTGGGGAGGGGAAGAAGGATTGAATTTATTGCCACTATGGGCAAAATATAGTGGTTTCTGTTTCTAAAGTTTTACAAATACATCTTTACATGCTACAGAAGCCACAGGCTGATGTGTGGCCTGTGGAATGACGCCTGTGAAGGTGGTTAACTAGATTCTGAGGTGGAGAGAAATCAGAACAGAATGTCCATCTCTGGTATGTAAGGGTGCTGCCCAAGCAGGGAGGCAGATGGTTGTTTTGTCCCAGAAAACAGCTGCTTTGGAATTTCTGTGGTTTGGGGGGAAAGTTGATAAAGCGAGGAAGATATAAATGATAATGTGAACAGTAAAAAAAAATTAAAAAAGAAAAGAAAGAGGAAGATTATTGAAAGGAAGAGATAAAGAATAAAGGAAATGGCTCAGTATTTCTCAGTGGTTGAGCATCAACCCATGAACTAAGAGGTCTATGGTTTGATTCCCCATCAGGGCACATACTCGGGTTTCGGGTTCAGTCCTCAGTAGGGAGTGTGCAGGAGGCAGAAAATAGATGGTTCTATCTCCCTAGCCCTCTCCCTTCCTCTCTCTCTAAAAAAAATCAATAAAAAACATACCTTTTAATAAATGAAATAAATAATTATTTTTTTTGCCTTTCTTTGGTCAATAATAACTAGATACATTTTAACTCAAATAAAGAAAGATGAGGGTAGCATCAAATGATTACTTCCTTGTACCATGCACAACCTCTGCCCCCTTTGCAAACCGAGTTTTATGAGGAGGATTATGATGGTGATGGAAGAGTGAAGAAAGGTGAAGAAAAGAAGGAAGAGGAGGTAGCAAAAGAGAAGAAGAAAATTTAAAACCAAAACCATATTTGAAATAGGATGGAGGCCCCATGAGTCCATAAACTTGCCTCAAGGTATTTTCTATTGAAAAAGTTCTTTTTGAAATTTTGCAAATCTCGGCTGAAAAGCTTTGAAGAAATGAAGACTCAAAATATAAGCATCTGCTTTAGTAGGAAAATGGTGGCGTTTGCAATGAGAATATCTGTTTAAGTCATATTTTGGCCATTTACTAGCGGCTTAGTTTTGGTTGCATCATTAACCTCATCAAGTCTTATCTAAGAAATGGGGCAGGAAGAGTTGACATAAAAATCAATAAATAAATATAAATGACAATGTTTTGCATCCTATATGATGCTAAACAAATTTAATACCATAACTTTTTAGAGATAATGTATTTTTATGGTTCTCTGAGTCAATAAGTAAAAAATTCTGAAACTTTTTTTTTATTTCTTTTAGATTTGTTGCACACCACTTGAAGTATTTTAAGTATATTTCATTTATGAGTCAATGAGGTGATATTTTCTCTCTTAGGCATGAAGCAGTGGTGGACATTTATTGAAAAATTGAGAGATGACTAGTGAAGTTTAAAGTTTATATAAAGCCAGTACTTACTGAATTCAAGTTGTCTTTAGATTTCACATCAATGAAACTACACCATCTTGAAAAATCTCTATCAAAAAGTAGTATATGTTTGGGAAGAAAAAATGGCGGCCAAATAGGCAGACATGTCATGCACTTCATCCTGGAGCCAGACTGGAAATACAACTAAACTGGAGAACATCCACCCAGAATTAACAAATTGGGCACAGCTGGGGAGACAAAGCAAAACAAAGAAGGGCAGAGGACACCTGGAGACCAGAATATATCCTGAGAAACTTAAAACACTCATCAGAAAGAATATATGCACCCCTATGTTCATATCAGTGCAATTTACAATAGCTAAGACTTGGAAACAGCCTAAAAGTCTTATCAGTAGATGAGTGGATAAAAAACAAACAAACAAACAAAACTATGTTACATTTACACAATTCTACATAACAATAAAAAAGAAAGAACTCTTATCAACTGCAATGGTATGGATGGGCCTGGAGAGTATTATGCTGAGTAAAATAAACCAGTCAGAGAAAGATAAGTATCACATGATCTCACTCATGTGGAATCTAATGAATAACATAAACTGATGATCAAAAATAGACCCAAAGTCATATAAGCATGAACCGACTATTGAACCTCAGAGGGAAGGCAGGGGAAGGTGTGTGGGAAGAGATGAACCAATGAACTTGTATGCATATATGCATGACCTATGGACATAGAAAATGTGGTGATGAGGATCCTGGGGGAGGGAGGGAGGACAGGTGCAGGTTGAAAGAGGTTTATGGGGTGGAGGGGAGGCGGGAGGAACTATGTAATACTTTCAACATTAAAGATTTAAAAAGTATGTGCTTATTTTGAAAATATAATCGTCTTAATGATCCGAATGGTGACACCAGGAAAATGCAAGATATGATTATCACCAGCCTAAACTGCTTTTGAATTACCAAAGAAAGATTCAGTAAGGACAGCTTTGTGATTGTGGCAAATACATTAGGGTTATTTCAACCCTTTCAGAATGGATTTCTGCAAGTATGTGAACTTCAGTTAACCCAAAGATCTCATTCCATACTACATGAGATAGCTAAGATTTTCCTGTAAACCCCTTATCTCTGGAGAAAAATGGAACCCAAACCCATAATCATATGCTCATTTTCATTTGCCTTCCAGATGAACTTTTCCTTCTCAGACTTTATCACCTGGGGCAAGCAAGTGGTCACATTTTTGCATTCATAACTGTGGGCACACATTTCCTATACTCTTCCATCTCCCTTCTTTACTTCTGCATTCAAATATATCCCATATCCAGAATGTAGTACGCATATCTTGACATAGTTAAGTAGTTAGCCCAAAACTTCTCAACCTCCTCCTTCTCTTCCCTCAATTCATTTGCTAATTTTGGAAGACCTTTAAGAAAGATATTGTGCCTCTGCAAATATAACAGACAAGTGATGAACATACCCGCAAAAATCTTGTTTAGATGGATCCACGTAAAATGAGAATGACATCTGGATTCCATAAGGGAGATTTCTCATTTGCTGCTAAAGTGATTCCTGATTTTTCTGTTGCAGAACCGTAAAGCAAGAGAGGCTGTTAAAACCCATGCTTGCTTCAAAATGGCTCTGTTTAATATAGATCAATGCTTAACCTGCTGTTAGTGAAATGTTACCAAGGGCAGAGCTCAAATTCAAAGCAGTGATAAGTTACAGGCACCATTAATCACAAAGGGGTGCTTCTCTCCATATGAAATAGATCCTACGAAATTTTCATTTTCAAGCTCTGTGAATTATACTTACAGTAAAAGAAAAAGAATATCCTAAGATTCCAAGTAATCTGAAAGGTCTACTTACATGACAGCACAAAGAATGACAGCAGCTTTGTTCCCCTCCTAGCGATCTGCTCATTTTCAGCCAATGCCTGTTTTGTGATGTCTGAGGAATTCGAAGTATCATCCTGAGACAGTGATCTGCACCTGGTTTTGCATTTCAGAAGCTGATTTGATGCACACCCAGCATATTTTGCTGACCGGTAAAATAGGATGAGTTATTCCACTTGTAGTAATGTCCCTGGGAAATAAGCATTCCAAAGCAGGAAATTCGCTCATGCTTCTGTGCTGGTTTTTATTCTATTCCCTCAGCTAGAAATGTTCTCCCTCCTTTAGTTCTTCTCAATGTATTAAAATATTTTGTCTTACTTAAATGCCACCTCCTCTCTAGACATCTCCCTTAATCCCCACAATTAGACTAAATTGTGTTTGCTTCTCTGCACTCACTGAAATGTATTATTTGTCCCTCTATTTCTTATAGCTAGTTAATGTCATATCTATGTTTCCTTTTCTCCAACAGAAATCCCTAAATGTTTCTAAGTGTCCCAGATAAAACAGGACAGATTGAACTAAGACTTGGTTTAAATCAAATTATTTTGGCTCTAAGCTACCTTTTGTCCAAGAATATTTTTAAAAAACACCTCTAGCCCAGCATTCTCTTTTGATTTAAAATGCAGAATTTTATAAGGAAACACTTTTTTCATGTCTCCTGAACTGACTTTCTTCTCATGTTGTAAGGGGGATGTTGCAGAGATCAAAATATAAAGCCCATATGAGAATTACCCATAGCTCTGGAAATCAAACAGAGATTCCACTCCATATCTCAGAAAGCCAAAGGCAGGACTCTAACCCAGAAAGATATCAATTTAGGGATGGTTGTTTCATTCTAGTCCCCTGGCTATGACAGAGAAAAGTGTCCTATACCCTGCACCTTCCGCCCCCTACCCCCACCCCCACCCCAAAATGAATTATTCCTATAATAATCAAACTAACTCCTGCTCTCAAATCAACTCTTCACAAAAGCAGACTTCAAAACACCTAAAAGAAACAGCACCAAGAAGATAAATACCACAAATAATACTTGAATTATGCTGAACATAAGAAATGTAGTGCTATGCAAGACTGAGAGTGCAAAAAGCAGAGACCAACCTACCACCATCTCCCTCTCACTCATGTCCCAAGATCCTTACTTTACCCAGAAATTTTCTCAAACAGCTAATACATTGGAAGTCCTAAAAGTGAAGACTAAAACAACATTTCCCATGGAATTGGTTCATGAAAGATGTAATTCTTATGTGTGTGGTTGCTGGTTCTGTAATGATTCATGTATAAAGGGTAAGTCTAGAAGATATCATGGCCAAACACCAAATCTGAGATGTACCTTTCCTAGAGACAAAGTACAATATTTTTCTTAAAATTGTTTTTAGAATGTTACATAGATTTAACTCAATTTTTAACCTTCAATAATTTTGTCCTCAAGGTAAAAATGACCAGATGGCTAATTTTGGGACTTTTTTCCAGGTAGAAAACCAAAACTCTTTTCCAATCCTGATTATACATTCCAATTTTCTAGGATAATGGCAAAGAATGAGTCTTCCTGAGACCACCCAGGAAGAAACCCTGTTGCCATGGACTGTTTAGAGTTACTCAAAAACTTTTAAGTTGCAACCCTAAGCAAGGACCCATGTAAAAGGCACAAGAGACTTTTGCTACCTGCCAGCATAGCTGTCTTCTGAAGAGGACAAGGCATATAACTAGTAACATTAGGTCTGCAGTGGCTGGTGTGATAGTGGAGAGAAGAGAATTCTTTCAAACAGGGCTCCTGAGGAGTGTTGCATTACTCTGAAAGGTGATTGGTGTACAGAGAATGCAAACTGTAAGATTCACAATCTACTAGTAAGCAATTTGGCCTGCTCTACTTCTTACTGCCTCCCTTCCTTTTTCCCCATTACCATTTATCCCCTCGAAACCCATTTCTACCCACCCTCATTTCCCTCACAATGCCACACTTTTGTCCATTCTATGAGTTCTATTTTTTTTTGCTCAATCCCTCCACCCCTCCAACACCCCACCCATCTCTATCTATGAATCTGTCTCTATTTTGCTTGATGGTTCAGTTTGTTCATTAAATTCCAGATATAAGTGAAATTATACGGCATTTGTCTTTTTCTGACTGGCTTATTTAACTCAGCATAATGTTCTCCCCGTCCATCCATGCTGTCAAAAAAGGTAAAATTTTCTTTTTATGGCTGAGTAGTATTCCATTGTGTAAATGTACCATGGCTTTTTCATTCACTCATCTACTGATGGACATTTGGGCAACTTCTAAATCTTGGCTATTGTAAATAATGATGCAATAAGCATAGGGGTAGTACCTATATGCGTTCAGATTAGTGTTTCAGGTTTCTTCAGATAAATTCCCAGTAGTGGAATCACAGTCATAAAGCAGTGCCGGAAACCAGGAAGAACCAGGAACCAGGAAGAACCAGGAACTAAAACCTAATGTAAATGGAGCTGGCCAACCTTGATGGCTCTGAAAGGTCAGAGAGATTAACTCATTGACTCTAGGTTGGGTCACTATTGTTAATATGCAAAAAGAGATGGCCAATCTTGATGGCTCTGAAAGGTCAGAGCAATTAACTCATTGTCTAGTTGAGATAGTAGAGCTTGAGGCAACTTTAATTTGTTAATCGTATGTAAATTCTTGTTAATTTTCTGTTGCTGGAACTTTTCCGCCTAAGGGATGTCTTTGTCTCAGAATCTCAATAAAAGGAATGGCAAAAGGCTAGATGGGGCGGGGGTGAGTCTTCCCACTAGAGGCTTGACTCCCCGCCTGGCCCGCATTTTTCCCAAATTAACTCTTTTCCAGTCTCTTCATTTTTAGTGTACGGTCTCCTCCAGAAACCGGACCCTGAGTGTGGGCCCTGAACCACGCTGGTCGTGGTAAGGGTTTCCACATCTGGCGCCTTCAACTTGGGACTTCTGGAGGAGATGATATTTTTCGCCTAGAGCGAAGGAGGAAAGGTACACCTGAAAACGGTGTGGAAAAAACTCACCTGAAAAAGGTGAGGAAAATTTCACCTGAAAAAGGTGAGGAAAAATTCACCTGAAAAAGGTGTGGAAAATTCACCTGAAAAAGGTGAGGGAAATTCACCTGAAAAAGGTGTGGAAAAAATTCACCTGAAAAAGGTGAGGGAAATTCACCTGAAAAAGGTGAGGAAAAAATTCACCTGAAAAAGGTGAGGGAAATTCACCTGAAAAAGGTGTGGAAAATTCACCTGAAAAAGGTGTGTGGAAAATTCACCTGAAAAAGGTGAGGGAAAGCCCACGGCCAGCTGCAGCATCGCGAACTGTAAGTAGAGTGGGAAAGTCTTTCTTAACCAGGCTAATGGGGAAGAATTAGGTTATAAATATAAAGTAAATTTTATTACAGAATTTGGCTTGTATGCTTAAAGAATGTGGTTTCTTGTTAAAATTAAAATCTTACTTTGTATTTGGAATTTAAAATCTGTAATAAGAAATGAAATTCCACCATTGAAACCGCTTCTGATGCGGAGAAATTCAAAGACCGCAGGAGAGAGCAAGCCTATCTGCTCTCCTGCAATGAGATTACTTAATGCTTTGTTTAAAAGTTATAAAAGAACTCTTACATTAGGTGTTATCTTGGCCAAATTGGGTGCTAGTTACTACTTCAGAAAGCAAAAAAGAATGAAAAAATTTGAGATCTGTCTTTATTTATTAAGCATGAAAAAATATGTAGCCAGATCTGTTGCTAAAACCTCCCAAAATAAGCTAAGGAATGGGGTATTTTGTATTTGAATGGCTACAAACTTACTCCAAATCCTGTGGCAAAAAAAATATTTTTTGGAGGTTTGCTTACATAAAATAAAAAAGTAAAGCTTCAATTTGCTTCTTAAAAAATTCTAGAGGACAGAATTGGAAGCTCTTAATTGATTATGTCTTGTATTTTTCTCAGAAATGTAAAGTGTTATTAATTGAGGACGTACAAAATATATTTAACTTACCAGCTTTAAAAGTTCAAAATATAAATTAAATTGGAAAAAATTATGTAGTTGTGGTAATTAAAATACCTAAAAGTATAAGTTGTTTTTGAGAAAATAAAATATGTTTTCTCTAATAATTGGGAATTCAAAATAAGTTGCTTATTATTGGCCTAATTAAAAAGGAGGATTAATTCTGTGATCTCAAACAAAAATTTTCTATGCAAAAACTAGTCTAAATCTAGTTGATGTCTTAAGATAATAAAAGTATTATAATATTTAGATCAGATATAGATATTTGTTGGATGGTTTTTTTCCATGATAAAATTTCAAGGCCATAACAGATAATTCTTGGAAAGCTCCAAGGGCCCGGAGTAATACAAGAAATTTATTCTCTCTTAAAAGAAATATTTTTGAAACAGATCTAATATACTTGAAATTACATGGAAAGCCTTATCAAATAAAAATAAAAATACTTTAGATATTTTAGAAGGTTTACAGGCATGTATTATTACTGGCAAAGGAAAGAAGTTAATAACTCAAATAGGATGTCAACCTTTTTAGGAGTGGTCACTGCTCAGTCTCCTCACCCTCATGCTGATCCTATACAATGGAAAGATGATAGACCTGTATGGGTGGATCAGTGGCCATTAACCAAGGAGAAATTAAGTCATATTCATGAATTAATACAAGAACAAATAGAGGCTGGCCACATAGAACCTACCAATAGTCCCTGGAATACGCCTATATTTACAATCCCTAAAGAGGCGACAGGAAAATGGCGATTGTTACATGATCTTAGAGCAGTAAATGCTACTATGCATACCATGGGAGCTTTACAACCTGGACTTCCAGCGCCTTCACAAATCCCTTTAAATTGGTCCCTCATAGTAGTAGATCTTAAGGATTGTTTTTTCACAATTCCCTTGGCACCTCAAGATAAAAAGAGATTTGCATTTTCAGTGCCATCTATTAATAATATAGAGCCTATGAAAAGATATCAATGGAAGGTTTTACCTCAAGGAATGGCCAATAGCCCTACTTTGTGTCAAAAATATGTGGCTCAAGCTATTCAGCCTTTAAGGGACAAATATTTCCAATGTTACATTATTCATTACATGGATGACTTGCTCTTAGCAAGCCCACGGGAAGAACAGACCTTAGCCATGTTTTCCCAATTAGAAGAGGAGCTCCCTAAATGGGGCTTAAGAATTGCTCCAGAGAAGGTACAAAAAGAAGTGCCTTTTCAATATCTGGGAACCATAATTGAAAACCAAAGCATTAGGCCTCAGAAGGTGGAGATGAGAAAAGATTGTCTTAAAACTTTAAATGACTTTCAGAAATTATTAGGAGACATTAACTGGTTAAGACCTTATCTGAAGATCTCTACAGGAGAAATGACGAATTTGTTTAGTTTACTTAGAGGTGACTCTAATCTTCTCCTCGAACTTTAACTGATGAAGCTAGGAATGAATTGCTAAGGGTTGAGCAGGCAATTTCCTCAGCCCAAGTAGCACGGGTACAGCCCGAATTACCTTTATTGGGACAAATTAACCCTACTACAAATAGTCCCACAGGAGTCATCTTTCAAAATAAAAATTCTCCTGTCATTATTGAATGGGTCCACCTAGGACATCAATCCTCTAAAACTGCAGTTACATATGTAGAACTAATAGCCCATCTATTGTTTCTAATTAGGAGACGTTGTAAACAGCTTAGAGGGGAAGAGCCCCAGTGTATCTACCTCCCCCTAAATGGGAAGCAATTAGAAATGTTATTTCAAACTGATAAATTGGCAAATTGGGTTAAGTGGATATTCAGGGGAACTTAGCTGTCATTTATTAAAGGATAAATTACTACAATTTTTATATAATACCTCCATTATTATACCAAAAAATACTAGGCAGGAACCTATTCCTGGAGCTTTAACTGTTTTTACTGATGGGTCATCAAATGGGAAAGCTGCCTATCATACAATAAACTCAAACCGAGTCATATTGACCAGTCATACTTCTGTACAAAGAATTGAACTAGAAACTATTAAGGCTGCATTGCAGGATTTCCAAGAGCCTCTTAATATAGTCTCTGATTCTTTTTATGCTGCAAACTTAGTAAATAGAATTGAAACTGCCCGATTGAAATGGCTTAGTGACCAAAGTTTATTTTTACTGTTCCAACAAGTTCAGCAGATTGTACAACAGAGACAATATCCTTTTTATATTACTCATATCAGGGCTCATAGTGTCTTACCTGGTCCTTTAACCAAAGGAAATGCACAGGCTGATCAACTGGTTGCTTTATTAAAAGAAGCCTTAGAATCTCATCAGCTTTTACATCAGCCTGCAAAAATGTTGTCTAAACAATTCTCAATCACTCGACAACAGGCAAAACAGATTATTAAGGAATGTCCAACTTGTATGTTACATCTACCTCAAGGGCCTAACACAGGAGTCAACCCCAGAGGTTTGCTAAGAGGTCATATCTGGCAAATGGATGTAACGCATTATAATTCCTTTGGACGCCTTGGGGCGTTACATGTCTCTGTAGATACCTTTTCAAAAGTCCTATGGGCTACTGCATCTACAGGAGAAACGGCAAAACAGGTTATTAATCATTGCCTGGCTGCTTTTGCCGTCATGGGAATTCCAAAAATTATTAAAACTGATAATGGACCTGCTTACACAAGCTGTCAATTCCAGGAATTTTGTAAAAGGTGGAAAATTCAGCATATTACGGGAATACCATATAATTCCCAAGGACAGGCCATTATTGAACGACAGCATCAGCGGTTAAAATCCCAACTTGAAAAACAAAAAATGGGATGATGGAGAAATCACCTGTAGGTAGGCTGCACCAAGCCTTGATTACTTTAAATTTTTTCACTTGTGATGATGAAGGAAGGACGCCTATGGAAATACATTGGCATCAGAATAAAACAAAAGAAAATGGTCTAGCTAAATGGAAGGATCCCGAATCCGGTTTATGGAAGGGACCTGATCCATTGTTAACCTTTGGCAGAGGGTATGCTTGTATATTCCCAGAGAATTTTTCCAAACCTGTGTGGATTCCTGCTAGAAATATTAAACTGCAACAGGAATCCAAGAGAGAATAGCCAGACTAATGAGGACCTTGTGCCTGGAGCCACACCATGCAGCTCCAGACAATCAACTACTCCTGCTACAGAGGGCAGTGACTCCAAGCAGTCCACTGAAGATGAGCAGGAGGAGGCAAACAGCCCCGAGAACACGGCATGGTAAAGAAGCCTGTACAGACACCTGACACTTGAGAATGTCTTTCTTGCCATGTTAGCAGTAGTCATCTCTAGGTAATTTTACCTAGGACAAATGTGGAAGTGTTTAGGACTTATGTTCCTGACCCTTCATGGGTAAAAGCCCTTATGTGGGCTGATCCCTTACTTAATGTAGTCACCAATAATTCTAAACACCTTGATCATTTAGGAAGAAAATGGGTGGAGCAATGAAGTTTAATTACATAGGTCTTGCCACCCAGCTTCCCTTTTTGTATGACATAATCAAACCACTGCTCCTTTGTGTGTAAAAAATTAAATAGAGGTTTCTGGCTTGCACCAAAGTAGAGGAATATCACTACTTGCTCCTGAGAGAGGTGCAGAGAATGTAACTAAGATCTTGTCTATATAAAAAGAAATTGACAGCCAGTTTGAATTTGAATTGTCATTGGCTTAGAGCAAAAAGTATTCTTGCATGGTATTATTCTACAATGTCATTAATTTTTAATGTAATAGCATATTTTACAATTATTACAAACAAATTTAAATTTAACTTTTGAATGTTTGGCAGCAATTTAAAGGACATGAAAGGATTTAATCCCTCCCACTGTGGAAAGCCTCACTGGGAAGGTACTTGAACATTCTATATTGGCCTTTCTTGCCTTATTTGCAAAGAGGAACCTCTCCTCAAAATCCAATTGCCCACAGCTGTTGCTTGAGTTTTAAATTCATGCTGAGGTTAAAGCCTTATGGTGGCTGGTACCATGGATCTGTTTCTCACACAGTGGTGTGAGTGGGCCTTCCCTGGAGAAGCAACCTGGGTTCCCAAAGATCAATGCAGGGGCTCTGCCAGCAGGCGAGAGCATCCCAAGGCAGATACTGGGCATGAAGGCCATAGGGGCACAGGCTACCAAGGAGACAGAACTGAACCTCACATCACCCTGCTTGGCCCCAGAGGATGGCTGGTTAGCCAATGTCGGGTAAGATTCCTCAAGGAAGGAACAACCTAAGACAAGGGCCAGTCGCAAGGGGCCATCAGGAGAGAACTTGGGGGTCAACAGAGGTGGGGCACAGAACCTCACCCCCCCAGTGTTGCAGGGGCTTGAATACCTGCTGAGGGAGGTCTCCTACCCCATGGCTGCTTCGTGCTTCCCATGGCCAGCTCAGATCGGGACCCAGGCAACAAACGGATTTGGCCCAGCTCAGATTGAGATCCAGCTACAAACAAGAGACTTGGCCCAGCTCAGACGGTACCCAGGCAACAGAGAAATGGCAATGGCTACTGCCTTATATCTAAATCTAGCCTAAATCTAGGAGTGCTCAGGGCTTTCTCAAGGATGTATATAATCCTTTCCATTAATTTTTACAGAGTAAACTAAAATTGTTGTTAAAGTATTAAATTTGACCTTAAAATCAAGTTTTCAGATTAATTTAATTTGGCTAAATGAAATGAGTTAATATTCAAGAAAATTTAATTATACAATGAGCTGTTCCTAAAGTATTAATAAAATTTCTATTGATAGTTCATTTCATGGTAAAAATGGTTTAACATGCAATGTCATAGTTTTTGTGCAAAAAATTAAAATTTAAAGTTATCAAAACAGCATTATAAAAAAAGTTCCAAAAACCTCCTAATAATTAAATAGAAAAGGGGGATAGTGGAAAAATACCATGTAAGAAAAAATGACCTGTAAGTAAATTACATTTAAAAAAGAAAAAAAAAAGAAAAAAAAATTTCTTTTGAAAACCAATTTTAATTTATAATGATAACAGTAAGATAGCCATATAAAACACAAATAGTATCAAAATAAGTCAGGAAAATTATTTGGGCAAAAAGTATCCCAAGTAAAATTTATAGAAAAGATTCCTTTATTAATTTTGGTCGAGATATGTTTATATATTTTCAGAAAACAACTCTAAGACCATGTGGATTCCTGCAACAGAGGAATTAGCAGGAATGCTCCAGCCAAGAAGACAAGAGGAGAAACAGCCCAGACATGGAAGACGCTGAGGACGCCTTGCCATGCCAACAGTCAGCAGCTGTTCGTCACTGCAAGTTGCCCAGGACCAAACCAGAGATGGTCGGACCTGCATCGCCACTGTTTGTCCACCATCCAGATATCATTGCTGACATATACACATAAGGAACTTTGGGACTCAGAACTTTGGGACTCAAAACTTTTGGACACTGAAACTTGGACTTTGAAATTGGGACTCAAACATTTCGTTCTTATGTTTATTTATGGTCTGTAAATGCAAGATTTTTTAAAGGAAGGAATTGGGGGGAGATGCCGGAAACCAGGAAGAACCAGGAACCAGGAAGAACCAGGAACTAAAACCTAATGTAAATGGAGCTGGCCAACCTTGATGGCTCTGAAAGGTCAGAGAGATTAACTCATTGACTCTAGGTTGGGTCACTATTGTTAATATGCAAAAAGAGATGGCCAATCTTGATGGCTCTGAAAGGTCAGAGCAATTAACTCATTGTCTAGTTGAGATAGTAGAGCTTGAGGCAACTTTAATTTGTTAATCGTATGTAAATTCTTGTTAATTTTCTGTTGCTGGAACTTTTCCGCCTAAGGGATGTCTTTGTCTCAGAATCTCAATAAAAGGAATGGCAAAAGGCTAGATGGGGCGGGGGTGAGTCTTCCCACTAGAGGCTTGACTCCCCGCCTGGCCCGCATTTTTCCCAAATTAACTCTTTTCCAGTCTCTTCATTTTTAGTGTACGGTCTCCTCCAGAAACCGGACCCTGAGTGTGGGCCCTGAACCACGCTGGTCGTGGTAAGGGTTTCCACAAAGCAGTTCCATTTTTAATTTTTGAGGTAACTCCATACTCCTTTCCATAGTGGCTGCACTAATCTGTATTCCTACTAATAGTGCATGAGGGTTCTCCTTTCTCCACATCCTTACCAACACCTATTTGTGGATTTTCTGATAACCATCATACTGACAGGTGTGAGGTGATATCTCATTGTGGTTTTAAATTGCATTTCTCTGGTGATTAGTGATGATGAGTGTCTTTTCATATGTCAATTGTCCATCTGTATGTCCTCTTTGGAGAAGTGTTTATTCAGGTCTTTTTGCCCATTTTTTAATTGGATTGTTTGACTCTGTGTTGTGATTCAATTTTTTAATCAAAGAAAATGTTATTAAAATAGGAAAGGCAAAGATGCAGGTAATTAAAAATGAATAAATTTATTTTATCTATGTCTCTGAAGAGGCATTTTTCTGCAAAGATTAAAAAAATATTTCTACATTTTTTTAACCACATCCTTCTTAAGTTCAAGTATTAAGACACTGTTTGTTGGAAACAGTTGCTGGCAATCTTTGATTTTAGTTTAGTTCTTGGAAATCTGTACTTTAACAGCTGGGAAAATGGATATTTGTATATTAGTGGATTCATTTTGTCTTATGAATCTATGCCTAAATTGCTCATATTTAGCAGTTGGAACATTGCTGGTATAAGCAGGGGAAGGTTTAGAATTTAAGTGTCAACAGTATATATTTTTTAATTCTCTAATGTATCTTTCCCCAAGGAGGTGAGGTGGGAAGGAGAATTAAACCATGGCAGCTCCAGGGCATTTTTCTATAACCAGACACATATAATTCTCCTGGCACAAAATGGATGTTTAATCCATTTTCCTTCTCTGTACTTTTAGTCTGCTATAGAATTTGGCCCTTGAAGCATTTCTAAAGCTGGGTGTCAGCAATGGCACCAGACTTAGACTGGCATGGAATGACCTGTAGGGTCCAGGGTTCTCTGAGATCTTGTGATCTCATGTGATCTTGGGCAGGTCACTTAAATTCTTCCTGCTACAACTCCTCATCTGAAAAATAGAGATAACAGTGCCAACTTATAAAGTCCCAATGATGAATAAATGTTTCAAAAAGGATACAAAATTGCTTTGTGGGAGGGAAAAGTGATACAAATGACCTAACATTTCATTAAAGCAACTTTGAAAAAGCCGCTGGTGTTAAAAGAGTAAGATTTGAGAGACTTCATTCTAGCGAGGCATCACCAGCGCCTCATGGATTAGAGAGCTGTGGCATGACCATTGTCCTTGACATTTGCAGACATTGGATGGTGTTGACAAAGGGCACAGAAAAAGAATGCTTCTTACCAGAAACAAAATCTAATGTAAATTGAGAATGGAAGAAAACCATGTATCTGCTCTAAGTCCTTTAAAATTCAGAGTAATCACTCATGACAGAAAAAAAGCTCCAGTCAACTATTTTATCAAATGTGACGCAAGTAAAAAGTGTTTTTTCTTCGGCCATTTTCCTGGTAATTCTTTCCCTTCTACACTTGCCCTCTCTTCTGAGATTCTACCCTCCCTCTTTCCACCCCATGCGCACTTCACTGTTAACTTACTGCACACCTTCATATTTCTTCAGTGTTTGCAATAGGTTCAAATGAGAGTTATAAACTAAAATAATCAACTCTATGGAAGAAAAAAAAAGAAAATAAGTGAAGAGAAGGAATGCTGCTGGAGAGATGGTCTGGGGGAAGCATTCTGATTTGGGACTGTGTCAGTGGCCAACACAAGGCTGTAAGTTGTATTCATTAAATTCATACCCTTATCACTCTAGGATATTGTTACCATATGTCTGATCAGTTAATCTAAAATATTAAATCACTGGGGTTATAATTGCCTGCTATCTATTTGAACTAAAGGGAAATTTTATGTGATCAGGCTAATAGTTGTTCCAAGTGGTTATCACCAAAAGATACAATTATTCTTACTCCACATGTATTCTTTCAGTGCAATTTTTTTCCAAGGAAATGAAAAGAATCAAAATTCATCCATCTGCTTCCTTCAAATAAAATAAGCCCAGCCACATTTATTATGCACATAGCATTGGCTTAGGCAATATGAGGAATATATAAAGAATAGGACTCAAAACATGGGCTTTGGTATTTGGGTTTTAATGTTTGCTCCATCATTTACTATTTATATTAGTTTCCTATGGGTGCTGTAATAAATGTCCATAAGCAGGGTGAGTTCAAACAAGATGCATTGTTTTCTCACAGTTGTGGAGGCCAGAAGTTTGAAATCAAAGTGTTGGCAGGGGTAATTTTCTGGAGCCCTTGAGGGGGCATCCATTCCAGCCCTCTCTTTTAGCTTCTGGTGGTGACAAGCAGTCTTGGTCATTCCTTAGCTTGTAGAGGCCTCACTCTAATTGCTGTCTCCCTCTTCGCAGGGCCTTCATTGGATTTAAAACTGACCTCATCTCAAGATTCTTAACTTCTGCAAAGGCCCTATTTCTAAATAAGGTCACATTTACAAGCACCAAAAGTTAGAACTCAGATGTACCCTTTTGGGACCACTCTTCTATCTATACACCAGCTGTGTGACTTTGGGCAAGTTATATCACCTTGAAGCCTCAATTCCTTTACCTATAATGTGGAAATATTAATAATAATGGTAGACTCATAATCAAGATGAAATAAGATAAAGTCTATAAAGTGCTTGGTATATTGCTGGGTTTATAGTAAACACTCAATACTTGTCAGCTGCTGACATTAACAGGACTATTATCATTGCATTTGTAAGCACCTTGCTGGATTCAGAGGCAACAAAGCACAAATCATTTTCCCAAGAGTCTTACAATCCAGAGAAGGATGGATACACGTTGATTCCAGACCTGCCTTTAATTTTTGTAACTCATAACGTTCTTAATATCATCAAGCACATGGCTGCTGAGCTCCTGACAAACTACGCAGGTTAATTCCTTACAGGCTTCTTTTCCACTTCAAAGTCAGCATATTCTCCGATATTCTCTTCTAGAACTTCTCAAGGAACAGCAAATTAAAAAGATGCTATTCTGCGATTTCTGAGGAGAAATCCTGAAGTTTTCCGCATTGACAAGTGAAGCCTCACTTAAAATCCTGGCTAAAAGGGCCACCTGTGTGATACTCGACAGAGGCAGCAGCAGGCACAATCTATCCAGTATTCCCCACCCACTCTTGTTTTCTATGGTTCTTCTAATGCTGACACATTAGAATACATGAAGGTAGAAGCTAAAGACTCTAATGTATGATTCATTCTTCAGTTACCACCAGAAGTCCCTTTGTCACAATGAGAATGAATTTCAAAGAAATCTATGAATACCAAGTGAAGTATCAATCAGTAGAATATCTACCAGATCAATGTGTTAAGCATCCTAAAGGAAACAAAGCACAAATGAGAAGAACTGAGTTCAGAAAAAAATTCTACATCATGTTTCCTAGTCAGTGAAAAAAAAACAAAAACAAAATCTCTCTCTCTCTCTCTCTCTCTCTCTCTCTCTCTCTCACACACACACACACACACACACACACAACTGTAGCTCTTCTAATTTAGTTTCTTTCTTAGTTCTTTATTTAGTTCATTTATTTATGGAACAAAACACCTAGCAAAAAAACAGAGGTTTCGCCCAAAGAACTGAACAAGATATATAACCCCCAAATAACTGTTTAAGAGAGTGCCAAACTTTCATTCCATTTACTAAGTAGTTTCATATATTTAGTCAAAACAGCCAAATAGATTTGTATATAGAAATGACATCTAACACATGCATGTTAATTTTATTCCAAACCTTTAAGAATTAATTTAAATGAAACCTAGTGAAAACGGTAAAAATACAAGTTTGACAGAATAAGGAATTTAAACTGCACAAGGGGAAAAGTTTTTTATTGTTTATTTTTTAGTCATTAAAAAAGAATAAACATATAAGGAGACTCTGTTGCCACACAATGAGCTATGGAAATTTTCAAAGTGAAATATCTTAGGAGGTTTTCTACTAAAAACAAACAAACAAACAAAAACAACATAAGAAATATTTTAAGGCCTATTAAACAAAGATGTAAAGACAAGAGAAAACACACACTATTTGCTTTATTTGGATTTAACCACACATTTTTTCTAAAATCTACTCTATTTGGAGCTGACAGGGTAAATGACTAGGCCTGTGCGTCTGGTTGTTACATGATCCTATGTAAAACGCAGATGGCAAGAGAAATCATTCCCCATATGCCCTGACTTGGATCCTCCCCTGTGCTCCCTGCAGAAAGGCGTCCAACTCTGTGCTCAGTGGCAAAACTATTTGTTGAACTGAGCCAAAGCACAGAGCCTAGCTTACTGATGAATTGACAACTCAAGAGGGTCAAACAAATGATTTTGTGTTTTACTCCCCAGGGGAAAAAAATAATGCTGGAATTCAGATGGCCCATTATGGAAACTGACATCTAAGATGGTTCTAGAATGAGTGATTCCAACCCTGGAGTGACAGATCATGAAATACAAGGGGAAATGATACTGTGAGATCCAATACACAGCCAGAAATGGACTTGTCACAACTTATTTGTGTGAGGCCAGAGCTTTGCCCTGGTACTTAAATAGGAACAAAACCTGGCTTTATGCTTCCTTTTTGAAAGTCACCCCAGCTCTGCAAACATGATTGTCTAGTACTAAATCTTCTTCTAGACAATTATGTTGGAAAGGCTCACCGCATTGGTTTCTAATTAAATACTAAGCATACTTCCCAAACCAACCCAAGCTGCATTCAGCATTTAAAACACTAAAAAAACAAACATGAAGTTATTTGACACACTGTTCCAAGATATCCCCTTTTGGAAATCTTAGGAAATGTCATTATGAGAATCAAAGGCAGAAGCAAATGCACTGTCTACTAATTTTTTAAAACCTGGCTTAGAAATTCCTCTCAGAATCTTTGAAGAGCAACAGCAGGGGGAAGATAGCAGTGGAAGGCAAAATTAAATGGTTCTACTCTTCCATGGACTTGAGATCCATCAGAAGGGCAGAAAATCATAGATGAAATGGCACAGATGTTTTTCCTTGTCTTATCACGCTCACATTTTTTGCTAGGTTCTGAGTTTGGAGTATAAACATTTTTCACACTTTTCATGAAATACAGTAGTCTGCCTTGTCCATGGGGGATATGTTCTAAGATCCCCAAGAATGCCTCAAATTGTAGTACCAACCCCTATATAGACAGTATGTCCTCACTTGACATTGTGGATAGATTCTTAAAAACCATGACTTCAAGTAAAATAATGTATAATTAAGCCAAATTTACTCTAAGCTAATAGATGCAAACAATAGTTAATTTTCCATGGCATATTTCTCACCAAACTTCTATATAAAGACACCAAAAACACTTTTAAATTAAACATTGAAATAAATATTAATATCATTATTGAACTGATAAAGTTCAATAAAATTATAAAATTCAATAAAAATAATTTAAATAAGTGAAACTGTGAATAAGAGGGACTACTGGACTGCCATCAGGAGCACTCCATGCTTCCACGTGGAAACTCAGAAGACCACAGGCTTGCCACAAGCCTTTATATCACCCTGAGAAGTTTAACATCTTAGCAGGTAGAAAGTCTAGGTCACTTGTGCATCAAGTCCATTTCTCACACCCGCTCTCGTCAGAGAAGCCTTTTTGACCTTTCCTGCACTGCCTCCAAGCAGGGTAAAGTTATAGACAATTATTCTTATGGGGACCCTGGAAGATTAAGAAAAAATGGTAATTAGAAGTGAAGTGAAATTAGTGGACATGAAAGGGTTAAGGACATAAAATACTTAGAAAGGATGAAGGGCATAAAATACTTCGCTACCAGTGATTTAAACTAGTGATCAGTGAATCTCCAAATGAGATCTAAATTTGAGGCAACTTGACAATTCCATTTTTAAATTTGATAGTTTACAACTGTGGTCACACAGAGCACATGCCTTTCCATTTTGAGGACTTTTGGAAGAGAAGAGTGACACAAAATGTAAAATGGATAAGGAATGAAAATTGCTCTGGACACTGAATTTTGGACATCCAAGCCCAGGAGATGCCAGCCAGACTCTGACACTTTATATTTCTTTTTTCGATCTGACTCCTCAAAAATGATTCACGTACTGGCAAACTTCCCTAGTGTCCCCGGTAAGCTTCAAAGTAAACCACTGGTTGGCCCAATATCTCTACATTGGCTTTCCCCCATTGTATTAATGTATGAAAAGAAAACTCAGTGGGCATTGTACATGTGGTTTTCATATTGCCTCTTAATCACTCAGTTTGAAAGTAAATCAAAGAGGAATCAGAAGTGAAAGAGCTTGGGGTTGGGGTGAGAGCTTCAGACTCCTATAAGCCAACATTAATGTGTAGAGCATTTAATATAATTCTGGAACATCTGCATGGCAGCTGTCTTATGAAGAACAGGTTCTCAATAATCCTTAATTATACAGAATGAAAAACAGATATGTGAGTGAGAGTGGTGTGTATCTGTGTGTCTCTGTGTGTGTGTAACTAATAGGAAACCTAATTGCCGTGGCTTAACTTGAAAACAATGACAAATAATTTGAACCTGTTTTGTAAATATGATTGTAAATACTTACCAGGGATATGCTGAGTAATTATTGAATTAATCACTTGGGAATATTTGTTTTTTTCCATATTTGTTGAAATAGAAATTCAGTCAATTATTGCTAAGGCAAGATAAAATAACTGTATGATTTGAATATCCAAGTTGGAAAAGCATGGCCTACCTGAAGGATGAGCCTCCTGCATGCTTACTTTCCGTCCCTCTGTCTTGCTCTCTCTGTGAGCACAGACTCTTGTGCTTTCACCCCTAGGTTCTAGCTGGAAGCCACAGAGTCTACTTCTCCCGATTCTATCTTTCCTGCTGATCACTCAGCAGAGAGAGAGCACCCAAAATGCCCACCCTCTGCTTTTAGAATTTAACTGTTGTTCTGTGGACATTTTCTATGAGACATTAATTCTTATTGCATGAGAAGAGTCTAATAAATGTAGAAAATACCGAATTACGTAGGCTTCATTACTACAGGAATGCTCAAAGACTATAATTTGCCAATGTATATTATGCATCCGAAAGGGATAAAGCAGGTTTTGTCCAGTTGGATCTGTTTCTGGGGTTCAGAAAACATTTTTAAAACTGATAAAATTACCTGGGGCTTTCCTACTACTCAAAATATTTGACAGTTTGAGCCAACCTTCCATAATAATGGAGCAGTGTGCTTTATTCATCTTTGCAAAGCATCCTTTATCTTCTAGTTAAAGGATACTACAGAAAACTAAAAAGAAAATAGTTCACCTACTTTTGAGGAATCTATAATATTAACACCCAAGCTATTTCTGAAAATTTGCAATTCACTGCTGCTTTGTTTTTGAACTGAATTTTTCCTTTCCTTTCATTCTTTTTTTTTTATTCAACTGTTGTCACTTGCTGTTATTAAAAAGAAAAATGTCTTTTGAAGGCTTTCTTTTATCAGCTATGTCAAGAATGGCAGGGCATACCTAAGCAATGTCACCAAAATGAAAAGGAAAGATATAAATCTACTAAATACCTAGACTATGAGTCAATTAGAAATTGAGTGCCTTGAGTTGAACCAAGAATGGGTGGAAATGACTAAAATAAAGCACAGCCAGGCCACCAATAGTAAATCACTATAAAGTGAAATTAAATTCTTAAATTTCGGGTTTCTAAAATTTGAGATGTGTGAGCCTGTGTGTGTGTGTGTGTGTGTGTGTGTGTGTGTGTATGTGTGTGTGTGTTATTGTGTAAAAAGACATAGGTTTGGAGGTGAGGTTGTCAGTGGATAAGGAAACAAACAAGCTGGAAAATTTTATTAAAATAAATGGAGAGTGGAGAGTGCACCCAGATGGAAAGATCAAAAATTAAATTTAAAAACAACCCAAGGGATCCAAAGGTCTGTAAAAGGAATATTCTATGACTGGAGAACATGTCTAAGACATACATAACTTCATCACTATGCAGATTGTACAATATTTCTTAAGCAGCCCAATAAATGTGCCCAAGGATAGCATTTTGAGCTACATAAAAAATACCAAAGTCCAGACATATTTCAATGCCAGTCTCTGGGCAGGCTGACCTATGGCAACATATTCTGGAATACCTGGGTAACTTGAGACTTTCCTTGACTGCGTTTTGGGACAAAATAGGTACTTATTTCAGCTTCTCTGATCTTTTCATATAGTAAAGAAGCAATCACACAATACTGGCTTTATTTTTTGAAACATTGGTTTTGATCCACCTAAAAGGAAATGGAAGGAAGGAGGATAGGAGAAAGGGAGGCGGGAAAGGGAGTAATGTGTTTCACAGCTTCAAATCAAGCGCCGCTGGAAAAATGTCCAGAAAGCAATTCAAAGTGAAAATATTTGGTTTCTGACTAAATAGCCAGTAGCTTTTTTTATTGCAAAATGGAAATAAACAGTGCTGCTCACTTATACCAAAAAAGGACAATCTACAAATAACCCAAATATCAAAATAAAGGTATTGCCCAACAGGCTAGGACGTCATTCACCACGGTCTTGAATTCAGTTTCCTCAATGGCTACAGTACATAAATTGAAGTGAGCTGGGGTTGTTATTAGTTAAAAAAATCTCAAATATTCTGAGTCTACACCCCAGAAGGCCATAGCCAGCATGGTCCATTTGTTTTATTTTGTCTATTGAACAGTTGCCCTCTCCCACTTATAGTCCCTAGGGATGCTTAAAACCAAGTCCAAATCATATGCAGTGACAATAATAACAGAAATTCACACTAAAGTTCATTTAAATGAGAGATAATCCTTTGAAACTAGTCTATTTAATGGCCAATAGTTTACAAATGATAGAAAGTGAAAAATAAATATAGTCAGTAATGCTTACAATGAGGAGGTAAGAGCTGATCAAGAGAAAGATTAAAAATACTATTAGTCTTCACTCATTCCATGAGATATTACTTACCACACCAGGGACTGCAGATACAGAAAGGCATAAAAAGTGATCACTTGGCAAGGAAGATAGGAATCAACAGATATATCACTCAAGACCCTCAAATGTAAAAATCTAATAGCTTACAACAAAATAGTACATTAAAGGTTTCAGAGCCTTTTCAACCACTGTATTCCATTTGGTCCTCATAACACCCTTTAGATATAGATCAGGTAGACAATGTATGAGGATACAAAGTCAAAAAGCTTGAGTTTCTTCCAACCTTCTGCCAATAAGGACTAGGAATGGGATTAGAGCTCTCGTCTCTGGTGACACCCTCTATCTAGAACACTAAAAGTAAGTTAGTAAGAAACCTTTTCATGTTTAATCACTCCAAAAATATCTGTATCCCTAGATCTCAGACTCGACAAGTTTTCTCTTGCCCTTAAAGCTTAGCCATGATGAATGGAATGATCCCAAACTATCTTAATGACTCTTTAGACAAAAGACTTCCTCAGAACAAACATATCACCATGTGGAATTAGTCACAGTGAGTAGTATTAAAAATCCATAAACAATTTTGGAAATCTAAATTGTGAATATTGTCCATTAATTCATCCACTGAAGTCATATCTAGTAAGAATCTGGGTGTGCTTCCAGAATTCTGAGAGCTGGGGCAGAGCACTTTAGCTAGAGGAGCAGCAGGCAGAGGCTGAGGGTAGGGATGAGCCTGAAGCACACCACGGCAAACAAGGGATAGCTGGTCCAAGAGGAGGTTTGAGGCTCTCTCAGGTTGAAGTCTGTAGTCAAGGGATGGGATCTTTTTCCTAAGTGCAGTGAGAATCCACTGAAGGACCTTAGTTAGGGGAATAAAGTTAACTGATTTTAACAAGTGGATCATGAAATGAATCCCTGAACCTCCAAATACAGAAAAAGATGCTCTATAGGAAGCAGCTGGCTTTATTATCTGCCTGATGAATGGAAATGTGTCTGAGCAACTTGCACAAGCAAGGTGGGACATTCACAAGTGCCATTCTGACCACAGAGCCTTGCCATTCACTTGTGGATGCTAATAGTTTCCAATATGGTCTTTGTACAAAAGATTTCAAGCAACTGTGAAGAGAGTCCAGGGATCGCCATCTTGGGCTCAGTCTGGCATTTATCGCAACCATAGTTGCAGAGTTTATGAGGTTGGGTTAAAGCACAGCAGGAGGATCCAGGCATTGTTCCTGGAATTGCTTCTTCCATGTTGTCTCCGGGGAAACCGACTCAGTGACCCAACCCTTTCCTCCAATTCTAATTTCCTCCATCAATGGCCAGTGATTATCTAAATAAGGTTTCTCAAGTATGTCTTCAGTGCATTGAGGATAAAATAGCAGGCATAAAGCATTTTTTAAGCATGAATTACCTTCTGTATAATAATCAACTATCTCACTTATTCAGTCTGTCATCTGTTACCCATAAGCAGTTCCATATGCATTGTTTTATATTTAGGACACAAGGCTGTTCAGCCGTAGCATCCATTTGGTAACAGGAGGCACATGTTTTAAACATGCTTAATGTTATTGCCCTATAATGTCTTGCCTCAGAGCATTCCTTCCTAAGAGTACAATGCTCTTTGTAAATACCACCTCATTAATCCTGGGAGGGGCAGCAACAATCATTCTCCTCACATTTTACCAATAAGGAAAGAGAACCACTGAGAAATTCAGAGTGAGCCAAAATGATGTGCAGCTACTTAATAGCAGGGTAGTAGATTAATTCCTGGTTCTACTTGAGCTAATGCCTTTACAACCTGCTCAACCCACCCTAGACACTAACAGATAAACTACCTAACATCTATTCTTTTTAAATTTTTTACTTATTGATTTTTATATAGAGGGATAAAGGAGAGAAAGAGAGAGAGAGAGAGAGAGAGAGAGAGAGAGAGAGAGAGAGAGAATAAGAGAGAGACAGAGAGAGAGAGAATGAGATAGAGAGAGAGAGATTTGTTGCTTCACTTATTTATGCATTCATTGGTTGCTTCTTGTATCTGCCCTGACTGGATATTGAATCCTCAACCTTGGTTCTTTCTATCAATGCTCTAACCAACTGAGCTGCCCAGCCAGGGCCCCTAACATCTATTTTTGAATGGTATATCCTGGAGCCTTTTCAGCCCTCCACACGATGTTTGGGGTACTACTATTTCAGAAGCTACTTTATTTATCAGACAGATTTCGTTACTTTGAGACTTAAGCTCCAGTTTCCAACCACATTTATAAACAATAGGTACAGTCATGAAGGCTTTAAATTCAAGGCTATGGACTCTCTTCAGCATTTTTGTGGCTGTCTTGGACACTCACAGGATTCTGAATGGACCAGGCACTTGGACTTAGTATAAACCTCTGCTTTAAAACTATTCAAAACAGCTCAGTGAAACTTAGAAGCTGCCCATGACTTAGGTCATTTTAATTAACCTTGGGTTTTGGGTAAATTCCCTGTTTGTTAACATTTTGCAATTCTAGAATTCCGTTACCTTATGTCTCAAAATGAAGTTAATTTTTAAAAGATTCTTTCCAGTCTTGAATATCCTAAAAGTTACTATTGATGTCTATGGTGCCACATTGTTAGTATGGCTTTCTTCAGGTTTTGATGACGCTCATGATGACAGCTATCTTTTATGGCTTGTAAAAAAAGAAATATAGAAAAAAGGACATCTGATCTGAAATTATTTGGTGAATAATTGTAAATTAGACATCTGTGAGAAGCAAGCCACTTTGTGCATATTCCAATTAATTGCAGGTTGTTTTTTCCTGTCATTTTGCACCATCATCATATTCTAACACTACTAAGTTTTTTTGTGGTGGTTTTTTTTTTCAGTAAGAAAATGAACAATTAGAAGTTCTATGTTGGACAAAAGCAATGGAGAACAATGAGTCAGCCAAATCAATTACCCTCTTGTTCTTTTATCCTCAAGAAATTAATATCTATGGCATTTTTTTCAGTCTACTCAACAATCTGGGCCCATGAACAGACAAAAATATTCATTATTCCCTTACCGTAGAAGTGCTATTCACATTGTTCCAAAGCCATAGGCACATTCTCATTTGAGTGTTCCATTTTTATGACATTAATCATTGAGTTTCAAAAGAATAACTTGATGCTATTGTCTAAATTACAGTACTTTAGTGCTTTGCTCAAATGCTCACAAATGTTCCATTCTTTGCATGCACATTACTCTTTAAAGATGTTTAGGATAAACTAAAAAGGCAGTAGAGAGAGTTGAGATGAACTTGAAGATAGTTTGCACATTATGTGCTTGCTTACAGCAAAATAGAAACAATAAACAGGTCTTCAAGAATCTTTGAGCTCATCAGTCCCAGAATCATTAGCTGTCTGTGGTACTGCCTAGAACACTGAATGACACATGTTGACCTTCTTAGAAGTCTCTTCAGGAAGTCTAGCTAACTGTATGCAAGAAAAGGATTCACTTGAAGTTGCATGAGTCTTCTCTCTCTTTACATTTTCCTCTCCCATTCTACTTCCTACAAAATATCTGGGATGTTCAGAGGGCTGAATGTTAACGGTGGTCATGTTTAGTTTAGCTTTATTCCAAGATAGAATAGGGGTTTTCTAAAAATATTGTCCCACAAGATTTCTAACTTAGAAGTCATAAAAGTGGAAAAAAATTTAAATACATAATGAATAATGAGTTTTGAAATGTAACTTTGTAAGAAAAGAAAATCTACGATTTAAAGGAACAAAAATATAAATATCTGGTATCAAAGATAATGACAATTAGGATAAAAAAATCTAGATTCAATCCTCAATTATGCCACTTTCTATCTATGTGAATATGTGCAGATTATGTGTCCTGAATCTTAGGTTGTTTGCAAAAGAATAAAAAAAATGGGGGAAATAACTGATAATGGAAGTCGACTTGACTTGGTGTGGTCAACACACAATATAATATTCAGATGATGTATTATAGACTTGTACACCTAAAACATATAATTTTATTAACCAATGTCACCTCAGTATATTAAATAAGGCTCCAAAATTAATTAATTGGCTAATTAATTAATTAATTAAGAAAACACCTCACACAAACCCTGCCTCCATTCTCATCTTTGACCCCTGGACACCTGGAGAAATAATAAGGGAAAAGTCTTTGGCCCTCTCTTTGGCAGGTAATGTCAAACTTACCCAGAACCCACAAGCATTGGAGGTTTAGGTTATTTCTATAAGAGATCCTTGAACCCTCTGAAACTGCCCTAGAATAATTTCATGGGCACAGATTATCATGATTGCTCTTGATTACAGTATTCTGAAGTTTCTGTGCCCTTCAAAAATAAAATAAGTAAAAAATAATAAAAGTTATCATTACAGTGATTTTATAAGAATTAAAGAGAATGGAATTATGCTCAAACTAACCTGATCAATATTGCCAAGTCATATGATCAATTTTTAGTTTTCATTAATTTTATGTACTAACAACCTATGAAGGCATTGGTTCCTCTGTCATTCTTGGTATGCTTTCTTCACTTGGCCTCCTGGAAACCATATCCTCCAAGGGTCATTGTCCTACTTCAACTGGTTGAACCTGAACCTTTTCAATCCTCTTTTCAGCTTCCTCCTCATCTTTCTAACATCTTAACATTTGAGTATTCCATGGCATATGGGAAGGGGGTTCCCAGGATGAGAGGTTTCAAGAGGGCTAAAGTCAAGCTCCTCAAGCATTCAGAACCAGCAAGAAATCAAAGTCAGATCAGGTGCAGGCATAAAAGTGGCTGTCCCGTGGTGAGGATGTACTCTGCCCACAGGTAGATGTATGCTGAGCTCCAATGGTGAAATGAATGAGATATGACCATGTATTCTAAATAATCCAAAATAATTCTCATAGTCTAATTCATTTACAACTTAGATTTGACCTTCATTTATTTAGGAGATCTTAAACAAGCCATGGCCCTAGCTTACAACTGACAAAGAAAGTATCTCAAAGATTTTATTTTACCAAAGGATTTATATCAGATTCGGGTATTGAGTTTGGAATTAGAGTGGCAACCCAGATAGGAAGGTGAAGACAGCTAAATCTGAGGGCTCCTAAGTATAGATGTTCCTTGAGGTAGAGCAGGAAATCTTGGAGACACATGGAATGTGTGTTGGGCAGAAATAGAAGGGTTTGGGTACTAGGTTTCTAATAAAAGTATAGTAATTATTCTGAAGTATTATACTGTCATTCTGTTTTCCAGGAAGAACTTAGCTCTTTAAGCTTTAAAACATGTGTGGGAAGCATTATCTCCACATTAAATCCCAGATCGAGTACAACAGAGTAACAGATCCAACTAATATTCCACTCACTTTATCATAAGTGCTTGCATGTGATTTACAAGTTATCTCCATCAAGCCCCATCATAATAGATACTAACTAGTATGACACCATTTTATAATGAAGAAATTGAGGTGGGAACGAGTCTCTGAAACTCTTTCACAAAGATGGCGCTAAAAGCAAAGAAGGAACCCCCTGCCCCCTCTCAAAGCCAAAGCCAAAGCAAAGGCTTTGAAGGTAAAGAAAGCAATGCTGAAAGGTGTCTACAGTCACACAAAAAAAGAAGATCGGCATGTCACCCACCTTCTGATGGCCAAAGACACTGATGCTCCGCAGGCAGCCTAAATATCCTCGGAAGAACGCACCCAGGAGAAACAAGTTTGACCACTATGTCATCATTAAATTCCCCCGGACTACCGAGTCAGCCATGAAGAAAATAGAAGACAATACACTTGTGTTCACAGTGGATATTAAGGCCAACAAGCACCAGGTCAAAAAGGCTGTGAAGAAGTTCTATGACATTGATGTAGCCAAGGTCAACACCTTGATCAGGCCTGATGGAAAGAAGAAGGCATAAGTTTGACTGGCTCCTGACTATGATACTCTGGATGTTGCCAACAAAAGTGGGATCATCTAAACTGAATCAAGCTGCCTAATTCTAAATATAAAAATTTTACACGTAAAAAAGAAAGAAAGAAACTGAGGTTCACAGTATAGTTAAGTCACTTGCCCACGGTTGCTCAGCAAGTGGTGGGACCAAGCAAACAGGCAAACTGACTCCAAGTCATACAGGTTTGCTTACATAATGCTACTTGTGTTCTCACTGGCTGAGGCAGAGCTGCAACATGATTCTTGTCAGCCAGTCTTGCCATTGCCACAATGATTAGTACCCTTCATTTAAATGTATTTGTGAATCCTGCAAAGGCATAGATGTATCATTAGGTTAAAGGTGTGTCCATTATGAAGCAGTAATTGGCCCTTTTAGCATTTTCATTGCTACAAATCACACATTATATGTATAACTATTACTAACCTAATCCCACCAAAGCCTATTAATGTCAGACAGACCTGGCAATTCATCACTAAACTGTCTCCAAGGATGTTTTACACTTTGTCTAGGGCTGCATTAAACATCTGCAATTATAGAGAAAGAATGCCATGCAAAGTGTCCTTAAATCTCTTTGCAATACAGCCAAACAAAACATTGACTTGATTGAGAGCTTCAGGACATTGGTTGAGAGCTATTGCCATGTGTTTTTAGGCTTTAAAGACTAATAGCTAAAGTGTTCACCAACACAAGAGAACAAAATACACACCAGCTGCTCAGCTTTGCCTAAGCCTGTGGGATCAAGATGAAAAGAATTAGACAAACTATTATAGCAATCAGGCCTCAAGCAAGCAAAAGCCTGGCTCAACATTAAGAAGCCCCCATTAATGGGCCAGTACACCACCATGCTCTTGGTGCTTCGGGGCTTCTGGTATGGAAACATTTTGTAAGAGAGTAGTAGTATTTTGCCTGCTGGGACGCATAGTTAACCTCTCTTCTTACTATGTTTGAATTCTATTTGTTCATTCTTGGTCTGAATTTACTCTTCTTTTCACTATGCATTTCTTGTCCTCTCTTGTCCATACCCAAAAATATGGATCTAATGTATCCTTCTGGGGTGCCCCTTTGCAAGTTAATACTCATCACCCTCCAATGCAATGGAAGACACACACACACACACACACACACACACACACACACACAACGCACTACCAAACCCCCACTTGCATTCTGATTAATCTTTACTTGCCACTCCTCCGACAGACAGAATGGTATATTCTCACTATAGGAAGGTTATCTAGACCAATGTCCAGTTGGCAATAAACTAATTTGCTTATGCCTCCATCTTTAAGTGTTCTTGGTGTGCTGCATTTGTGTTCTGCCTCCCTGGTTTGGCATGAACTCTCTTTAGCCAAGGATGAAGAATATGGCTTTAGTTGTCTTATATTCCTATTATGTTTATTTTGCAAGACCAAGTAATTACCCAGCACAAAATAAATATTTTTATCAGCTCCTACTGAGAAATGATAGAGGGATGATCAGGCCAAAATTATGCTTGGTCTCCCTCCCCATTCCCCTGAGTCCATGGAAGCATCTTCTTGCACTTTCACTCAGCCATGCTTCCTGCTTCCTAGTATCACAGCTCCAAGTCGACCTGGAGTAAGTAAAGTTGCCATTAAAACATTCTCCGTGAGGTAACAATAGACTAGGCTGTTCCATATTGGCACAGACCCTCTGTGAGGCAGTAGGGGGCACTATGGATTCATGCCTTTGATACCTCCGAATAAACACACACAGGAAAGAGGAAGTGGTTAGTCCTTCAGGTTTCTACTCTATAGTGGTCATCTTGTCCATTCCTATCATCGCCACTGCTTCCCTCTTTCAATGTTTTTTCTTAGATTTTGTTTTTCCTGACCACATCAAAGTTTTCCAAAAGCTGATACTAATTACTGTGACTGTTCTGAAGGATTCAATAAATCAGATATTGTTATAAAACAATAGTCACCTAAGCCAAGAATCAGAACAAATCCTTGATCTCCACATTTAATTGGCTACCAGGTCCCAAAGATATTTCCACATTCTTTCTCAAACTTGTCCCCTCCTATTCAAATTCAGACCTCTGAACAAGAGGGCTCATCTAAGAAGGCAAGTGAGACTAAAATCCTTAAATGAAAGTCAACTAGGCATTTCATCACCAAAAGAATTTAGTAAAGAAAAAGAAAGGATTACAATTCAGTAATGCAGAAATGGAAGACATGTGCATGAACAAGGGCCAGGAAGACACAGGAAGCTCTTTTTACTGAGAGGATAGTTAAGGGGAAGGACTGCTATAACCATAGAGTTGCTGCTATAATCATAGAGTTCTACCTGTAGTTCTTTCTTTCATGGTGACATGGAAGATGATGGCTCCTCCCACACAAGCCCTCCTGATTCATGTCTAGGTTAAGTTCTCTGTAATAAAATTTTAACTAAGCTAAGTTAAAATTCAACTCTTCCTTTACAGATTTTAATATTAGATGGCCACAGAAGGACTGAAGTACAGAAAACACTACTTCTCATACTTAGGGATTTAGGCTTTCTTATCAGTGCACAGTGATGGGATGTATCTTCAATGAGGAACAACTAATGGTGATTCTTCCCCACCCTACCCTCCATTCTCCCACTAAACTACATTTGCTATGAGAAAATATTAAGTGCTATGGGGGGGGAGGGGGACACAAATTATCTTATTATTAGTGTATGGATAACCTAATTGAGGATCTGCAAACTATAGCCATGGGGCTAAATCCAGTCCATGCCTTGTTGTTGTTTGTTATTCTGCCAAAGAGCTGAAAAATGTTTTCACATTAATAAAGGATTGTAGCCAAAATCGGTTTGGCTCAGTGGATAGAGCGTCAGCCTTCAGACTGAAGGGCCCCAGGTTCAATTCCAGTCAAGGGCATGTACCTTGGTTGCGGGCATATCCCCAGTAGGGGGTGTGCAAGAAGCAGCTGATGGATGATTCTCTCTCATCAATGTTTCTAACTCTCTATCCCTCTCTTTTCCTCTCTGTAAAAAATTAAATAAAATATATTTAAAAAATAAAGGATTGAGAGGAACATCCAAGATGGCGGCCTAGGCAGTCTCCTAAGCTGCCGCCTCATCAACAATTTAATTAAAAAAACAACTAAAATCAAAAAGGACTTCACCAAAACCTCAGGAAAGCTGGCGGAGTGGAATAGCTACAACTAGAAAGAAAGAGAGAGGCTCACGGATCGGACTGGGAGCCGAAAAGCACTGAGGTAGGAGACGCTCGCGCACGTGGCCTCTGAATACCTGCCTGGCGGGAGGGGAGGAATTCCCGATTGCACTGAACCCTTTCCGACTGTACTGAACCCAACCCTGGCTGAAATTCCGTGGTCCCAGGCTCATACAGGTGGTCTGGACTGGAGAGAAAGGCACCCAGAGACTCAGAGACTCAGAGACTGGGAGACCGGGACCGGAGCCGCAGCCAGCAGGGTCTACAGTCCTGCACGCGAGCAAGTAAGCGCTGAGGTCTGACCGCCACCTCTCTGTAGCGGAAGGAGTCAGAAGCTCCAGGTCTGACCACGGAGGCTGCTGCCGCCTCTCTGTACAAGGTGGCGGCCTCTCTGTAGCGGAAGGAGTCAGAAGCTCCAGACTACAGAGACCAGCCCAAGTCCGGGCGAGCCCCTGGGGCACCCACGCTCTTGCTTGGGGAAACTGGGATGGTCAGGCGGAAACTCAGGCGAGTGCACAAGGGCAGGGCAGAAGCCAAGACTGTCAGTTCAGCCCTGAGACTCCGCCCCATCCAAGCTGAGCAGAGGCTTCTGCAGTTTTTCAAGTCTGATCCTATAAGACTGTCTCCAATACAGAAGTTATCCCAGAGTAGACACAGCTGATACCCACATCCAATTGGCCTGAAGGTTAATTCACAACAATAAAGACTTAGCTACAACAAGGCTGTGCACGCAGTCCACAAAGGGGAGCACCAAGAGTGTCTACCTCAGGTAACTGAGGAGGCTGACCCACTGGGCCATATAGGACACCAAACACACAAAGCCATCCTACCAACTCTGAAAAATAGTGATAATGCCGAGACAAGGAAATAGATCTCAAACAAAAGAGATGGAGGATATAGAGTTCAGAACTACGGTTCTAAGGTTATGCAACAATATCCTAGAAAAGCTCGATAAACTTCATGAGACCCAACTAAAAAGCATACATAAACTGACTAAATTGGAAAATATTATGCAGAGATCCAACAGCAGAATGGAAGAACACAAGAATCAGGTCAAAGAGCCAAAAGACACTCCGCTGGAGAAGGAAGAAGAAAAGAGGATCCAGAAAGTTGAAGATAGTGTAAGGAGCCTCTGGGACAACTGCAAGCGCACCAACATCAGAATTATGGGGGTGCCAGAAGAAGAGGGAGTGCAAAATACTGAAAACATATTTGAAGAAATAATATCAGAAAACTTCCCTCACCTGGTGAAAGAAATAGACTTACAAGTACAGGAAGCCTACAGAACCCCAAACAAGAGGAATCCAAAGAAAAATTCTTCTCGACACATCATCATCAATATGCCAAGGGTAAAAGACAAAAAGAGGATCTTACAAGCAGCAAGAGAAAAGCAGTTGGTTACCTATAAGGGAGCACCCATACGACTATCAGCTGATTTCTCAACAGAAACCATGCAGGCCAGAAGGGAGTGGCAAAAAATATTCAAAGTGATGAATAGCGAGAACCTACAACCAAGATTACTGTATCCAGCAAAGTTATCATTCAGAATTGAAGGGCAGATAAAGAGCTTCACAGATAAGAAAAAGCTAAAGGAGTTCATCACCACCAAACCAGTATTATATGAAATGCTGAAAGGTATTACTTAAGAAGAGGAAGAAGATCAAGTGAATTAAAAATCTCAGGAATAGAATAAACTGGTGAATATAATAGAATTAGGGGCAAAGAAAGGGAGTGAATAGATAATTATCAGGGTGAAAAGGGTGTGGGGTGCAGAAAGAGACTGGATTAAAATTGTATAACCTATGGATGAGGACAATAGTGGGGGGAGGGGGTAAGGGCAGAGGGTGGGGTGGGAATCAGGTGGAAGGGAGCTATGGGGGAGAAAAAGGAGAAACAATTGTAATAATCTGAGCAATAAAGATTTATTTAAAAAAATAATAATAAAATAAAATAAAATAAAAAAACAAAATAAAGGATTGTAATAAATATATATGATAAATATACAACAGATGTGGTATTGTAGTTGGCAAAGCCTAAAATATTTACTCTCCGGCACTATAGAGAAAAAGCTTTCCATGCCCACATTAGACAATACTTTAATAAAGGAGATTTCTAATGAAAACTACATAGAACGAGTTATTAATGGTTTCTGTGTAAGTTCATTATTAAGAAGTGATCAGAAATAAGATGGAGGGACAATTTTTACCATGCATAAGGGTTTTCTTTCTTTGACTTCTGTTTAGTAAGTTTTCATTAGTGAATGTCTATCAGAACATCTTGTGTTCAGTCAAGTCTAGTGTATTTAAGCTCTCCAGGGTCTGTTAAGACCAACAACTTTACTTTGTTCATAGCCTACTTCCTGAACTGCTTGCCTCCATCCAATTAAAACTCCATTAGTGAGTGTTAGTCCTACTGAGACCTTGATTTATCCTCTGTTGACAGCATCATCTTGCTCACAGATCTGCTGCTCAGCTCTGATCTCAACTTCCATTTGCAATCACTCTGTGATTATGTTGCTTCAGAGCAAACCAAGAATAACCTCACTGAGACTAGCCCACTCTTATGTGACAGTTCTCCTATTGTACAATGCAGCTAGTGCCCATACTTGTTGTGAAAATAGGCATCCTGTCACCCAGTGACTTGAAAATTGAAGTCACTTCAATTTTATAATGATGCCAGGCTAGGAACTCAGCCAAACTGGCTCAATCAGAACAAAATCTTCATTTTGGTTTAGTTTTTGCTCCAATTTGGCTAATTCATTTGCTGGGAGACAGGTTTTTTTATATTGAAATTAAGAAAGATGATATTAATCTGAGGAATATGTTCAGGAACACGAGTTCTAAGGCAGACTGAGAGCATGTATTCTACATAAGAGCCAGGAACCCCCATGGCAAAGTTTCTCAGTATTCAGTCCAGCTCAGTTGTATCAGAATTTTCTTTGGTGCTTATTAAAAATTCAGAACCCTATTTTCTATTCATTCATATCTAGTGAATCAAAGTTTCTGAGAATGGAGTACCATTCCCAGTATTATTATTATGTGTACTAAATTTTCAGAACCAATTATCTAAGAGGTCTATGTATGGTTTTAGGGCAGTGGTTGGCAAGCTCATTAGTCAACAGAGCCAAATATCAACAGTACAATGGTTGAAATTTCTTTTGAGAGCCAAATTTTTTAACCCTAAACTTCTTCTAATGCCACTTATTCAAAATAGACACGCCCAGGCCATGGTATTTTGTGGAAGAGCCACACTCAAGGGGCCAAAGAGCCACATGTGCTCGCGAGCCGCAGTTTACTGACCACGGTCTTAGGGGATTTCTTTACCAATTGAACTTATTTGCAAAAATTATCTGTGATGGTTCAAATTGCATTTTTTTAAAAATCATCATGGTACCCATCATAAATTCTCAAAGCAGTTTATAGCTCAAAATGATAAGAATTGCTGATTTTAAAAGAAAATTGATTCATAACACCAAGCTCAAACTTCTCCGTAAACTCTTTTACTGAACAACTGTCAAGTCCTACCTAGAAGGATAACCTTCTTCCTTGCCATAGGCCACGCTGCTCTTCACAGATGCAATGAGCTCAGACCCCCAACATTTCCATTTGATCCAGAGAAGCAGCATCAGTCACTTTTCTTTGAAAACAGAACTCCTCTAAGATTTAATCTTAATGTTCTCTATTTTAAAATCATTTGCATTCCATGAAAGGTTTTCCATGTATGGGGGCTACACAGAGCTCCTCATAGAATCCACCTGACCCCCATCAATTTCCAACATGAAGAAAACACAGCTCAGCCCTCATCCTCAGTCAGGCCACTCACTTTTTAATTTTCTTGGGATTCTGCACTGGACTCCAATGTGAGGCTTTTTTCACACCACCAGGCAATTCTCAGACACCAGCTGGGCATCCCACAATTTAACTCAATTCTGATACTATTTACCTGGAGGTAGCATCAGATCCCAGGATTTCAAATTCCAATCACAATTCTAGATTGTTATCTATGCTTCTAACTCACCAACTGTACAATAGTGTGGGGATGTATTCCAAGATCCAAAATAGATACCTGAAATTGCAGATAGTGGTGAACCCTACATATACTCTGCTTTTCCTATACATACATGCATATGATAAAGTTTAATTTACAAATTAGGAACAGTAGAAAGCTAACAACAATAACTAATATTTAAATAGAACAGTTATAACAATATACTTAATAAAAGCTATGTGAATGTGCACTCTTCCAAAGTATCTTACTATATTGTATTCACTCATCTTGTTGTGATAATGTATGATAAGATGAAGTAGGTGAAAGATGTAGGTATTGTGATGTAGCATTAGGCATAGTGCTTACAGGCTCAATGCAATGCTATCAATCAGAACACATTTTGTTTTCCACCCACAAATGTAATGCCTTTTTCATCTTAACTAAGCACTTATCACATACCACAGCTGTCATTTTCACCAGTTTGAAGTGCAACATAAAAGGTGGGAAAATTCATTTTTATTCACAATTTCACAATAGAAGATTTGTTCTTACTGTAGATCTCAGTAACCTCAGCATATGACTTTTTTTTTCTTTTCTTATTAAGTCAAGAACTTTCACTTTTACACTTAAATGAACCACTTTAGAGCTTCTCCTTGACATTTCTGAATTGCCTGGCATAACTACTCTTGTCCTTTGGGACCATCATTAAGTAAAATAAGAGTTACTTGAACACAGCGATATTTCAACAGTGATCTGGTAACCAAGATGGCTACTACCTGACTAAGCATCTGCAGCATGGAGATGCCGGTAAAGGAATGATTCACATCCTGACCAGAACATAGCAGGACATCACAAGCTTTTATCACACTACTCAGAACAGTGCTCAATTTAAAATATATAAACTATTTATTTCTGGAATTTTTCATTTAATATTTTTAGATCATGGTTGACTACTAGCAACTGAAACCTAGAAAAGGAAAACTTCAAATAAGGGTGGGAACTACTGTAGACTGTAGAGCAGAGGTTCCAAGGACCTCCTTGGGTTGGATTAATTTTCTTGAGTGGTTCTTGATAAACAATTTACTTACTAGATTGCCAGTTTATTATAAAAGGGTATATAGCTCAGGGACAGCCAGATATAAGAGATGCATAAGGCAAGCTATGTGGGAAGGCAAGGATTTCCATGTCCTATCTTCAGACACCATTTTCCCCACATTTCCATGTATTCACCAACCTGGAAGCTCTCCAAACCATGTCCTTTTGGGTTTTTATGGAGGCTTCAATACATAGGCATGATTTATAAAATCTATGGCCATTGGAGACTGGACACAATTTCCAGCCCCTCTCCTCTTCCAGGAGGTAGTGGGTGGGGGGAATGAAAGTCCCAATCCTCTAATCACATTGTTGGTTTCCCTGGCAACTGGCATCAATCCTTTGGATTATCACCTCATTAACATAACAAACAATATCTCTATAGCCCTCATCAGAAGAAACTCCAAAATTTTCAGGAGCTCTGTGCCAGGAACCTGGAAGAAGACCAAATATTTGTTTCTTTTAAATCTCAGTATCTTACATCTGACTATACTGACTTTCCAAAGTTAAAAAATAATATTAATAATTAGATGAAAGTGAGAAAGGTATAGATTTATCAGTTGCTACCAAATTCCTTCATTTTAACAAGGAAAACATCAAGGCTCAAAAAGCTCAAGGAAACTTTAAAATTCTCAGCTTGATAAAAACTTGAAGGACCATCATTTACATTATCTTCTTGGTTCCTCAAGCTTCTCCAGGGAGAGACAACACTCTACCTAGTTTTAGTAGATCAGTTGGCTTTTAGTCTAATGCTTTTTACACTCCAAACTGACTAAAAAAAAGAAAAAAAAAGAATGACAAATATAAAATTTCTTAGAAAGTACAAAGGGAAATATAAATATGATGTCCTATTATGACTGTTATCTCACTCATGACTCTGAATATGACTTTTGTTTTTCCAAATGGAAACAAAGATCCATTAGCAACATGGTGTAATAAACAGAGTACCAGCCTCGTAATCAGAACTGCCTGAGAGGTACTCAATTTTTCCTATGGCAAAGTACCCTTTCTTAGGCCAATTTCCCAAATGGAAATCAATTTAGTCGTTCATGAATTTCTCTCCAACCAATAATCTACCCTTATAAAATTTAATTTTTCAGAACCCAACTTCCTAACTACAATCCTTACCTCAGAGAGCCTTTTATGATATTTTCTTAAGGTAATACTAAACTTCTTTCCTGGAGTACCTGACTGGTCAATGTCAATTGGTTAGAAATTAATTGAGGCTGAGGTGGAATATAAAATAGTCAAAAAATAATGAAATGCAGATGAACAAAATCTAACCTTACACATTCAATAGAAAATTCTCATTCATTGAGAAACTAAGAAGCTTATATCCTTGGTTTAACATGTATGTCAGAGAATTCAGCTTTTTAAAGTCAAATAAGTCTGCTTTGAAGTGAAAAAGACTGAGAAGAGCAGAAAAACCCTTGGCAAAAATTAAAATTCCAGCTACTCAAAGGAAGATACTAGCTTATTAGTCATATAAGAAGCATTGAATATATTTACTGGTATCATATCTTCCCATAAGTGTTTTCTACAAGTTGAGACTGGGAATGTACACAGAAAAGAATAAAATAAAATAAACCCGGAGACTATTAATAGTATAAACTCTGTGAAGTTCTCAGAGTATGCAGGAACATACTTTCCAAGCCAGTGTGTCACTAAAAAAAGCTATATTAAAATCAAGTTGAGTATTTCAGTTGTTGAAAAGGACCGGCTGTATGTATTCTCTACTAATGTCCTTGAAAATTTATGTCAAATCTATCCTAAGTTATTCACAGAATGGTTACCAGAAACCCCTCCCTTTCCCCCTTCTCCTCCTCACCTGCTCATTTCCCAGCTACAGATCTTGCTAAAGATACAGCACAAGACAAGCAAAATCAGGAAGGCATCTGACAGATTGTATTATTCTTCTCACCCTTTGTGATATACTGGAGTTTACTATATTATTATGAGAAGTCAAAACCAGAAAGAGATTGTGTTGCTCACAAATTTTAAGTTTATAAGTTAAATGTAGTAATTCCTCATTATCTAAATTTAACCCATCCCCACAAACGTTCTAGTGAATTATATAGTAGTTCTCCATGTTTTATTATTTTAAATGAAAATAGAATAGTACCTTGTGCTCCCAAACCTTCTGAAAATCCAAACCAATTTCCCTAAATATCACTAAAACAGTTTGTAACATCTACCTCACATCTCACTAATTGCCTAGTTATTTAATACTTACTGCACTCTTTGGTGAGTGTTTTTTAGATGCCAGACCCAATAGCACTATGTAATTTTAGATATAATTACATTTTCCTTCTGCTATACAGAAATGATCAAGTGATGTACTGAAAAGAGACAATGAATACAAATGACATTAGCAGAAGGAAGTTTAAAAGCAAGGCATTTAAAAAAAACAATTGATTACAGACTGAAGGGTTGCCTGAGTGAAGTTAGACTGTGTGAGGAAGCTTGCTTGATGGTAGGTGAGGTTGAGAAGAATGAGCTGGTAAAAGAGAAAAACAGCAGAAACTTGAGGTTCACTCATGCCTGAAAGCAAGTTACTTGGGGTCATCCTTCTTCTCCTGCACTTGTGACCCCAGGAGTGGTGACTGTGAACCATTTTATGAAGCTTTAGATGCATGATTTAGTTATGCATAATTCCTCTTGCTAATGCATGGTCTTCTCTAAGGATCACTACGTTCTTGAAAGATTTGTCCATCTCCTTAGAAGGACTTTTTATTTATAACTAGAGGCCTAGTGCATGAAATTCGTGCACAGGGGGATGGTCCCTCCGTCCTGTCTGCACCCTCTCCAATCTGGACCCTCAAGGAATGTCAGACATTCCTCTCACAATCCATGACTGCTGGCTCCCAACCGCTCACCTGCCTGCCTGCCTGATTGCCCCTAACCGCTTCTGCTTGCCAGCCTGATTGATGCCTAACTGCTCCCCTGTTGACCTAATTGCCCCTAACTTCCCTCCCCTGCTGGCCATGTCACCCCTAATTGCCCTCCCTTGCTAGCCTGGTCACCCTGAACTGCCCTCCCTTGCAGGCCTGGTCCCTCCCAACTGCCCTCCCCTGCTAGCCTGATCACCTACAACTGCCCTCCCCTGCTGGCCATTTTGTGTGTTGGAGTGATGGTCAATTTACACATTACCTCTTTATTATATAGGACAAATAAAGGTAAGGAATTGTTATCTTTTAAAATTTTTTTTACTGTTTCACTTCGTTACTGCTGTGTATGTGCTCCGTGTGAGTGATGTGGGTGCTTATGTAGGTGGGTTCTAACTTACAGTGAAAATTGTGTTACATTGTGCCGTAGGAACAGATCTCCAATGTAACCCGAGGACCTCCTGTAGTCCAATATGACTGATAAGGACTTATTAGAAAAGGATATTGGGATAGAGACATGGTCCTCTACATCAGGATTGCTTTGTGACAGCTCTATAAATAAAATGTCTTAAGGAGTGGGTTCTGCTTTTGTTTTTCAGGCTGGAGAAATGTTGAGGCTTTTTGGTGTGAGTTTTTTGTGTGGGTTTTTTGTTTTGTTTTGTTTTGTTTTGCATATTTCTACTCTGTCTCTGCCTAAGGCAGGTTTACTTCTAATATAAAGTGGCCTCTCCACTTCTTATGATTCAGCGATAAAAGTTTCAAGGAACAAAAAAAACAAAGGAATTAAAGTAAAGGTTCCCTGTTGCTTATAGCTCTTGAGCAATATCAGTATTAGTTTTAATTAGTGCCACGATATTATCAAAGGAAAAGTAATTGGGCTATATTTTTTTTAAGAAAAGAAAACTAAAGCTGTAGGTAATCAGATTAGAAAGACTGTTTTTCAATTTTATTGTGTGACTGAGCCACCACAGTTTTCACACCACCTTCAGATTGTGGACATAAAATCTTCCTCCATCCAGCATAATCAACCCCATCTCAGTTAACTACACTTTGATTTTGAAAATCAATGATAGCAAGGCAGCAACAGAAATTTCAACTATAGTCACACAGTTTTTCTGCCTAAAAGCCCACAATGACCACCCACTCCCTAGAAGATAGAGTTCAAAATTCTAAGTATTGGCATAGAAATCCTGCCACAATCTTGATCTCATCAACTTTTACAGTCTTAACCCCACCTAGTTCCCCATACACACTATGCTCTTAGCAATGTTTGAATGCTCACATTTCCCTGAAGATGCCATGCATGTCATACATGCTTTTATTCATGTTCTTCCTTCTGTCAGGAATATGCCTTCATCACATTATGACTCTGTCAGAGCCTTATTTACTTTTTAAAATCTAACCCTTTGGTCTCCCACAAATTTTCCTCTATCCAGCATAATCAACCCCCATCTCAGTTAACTGTGTTTCTATTTTGTGGCATATTCCTTTGTCCTAGGGTTAATTGTTTATTTGCATGTCTCAACCCATGACACCACCTCATATGGACTCTGCTCTTTATGAAAGTGGGAACATAGCTTAGTTATTTTGTATCCTTAACCCCAGAGTCTATGCCACTTTTCTTCCTAAATGCAGTGGATCTAAGGTCCCTTTTATTTGAGTCAGAATTCCTTCTATAATTGTTTTGGAAGGGAATACCAATGAAATCCACAATTATAGATCTTTAAGTATTGATTCAATAAAATCAGTCATTAACTGTTTGCCAATAAGTCAAAACAATGGAAAACCAAAATCACCAAAATCACTGTGGGTACCTCCCACTCATGCCTCACAGGATACCATTTCTCAAAGTGAAGCACCAGTTAACACTGTCAACTAAACCATAGAAGAAACAGCAGCTCTTCTAGCTACAGAACCCCTTGTTGCCAGGACAACCTCTAGCGATCATTTCTAATGATCGTGCCAGAAATACCTAAACCCTGAAGCAAGCCATTCAGCTGGGGTCCAAAGCTATGTCAGAGATTTGGCTCAATTTGAACTTCTGAATCAAAAATGCAAATGCTTTATCAGGAGCATTTTTTACATATTTTCTGATATGATTCCTCAGCATATTTTTGGCTGGTGTTACAGGAACTTAGGGAAGGGCCCACTTCCCTAACTTAGGGGGCTCAATCATAGGGGGACGCTTAGGAACATGCCTGTACAATGACAAATTTCCTGCCAAGTCGGGATTCCCAGCGTCAGAAACACAGCGCTCCCAGTGACTCATTCATCTCAGATGGAGCTCTTGGGATTTCCCACAGATCACAGAGCCCCCCCCCCCCACACACACACACACACACTTGCAGAGTTTGAGGATATGCCCTGATGTCTACACAGCTCTGACCTTAAGGTCAGGCTTAAGCCTTTCTATGTGAAAAAGGACTAACTGCAGCTGGTTACCATTTCTCTCTCACTAGGATCTCTTCTCATCTGCTCTCTTGTATAGTCTTTTAGAAAATACCAAAAGGGCTGCTGCCTTTGCCCTGGGAGGAAGACATTTGTGTAAATGTCAACAAAACATTTAATAGAGGAGTTGATTTAAAGAGTCTTGGGCTACATGCAAAAAGGCAACTGGAAAGTGAAAGATGCAGTCATCTAAGGAATTTGGAAAGGTGAACTACTTCAATTATAAACCATTGCAGTCCGGTATGATCTGAGGTGAGGGAACTAACCCTGCCTAAAATGGAGAACAGATAAAGAAATACCCACTGAATCCCTTTTCCTAGCCACGAACCTTTAGCTTGTTCACACCTCACATAACTCAACTCTTATGAATACACAACATGGCTATTCCCTACTACCTAGTATATTTATAGCAGGGAATGAATCTTTGCTACTTTGAGAAGACTAATTTTGATCATGGTGATGTGTGTACAACCTGAGCAGACTCAGGAATGATTGTGCCAGAGAGAAAAGAAAATACTTTTTATGTCTCTGATGATGTGCCCATCTTTTTCTGAATGAGTTTTATCAGCTGCTTTATAGCGATAGGGATACCAGGTACTGAACATTATTTGCTGTTCCACTTCAGTGGGTTCCTTCTCTTTACTTCCAGCAGGGGGTTCTGCATTCCACTGCTACTGCCTACGGAGTACCTCTCAACTCAAATTCTGGTCATTCAGCACAGAGCATCAGACCCATGTCCATGGTTACTGCTGATGTGAGCATGACTGTTAAACCTAAGAGAGAGACCTGTGTGTGTTTTATGTGACCATTTTCAACAAGCAACAGGTTTGGTTTGTTGTTGCAATCAATATCCGTAGACTAGGACAAGTTTCTAGTGGCAGGTTGGCAGTGTAGTCTTAGGCAAGATAGCTAAGCTTTAAAAGTTTTTGCTTCTTTATGCATGAAATGGCAAGAAAAAGCAACTACTTTACAGGAATTGTGTAAAATTAAGAGATAAATTATATAGAGTTATAGGAAACTTAAGAGGAGTTCAATAAATTAGATCAACTTTATTTTTATTATAATTAAACTAGTGGCCTGGTGCACAAAATTCATACAAGTGGGTGGGGATAGGAGGAAGGGGGTAAAGAGGAAGGGTGTCCCTCAGCCTGGCCTGCATCCTCTCCAATCTGAGACCCCTCAGGGGATAACCGGCAGTTGGACATTCCTCTCACAATCCAGAACTTCTGGCTCCTAACCACTTACCTGCCAGCCTGATTGTCCCTAACTGCTCCCCTGCTGGCTTGATTGCCCCTAACCACCTCTGCCTCGGCCCTGCATCTAGGACCCAGAATTCCCTCCTCCAGCCAACCACAGGCACCCAGGATCTGGGCTTCCCTCCCTCTGGTCAGCCATAGGTGCCCAGGCCAGCTGCAGCCTCAGGGGATTGTGGTCAAGTGGCTTTGCCTAAGCTGCAGACACAAGTGCTGGCGCCTAGGACCACGGGGTGGGCGGCTTCTCCATCTTCCCTGGGATGCAGTGTGGGCAACTCCTCTGGCTGGCTGCTGTCTGGGATCACAGGGCAGTCAGCTTCTTCATCTCCTAGGCCACATCCAGCCTTGGGCGCTGGGGCCTGGTTTCTCTGTCTTACCTAGATGTGGGGCCAGAGGACATGGGGCGGGCAGCTTCTGCAGATGGCTGTAGCCTAGGATCATGGGGCAAGTGGCTTCTTGGTCTCCCTGGCTGCAGCCAGCCTCAGGCGCTGGTGCCCGACTTTTCTGACCCCCACAGGCCCAGAGCAGTGTGTGTGGGGGGGGGGGGGGAGGAGGGGAGTGCGCCAAGGTTTCAGGTTAATTTGCATACTCACTCTGATTGGCTGTTGGGCATAGCAGAGTGATGGTAATTTGCATGTTTCTCTTTTATTAGTATAGGTTTGAGAGCTATTGTTTCACACACTGACTTTCTTAAGCAAGTGTATCTTCCTAGGAACATCACAAGAAACCCATTCCTAGCCTCAGGTTCTGTTTTGTTTCCTTGAAGAATCTTTAATCAAGGACTCAAGGAAATCTTAGGGTGAAAGAGATGGGTTGCCTCGAAGAGTTGAGTGGTCCTACGTTATTTAATGGTCAATAGGGATTATAACAACAGAAAGCTTTTCTCCGGAAATTACAATTAAAGGCTGAGCCTAGTAATTCCTGTCCTTAAAAGGCAAAAATAAACTCTCACAAGATTTCAAATTAAATAGAAATCAAACAATGGCCACTTTGGAGAGTAGTATTACTCACAGATCATGTTCAAACCTCAATCCAAATAAGTTCATTATTACACAAAAAAGGTTCTAGACTTCATCACCATGAGAAAACATAAGCACAAAACTAAAAATCCATATAGCATGTCATGTCTGCACAGATTTCTTTAACAACTGGGCATTCCTCCCTGCAAAAGCTCCCTCATTCATTTTATCATGTCCACAATGTAAAAAAAAAAAAAAGCCATCTTAATTTTAATCCTATTCAGTTCTCATAATTGTTACTACATTCCTCTTGAATTTATCACAGCTGTACCCTTTACCAGTTGGCTTGCCAACAGCCTGAATTCAGATTCCATTTTCCTTGGCACACAAGCTGGTCATCTAAATGATACCTTATCACAATCCACGGAGACTTCAACAAACCGCAACACTGATCCCGAAACCAAGGACAGGTTCTGTTTATGAAAAACTCAGTTGAAGAGTTTTAGGGGTTGCATATTTGGGAAAATGCAGAAGCATTTAAAAAAATCACTCTCTAGATCTAAGTGTAGTTTATTAATATGGTATTTTTAAAACCAAGTGTAAGAGTTTAAGTTTTAAAAATGTTATCACATGTTATTTAAATACTAGAAGCCTGGTGCACGAAATACATGCATGAGATGGGAGGGTCCCTCAGCCCAGCCTGTACCCTCTCCAATCTGGGACCCCTTGAGGGATATCCAACTGCCTGGGATCGGGCCTAAACAAGCAGTTGGACATCCCTCTCACAATCCAGGACTGCTGGCTCACCTGCCTGCCATCCTGATTGCCCCTAACTGCTTCTGCCTGCCAGCCTGATTAATCCCTAACCACTCCCCAGCCAACCTGATTGCCCCTAACTGCCCTCCCCTGCAGGCCTGGTCATCCCTCTCTTCTCTCCTCTGCTGGCCTGGTCACCCATAACTGCCCTCCCCTACAGGCTTGATCACCCCCAACTGCCCTCCCTTGCAGGCCTGGTCCCTCCCAACTGCCCTTCCCTGCTGGCCATCTTGTGGTGGCCATCTTGTGTCCACATGGGAGAAGCCATCTTTGACCACATGGGGGCATCCATTTTGTGTGTTGGATGGTCATTTTGCATATTACTCTTTTATTAGATAGGATAGAGTCCTGGTTCACGGGTGGGGCCAGCTGGTTTGTCCTGAAGGGTGTCCTGGATCAGGGTGGGAGTTTTTTGGGACATGGGGAAGCTCAGGTGAGGGGCCTGTGGTGATTTGCAGTCCTGCCATGCCCCAGATGACCCAAGTGGAGGCCCTGGTATCTGGGACTTATTTATCTTCTATAATTGAAACTGTAGCCTTGAGCAGAGGCTAGGACAGGCCAGAACCTTCCAAGGAAACCCAAGCCTTCTGCTTGTTCCATGGCTGCAGCCATTTTTGTTGGGATTAATTTATCTTCTATAATTAAAACTTTGTAGCCTTGAGTGGAATCCAGGGTCTGCCAGAGTGTGCAGGAAGCTTGACTTCCTTCATTGCCAGGGAAACCTAAGCCTCCTGCTCACTCTGTGGCCATAGCCATCTTTGTTGGGTTAATTTGAATACTCACTCCTGATTGGATGGTGGGCGTGGCTTGTGGGTGTAGCAGAGGTACAGTCAGTTTTCATATTAGTATTTTATTAGATAGGATTAGCAGCAGATACAAAGTATATCCTGTGAATTCCCACTGCTTACATACATTTCTTTCTTGGTAGGTTCCAAATTCCTCAGCTGTTCCTTCCTGATTTGTCTGATTGAATGGAACTATTCGGTGATGTCCTTAAATTGACATATGAGATGTCCTTTATTCAGCTCATATTTACTGAGCACCAAGTATGAGGCTCTGAGATTGATTCAGCTAGCTCCCTCTGGTATGGGGCCAGTGGTAGCAAAAGCAAATATTCAAGACAGATACTTTGAAAGTATTTTTTTTATTAGATCACAAAAAAAAAGATACTCATTTTATTGGACCATTTTAACACAGAATTTGTTGGGGAGTAAAGAAGTAAATTATTTATTTAGATATAAATGTGCCAAAATTTACTAATATTTGTAATTGTTTTAAGTAGATTGTGCTCTTATTAGTTTGCCTAATTAACAGTACTGATTAAAGTACTTATCATAGTACTGGACTGTATACTTATTTTTAAATTATTAATTGTAGAAGTAAATTAAACTGAGACACATTCTCAGTAAAAAGAAAAGAAGGCAGTCAACTGGGACTCATTCTAGTAGAATTATTTTATTTGGTTCTCACTTGCCTTTACAGTTCCTTCAAAAAGAATGGCAATTAGTTGGGCTAATTTAACACTCTATAACTTAAATCAACTTCAGCACAGAACACAAGAGGATTTATCTGAAGGTGTTTATGGGCAAATGGTGTCTTCTACAACAATCTGCATAAAATCTATTTTCACACTTAGGGGTCCAGTTCAATCTCTCAAGTCAGACAGAAAAGGATGCTAACACCAGCCCTGCTATTTGCCAGCAGTATACCTCATGGAAATTGCTAAAGCTCTTTAGGGTTCTCTTTTCTCATATGTAATATGGGAAGGATAATGGTTCTTTCTTTGGGGCTACTTTGAGGATTAAAAAAGAAGGTATATGTGTATCAGTCAGGGTTCTCCAGAGAAACAGAACCAATAGGATATATATCTAATAAAAGAGTAATATGCAAATTGACCATACCGCCACTATACCCACAAGCCATGCCCACTAGCCAATCAGAGTAGGTATGCAAATTAATCTCAACCAAGATGGCTGTGGCCACAGAGAGCAGGAGGGAGGCTTGGGTTTCTCTGGTAATGGAAGAAGCCAAGCTTTCCTCCTGCCCTTGCCAGCCTAAGCCTCCACTCAAGGCTACAAAATTTCAATTATAGAAGGTAAACAATCCAAACAGAAATTATGGTAACCATGGAGCAAGCAAAAGGCTTGGCTCCAGTCCAGGGTACAAAGTTTCAATTGTAGAAGGTAAATAAATTCCAGATACCAGAGCCTCTGCTTGGATCACCAGGGGGCATGGCTGGCCTGCAAACCACCACAGACCCCTCGCTCAGGCCATCCAATGTCCCAAGGGAAACCCCACCCTGATCTGCGACACCCTTCAGGGAAAACCAGCTGGCCCCCATCTCTGCACCAGACCTCTATCCTATCTAATAAAAGAGTAATATGCAAATTGACCATCACTCCAACACACAAGATACCTTCCCCCATATGGTCCTTCCCCCATCCTGTCCCCATGTGGACACAAGATGGCCACTACAAGATGGCCAGCAAGGGAAAGCAGTTGTGGGTGATTAGGCCAGCAAGGGAGGGCAGTTGGGAGGCACCAGGCCTACAAGGGAGGGCAGTTGGGGATGATCAACCCTGAAGTGGAGGGTAGTTAGGGGCAAACAGGCTGGCAGGGAAGCAGTTAGGGATCAATCAGGCTGGCATGGGAGTGTTTAGGGCATGATCAGGTTGGCAGGCAGAAGCAGTTAGGGGCAATCAGGAAGACAGGCAGGTGAACAGTTGGGAGTCAGCAATTCTGAATTGTGAGAGGGAGGTCTGACTGTCTGGTGGGATCAGGCCTAAACAGGCAGTCGGACATCCCTCAAAGGGTCCCAGATTAGAGAGGGTGCAAGCTGGGCTGAGGGACACCACCACCCCATCCCCCCATGCACTAATTTTGTGCACTGGGCCTCTAGTAGATACATACAAGGAGTTGTCTTGTTGGAATAGGCTCATGTGATAATGGAGGACAAGGTATGGCATAATATGCTGAATATAAGCTGATGAACCAGGAAAGCCAGTGGTACAATTCAATCCTACTCTGAAGGCCTGAGAACCAGGGAATCAGATGATGTAATTCCCAGTCTGATGCCATAGTTCAAGAATCAGGAGCTCCCATGTCCAAGGGCAGGAGAGATGAATGCCCCAGCTCATGAAGAGAGAGAGATTGGATGATGCCTCCCTCAACACATTGGTGAAGGTGGATCTTCTTCAGAAATAATCTCTTCCAGAAACACCCTCATAGATACCCAGAAAAACAAACAAACAAAAAACATTTAACCAGCTACCTAGATATTGCTTTGTCCAGTCAGGCTGGCACAAAAAATTAACCCCCACAATAGGTAATCCACTTAATATCAATCATGTAATCAATCCTCAAATAATATTAACAATCATGATTGTCATTAGAGCCTAGATCCACCTTTGACCTTCAGTTTCAAACTTATTTCGGTTGGTTGGTTACAAGACTCCCAGGTGCTGACCTGGGTCTGACTTGCAGAATCTCTTTCTTGATCTCATTCTTTTCTTCTCCTCCTCCTCCTCCTCCTCCTCCTCCTCCTCCTCCTCCTCCTCCTCCTCCTCCTCCTCCTTCTTCTTCTTCTTCTTTCTCTCTCTCTCTCTCTCTCTCTCTCTCTCTCTCTCTCTCTCTCTCTCTCTGGGTTAGCACAAACCTGTAGTAAAGCAAACAGCTCTTAGTAATCATAATAAATGTAAGGCGCAGTAAGCACAAATGTCCAGATAATGAAGGCAACACTTAAAGAAGCCTTGATTATCTATAAAAATAAAAGTGTACTATGCTAATTAGACCAGACATGCTTCCAGACATCCTTCTTTCCAGACAAAGCCATAGAGGGTGGGGGCCACAGCAGAGGTGGCAGAGGCCCCCAGCTGCAGTGGGAGACAGGTCCAAGGCCTTTGCACACATTTAGTCTATTGGGCCTCTAGTTAAATTATAATAAAGCAAAATGTGGTATTCAAAACTGAAATCTAAATTTCTCTAATCCACTGGCTTCCCAGCCCTCATACATTACTAGGCTAATAAATATTGTGACTGGCTGATTAATATGTGAAAATATTAGCCACTGCTTTCACTATTTAAAATGTTTAATAATTTTATTAGTGCATCAGAATGGACACTGAGCCTTGAAATTCTGTTTGAGTATAGTAAATGTTGTAATGCTAAATCAAACAAGATATATCTGCATTGCTCCTGAGGGTATATTCTCACACAAAGATGCCCAGTTTTCACTTCTCACCTCAATCTTCTGAAAATCCCTCTTTGGTGGGTAAAGCTGCCCTTATAAATGCCCAAACAGGACTCTGAAGGACTGTTCTTTCTCTCAAAAAACCCACTTTGGTGTTCTTATTCCTCTAATTTCATGCTTTGCATCTGCCTCCCCTTGAGTGGAGAGTGACTTGGAAAACTATAGAGAAAAAAATGCCTTTAGTTGAATTACCTTTCAAGAAGCTCTGAATTTCACATCTGGAATATCTTTTTCAGATCCACCTTTCTTACATACAACAAGGGAGAATAATTGTTTTTGAGTTGTACAAAGAGTAATAATGGGAGAATTTTTTATATTTCATAAATAGAAAAATATGTTAATAGATTAATGTGCTCATAATCTTTTTTTTCCTTCTTCAGAGCAGTGTTTTGTTCCTCCAGCACTTTTTTAAAATTACACTTAATTCTACCTCTCCCAATCCAGTGAAAATTGGCCCCAGTCCACTGAAAATAAGTTATAAAATAACAAGATTTTTTAAATAAAACTTTTATAATGTTTAATGAGTCTTGGCTTTCTCTTTGAACATCCCTTTCTTCTCCTCCCCATCTCATTGATACCATCCCTATACTACATCAAAGGCTGCCTTCTTACTTACCTCCTTCTCCAGAAGGGCAGACCCTTCTCCCCAGAACTCATACCAAATGTTCACTTAGATCTTTGAGAAAGAATTCTATCAAATTTGGTTGTAAATGTTTCCCAGTGCTCCTTAGAATAAAATTGTTTGATAAATTTACAACAATCCTGAAAAATATACTTTTTAATCCTTTCTCGAGGTTTATCTGCCCACTAATGGATTTCTCTCAAATTATGTCTTATCATGCTATCTTTCCACAGACCGTATTATTTAGACAGAACTCATCCATTTCAAAAGTAGAAAAGGGTAGGCAAGAGGATTGGATTTAAGCAAAGTGTAACTATATGTTTATCATCCTCACCCAAACCCCTGAATCAGTAAGTTACTCTCTCTGTTAGACTTAACTCATCTATTGCTAAGTGCCGGGTGCTTTCATCTCCGCTCCCAAGACAGCAGTATTAATGGAAGTCTCTCTGCCAAGAAATATTGATACACAGAAAAGAGTCAGGACCAGGCAGGCAAGCCCCCTATCTGATGAGGCAAAGTACATTTTTGGCTCTAGTCTTAGTGTATACAAAGTAGGTCAAGAAAGTTATGTGAACTTTTAAGACAGAAAGGAAAATATGTTTACTAGGGTTTATGACATGGCTACCACATGTGGCTTGTTGCTATGGAGGGCAGAAGCAGCAGGAGCATTTCCAAGTCTAAATATTTAACTGGTCTTCCCAGGAGCTGTTAGATGACCAGGAACCAGGAGACTGAACTGGAAAAAAAAGACTCGCCTGTCCAGGAGAAGGAACAAAAAGGATAATTCTAGGTACTTGCTACAGATTTGGAAACAAACAAACATTTAATACAGGGAGACAAAAAGCATTTCAGTCTGCAATAGCGATTCATATTCTTTCTCTCTCTCTCTCTCTCTCTCTCTCTCTCTCTCTCTCTCTCTCTCTCTCTCTCTCTTCTCTCTCTCTCTCTCTTTCTCCTTCTCCCATCATTGGGGGGGGTTGTATACAATTTCCCTCCCGGGTATCTAAGAACTCCCTTACAGGTAAGTAAGTGCCTCTGACAATATAGTTACCTGGACAATATAGTTACCTGGAAAACTGAGGTACAGAGAACAGAGTTGCAGTTCAGATAAAGTTCCCACAGAGGTTCCCATTGTTCCCTCACTTAGTGTCCACCAGAGTGCACGCAGCAGTTCAGATTACATATAGATTTCCATTCTAAATAAGCCCCTAATTAAAAATAAAACCTCCCCCCCCAAAAAAAATAAAAAATAAAATAAAATAAAAATAAAACCCTCCCTTCATGTGCTCATAACACTCACAGACTGTTTTCCCCCCCTTTCTGCTCATCCTTCTCAAGCTTGGTCTGTGCCCAAATGTAGACAATCCTGGAAAGTCAGTAGTGCTTTGGCATGAGGAAAGGGTGGGGAAATACCATTTTGTTATTCTTTCTCCTTGACTCTTTTAAAGAAAAATCAATCTTTGAAAGTAAATAAGGTGAAAATAATTTCAGAAGCTTATTTCCACACGGTGGACAGTACCAGTTCAAAAGGACAGCTAAAGAGCTGCGGAGAGCTCCACCCAACAGGAAGGCTCAGAACAGACCTTGACACAGATGCCATCTATTACATTTCATAATTGCAAAATGACCAGCAGGACTCGAACGTGCAAGGCCATTGCCCAATGCTGTAGTGCTGCCGCTTGGGTTGGATGGGGAAGAGCAGGGAGTGTGTGTAAAAACTCTGAGGCAACTCAGAAAGGTGTGGGGAGCAGCAGCTTTGTCACATACTTAGAGAGAAGAGTTCTGTTTATATCCCCTTGTGGTTGCAGAAATACAAATTTGTTCAATACCACAATGACACGACTGGGAAGGGAGGGATTTCCCCTTTCCTTCTATGCAATATGTTAACTTTCTATGCAACCTGTTAACTTTATATGCAATTTGATTTAAAAAATCAAATATGAAAACTCCCTCTAAATTATGATTTTTAATATCCTGTTCTTCACTCCTCTGTCCTCCCTATCCTACCCTCTACCCCCATAAAAGAAGCCAGGACATGTGACATGATACTTACAAGCACAGAGCAACTGGCCACTGGAAATATTTCCACAGCATTTCCTAGACCCACTTCCCTTTTTGAACTTCCCTCTCTAGTTTCAACCTTTTCAGGTGCTCCTCCCAGGAATGTCCTAATGATTCTGAGGCTCTGGCAAGCTACCTTTTTTAATGCACTTAATTCAACAAACAGTTTGCTTATGAGAGGGACAGAGCAGAGTTCCCTTAACTCAGCCTCTCAGATTCTCAGTGTTGGGCTCTGCATTTACTTTAGTCTTAAGAGTAAAACAACCATGAGTGATAGTTTTAATGGCAGCAATCCCAGGTATGCTGTCCTGGGAAGGCCTCTCTAGAAGCGAAACTGCACTTTATGGGAGCATGGTCCTTGACTTGGGCAAGCAGTGAGAAGTGACACAAGACTTGTACATAACCACACTGGGGCAAAAATGCCAGTCCACCAAAATGCCAGTCTGACTTTGGCCCCAAAGACTTTGAACAAGAAATAGAGGAGATATATCCCTCATAGCAAAAAGTTCAGAATCACTGCTTTTCATTCTGATAAAAAAAAAATGGAGTCATTATACCCTCAAAAGCACACATTGCAGGTACAAAGCAACTTTGGGGATACAATGCTTATCCCCCATCTCCCACTCCTTTGAATTCTTAAATCAATGCTAGTTTCTAGATAAAGAAGCTGGCAATGTATTGATTGCATGGAGTCCCAACTCATCCAAACCCCATGCCAGGACAGTGAGCATGAGTGTTGCTTCCTTATCCTCAACCTGCCCATTCATTCAGACAGGCTCCACGACAGGCACAGTTGCCACCTGGTTCATGTGGCAACCAGGACTTTTCAAGATATTCCTGCTGCTTTTGAAGGACAATTAAAACATCTACACTACAGAATTATGGATTCATACAACCAGAACCACAAAGTAATAGCCCCTAGAAGAATATTTCTGCCGAAGCCGGTTTGGCTCAGTGGTAGAGCGTCGGTCTGCGGACTGAAAGGTCCCGGGTTCGATTCTGGTCAAGGGCATGTACCTTGGTTGCGGGCACATCCCTGGTAGGGGGTGTGCAAGAGGCAGCTGGTCGATGTTTCTCTCTCATTGACGTTTCTAGCTCTCTATCTCTCTCCCTTCCTCTCTGTAAAATATCAATAAAATATATATTTTTTTAAAAAGAATATTTCTTTTTATTTATTCCATCACAGAGCTGAGCTTTGAAAGGTCTCTGTGGGAAACTGACAAATTATCAATGGTGGGGGTGGGATAAGGCTGTGTAATGTGTGGAGAGGTGCTCTGCATGAATGTTTAAGAACTGAAATGGAGTTGATATTTCCCTGTATCCTGTTGTTTTCATTCAAATAAAAGATCTAAGTACCAACAATTAAATATAATATTTAAACCTTTTTATACACCTTTCCCTTTTTTGGCCAAGCACCCAACAGCCCTTCCGGTTTTCTCAGTCTGTGCCTCAGTTTGACTAAGACCACTACAATTATATGCGGCACCTTTTGCTGGCTCTGAGCTCCAGTACACACAACCTTATACTCCCAGACTTTATCACCCAAACAAGATCCAACCCTTTCTGCCAAATCCTGTTTAAATCCACTTATTGCAGAATGCCCCCACTAACTTTCTATGGTACAAATCAAGCGACAGTCTACTGGTCTTTTGTTATATGAAGTACAAAGCCCCAGCAGAGCAGTCTGGCCCATGCACAGCATAGTTCACATGTGAACTGTGTGATTATGCAATGCATTCCAGTTGATATTGATACGTTAGAAATTAAGACATGACATTTTCTTTTTATTTCCTTAGTAGTTGCTGATGGTTGCTCTGGAGAGAAGCATAGGATGATAAAAATACAGCAATTTGGGGCTCCCTGTTTGTGGAACCCTGTTCTGGAATCAACTAGATTTTTTGGCCCTGGACAAGGCATTTCCTCTCTGTGAATCTCCATTTTTTTTTTAAATTTGTTATAATATGAGGACTGGGTTGTATGATATCTATGTCCCTAATAGCTCTGAAGTTCTATGGAGACTAATTCACTCACTCATTCATTCATTCATTTGTTCATTCCAGAAGCATTTATTGAAGACCTCTGGTACGTCTGCCTCTATGCTATGGTTCTGGGAATACAGATTTTAAAAAAGAAAGATAAATAGGGCAATCTCCTTTATTATATGTTGCTTTTATAATCTAACATATATCTAATTAATAGTCACTATTACATACCAAAACAGATAACTCAAATGCAGTAGCAGTTCATTTCTCACTCCTGTAGAGTAGAAGACAAGATTTCTGATTTCTGCAGGCAGCTCTCCCCCAAGTAGAAATGCAGGGATCCAAAAGTCTTCTATAGTCAACACTTAGAGATTAAAGTTGTCATTTAACTGCATCGTGCCAATGGAGGAGAAAAGATAAGGCCGGGGAAGCGGGGAGGGTGGGGACAGGGAGGGGGGAAGGGAAAAGTGCTGTGTGCAGGAGATAGTTTGGGTCCATGCAAATTCCACAGGTCAATCTAACTGCAGGAAAGACTAAGAAATGCCATCTAGTCATGAATCCAGGAAGAAAAATAAGCAATTTTGGTAAACAACTAACCAGTTTCTGCCAGGAGGTCAGGAGAATGGATAAAATAGAAAAAGCAAAGGAGTTCCTACAGCAGGATTCAGGGAAGCCAGAATCACACAAAGGCAGAGAGAAAGGAAGAAAAAATGAAGCCAGAAGTATACAAAACAACAACAGGGCTCTGAGTGATTTGTGAGACCCACCACCTTACATATAGCAATAAGTGAATTTTCTGGAGGACAAAGGATCAGTGGAGAAGAGACAGTGACACATGCTAGCTGAGAATGCAACTCCATTGGCACCATAAGAGATGTACTGATACATGACTGCTGAGAGCCCACACCACACAATTAGCCCACATGGTTTCTAGTTGAACTAAAATGCTCATATATAAATCTGCATTCCAGATGCAAATCAGTATACAAATTGGTTATTATGAGCTATATTAAGACCTAGCTGGATTTTTTTTTTTTGGCCAATAGTGTGATTTAAATGTTGGGAAATGTCACATGACAGATATGGGTTTTCCATGTTCTTTCAAACAGTCGAAGGATCTGGCAACAGTGGCTCCTCATTCTTGACCACCACTAATCAGACAACTTTGAGTGGCCACTGACCTCCTTAAGTTGGGCACGTTTTTTTTCAAATGCACCCAAGTCCAACAACTCATTCCATTTATATTTTCTGCCTGAGTCCTGTAGACATCCCTAATGTAAAGAATCCCTCAAGTGGCTCAGTGAACACCATCATTACCACCATTTATTTACACTGTAGCTATTTAATAAAGGTTGGATTAGGTTTGGAAGGAACCAGGTTGTTGGTACCAGAAGCAACTTAAGGGAAACTCCTGGGCCTCTGTGAGCCCCATGCAAAGGGCCTGCTCCTGCTGAAGGCACCAAGTTTTATCAAAATCAGGCGAGCACATAAACAAATCTCCTGGGGATGATTAATCCACGCAGAGAGGATGCCAGGGGGTAAATGATGTGCCAACAATTATCTAGTCAACTCTAATAGGTAACCATACAGGGAAACAGGGGCTCTGGCACCAGCTGCCCAGCCAGACAGAATGGGAGATGTTGGCAAGGTGGCTGGTAGGGGCAGGCATGTCTGGGCACAAAGGTGTTAGCTTAGTCTACTCGTATTTTTCTTGGACAACAGTGAAATTTATGCTGGAGGTATCTTGCTATTCCCCTCTATGTTAACTCTTCTCTCTTCTCTCCTGATTTTCCAAGAAAAAGAGGCAAAGTTGTTTTCTGATCTTTTCTGGGAAAACTAAATCATGCTTCTGGTCATTTTCAGGGACTGATAGTAGCTTCATTCATCAACTCATGTGCTCAGTGCCAGATATAAGGAATAAATAATATATATTTGATAGTTTGATTTTTACTTGGAGAGAAAGAAGGTGCACATATCTATCATAACTAATTTTAATAAGTAATTCAAAGAAAATCAACAAAGTAATCTGATAGAAAGTTGCAAGCAATCTGGTGGTAGCTTAATCAGAGAAAGCCCTTCAAGAAAAACAGACCTGAGGGAAAAGAAGAATCCAGCCATAAGAATGGTAGCTAGCAAAGATTGTTCTAGTGGAGTGAACAGCATAAGAAATCTTCAGGTCTCTGAGAGTCTAACAGGAAACGTTACCAAGAAGGGTGTCGGAAATGCACACTTGAGGGGCACTCAGACTAGCCTGGAAGGAATAGAAAGGAAATTAATTTGAGGCCTTTGGGTAGTCTGCATGGACTTCTGTGACTTACATGGGATACCCTCCCACCCCACCCCCTACACTCCAGTGAATGGCACAGAGCAAAGTAGAATCCATGAATAGCTCAGTCATCCTCACGGAGAAAGGATGCCCTGTTGACTGAACCGGACTCATGAAGAATCCATCCTATGTGACCCAGCATAAATACAGGTCAAAACCAGCCCAAGTGAAGGCAGCTGGGAGTAAAATTGTCCTTAGGCTCCTTGCCATCTATATTCCAGCCAGCCACATGGGTTCAAAACGGCATCAGAAGGGTGCTCACAGCGATCCAAAACAAATGCTCAAGGGAAGGGTAGGCAACAGGCTGAGGCCTCTAGCAGAGGCACACCTACTCACTGCTGGGCAAGGTGAAAGGTTTAGGATAGGAAATTGATGTAATAGCCAGGTAGTTTATTATCAGGCCACAAGTTCACAAAGGAAAATATATGACTCCTAATAAAAGCAGACACCCAGACAGGGAGGATTTTCTTTCCACAACAGACAAGACTCATCCTCTGGGGCTGGCAGCCTTAGGAGGCATTGTTCTCAGCATTTCCTTTACAGTCCAAGGTTGCTAAAGGGAGGGATTCATTTTTATTGGTATGATACTCTGCTAAGTAGATGCCCTCAGGCACTGGAGGTATGTTACATTTTGTTCTGTTAGAAGTAAATAAATTTCCTGAAAGATAATATAACCTGGCCAAAGTGCCACCTGTGTGGTAACTTCAGGCCAATGGGATCAAGCTTATTTGAAAAGTTCTAGGAAGGCCTTTAGGCACAAACCTGAAATCATGAGCTTGTTTTGTTTGGCATTTATTGAAAAAACACAACTCATTCTCTCTCTGCAAAATTTGGACATGAATTCAGTGCTATTCATGTAGCTAGCCTGAGCCCAGTCACTAAACTTCAAACCAAAACTTTCAATCCTGGTTCAGGTTTGCATACAAGAGCCAGGCCATCATATATACTCATGTGCACTCCATATCAACACAAATATGAGCTAAATCTAGCCAGAATTAAATGGAAGCTCTTTGTGGTTAGGTCAGAACTGACTTGGTCAAGATTATATCTCTAACTACCGTGAGGCTAAATATTTAATCTATTTTAGGTGTCATTTATGTATAAAGAGAACTTTCAACAATATTTCTATATCTCAATCAGGGATTGCCCCCACTTCCACCATGTGAGTGAAGGTGTGTGTGTGTGTGTGTGTGTGTGTGTGTGTGTGTGTGTGTGTGTTTGAGCCAAAGAAAATCTTGCCACCCAGGTCAGGCCTAGGAATGATGAGATTGTGAACCATTCATCTTTCATCCATAAAAGCCTCCAAAGAGACTCAGGCAGAAATTTACCAAATGTTTGGTATGGTCTTCCTGAGGTGGTGAAAACAGGACTTTTCACAAACTTTAAGAGCAGTACAAGAGCATCCACAAAGTGATATCATAACTCTGAACCAATAGGCATATATAACTTATCAAGTCTCAGCAACTCTTCTATGTAATTCTAGACAGGAATATATGTGGTAGCAGGAAGACTCCTGCAGTAAAAGAAAGGGGCCCTTTCCCCATAGCAAGCAAAGCTCTAGTTCACCCTTTGCACCCACAGCTACATGAATGGGACTCTCTAAAAAAGCTGACTTAACACATTTAGATCAAAGACCCATGTCTCTGTCATGTTTTGAGATATTTCAAGTTATCCTCACCTAAACATGCTTAATTCTGGAGCTTGGGTGATGGGGAAAGTGGTGACACACAGCTGAAATGGCTGAAAGATTTAATTGGCTTTAATGTTTGAGAGTTTTTATGATAAAGACTGTCATGACAAGGGCAAGTCCATTATTCATTTGCTTTCCCTCAAGAAATAGTTCCTTAGTGAGCCCCAGGGAGCAATTCACATGATCAACAAATATTCATTACATCTCAAGCACTGAATGCTAATAGGACAGGATGCATTCCCAATGTCAAAAGCAGGTAAATGGGCCATGCTGGTTTTCAAGCAGCCCCCGAGTCAAGAGTTTCTTACATTAACATTCCTCCATGTTTGCCACACTATCCTATCTAATAAAAGAGTAATATGCAAATTGACCATTACTCCAACACACAAGATAGCTGCCCCCATGTAGTCAAAGATCCTGCCCCCATGTGGACACAAGATGGCCACCACAAGATGGCCAGCAGGGGAGGGCAGTTGGGAGGGACCAGGCCTGCAAGGGAGGGCAGTTAGGGGCAATAAACCCTGCAGGGGAGGCAGTTAGGGGTGACCAGGCTTGCAGAGGAGGGAAGTCGGGAGCAAACAGGCTGGCAGGGGAGCAGTTAGGGATCAATCAGGCTGGCATGGGAATGGTTAAGGGGTGATCAGGCTGTAAGGCAGAAGTAGTTAGGGGCAACCAGTAAGGCAGGCAGGCTAGCAGTTAGGAGCCAGCAGTCCTGGATTGTAGGAGGGATGCCAGATTGGAGAGGGTACAGGCTGGGCTGAGGGACACCTCCACCCCGTGCATGAATTCTGTGCACTGGGCCTCCAGTATCAACATAAAAGTTGGGACATCACCTTCAAAGAGGAACTATACCATCAGCCCAACTGTGAAATTTCAGCAAAAGACACACATAGAGTAGATGGTATTTCATCAGTATGTTTCAAGTGCCCTGGAGCTTCAGCTTCCTCTTTCCATTGCCTTCGAAGGGGGGCCGACTTGCCCCAACACTTTCCCTCATATCCCTAACACCATCCCCAATTAATCCCAAGCAGGATCTTGCCACTAACCTTTGCACAACTGTTCCCTATTTTCAAGCCTTCCCCCAAAAACTATATGTCCAATTACATTTCCCCTAAGTACATAATGATTGTGATATCTTCCAAAGAGGTTTGCTTTACCAAGGAAATGCTACAAACTGAACCCCTACAAATAAATCTGAGTGAGTCACTCAGGGCTCTTAGTTTTTGCCTTTTAGGATGTTAAACTTAAGCCTACGGTATCCAATTCAAGTCCATTTGGCCCAGCTGAGGGCCTAAGAGTGTCACTCCCTAAACATTAGATCATGCGGAAACATTAGCCAACAGGATCAAACTGAATCTTGTGCCTTTTGTTGATATAATTTGAGACACTGACAGGATGAAGAATAAAGTCCATCATATCTCATTTGACTGTAGTAGGAAAGTAAACAATTCTGAGAGAAATTGTTCCAACTCCTCTGCCCCAACAAATATATGAGAGGGGGGAAATAAAGAAATAGAGATAAACATCATCATTAATATAATATGAAAACTCATGATGCTACTATCAGCCTAATGGCATGTGGCTGATTGAGAGTTTGGAAATTGAGTGAGAAACAAAACTAGAGTTTCTAGCATTAATCTGGGAGTGACTGCCAGGGAGAGAAGCAAGTTGAAACTTCTGTTCTCTTGCCTCCCACCAATCTATCATGTTTTAAACACAATTGCTAGTGATAAAACAGAGTAGTAATAAAGGCAGAGCTGGGCCCCACCGGAGAAAGAGGTTTGGATCTTCATTGATGTTGTGACACTGCCAGGACACTACTTCCTCTTTCTTCTTTAAGACCCAGCCAAGTCACCCCCTCCCTCCAGGAAGCCTTCGAGCACTTCATCAATCAACATCCATCCCCTCTCTGAATGCTTCAAGCACCTGCTTTTATGACTCACAACATGAAGCTTTTTCATATTTTTTAAAACATTGTTCTCTAATTGTTTCAGGTATATTCACTTGTATCTCATGAATGGATTTCTATTCCTTTGAAGCAAGAGTTCTACATTATTGTTTTTTAATTTATTGGCATGACATTGGTTAATAGGATCGTATAGGTTTCAAGTATACATTTCTATGATTCATTATGTGTTTCTATGATTCATTGTGTGTTCCACAACCCAAAATCAAATCCTCTTTCATCACCACATTTACCCTCCACAACATCCTACACTCCTCTCTCTGGTAACCAGCATACTCTTATCTGTGTCTATGAGTTTCAGTTTTATATCCTACATGTGAGAGAAATCATATGGTTATTAGCTTTTATTTCTGACTGGCTTAATTTGCTTAGTATAATATTCTCAAGGTTCATCCATGTTGTCTCAAATGGCAGTATTTCACCTTTTCTTTATCCAGTCCTCTGTCGAAGGACATCTTGGTTATCACCATGTCTTAACCACCAGGAATAATGCTGTAATTAACGTAAGGGTGCACATATCTTTGCAAATAAATGGGTTTTTTTTAGTTTCTTGGGTAGATACCTAGGAGAGGGATTGCTGGGTCATATGATAACTCTAGTCTTAACTTTCTTTTCCTTTTGGCTCTCTTACATGGGTTAGTTTGGAGGTAAGCATTTCACAAGCATCAGTGTGTTCCTCAGTAGATCATTTTGACAAGGGTTGTCATAAGAGCCACCACTCACGAAAGAACTAGGAGAGCTGACAGCTTTATTATGTTGAGTTCAGCTTATTTACATGTGCTAGGACTGAGAGCCACATGTTTTCAGTTTCCTTTCAAGTTGAAGCCTTGAATAATATATCAAACCTAGCATTTCCTGGTGTTTCCCTATGTCTCTTCTGTCACTCACCCATTACTGAGGCCCATTTTACAAGCAGGTGACATTTTGTTACTTTTTGGTATGAACATCAGCCCTTGGGAGGAAGATTTAATCAGACTCATCCAAGTAAAAGTTTATTCTTTAGACAGAGAGAAGGCTTCAAAGTAGCCTATGGACAAGGGTGCCCTTCTCCTGCACATTTACCTCAACAGAAAAGGTTTGACCCTCAGATAAGAAGGCAAAAAATTACTTATGGTAGGAGTTTTAATCAGAGAGGCCTGACAACATTTTTAGGGTGATGAATTGTTCCAGTGTGCCTGGGAATTAGGAGGTTTCCTGAGACGTGACACTTTCCGTGCTAAAACCAGCAAAGTCTTCAGCAAACTGGGACTAGACACAGCCTAGATTCCAAAAGTTGACCTTCACACCTTCAGCAGACGGATTTCTCTCAACTCACCCCCTCAACACCCCTGGGTTGTTGCATTCAGAGTCAGTAACCACTGGTGCCCAGGGGATTCAGATCAGTATGCCTATTTCCTTCGGGGTTGCTGTCAGTACCTCCTCACTGTCCAATGTCTCTCCAAAGTCTATTCTTGAACATTCTCATCACTGCCAGTGGCTTTAGTTCATCTTCCTATATTTCACCCCCAAACATGTAGAGCAGGCCTGGCCTTCACACTCAGCTTCTCTGTTTGTTTGATGTCTTCATCATCTATCCTATTGGCTTCTTAGGTTCAGCAAAAACTAAACCAAACTCAGTGTTACCTCTTAACCTATTTTTTCTTTTTCTTTTTTGACATGTCAGACTTATGATAATCTCTCTGTTATCCTTTCAGACTTTCACCTAAACTTCGGATACCCCTTTTAACTACCTCCGTCACCATTGCTGCCTCCCAAGACTACTCATGTACCAAAGCCTGTGAGAATGCAACTTTCCAGCCATCCAGCACCTTTCCAGTCCTTCAATCACTGTGACCCCAAACGATAGGATTGTCTCTTCTTGCCCTACCTTTTTCTCACCTCCCATCCTCAGCCCACCTGCCATACTACATGACAGCTCTGACCAGACCTCTCCTCTGCTAAACACTTGTTAAAAAACAGTCTCTTCTCCCTCGTACTATGTCCAAGTTCTACACACCCCAAATGGCATCCTCCCCATGAACATCATCTGCTGCTATAGAAAGTGATTTTTTTTCTAAACTCCTCAAGCACTTGACTCTTCCCTATTCTACTTGAAATTATTTCTATGCATTTTGTCTTCCTTTTAAAATTAAAGTCCTTGAGAACAAGAACTGTGTGTTATTTACGTTTTTATCGCCACTCAACGAATTAATAAATGAATGAATAAGATTCAAGTATGATTTCATGGATACTGTTGTTGGACTTTTGAAAGCTTCTTTATTCCTGTGTCTTTCAACCACTTCTCCCCATGCTTGTCAGTCAACCTAGGCTGAGTCCTGAGAGCTGGGGGCAACCACTCCCTTGCTTCAATGCAAGCCTCATCATTGTAGGATACCCAAATGCCATGACAGGTCAGCAGGGATCAGGGAAAGGGACTTTGATTCCATGGAATTGTGAAATAGAGATTCCTTTGAGGTACAACCTGAATTCCTTTTTTGCAGTCTGTCTTCACCTTCATGATTAGCACACTTTTCCAACATCAGCCTAACACTATAATTCATTTTGCCTTCTCTTCTACAACCCCAACTATGGCTCTGAGTTTGCCCTGTTTCCTGACCCAAGAAACAAAGAATGTGTTCAACATTTAACTGTTTTGTGTGGGGAATAAAAGAGCTGGTCTAAATAGAGATAGCAGAGAGGCATTTCTTCTTGCTCCTGTCAGCTCATCCATCATGGAGCAAACACTAGGAGATTTGGAGGAGGAGAGAATCTCAGTGTATCCTTGAGTCTTTCATCTCCCATAATTTACTAACTGCAGCATTGCCTGGCTTAAATCCTAGGCCTCAAAACCCAGCCATTATTGGGATGGTGCTCACAGTCAGAAGAAAGTCCTCTGGCAGAGGTGCTCCTGGAACCCTTTTGAATAAAGGAGCAAGGTGTGCAGCCAGAACCATGGCTGAAGGACAAACTGAGGCTCACTCTGCAGCCATGTCATGTCTCCTTTCAGTGACCACCACCTGCATTCAGCTAATGTTTACCAAACACTGACCATGTAGCTGCTCTGTGTTACTATGAACAATGCATAGTGATAATTGAATAGTCAAGAGCAAGTAAGATTTGGGCCTGACATGGGAGCTAGCCAAAGTGTCAAAGGAGAGTTCTGAAGGGCTTCACTGTACTAGGACTTACTCCTTCTGTTGCTAGGTTTTAAAGAAGTCTAGTGATTGTCCTTGAGTGAATGGGACAAGTAGGGCAACTGGGGCTTCAGGAGTCAGTTATTGGCCTATTGGTATGCAACTGAGTTAGCAGTTTAATAACTGGTAGGGCTACACCAATTATCATAAGCCAGATAAATATGTGTGTGATATAATAATGTGCAAAAGAGGCCTTTCACTTCATTGATCCCATGGTGCAATGCAGGAGATAGAGAGTGCTATGGTCTGTTTGTATCCTCCCAAAATTCACAAATTTGATGGTATTAGTAGATGGGGCCTTTGGGAGGTGATTAGGTCATGAGGATAGAGCTGCTGTGGATGGATTAGTATGCTTATATAAGAGACTACTCAGAGCTCCCTACTCCTTTCCATTAGATACGGCCACAGTGAGAAGTGTTCAACCAGAGAGAGGGCCTTAACTAGAACATGACCATGCTGGCACCCTGATCTGTGGCAATAAATGTTTGTTGTCTTTAAGCAACCCAGTCTGTGATATTTTATTACAGTAGCCCGAATGGACTAAGAAAGACGGTAATCAAATAATGATACAAAGAAATGTAAGATCCAAGTTGGGTGAAAAATTGGCAAATAAAAAAAATGTGGCTATAAAGAATAATACAAAGGTAGGTATCCAATGCAAGGAGAACATATTAAAATTTGGCCACTTCAGATTGATTGGGAAGGCTTCCCTAAAGAAGCAAGGTTTAGGCTAAGATCTGAAGGACAAATAAGAGTTAATGCATCAATGAGGGACTAAAAGAGCATTCTAAACAGATGGAACAACATGTGCAGAAGTCCTGTGGCAGGTAGAGCTAGAAGAAGGAGATATGACTAAAAGAGAGAGAGAGTGATTTAAGAAGAAGGGGGAGGTATATAGGAGCCGGTATGGGGCCTTGAGGAGTTTTATCTCTTCCAAGAACAAAGGCATGTCATGAAATTATTTAAAACAGGGGGATGGCATGATCAGATTAATTGGGCCTGGGGTAGGAGGCTGGTGTTAGATAGTTCACTGGTGGACACCAAGGACCCTGAGATCCAATAGAGGCAGTGTGACTCAGCGCTCTCATCTCTCATCCTGGGAAGAAAGCTCCCTTCTATCACACTGGGCTCTTCTTATGTCAATAAAAACGAAGTGGCTATACAATGGAGAGAAAAGCATGTAATGGTTTTAAAAAATGATACACTCTCCACTTCTTCCTTAATCATTACAAATTATAATTTATTTAGCCCATACCCTGTAAGCCAAGTGCCTGACTAAACACTGCAAACCATTGCCTCCTTAATGATTAGAACAACTCAGCGTGCTGGGCGTCATTATCATCAGTTTACAGTGAGGGCCTCAGCGCTCGGAGAATTAGCCACCAAGGAGTCCACAACACAGGATGAAAGCCCAGGCCTTTCTGACTCCCGCACTTTTGCTTTTATCTCAATAATGGTTATTAAATGTGAACATGTGTTTGGCTCCATGATGGTCGCTAGGCCTCTGGAGCTTAGTAAGACTTCATTTTGCCCAGAAAGAATACAAGGCTAAAAATGGAGGAGACCTACACACTGCACATACTTATGTAACTAAGTATAATACAATGTGAAATGGGCTTTGAGGGTACACATTAAAACCTTATATAAGCGTGTTCTCCATGAAAGAGAACTAATTTTCTATATTTAGTATTGCATTGGCTCAGCATCTCTGTGAAGAAGGAATAGACAAAGTTGATAGCCAACTTCATTGAGTGACTGGTGCATTCTAGGTATTGTGCTAAGTGTTTGATACATATAAAGTTAATGACATCCTCAAGGCAAGCTCACTAGGAAGCCAGGAATATTTTCTACATTTCACAGATAGAGAAATTGAGGCTCCTATTGGTCAAGAAAATTTTCCAAGATCACAAGAAAATTCAAGAGAAATCAAATAACTTGCTAAGGGAAAGCAAACTCATACCAAAGATAGGTAACTTTAAAATTTCTGTGACCCTGGCCAGGTTGCTCAATGGTTTGAGTGCCAGTCTGCACACATAAGGGTTGCAGGTTCAATTCCTGGTCAAGGGCAAGTGCCTGGATTCAAGTTCATCCCCAGGCCCCTGTCAAGCACTATTAGGAGGCAACCAACCGATGTGTCTCTCTCACATTGATGTTCTCTCTCTTTCTCTCTCTCTCTCTCAAAAGCAATGGAAAAGTTATCCTTGGGTAAGGGTTAACAACAACAAAAGAAAAATCTATTTGAAATTAGAGGTATTCTCTGAAATGGAAAACCAAACCCTAGGCTGATGCAAGACTCAGGGCATTAAAACTGACCCTAAACACCCCAACCACAGGAGTCTGACTGCAAAACAGGTTAGCTTCCCAAATCCAGGCTCCATGGGTAAACTATTCCTTCTTCTTGGAATTGTTTTGACACTGAAATGTGAAATTTCTTAAAATAAGAAGGGAATAGAGGCTCCAAGGAATGTTAAAATAATTTGTGGCAAAACAGAGAAAGCTAAATATTCATTGAGGGGTTTTCATTTCAAATGATCGTTTTACCATATCAATGTCTAAATTGTGGGGCAGGGAGAAGAGGAAGAAACTCTAACTTAATCCTTTTCCTGAATTTGCCACAGAGAATGCACAGCAGAAGCCCCCCTGGGGGTTTCGAGCTTCTCCTGTGAAAGCTGGGCTCTGTGGAGGCTGGGATCCTACACAGGCCTCCCTGGCTGCTCCTTCCTGTACTAGGGCCAAGTTGGCTTTGCCAAGAGTTGGCATGGCAACCTCTCCCATCTCCAGCACTGAAATTGTGATCCTATGCATATATTTTTCTCCCAGCGGCAGAGCTATGTCCTGGATTACATCTTCATTTATTTCATCTTTAAAGCCAAAGAACCAATGTTGAATACCAAAATCCCAGGGAATATCTGAAACCCAACTCTGTGCAACATCTCCATGAACTAAATGATTTCCAGTCACAAATAAAAGCTGTCATTTCTGAAAGTTGGGAGGGTATGTATGAGCAGGTGGCAGGCTATGATGAATGCCCTCTGCCCCTGGCTTTGTGGTTTACCTTGCTAACAGGAGCTGTTTCTACTACCTTGGGCAAGAGACACCTGCAGCCTCACTGCTGGAATTCATTGTCTCATACACTCTCTTTGGAGTAGATTTTCTATTGGTTTCCTGGGATAATATTCAACCTGCTCAAAGGCTTGCCTGTCTTCAAATTCATTCATTCATTCATTCATTCATTCATTCATTCATATAAATATTCTTTGAACACTTATGTACCAGGAAATGAATCTAGGAACATCAGTGAATAGTTACCAGAATTTTAAGCTTCAGATTTATTTATTCTTTCATCATTATTGCAACTTAACATGTTTCCCAGCAGGAGGCAATTGATGTAAGAGTGTCCTGGACACACTCACTGGTTGACCAGTTTCACTGGGGGAGAATACTTTCAGAAAAGCTTTTAAAGGGACAGACAAAAACAGAGAGAAAGAGAAACTGAACAGCTTTGAACAGGCCAGGACACCCAACTGAGCCTGGCAAGGTTCAGGGACACCTGTGGGCACTGCCACCTGGAAGGTGATGTTACCAAATCCATGATGAGAGAAGGGAAATCAAGACAAGGTGGAGAATCCCATAAAATAATACACATATGTCCCCCCCAAAGTTTGCCAAGGTGGGTAGGGCAACTCCTTTATTCGTTCAAGTGCCAGGTATGGAGTCATAGAGCACAGTGCTGGGCACTGGAGGCTACAAATAACCAAAAGAGTTAGCTTCCCACACTCACCACTAAGGGAGCCACTAGACCCACAAAAATGTGAATTATGAGAGAAGTGATTTGTTAAAGTCATCTCTCACTTGAGATATTGCAATAATTTCCCCATTTCCCTTCTTGCCTCAGATTCCGCTGCTGTCTCCCAAGACAAATGTATTATTTGTGCTAGGATCTGCAAGGGACATTGCTGTTCATGAGCCATCAAGGTCGATTTGAGCCTCTCAGAATTTCTGGAGCTAAGGCCTTGGAATCTTCATGTTAAACCCATAGTAGAATAATTCTTAGGCACCCTCCATTTTGAAAAGTATCCCGTGGATAGAAAAGTTCATTAACAGAAGTCATTGGAAGTTCATAACAAATCCTAGCCCACCTTTCTAACCTCATCTGAAGCCATTAAAATACTCCCAGCCTATGTCTTAGTAATAACATAGATACAGTCCCCCCCCCAAAAAAAAAAGAAAACACTAGAAATGATCACTCTCATGCTATTTTTCATGCAAATCCTCCTGCCTGGTATTCCTGCACCCTCCCAGCTGAGTCAAACCCCTACATGTGCACATACATGCACGCACACATGCTATCCACTTGGAAAATCCTGATTCACGTATTAAAGACCAGAACAAATGTTATCTTGTCTTCAATCCTGTCAGCTCCTGGTAGAATGTACCCTTCTCTCATGTGCTTCTGTAGCACTATATACATTCTACTTGCTTCGCTAATTCCACTGTATTATGGTATTGAATTTGTGTTAAGTGGCCACCCTCCCTATACACACATACACCATGCTAATATTTCTTGAAGTTCTCAAGGGTATGCACTGCATCTTATTCACCTCTAAACTTCAAGTTTCCAATACTTAGTGAGCACTCTACAATCTTACCTTGATCTGGACCATTCAAAGTGGATACATGAAACACCTAACATTTCTTCCCATACCTGCAGTTTAAAAAATTATATATTTACTTCTTCCTCTAAAAAAGTCATATATGATTGCATCCTTCAACCCATGAGCAAAGCATCTCTCTTCATTTACTTAGGTCTTTTAAATTGCTCTCAGTAAGGGTTTTGTGTGTGTTTTTTGTTTGTTTGTTTTTTAGTATTCTGGTTAGATATTTTGCACTTCATTTCTAGGAATTTACTATTTTTGATGCTCTTTTAATTTTTTTCATATTTCAAATTTCAGTTATTCATTGAAGATATATAGAAATGCAATTATGTTTTTAATATTGATCTGTCTTCAATGACCTTGCTAAATCACTGAATTTTAATATTAATTTCAATAGTTTATCTAAATATTCATTAAATTCTCTATGTAAACACATCACACAAATTGTTTCTTTTTCAATTCTTTTACTTTTCTTAGCTTATTGCATTGGTGACTTCACATACAATGTTAAGTAAAAATGATTTCATTCTCCATGCTGGGTAGGATATCTTTCAATATTTTCACGATAAAAAAATAATGTTTCTCATATATTTTTAAATACTGAGACTTTTTTTTATTTTAGCCATGAGTGGGTATTGAATTTTATCAAATATTTGTTGTATACATTGATATAATTATATGCTTTTTCTCCTTTGCAATGCTTATGTGGTAAATAACATCAATTTTCAAGTATTAAGCCAACTTCATACCCCTAAAATAAACTTTAATTATGATATAAAATTAGTTTCATATGTCACTGGATTCATTTTGCTAATATTTTAGTTATTTATATCTATGACCATGAGAGAAGTTACCTGCTGGAGTGTTTGTCTTTTAGTATCTTTGTCAAGTTTTGATACCAAGTTTTGCTGGCCTCATGAAAAAGACTGACAAATGTTTCGCCTTTCCACTCTTGAAATCCTGTGGTCCAACCATCTCTGTTTTAGCCATAAATAGATGTTCCTCCCCTTTTCTTGTCCCATGCACACCTGACCTTTGAGAGAACATGTTAAATAAGAGGGTAACATGGCTCAGATAATATCAACTTCATGGTCCAAAATGCTTACAAAAATCTGACTTATTAGCAAGTGTACCAGCTTTACATTGCAAGCCCCATATTCATGTTATTTGTGTGAGTATGCTTTATCATTAATATTAATGTATGAATAAATATAAAGTCTAATAATATATTTTATGACAAACATTCTTATATAACATTACCTTACTTATTACCTTCTTTGACCATATGCATACTCTTGATCTATGTGAAAGACACAAATAGTATTTAATCCTGCAAACCTCCAATGTAGACTAATGGTATTTTGACTATATATAGAAGTGCTTTGGGCTTAGAGTTCAAGGACTCATTTCAGTATAAATGCAGGCTAACACTAAGTTTTTAAGGAAAATTGATTATTTCAGATAGTTTTGTCGCTGTTAATTTGCTTGGTCAGCATGTTTTCCTGGCTCTCTTCTGTTAAAGCCATGTTTAGAATACAGTTACTCATCACACCTGGCAATGAGTGAGTGTGACCAATAAACATTTGTTGAAAGTATTAAGAAATTAATAATGAATTCCTGGAAAGTTGCCCATCCTCTAAAACAAAAGTTGGCCAACCACAACCCCTGGGCCAAGTTCAATCCACTCTGACTGTTGAGGGAAATGTGCATTGGACACAGTCAAACTCATTTGTTCAGAAATATTCTCATTTAAAGTTGAATGTCCTCTACTTTTACAGTTGAATCATTATAACAGAGACCATATGGCCCATAAGCCTAACATATTTACTATCTGGTCCTTTATAGGAAACGTGTGCCAACCTCTGCTCTAAAAACACAAAATTCACTAAATAATTGGAGTGTCCAGAATGCACTCACCCCAGGGAGGTCTCTGCAAATGAAATAACTTCCAGTTTACTGCTGAAGGAAGAAGTGGTACTAGAGGTGGGCCTGCTGGTGGTAAAAATTGCAACATTTGTTTTTAATTTCTTTTAGTATCTTTCCTCCCCATCAAGAAGGAAAACTCTTGTTAGTAAGAATTCTAGAGTCACTATATTTTTTATAACCATAAAGAATAAAATAGTTTGCAGAAACAAAAAACTTATTATTTAAACACAAATGTGGACTATTCATAATGCTATTCATACCACACAGCATGGTACACATAGAATATCAAGATGTTATAAAAATGATAAAATCTGAATCTATTATTTAAAAAACCGAAAAACTACTAGTAAAAACAAGATAACATTACAAAGTATATACTACTAGTGGCCTGGTACAAGAAATTTGTGCACGGAGGGGGGTTCCCTCAGTCCAGCATGTACCCTCTTCAATCTAGGACATTCCTCTCACAATCCAGGACAACTGGCTCCCAACTGATACCCTACCTGCCTACCTGCCTGCCTGATTGCTCCTAACAGCTTCTGCCTACCAGCCTGATCACCTCCTAACCACTCCCCTGCCAAACCTACCGCCCCTAACTGCCCTCCCCTGCAGGCCGGTCACCCCTTCCTGCCTTTACCTGCTGACCTGGTCACCCCAATTGCCCTCCCCTGCAGGCCTGATCACCCTAAAAATGCCCTCTCTTACCAGCCTGGTCACCCTTCACTGTCCTCCCCTGCAGGTTTGGTAGCCCCCAACTCCCCTCCCCTGCTGGCCTGATTGCCCACAACTGCCCCCATATTGTAGCCATCTTGTGTCTACATAGGGGCAACCATCTTTGGTCATATGGGGGAGGCCATCCTGTGTGTTAGAATGATGGTCAATTTGCATATAAGCTCTTCATTATATAGGATTAGTCTTCTGATAGCCAACAAAACTTATTAATAATTAATCCTTGGGTGTTTTTTTTGTTTTGTTTTGTTTTGTTTTTTAGCAAATGGTATAGAGTTTGTCATGCTCAACCAATATGATGTTTTCCTAAAGATCATGTTAAATTAATTTACAAATTTTAATAATGCACTACATAGTCCTAAAAGTCAATTATATGAATAATTAGGTACATGAACAGAAAATAAGTGATAATAAAATAACCCACAGTGTCAGACAACATTATTTACTAAGTAACCATTTTTTCTAAAGACTATATTGGTGACATTGGAAAAAATGTTTAAAAGAAATACTAACCAACCTAGCCAGTGTGGCTTAGGTTGAATGTCGAACTGTGAACTAGGAAGTCACAGTTCAATTCCTAGTCCAAGCACATGACCAGATTTCGGGCTCGATACTCAGTAGGGGATGTGCAGGAGGCAACCAATCAATTATTCTCTCTCATATTTGATGTTACTATCTCTCTCTCTGTTTCCTTTCTTCTCTTAAATCAATAAAGACTTTTTTTTTAAAAAGAAAGATTAACCAATGTTTCTTTTTAAAGCAAATATAATTCAAGTTTGTATTACAAATAATATAGTGAGTTTCCTTTTTATTTAAAAAATATTTCTTTCTAAAAGTATTTACTATATTCCTGTTCACAAAAATAAATAACCTTGATACATCACTTTTTCATTCAATTCACAAAATTTTTACTTTTAACTTTTTTAGGCTATTTTGTGCATTTAAAAAATATATACATTGAATATAATCTCTTGAACACTTTTAGAGAAAGAAGAAAGAAAAGAAGTGGGAAAGAATATTTAATTTTGCATGCCTCAGGCAGTTCTGGTTCTAACAACAAAAGCTAATAATGGAAGGGACATGGAGCACAGGTGTAGAAGAAAGAATTCCTGAGTCCTAGCGACCTTGAATAAACCAGTTAACATGTAAGTCTTAGATGCTTGATCTGGACAAAAGCATAGAAATACAAAGCTGTGCCTATCTCATGAGATACACATGAGGTAATACAAGTAAAGTGTATTTTATTAATTGAAAAAAATATATTTATTACAAAATAATAATAGAAATATCAATAAGATACGGTCTCGATAGTTTGGGCCACTATAGCAAATTGCCATAGATTTGCTTAAACAACAGTAATTTATTTATCACAGTTCTGGAGGCTGGAAGTCTAAAGTCAGGGTGCCAGCAGGGTTGGATTCTTGTTGAGGGCCCTCCTCCTGATTTGCAAACAATCAACTTCTCTCTTTGTCCTCACATGGCTGAACAGAGAGAAGAAGCAAGATCTCTCCTGCCTCCTCTCATAAGGGCACTAATTCCATCATGTGTGCTCCACCCTCATGACCTAATTAATTCCCAAAGGTTTCCTCTCCAAGTAACTCATAGGAGAGTGGGGTTTAACACATAAATTTTAGGAAAACACAAACATTCAGTCCATAGTTAAGAAAAAAATCACCAACTAGACCTTCAGAGCCTTTCAAATAATATTGTGGAGAGTGATTTATTCAAATTATTTTACCTGTGACTAATTCTAGCCTTATAGTGAATGCCCTGCATTTTTAAGATGAAAATATTCAGCTTATTTGAGAATATCAATGTTCATTCTACTAAGCTGACTTTATACAGAAACTTTGTTGGTAAGCTTATCTGTGTTGTAAAATCATCAACGGTGCAAAGGAACAGACGTGTCTACACATCAGTGGACACTGATGGATTATAAATGGAAAGCAATCAATTTAGTAAAACTGGAGAAAAATTTAGCAATATCCATGGAAATGGTAAAAGCTTTTACCACTGGACCCAAGCATACATTTCTGGGAATTTATCTTAAGGTTACAATTGCGTAAGTACACTGTGTTCATTTTCCCTTGGTTATGTTAATGAGTATAAAGATATTAATTGTAACATTTTAATAGCTAAGAATAGAAGAAAATAATTATAATAATTTAAGAACATTTCATCTATCTATATAATAGAAAAATATGTAAATTAGCCAGGACACCATAATGTTAGGACCGAATAGCAGGAACCTGAGACTGCATGGTGCCTGGCCTAGGTGAGGGACCTCAGGCTGTGCCCCCTCACCCATAGGGCTTGACTGGGACCGCAGGCCACACCTCTCACCTGGCAGGGCTTGACAGGACCTCAGGCCTTACCCCTTGCCCTGGCTCCAGGCCTAGAGACCTCAAGCTGCACCCCCCACCCAGTGGGGCTTGATGGGGGTGGGACCAGCCAAGTCTGGATCTCTTGCATTTTCTATGCATGTGTGGATGGTGGGCAGGGACTTGACTCTAGGCCCCAAAGCACACCCCAGACTCTGACAGGAGGTAGATTTTCATATACATTTTACTAATTTTCTTTCATCTCTGATACTTATATTATAGAGAAACGGCAAATAGCAATATTAAAATATTTCCTCCAATTAATTCCCTTTTAATTTACATAAATTTTGTGCACTGAGCCACTAGTTTATTAATAATTGGTTAAGCCGAAACCAGTTTGGCTCAGTGGACAGAGTGTCAGCCTGTGGACTGAAAGGTCCCAGGTTCAATTCCGTTCAAGGGTATGTACCTTGGTTGTGGGCACATCCCCAGTAGGGGGTGTGCAAGAGGCAGCTGATCCATGATTCTCTCTCATCGATGTTTCTAACTCTCTATCCCTCTCTCTTCCTCTCTGTAAAAAATCAATAAAATATTTAAAAAGTTATAAAAAATAATAAAATAATTGGTTAAATTATATACATTCCAACAAAATAATAAGTGAAGGGTGAGCCCTGTGCCCCAGGGGGGCCATGTGCCGGGTGAGCCGTGTCTCCCAGGGGGCCGTGTGCCCTGGGTGAGCCATGTGCCTCAGGGGGCCGTGTGCCCCGGGGGGCTGTGTGCCCCGGATGAGCCCTGTGTCCCAGGGGGCCATGTGCCCCGGATGAGCCGGGTGCCCCAGGGAAGCGGTGGGACCTGGGGAGGGGGGGGGCGGGGTGAACCAGAGGAGGAGCGGATTCTATTCGTGTGGTCCTGAGATAGTCACCATTAAACAAGCAGACTGTCAAATGACAGCAGGGAGGGGAAGGAGACCTGGGGGAGATAAAAGATCAACAGAAGGACTGGTTTGCATGCATATAAGTACAACCAACGAACACAGAACTCTGGGGAGGGAGGGCATGTATGGGAGGTGGGGGGAGCAATGGTAAGCTATGTACACATATAATACTTTAATAAATTTTAAAAAATAAGTGAAAAGAACAATGTAGATTGTTGCATAATGCACTTCCATTTGAAAAAAAAAAGACAAAGATATCAAAGGGCTCATCACATCTGTGTGTGCTTACACAGACCATCTCTATAAGAATTGTATAAGTATGTGGTAGGATGATTTCAATAAATCAGGAAACTGAGAAATGGGGGAAGGGAGCTATGAGAAGATTATACTTTATATTGCTTTATTCATTTTGAATTTGGGTTCATAAACATTTATTACTCAAAAAATAGTTTTCTATAAATAAAATTGTCATATAAGGCTTACTATTATAGTTTCAAGTTATTTTACCAACTATTAATGGCTGGAACATTTGAAAAAAATTACAACTAATAAGAAACATATCTTCTTTTTTTCAGAAAATCTAAAACATAACAGTTCTTTGTTTCCATTCTGGAATGCTGATTTGTTTAGAATAGTTAAGCTAATCAAATTAGATTATCACTTCTTTTGTGATAGGCATTCAAGAATTTTCAGATGGTAATAGTCAAAAAGAAGTGGACTAACTTTTGTAAAGGCTTGCAGACATAATAGAAAGGTAGTTCTCCAAACATGCTGAGATGACCTCAGAAAACACACAAGTAACATAATCCAGACAGATTCACATAATCCTGGTGAGGACTAAATTCTCTCTAGGACCAGAGAAAGTCATGGCAAGAATGGCACACTCTCCATTTTGCCCCAAGCTCAGAAATATGCCAGTATTTCAGCTGGGAGCCAGTGGGGAAGAAGGAATAAGGTAAAGACAGAATGGGCCAGTGTTGAGGTCCTGAACATCAATGGGGTGAGGAACAGAGAACCCCAAAGCAGGCAATCACATCTCTGTGTCCTGGCCTCTGGGTCCAGATGGACTGGTCATAAGTGAAAAGAACAGGGGAAGTCTGTAGGCAGTGGTAAGATACAGGTGTCTAGAATTGGCATGGTTTGAGGCCATCTTTGGGAGAGAGTTTCAATCCAATTTAAATTAGAATTCTAGTTATAGCTGTGTGAGCTGGGACAGGGTCCACTTGCTGGTAAGAAGAGGCTGGAAAACACTAGGTGAAATTCAGTTACATGTATGCAAACCTGAGTTGAGAGCTGCACCTAGAGAATGGATAACCTTGGAAGATGTAGGGTAAGCATGTCAAACTCAAAGGCTAAATATACAAGGCTTAAGTTTATGTGGGCCGCAAAAAAAACAAAAGATTAAATTTTCATAGAAATGTAAGTTTATTTTGATAGAGACATGCTGATTACAAAGGGCTGAAATAAATGAGTAATCATTAACATAAAATAATAGAACATTTTAATAAAAATTAATATTGTTTCTTGAGCATTAACTTACCAGAAATGGAATAACTGCACAAATTAATAAGCAAATAAATCTGTTTTTCTTGTTCTCCAAAAGCGAAGTATTTCCTGTTGCACACACTACACAAGTCAGTCCAACACTAATGACGTAGCAATCACCTGCTAAAATATTAGCTGCTAGTATTAGTGGAGAGAAATGATGCACCTGCGTGTAAGACACATAAGGGAAATGAATGCAACATGATTATAGTAATCAGTCATTAGCAAACATTGTAGTTTGTTATTAATAATTATGTATAACAGGCTATCATAAAAATTAAGTTACAAAATTTTTATTAAAATGTTTCTAACGTATCGTTATATTGGCTGGGCCGCAAAAATATCCATTGTGGGCCGCATGTGGCCCGTGGGCTACGAGTTTGACATGCTTGATGGCTGGGGGGTGAGGGCTGAACTTGGTGAGCAGCTGGGAGAAGAGTTCAACCCAGACAGGGAAACAAGATGTCAAGCAGCAAGACTGAGTGTGCAGACCTCAGTCCTGGGGAGAAAAGTGTGAGTAATTTCTAAGTCACTATCCTTATTAACTCCTATTTATCATTTTATTTTCCTTTCTCAGAGAACTCAATCTGATGTATTCTATTGTTGCTTGACTAATGACTTTAAATGAGTATCTCTAAGCCTGTCCTATCATGTCTTTTCCAATACCTCTTTCCAAGGCTTGTTTCTTTGCTTGCTTGATTGCTTGATTGATTTCCTAACCACAAACGAGACATTTCCTATGGAACATTTCACCATCATTTTTAATTCAACATGACTTTTTAAGCCAACTGTAACGTCTTTTCTTCCCTTTCTCCAACTTCTTTGTTCTGTTCAATATCTCTATTCACACTATCACCCAGGTTCAGAACCCAGGTAGATGATTTTTCTGCAATCTTCTTAGAAATCCGGAAGCACAAAGTTCTGCATTGATTCATTAATTCGTTAAAATATTACATTGAATTCAAAGTTGTGCCAAACTATGCTGCAGGTACTGACCTTCCTCACAAATACAATCTCTTTGTGTCCTTTCCTTCCTATTTCTATCACCACACACCCAACACATTCATGACTTACATATTCAAGTATTGCAAAAGCTGTAGATGAGGCCTCCATCACTGATTTTACTCCTTCCAACCCATTCTATCTTTAGATTGCTTAACATGCCATTTGTATGAAGGCACTGCATCGTAATTGCCTGGTGCTTACCTTCCTCCCCGTTTAGACTGCGTGCTCTTTAAGGGCAGGCTCATCTATTAATGTGTCCTCAGATCCTATATATGTGTCTGAAATATAACAGCATCCAAGAAAATGTGTTTAATAAATTCTCATAAATGTTCAATGCCTCCCTATAATTAATTTCCTCAAAACTTGATATCTCTGCATAGAGACAGATCCTTCATCCCTGGCCAAAGTTTGTCTGTTTAACCCTATATCTCACTGTTTTGCCACCTGCCCCTTCCTCACCCACTGGGTTCATATCTCTAATGTCTATTGCCTGAAGTGTCCTTCCCCTCCCCCTTTTTTTTCTCATTCAGAAGGTCCTGACTGTGTCCAGCAGTGACGGCAGCTTTTTCAACTTAGAGGGAGGGAGTTGCCAAAGAATGATGGCCATTCCCCTTGCTGCCTCCTCTGAGAAGCGGTCACCCACCTCTGTGCTCCAGCGTCAGTGAAAGGACATGCTTTTTCCGTCCTAAGGTTTTAGCAAGTGAGCCCAAGCCCATCAATGATGTGACAGAGTCGAAGGGCAGAAAGTAAAACCTGTCGGAGGCCACAAAAAAGGTCCTTGGTGGAGCACTGCTTCTGTAACACCCAAGTTTAGGAAAATGGGTGGAGAAGGGTTCACAGACTGTCAGATGTGCCAGAGGTTAGCAAAAGGACATACACATTTATTTGCTTCCTGCTTCCCTGGCTGACCCATTCCTTGGGTAAAAATCGGGCATTTGGAAATTTGGTTTTTCATCCTCAATGCCCTTTCAGTTTCCTCTGCATGTTTACTATCTAAAATAAAAAGAACTAAAACAGTCCCTCAGGACACTCAGAAACCACCAATGTTTCCGAGGTGAGTGAAAGGAGAGGCTAGAGGCAACTGATCACACTTAACCAACCTATGTTCAAGGAGGCAGTGAGCCCATGTGAATATCCAGCCCATCCTCTTCCATTGCCATAAACCACAAGTTCGATTTAATATAAAATTTTTATTATAGACCTTCTCACATGTCAAACACTGTGGAAGATTCTAGGCATAGAGGGAGAAGTAAGACATGGTCCCTGGCGTCCCAGCTGCCTCACCATCCCAAACACTCCTGCCCATGACTCGGTTACAACAGCCTCAGAAGGCTCCCTGTGACCACATTTGCCTCCCTGGGTCTCTCTGGAACCCACTCATTCTCTGAACTCAATTCAAGAACCTTTCATAGAGATCTAGGCCTTCCTATGCACCACCTACCTCTGTGCATGTGATTTTCTTCTTTAATTCCCAAAGCTTTCTTTGGACCTTGCCCTCCGACTCCCCTTTGCTTCCAGCTCCTCCCACACACAAATCTGGCAAGAAAATTCCATGTCTAGTGACATTTGCGCAAAATGCATTTATGGAATATAATGAACAACATAAACCGATGAACAAAAACAGATCCAGAGACAGAGAAACATCGATCAGACCGTCAAACCTCAGAGGGAAGGCAGGGGAGGGTGGGAGTAAAGGGGAGAGATCAACCAAAGGACTTGTATGCATGCATTTAAGCCTAATCAATGGATACAGACAATAGGGGGTGAGGGCATGAGTTGGGGTGGGGATGGAGGGATAATGGGGGAATAAGGACACATATGTAACACCTTAATCAATAAAGAAATTTAAATAAAATAAAAACTACAAAAAGTGCAAATTTTTTAAAATATATTTTATTGATTTTTTTTACAGAGAGGAAGGGAGAGGGGACAGAAAGTCAGAAACATCAATGAGAGAGAAACATCGACCAGCTGCCTCCTGCACACTCTTCACTGGGGATGTGCCCGCAACCAAGGTACATGCCCTTGATCGGAATCGAACCTGGGACCTTTCAGTCCGGAGGCCGACGCTCTATTCACTGAGCCAAACCAGTTGTGGCCAATGCAAATGGTTTTAATGTTACTGAATTCTATACTTAAAAATAGTTAAAGTGGTGATTTTGTTATGTAAATCTTACCACACAATGCAAAATTAAAGACAAAAAATAAAAAAAATAAAGAAATTCCAGGTCCAACCAGAGCACCCAGCTCCTCACTGGGAAGCAGAGGCCAGCCATCTGCTGTGAAGGAACTCAGACGTAAGTGGAGGAAACACAATTCACACAGCCATTAATTCAGCAAGCAAGTACTGACCCCTTAACTATACACTCAGCACCACAGGAGGAGCTAAGGAGGCAAGGAAGAGCATGAAAGATATAGCACTACCTTCATGAAGCTCTTATTCTAGCCTGCCCAAGCGATAGTCTGCAAGCAAACAGGCGTGGGATTAAGTAACACACTAAACAGTGATGAGTGCTATGGAGGGAAGGGTGGGGTCTTATGAAAGCACCAAACAGGTGGACAAGAGCTAGGCTAGGGGTTCAAGAAGGCTTCCCTGATAAAGTGATGGTGAAGAGGGCACTCAAAATTGAGTTAGTAGTTGGTGCCTAGGCAAAGGGGTGTGATGGGATGGTGCGGGAGTGGAGCATACGAGGCAGGGGGAACCACATGTGTGAAGTAAAAGACCTTTCACAAAAGGTAGAAACAAACTTGGTCCTTTAGAAGGACTGCCGGAACCAGTGCAGGGAAAGTGGGGAAAGGAGTGAGACATCAGGCTTGACACAAGCTCCAGCTGCCGGAAGCACTAGAACTGAAGGCTATACACAGGCGTGCAGAGTCAAGGGGCTCGGCTTCCAAGGGGGCAAGATGGGTGGTAAAAGCCTCCTTGCGGAGTTGGTATTTGGAGGGAACCTGAGACTTTGATAGCTGAAAAAGAAAGTGCAAGCATTCCAGTTGCAGAGGCTACCTAAGCAGAGGCACAGGCATGGGACATGCCAGGGGGCAGGAAGCAGTCCTGCTCTGGGGAAGCACGGAGAGGATAAGGAGGGGGGAATGAGGAGGAACGTTGTGAAAGATAAAAACAAAACTTAAGTAGAGGCTTCACTTCAAAGTCATTAGCCAGGACAGCTGATCCTAAAACAGTGGGTAGGAGTGTCCCATCGTCTCTCAAGGTCCCTCCTGTCTTCTCACACCACCAGTGGGTGACCCTGCAAACCACACTCCAGCCCTCAAGGATCAGAAACAAGCAGTAACAAGGCAATGCCACACCTAAGAGAGACTCGGCTCTCTACTGTGAGGGTCACAGCTGGTCTCCTCTCTGGTTAAACAGTTTGGAAGCAGCGCTAACATCAGCCATGGAGTGCAAAGGAAGAGAGGCGAGGGGTTTGGAATCAGTAGAGCAAGGACTATGGCTGCCCACAGCCCACACTGCTGCTTCAAGCCCTGGGTGGGCGGCAGGCAGATGGAGCATTGGCTGGGAAAGCACCACAGCCTGGTTCGGTGGACAGAAGCACTCCCAGCGGCAGCAGCAGCTGGCCGCTGGCCTGAGAATGAAATTTTGAAAAGCTCTGACGTTTGCCATTTTTTGGTGTTTATCTCTGGCTCCAAAAGACTCTTTTCTCTGGCTATTTTCTATAAACACACTCTCTGCAAGGCAGATTACTCACTTGGCCAGATGGAGGACCAAGTGTGAACATGTAAGAATATTGTTAGCCTGTTTTTCCTGATAGCAACAAAGGCTCTTTCCCCAGAAGAGTGCTGCTGGAAGTCAGCCTGCTGGGACCCAAGCGTCCCTCATACAGCATTCAGGTCTGTGGTAGAAACCCAGCCCTAGCATCCTGGGCCCCCCGGTCCTCAGAGGCCTACTGAGAATCCCGGTCCCCATCAGGCCGGGAGCCGGAGGGTACTCCTGTGGAACCGAGCCCAGCCCTGAAGCTAAGGGGTATTTCCAGGGGACACCAGGAGACCCCATCAGTGCTAAGGTCAGGGGGACAGGCCTGTATATATGTGGGGGGGTGAAGGGTGTTCTCCATTTCTGCCACCACAGAAGAAACCATAAAGATTTTTTAGCTCAACTCCTTCATTCCACCCAGGAGAAAACTGACACCGAATGAGAGGAAGTGACCTGCTTATACAGAGGAAACTTGTTCCATAACTAAGGCTTGATTGCTTCACGCTTCAAATTTCCATTTGAAAAGTTGATCTCGAGAGGCACATTTGTAAAAATTGAGTTTTAATCTATGTCAATAATTCAAAACCTAATAGTCTTATTTAAAAACATTGTAGTAAAATCTCTTTACAGGATCAAAATTATAGATCCTTTTATAAGGACTGAATGGCCTCAAGTGTTAAAAAGCAAAATAGGAGATTTCTCATAAACTACTGTGTTTCCACGAAAATAAGACATCCTCCGAAAATAAGACCTACTTCATGGAAACATAATACATCCCCTGAAAATAAGACCTAGCACATCTTTGGGAGCAAAAATTAATATAAGACACTGTCTTATTTTGGGGAAAACAGGGTATCTAGAGACTGGGGTGTTTGCTCTTTGGGGGTGTCATCTTTACCTAGAAACTGTCCTCTGCCTAGGGACTTCAGATGAAACATCCACAACATCACCCCTTATCCTCGTGACCACACCCATCTTCCTTCCCCATCTTCCCAACCGAGTTTTGTCACATTTGTTATTATGACCATGTAAACTATTTTCCTTGGGGAGCCAAGGAACATGTTCCGATTGCTTTTTTGGTTTATTTTACTTTTTTCTCCCAAAGTTGGCTCTTTATTCCCCTTCCTTGGCTATTAAAGTGACATGTTAAGACTTTCCGCACTTGAAAACAGTTCTGTAAAATGCCTCTCAATTCCAGTTTCCACTGGGACAAATACGTCAGAGAGCCTACGAATTCCACTTTTCCCCTGGAAGCATTCCTCAGGTAGCCTTTTAGATCATACTCAGTAAATATTTCCATTCCTCCCCAGTCCCGATAAGAAAAGTAAGGACCTGTAAACCTCGCTCTCTGGGCCCTGCGTCAGAAGCCTGTGGTTTAGGAAACCAATGTTATGGTGTTCAAGTGCAAGGGGTACTTCTTCTCCAGCCTTACAGAAAAATAGTGTGGGAAGAAGCAAAAGTTCTCTAGTGACAGAACTCATTTTGCCTCAGACCATGTGGAATCTCTTGACTCACGTGCCCAGAGGGATGTAACAGAGAGTGTGAGAAAGGGCTCATGTCTTAATCTCTGTGTCCTCACACTGTGCAATGGAAGCAATAACACCGTTCTATACACCTATCAGATAACAAAATGTAAAATCACCTAGCAGAGATGCAGGCACTTAATTGATATTGAATTAATAGTTTGTTGAAATGAAAAGCATGAACTTATTCTTTCTTATTCAGCTTTCTGGCAAGTCAGGCCTGAGATGCCTTAGCATTCATGCATGTTTCTTGAGACTATGTGTGCAGATTCCTCAGGTATATGGGATTTGTAAATCTTCTGAGATCATGTCACTAAGGAATATCCAGTGGTAAGCACAACGTTTTTAGGGGACTTGAATGCAAGGGTTACTGATGGCTCTGCCAAAACTTTATCCATAGAGAATTTTAAAAGTTTAGATAATTTCTTTGAGGACCACCTATCCAAGAATATCTATCTGAATCAAAGACATAAACAATTATCTGATTCCATTTATCAACAATATTCATTAATATGAAACTACCACCCATGAGATAAACATATGAGGAATTTAATTTGCAATGCCAAATAAGAGGCTGATACTATCTGCCATTCATTCAGTATCTCCATCTTTTAAGATATGTGGTATCTTAAAGCCCTAATTTAAAGTGAAAATGTCTCGCCAGGCTGGCATGGCTCAGTGGTTGAACCTTGACCTATGAACCAGGAGGTCAAGGTCCCATTCCAATTCAGGGCACATGCCCAGGTTGCTGGCTCCTATCCAGTGTGGTGCGTGCAGAAGGCTGCTGATCAATGATTCTCTCTCATCACTGATGTCTCTCTCTCTCTCCCTCCCTCTTCATCTCTGAAATCAATAAAAAATATATTTTTAAGGATAAAGTGACAATGCATCCCTTAACTTGCCTCTGACTCTCAAAACTCCTGTTTCTAGTTCTGAGTTTCAAATGGAAAATTTAAGGTTTTGGAGCTTATGAAATGAAATTAGGTCCCTTCTAATTCCCGAACTAACCTTCTTGAGGTGGAAACATGTGGTGCTCTCACCTCACATTATGTTCTGAGCCACGTTCCCTGCAACAATAGCCTGAATCCAGAGACAAGACAAGCCTGGCCTCCTCACTCTGTTTGGCCTGAGCTATAGATTCTTTACCTACAAAACAGTAACTCTCCAATACACATTTGTCTTAAAGATGTAACCAGATGCTATAAATGAAAGTCAGTTGTGAAATGTAAAAGCTACCCTGTTTCCCTGAAAATAAGACAGTGTCTTATATTAGTTTTTGCTCCCAGAAATGCATTAGGTCTTATTTTCAGGTGATGTCTTATTTTTCCATGAAGAAGTATATGGTACACATTTATTGTTAAATGAAAATAAAGGAAATTTATTACCTGTATACAGTATGGTAGTGCGGTAGTTGTCAACACAAACCAGACAAACTGTGAATCCTACAGTATCAAGAATTTACTCATTTATTCAATGACAATCATGTCGTCATCTTCTGGAACATCATCATAACAATGCAATTTCTGAATTTCCTGGTGAATTACTTGTGACTCCATTTCTTTCAGAATCAGTGGACCAAATCTCTCATGTTTAGCAATAGCACTGTCTTTAAATGAGTACTTCTTGTCAAGGTAGCCTGCTCGCAGTGCATTTGCAATGCAACTGTCAGTGATTTTCTCCCATGAATTCTTCACCCAAGTCACAACTTCTTGCAGTTTAGGTCTCACAAAGTTTCCACGCTGATTTCTCTCCATTTACAGAGCAGTGACATCAGAACTCCGAGTAATGTCACTGGTTGCTAGACGCCAGTTGGGGCAGCCCTAGCGACCAGTTTATGGTAAATTAATTTTCATTCTGAGACAGAGCCTGGGGACCTTATTTTCGGGGGGGATGCCTTATATTCTACTCAGAATTTTGGAGGATATCTTATTTTCGGGGAAGCACGGTAGTTCAATTTCCTGATTTTTAAATGAACTCTCAAGTCATCTGTTCTTGTTTCTGTCTCTTGGTCTCCTTATCTTTTTCTCAGTCTCTGTCTTTCTTTCTTTCATACAAACACATACACACATAACACACATTGATCCAATCCTTCTGTGGAAAATTCTATGTTTTCCATATAAGATTTCTGACTTAGCATCTGCCAAGCCCCAATTTGCAATGTGACATTCTTCAGTTCTCTCCAGGCACGTTCCAACTGCAAGCTCTGAATTATTTTGCTTATTGTGTTATCTGCACACAGACACCACAAAAGAAATTACTCACTCCTGGAAAAAGATGCCAAACCCCTCATTTAAAAACACCGAATGAGTAATTCCGAAAGCATTATTTCTCCTTCAAACCCAGAACATTTTAATTACCTTGAAGTAAACAAAGAGTCCTGCAAGGCTAATTCAAATTGCTTATTCAAAATGCTCCCTCTCCTGTATGCTGATTTCCACCTGCCCCTACGCTCTTCAGAACCTGAGACTGTTTACCACCCATGTGGTAAAGAACCCAATAAAAAGGGAGAAGTAAATGTTGCACCCATTACTAGTCTTAAGTTGGCATGAGGGCTAAAGTGAGCAAAGAAGTAAGCAATGGCCCATCTTTTTCTTTAATTGTTCCATCAGCTGGGCCAAAATGGTCAGGCCTCCCGCCTGCAGCTACATAGTTAGTTGTGATAAGAGCAAAGAAAAGTAAACAATGTGGGGGACTGAAGCAGTACTCTCTCTGCAGAAGGATTTGTGCTTTCTTATTGCAGCTTAATGCATCGTGGAGCAGTAGTTTTATTGCTAGTTTTCCCCAGGGGCCAGATAAGTTTCTATTGAATAAGTACCAAAAAAAAACACCCAAAACATTTTACATAAACGTAAAGGCACACCTTAAAACTAAATATCCATTGCATTTTGAAGTTATTTATTACATGTTCTTACAAGCTAATATCTTTTTAAAGTATGATACTTTGTAAAGCACTGTGTAACATGAAGACACGTGAATTCTCGTGATCGGTCCACAACGTATGTAATAGCCAAACAGCCCCTTGCTAGAGGAGGCAGATTACAACAGAGGCACAAGGGGCTGAAAGCATTCATATGCAGTAGCGAGGAAGAAAGACCTGCAGAGTGGTTCCCAAGCAGGCTTCCAGCCTAGCTCCTGACTCCTGGCTGCAAACGAAAGGCTTTCCCAGTGAGTGATGAGGCAATTGAGTCACTGTTAAGCCACTGCTGCTTGAAGCAAGTGGATACTGGAAACTGATCAGAAATGTTTGCTGGTCAGACAAATAGAACTAAGGACAAAATCCAGCTGTGCCATCACATCCCTCTTTCATGTGCCAATGCCTGGGAATTAAATAGAATTTTTCCAACCCAATTAAAGTAGCCTGGGTCAAGGGTCAATCGGGAAATTGGAGTTCATATTTTGAGCAATTAATAATGAATTGTTTAAAATCACATAAAGACAAAATTATTTCAATTGAAGGATTTATATATTTAATTCTAGGAAATGTTAATCTTATCTTTCTTCTTCACTTTTTAAAAATTATCTCCTTCTGACACTCTTAAGACATTTTTTGGAGCTTTCTTCCATGTCTCTCAACTTCTCTTTTCATATTATACCTCTTTATTTGCCTTTTAGATTAGTCCTTCAGTTTTATCTTCTAACTCAGTTTTCTCTTTAGCCATATCTATCAGAGTTCAAACAAGAGTAAAGCAGCCCAGTGCCCAGGTTGCACAATTTCAAGAGGCATTCACTCTTGGGCTTCTGCAAGTTCAAGGTCTGTACCTGACAGTGATTGCCTCCTGAAACTGTGTGGCCTGGGCTCTTCTTTGCCTCACCTCAGTCTTGTCCCAGATGTTTAGCACAAAGTTTACCTTACCAGCTACAACTTTTATTTTAGTGAGTACATTTTCCATTTCCAAAGTTTCTAGATGAATCTTTTTAATACCTTCTATTCTTGATTAATGATCCTTTGTTCTCATTTCCTCTTTGACTTATTTGATGAGTCCAAAGTACTTATTTTAATGCATTTTTATGCTGCACCATTATTTCTAGTTCTTCATGTGTTGAGTCCCGCTTTTGGTGGGACAGTTCCGATTTTTAACAATTTGTCCTGCCTCCCGCAGCATTTTAAAAACGTCCCAATTTTGGAAAGAATCTTTCTTAAAACTCTGAGGGATATGGGACAAATTGTTAAAAAGCAGGACGTTTGGTCACCTTAATCTATAGGTTCTACAGACTTATGATTTTTTCTTGGATCTGCTAACTATCCTCATGACAGGAAGTTTCCTTATATATTTTGTAATTTTTAATTAAAAGCTTATCTTGCTTGGGAGTCTGTTTCTGGTAGAGTCCCCTCCCTGTCAGGTGGTTTTAGGGTTGGTTACCTTACACAGGCAATCCAGGTATGCATCACCAAGCCAAGATGCTGTTATTTTTTCCCCAGCCACCTTTGTAACACCACGTTGGAGGCTATGACTAGATGCAGCAGGACCTGGATCCTATTCTCACCCAGATGGCTCTATTCCATCCTAGAACCACAGGCAAGCAAGATCCAATGATGCGTAGTCCATGGAACTTTTTATGTCTAGTGATTGTCAGAAGCTATTAAAATTGATCTGGGAAGGCCAGATCAGATGTTTTGTCTTTTGTGGGATGAGCTACACCTTCATCACCAAGTGGCCTCTGAAGCTCAACCTCCATTGTTTGTATACAGTATCTGTTTCCCATGAACCCATTGATTGCCTTGGGCCTCTATTCCCATTATAGGTTCCTGTTAGCTCCAATTATTGGATCTTATCCTCTTGTTTTTGAGTGTGGCTGTGTTTACCAAAATGAACAAATTAATTAACTTAAGTTTTTCTCTCTTTTAAAATGAGAAACAAATAAGGTGAAAACAAAAAACAAAAAAACAGATGAGAGCAGTTATGTGAACATGACAAGGAAAAATATAACTTTTCACAATTGTGAATTTGTCACTGTGGTATATAGTTAGGTCCCAATCAAGTGCTCCTTGAGCAATTGTTATGGATAGGAGGGCAGCTCCACACAGACTGAGCCTGAATAAACCGAAGTGGGTTTTTTTTTTCCATTTATCTTTTTTTTCTCTGTGAAAAGCCAAGGAGATTTTGCATGTGCTCATTTTTCCATATTGAAGAGAAATCTTAAGGCAAATTTTAATATACAGATTAAATCTAAAATCTAGTTTGAAAGTTTCAGACTAATTTTAGTCTTAGAAGAAAGTCCTGCTGTATAAGATACATCATTAGGAAAATCTGGGTGAAGTGTACACCAGACTTTTGCAGCTTTTGTAAGTTAAAATTAAACGTGTTTTTGTTTTTTGTTTTGTTTTTTAAATGGGTGGCTTAAAACAGCAGTCGTTTATCTAGCACACCATTCTTACAAGATGGCAATTCTGGCTGGGATCAACTGAGCAGTTGTTCAGCTAGTCTCAGCTCCAGGAACGTATGCCTTTGCAGTCAGCTGCCAGCTAGCTAGGTGTCTCTGCATTTAGAGTTTGGCCATATGGAGTTAGGGGGGTCATTATGCCACATAACTCTGCTGTTCAGCTGGCCGGCCAGGGTATTCCATGCTGACAGTTACAGCGTTCCAAAAGCTGCAAGACAGTAAGGTCTAATGTGCAAGTCTCTGCTCACACGAAGCTGCTATAGTCGCCTCTACAAAACAAATCATACAGCCAATCCAGATCCCAAGGGTGGGGAAACAGACTCCAGCAATGATGGGAGGGGCTGAACAATGTTATGACTATTGTTTTTCAATCTACCATAGCCACATTAGGCTTCTGAGTATTTGAGACAGAAATGGACTTGGAAATTAAGGGCTTTCTTTCTCTAATTTGCCATAGATCATTTCTCAGACATTCCCAATTCTCAATAACAGTGAGTAGATGGAGAAGAGACTAGAAATGGTTACATAAAGCATGCACGGGATGTTAGCAGAGTATTTCCCATCTTTGGGGATTTAGTCTATAGACTCAAAAGGTCAAGAGATTAAAACTCTCTAGGTTGGGTCTTTTCAAAGTGAGGCTACCTTCTATATATATAAAAGGCTAATATACTAAGTGTCCATCCCACTGTCTGACCAGTTGCTATGACATGCACTGACCACCAGGAGGCAGACACTCAATGCAGGAGCTGCCAAGCTGCAGTGACTTGGCAGTTGCAGTTTCAAGTGATGCACCCCAAAAGCAGACCGTGGGCTATGTTGTTGCCGAGGCACTGTCAGCCCTGAATCTGGTTTACTGCACATTTGTGTTTGCGTTCCACACCCCATAGGACAGCAACTTTGCAGAGTGCCCTCTAGCACTCCAGGGTCCCTTGGGGGATGTCGAAAAAGAGTCACCGCTCACTCCACTGTGGTGCCACTCCAGGTGCAGCCAGTCAGGGAAGGACCAGGGAAAATTGGCTCCAGGGCATGTCCAGCCCATCTCACCCAGTCCCTCCCCACCGGCCACCTTCTAATTAATTTCATTTCAATGGGCATGAATCTGGGTACCGTGTCACTAGGAGAAAAATAAGAGACTAGAGTCTCTTATTCACTAGACTGAAAGTTCCTTGAGGGAGAAAACTATGTCTGAAATTTCCTGATGTCCTTCACAGGCCCTATATAGACAATCAAAGCTCAATTAATATGACTGTTAAGACCGAGAAACACCATCACAGTCTATGCCTCATTATCAGGTAAAATAGCACATGGAATTGGTGAGGGGTAGGTTGGTTAGAAGACAGGAATCTCTTTCAGGCTGGAATATTGTCTGGGTTGTTTTTGGGTTTTTTTCTACTTTATACTTCTCTAACATATAGGTTCATAGTATTTGCAGGAGTAATTATTGGGCTTAGGAAAATTGTGAAAATGAAGGACCTGATCCATATTCTGCTCAGGCCTTTCCAACCTGAGCCCAGAACCTAGAGATCTGGCAAGATGCTGACCTGACAGCTAACAAGCCCAGGCTATATCAAGGAGCGTTTGCCCTTGGGTTTTTGGGTTTTGCCAGAATTTTAAGTTCAACTGAGGTGGAGGTGATTTGAATCAAATTATCAGTCCCACTAAGGCTTCTTCCCTCAAAACAGGGGACATTTTCTAGTTGTGATATACCACTTATAAAATTATATCCCTTTCCCCTGGTAATTGTGCAAATGTTTGCACCCGGATAAAGGACAGTTTTATTCATTGGATGTTAGCACAAGACTAAGAAAAAGCTTCACTCTGAGAAATGCCTATTCTCCAAAGCTGCAAAATTTCAGGGGTTTCCTGAGACTACAGAGTAAGACCACACTGAGAACAAGGAAACAAAGAGCCAGAAAACTTCTCCTCTCAGGGGAAGAGCCCCTTCTAAGCATCCTGATCTGCATGCAATCTCTTGGGCGTTCCAGAAATTACAGGGTAAATGAGACTGATGTAGCATGTGTATGAATGCCTTTCCAGTAAACTACACATCAGGCAAGTGCCACTGTTTAAATAAAAGGCAGGGATCTACTATGGTACTAATACTCTACAAAGATACTCTACAAAGTTGCATATCTACACCACGTGATTTGGGATTTCATCAAAGGAATGAAAATAGTTCATATAAGGTTGTCTGGAAAATGGAACTGATCTAAATGACTTCATTATCATATCCAGGTCCTCAGTATTTAGCAAATGTATTCCTGTTTCTAGGCCACTGCCCATTGCATCATCCAAAGTATTTTGTTGCTGAAATAAGGCTTATGTCATTATGGTCATAAAAGCATAATTTAATAATAATAAATCCCATATGGCAGTGTTTCCCAAAGTGTGGTATGCGTACCCCCAGGGGTACGAGAAGAGTTTGGTGGGGGTATGCACTGCACCGTGCTTAGCTGCGCCTAATTCTATGTTCTCATGAGTCAAGACAGTCTTGTGAGGCATGAGATGGTCTGGTATGCAAATAAATGTTATTTATAATATAATTTTATTTATATTTTATTATGAATAATTTTATTTTTCGTTTATTATTATTTTGTATATGTACCAAATAAAGAAAAAATAAATATATTTTGATTGTTATTAAAATACATCCATTTTTTTGATGAGGGATACTCAGCGTTACAAAAATTATAGAAGGGGTACACATATGTCAGAAGTTTGGGAAACACTGTCATATGGGATAGAAGTTTTACGGCTTTTCTAGCATTGCTTATGCAGTATTTTATTTGGTACCCACAATAACCCAGTAAAATAATTATGACACTATTATTAGTTGCATATCTACACTAATAAAAGAGAAATATGCAAATTGACCATACCTCCACAATGCCCACCAGCCCAGCCAATCAGGAGTATGCAAATTAATCCAACAAAGATGGTGGGTTAATTTGCATATGCAGGCTGGATTGAAGACTGAAGAGGCGTGGCTTCTCCACTGAGGCTAGAGCAAAGGCCTGGGTCCCAGATGCCGGAGGAAAACTGGTGCCGGCAGCCAGGGGGAAGGAAAGCCTATTGCACAAAACTTCATGCAATGGGCCTCTAGTTACAAATAAGTAAACTGAGGCTCAAAAGTTGGAAATCACTTGTCTACTAATGACAGAGTCTGACCTACTAATCATAGTTTCAATGTCCCCTTTTGCTTGGCATTCCCCATGTTAGAGGTCAACAAAGGGGGATATAAGTTGAAGAGCTATCTCAGGTACTAAAAAGGAGAGCTACTATTCAAAATCCAGGGCCAGAGGACACAGGAGCCAGCTTGGTGGTACCCCCATGGGCCAAATTTGGCACAATTTGAGCACTAAAATAACTAATAATCACTGATTATGACTAAGTAGAAACCATGAGTGCATATAAATAGATAAATAAGTAAAGTATATAAATGGTGGTAAAGAGAAACCTCTTCCTAACAGTAGAATTCCAGATAAAAAATTATAGAAGGTATGAGAGAATTAAAAAAAATACAATGGATTTTGAAAACTAAGCAGGTGAACTTTTATGAGAAATAGGAATTTTGCAAAATATCAAAGTATTTTCCCATAGATTATTTATTAATTGTAAGGCAAAAAAAGAGAGATAACTTTACAGTAGAGAGACTGGCAGGCAACATCTTAAATACACAATGAAAATCAGCATCACCAGTACTGGGACACACCAACATTGTGTGTCTCCTGATGTGTATACAGAGGAAGACATAACATCACTTCCATAGCACTTTGTTAAAAAATGTAGAATCTGAATCTAATCTGGACAAAATATCAGAAAACCCAAATCAAGGAGCATTCTATAACACTGGCCTGTAGTATCTAAAAATGCCAAGGTCAAAAACAGATGAGGAAATATTCCAGAGTAAGAGTGACTAAAAAGACATAACAACTTAATGCCATGAGGAATCCTGGATTGAATCCTGGGTGGGCTTGGAAAGACTAGCTATAAAGGATATTTTTGGGACAATTGACAAAATTCAAATATGGACTGTGGGGTTTAGATTATAATGTTAAATATTATAATGTTAAAAATATAGATTTTTTTTCTATTTACTATTTTCATTAGGAATGATAGCCCTTGTTCTTAAAAAATAAAAAATAAAATATTTAGGGGAAGTGCATAGTGTCTCCAACTTTATCAAATGACACAGAAAAATGAGGATCAACACTAGTTCTTGAAGGTCAGTATTCTTAGATATTGCAATGGTTCTAAACAATACACAGTTTATCTGTGCTCTTACATTTTTATGAGGCAAATTATTTTCCTTTACAAATTCTAAAATGTCTCCTTGAAGGAATAATAATTAAAAACAAGAAAGGTTAAGAGACAGAAAGAAAGAAAATCAAATGTGAATCTGTTTAAATGAAGGGTATATAGGAAGTCCCCTTCTTTTAAGTTTGAAATTTTTCAATTAAAAAATTGTAAGAAAAAGATGCATATTTAGAGACATAGCAACAACAAAAATAGGAACACTCTGGCTCAAGGAAATATCTACATAGCCATGTGAATTATTTTCATTTTTGCTTCTCTATAATACATTGCATGCATGTCATTCATGTAGGCACTTAATCCATCTCATATGGTTTTGTAACTGTTTTATGTAGCTAGACTTATCTTCTCACTGCTGGAGGACAATAGCGGCCAGGTAAGACTACTCACTTTTTAAGGAGATCATTTATACAGAAGGTGACATGTTTTAGCTTCATGAAGAATAACTAAAACAAAACTTTTAAGTAATAGGTAGGATCTAGGTTAGGATGCAAAAATTGCATTGAAAATAAAATAGGAACATAAGTTACTGAGTTGGTTATGGAATAGTCTCTCACAGATAGCTCTAAGATATTAATAACTAGTGACACAGTGCACAAAATTCATGCATATTAAAAGGGGATTAATTAGAGGAAATATTTTGATATTGCTATTTTCCCTTTCTCTATAATAGAAGTGTCAGAGATGAAAAAAAATATTAGTAAAGTGTATATGAAAATCTTCCTCCTGTCAGAGTCTGGGGCACACCGTGGGACCCAAAGTCAAGTCCCCGCCTACTGCAGCACTTCAAAATCACATGAGACCCAGACCCAGCTGGCCCCACCATCACTGGGCTAGATCCAGACTTGGCTGGCCCCATTCTTGTCAAACCCCTCTCTGTGGGGGCACAGCCTCAGGGCCCCCATCAAGCCTTTCCTGGTGGGGTCATGGCCTCAGGTCCTCTGTCAAGGCCCACTGGGTGGGGGGGTGCAGCCTCAGGACACCTGGCACTGGGGTGGGGGGCTCAGCCTGAGGTCCTCCAGCCCCTGGTAGGGGGAACAGCCTGAGGTCCCCCAGCCCAGCACCAAGGCTGGGGGTGCACCTTGAGGTCCCCCATTATGCCCCGCTGGGCAGGGGGGGCATGGCCTGAGGTCCCCTGTCAAGCCCCACTGAGTTGGGGGGTGCAGCCTCAAGTTCTCTACCCCGGCCCAGCACCATGCAGCCTTGGGTCCTTGCTGATTGCTCATGAAGGCTTGTTACAGGAACTCGGCTTCCACTGTGGGTGCAAACATCTTGTGTTACAGAAACATTACCTCCATTGTGGGCACTGCCATCTTTGTGATGATATGGCAGTCAATTTGCATATTTCCTCTTTATTAGCTAGAATATTTAAAAACATTACCAACCATATATATGTAAAAGAACAGTTCAAGGGTATCTTCATCCATTAGGGATACTATAACAAGATACTGTAACTGGGTGGATTATAAACAACAGAAATTATGTCTCACAGTTCCAGACCCTGGGAAGTGCAAGATCAAGGCACTGGAAAATTCAATGTCTACTGAGGGCCTGCCTTCTGGTTCATAGATGGCGCCATTTTGTTGTGTCCTCAGATGGTGGAAGGGGCAAGCTGTTTCTGTGGAGTCTGTTTTATAAAGGTACCAGTCCCACTCACAAGGCTCTGCCCTTATGACCTAATTGCCTCCCAAAAACCACACACCCCAATATCACTTTAGGAGTCAGGATTTCAGCATAGGAATTGTGGCTGGGAGTTGAGGGAAACCCAAAGATTTACACCACAGCAAAGGGCCAGGAGATGGATTAGAAAAGTCTTTATTCATTTATTGATGCCCTCCATGTGCTAGGCACTGTTGGTTCAAAACTCAGTAAGACACAACCTCTGACTTTGGTGAACTTACCATCCAGTAGAAAGATTATTTTTGTATTCACCTCTCAGTATAGAATAGAACATGGTAACCTCATTTCATATTCCCAGTCTTTACAATTTTTCCTAACATTATCCTAACTGCTGTCATCAAAATTAATGCACCTGTATTTCCATTCTACTACCATTCAGCAGCTTTGCAACCAAGTGGGCTGAGATGGCAAGCAGCTCCTTCTGGGTCCACATAGCACTAACATTACCTTGACCACTTGAGGCCCTGCTTACATGTCCAAAGTGCAAAACCGACTTTGTTGCTGCCATTTCCTCAGCATTGGATTCCCTTGCTTGATTAATTCACTTTAAAATGCTTCTCAATGACAACCCAGTGTTCTGGTCCCAATTTCCTCCTGTTTTGGAAAGTAAATATATATAAACACAATTTCAAGCCCCTGTGCATGAGTCTTTTGTGTTTATAGCAAACCAGTATCCACTGGAAATATCTGGGACACTGCCAAGGTATGGATTCAATTTCTTTGTTGTCTTTCAGCATAACCTAGCTAACCGCAACCCCTTTCCACCATCCCTCTGCAATGTGCTTGAACTGGAGCCAAGAGCCCATCCTACAAACTGAACACACACACACAAGCAAATAAATAAAGAGGGGGCCATGGGAAAAAATATGGTTTTTGAAATTGCCCTATACATCATTTTCTTTTTAAATTTACATTTTTCTTTCATGACTGCACACACACACACACACACACACACACACACAAAAGAAAAAGAAATCTAGAATCTAAATGCATAGTCATATGTGGGAATAATTCCAAGGATTTCCAGTTTTTTTCTTCCCCACTCAAGATTGTAGGATTATAAACATGAGGTAGATTCCTGTGATTCTATTCCTTGGAGTTATACCCTGGCTTTTGACTTTGGAGGGCGGGGGCTTGAGTGGCAAATGCCTAAGAGGTTTGAGTGGCTACCCAAAGAGAAGGAGATGTCTTTAGCAGGCCTGTGCCCAACACATGATTTCAGTTATCTTCATGCCACTCACTTTCCCCAGCACCCCAGAAAAAAAATATTAAAAATGAGTTTCAGCTCATTCAAGAAGTGAATTTTCCAAGACAAGTCTTCCCATATGGAAAGGATCATGGCACCAGGCCAGAGCATGTACAGTGAATAAACGCTCAGGATGGTTCACATTTTCTCTTGTAGTGGGTTCCAAATATTCTGGTGGAAAACCTTCATATTATTCTGCCAATAAATTCCCTTTTCTACCACAAACTACAGATATTAATAAACTTTCTTCCAATTCCCAAATAGTAAGGACAACATGACATAGGCACACAGGTAAGAAAACATGACACCATTTTTAAATGATTCAAATGAGAAAGAGTCCACAAGGGATAGTATTAAGAAGTAATAATAACCAGGACCTTGGGAACAAATATGTTGGTCATGAATACCAGGCCAGAAATTTAGTATTTTTCAACTACCCAAATATTAAAAGATAAAACTTTGGAAAATCAATTTAGAAGAAAGACAATGCCACATCAAAAAAGAGAGGAAACCAACCATGAGAATTCATAGAATGTGACTACTTCACCTCAAGGATGGATTCCTGTGGCTGACCATTAGGAGCCAGACATAAAAGAACAAATCGGAAGTCTATATAAATATTTGTCTGACACAAAGAAGCTCATTATTTCTCAACAAAGAGAGCAAACAGTCTAGGAGAAGGTGAGTGGTCTCTTTCACACACCATTAAATGACACAGTGGGAGAAGTCTTCAACATTCTTATCACAAACACAGATGTGAATTCACATGTCTGCCCAGTTCTTTCTTGTACTGATACTTAACACAGACTCAGAACAGTAAAGCATAATTTAAAGATGACAAGTTAATATGACTCATATTTGTGGATTCTGATTTTTTTCTGATAATCAGGAAATGATGAACCTGAATGCCTAGAAAAGTTAATGAATAACATGCCTTTCAGAATCTTTCTGTATAATAGCACATCTGTTAGCCATTTGTTAAGTAGATATATATTATATTAGAGTTTCTCTCCATGATGAGAGCTCCAAATTGGGTAGTATACATTATTGATTAAGGGAAGATTATTGAGTTTATCAGATGACCATCGAGAAACTAGGTTCTCTCCTGGTTTATGCCTGATAGCATAGCATAATTATAAGTAACCTTCCTTTTACTCTCAAAACAGCCCCAGCTTAGTTTTAAGTATCTGATGAGCAGGATGTAGGTTACCACCTTATTATTCAAATTAAGCTACACTGTGTTCTAAATTGGAATGCAATCTACTTTTACAAGCAATGCCTAATTTGATGACTATTAGGGGATTTGGTAAGGCAAATCACTAGAGTATCACATCCATAAACACAAAGCCATGTCTTATCACACTCTGTGTTCCTCATTCCTAGCACAGCCCCAACACATTACAAGCACTTACTGAATGAATTAGTTGGCACTGATAGGTAAGACATGACATAGCTCTTTTCTCAGATAACTGTTAATATGACCATAATGTAAAGTAAATTATTACATAAAATCACGGCTTAGATGTTCTTTTTTCTTCCCCATTGCTTCCACAAAGGTGTTAAGAAATATACAGCCAGCCGAAACTGGTTTGGCTCAGTGGATAGAGCCTTGGCCTGAGGACTGAAGAATCCCAGGTTTGATTCCAGTCCAGGGCACGTACCTTGGTTGTGGGCACATCCCCAGTGGGGGTTGTGTAGGAGGCAGCTGATTGATGTTTCTCTCTCATTGATGTTTCTAACTTTCTATCCCTCTCCATTCCTCTCTGTAAAGAAATCAATAAAATATGTTTGTTTTAAAAAATGGACAGCCAATTTATCACTTCTTTCTCAGCATGTTTACTGTTTCCCACCAAAGATGCTGATCCTCCAGAATTCAGCCCAACTCACCAAACTTAGAAGCTTCTAGGATGTCACCGTGATCAAGTTCAGGGTGTTACCTCCCAACAGAGCAAAGCCATCTATTTTTCACTCTATCAAACCAAGTATTTTCATTATGGGATACACATAATGCAGGAAAATCCAGTTCTAGGACTCAGACATAAATGACCCTATTATTGTTAAATCATACGTGTCAAGTAGTAGTTTGTTGCCAAACCAGTTTGGCTCAGTAGATAGAGTGTCGGCCTGTGGACTGAAAATTCTCAGGTTCAATTCCTGTCAAGGGCATGTACCTTAGTTGCAAGCACATCCCCGGTGCGGGGTGTACAGGAGGCAGCTGGTTGATGTTTCTCTCTCATCGATGTTTCTAGCTCTTTATCCTTCTCCCTTCCTCTCTGTAAAACATCAGTAAAACATATTTTTTTTTAAAAAGAAGAAGTAGTAGTTTGTTGGTGTTTTTTTTTTTCTCCCTATTGGAAGTAAACAGTACGGCATGTACCTTGTGGTTTGTAGAAGCTATGAAAGTGGACTATGTTATCAGATTTTAAAAGTGGGTAATAAATCTAAAAACAGTCAATTTAAGAGGATTAGTTTTATTTCTGATTTTGCGTGTAATTTACAGTTGAGTGATTGTTGTGCTAAGACCTTAGGAATTCCTAAAGGAAATTTATGGATTACCTCTTTTGGACAACTCATAAAGTTTGCTATTCGGGGCACTTTTATGAGACATAAGTGAATATTACACTATGTTATCTTAAAACATTCTTCAAGTTATCAGAACTATTAACATGATTTCTACCCTTAGCCATTATTATCATGGCACTTTTAATCCTGTCTCTGTAATAATGCAACTATATTTCAAGTAGCCAATTTCATTACCAATGAATGAAATAATCTTATCCTATATAATAAAAAGCTAATATGCAAATTGACCATCACACCCTTGCATAAGATGGCCACCCCCATGTGATCAAAAGATGGCAATCACAAGATGGCCAGCAGGGAAGGGCAGTTGGGGGTGACCAGTCCAGAAGGGGAGGGCAGTTAGGGGTGACCAGGCTGGCAGGGAAGGGCAGTTGGGGGTAACCAGGCCTGCAGGGAAGGGAGGACAGTTAGGGGGGACCAGGTCTGAAGGGCAGGGCAGTTGGGGAGGACCAGGCCTGCAGTGGAGGGCAGTTGGGGACAACCAGGCCAGCAGGGAAGTACAGTTAGGGGCAACCAGGTCAGCAGGGGAGGACAGTTAGGGGTGACCAGGCCAGCATGGGGGGGGAGGAGAGTTGGGGTGGAACAGGCCTGCAGGAGAGAGCAGTTGGGGGCAACCAGGATAGCAGGGGAAGGTAATTGGGGGTGACTAGGCCTGTAGGGGAGGACCGTTGGGGGTGACCCAGCCAGCAGAGGAAGGCAGTTGGGGGGCAATCGGGCTGGCAGGAGAGCAATTGGATGTTGATCAGGTTGTCAGGGGAGTGTTTAGAAGGTGATCAGGCAGGCAGGTGAGCAATTGGAAGTCAGTAGTACTAGATTGGAAAAGGGACGTCTGATTGCTGGTTTAGATCCAATCACTATGGGATCAGGCTTAAACTGACAGATTGGAGAGGGTACAGGCTATGGGGTTGGGTAAATGTTTCTGGTAAAGCTAAAGCAGTGCTTTAAGGCAACTCCTTGAACACTGTCTCACTTGTCTTTTTTGCCTTATTACTCCATATATAGTAAATGCTAAACACATTACATAGAATTGACATTGAATGGGGTCTTTCTTATACTGACCAAAGTGTGTGTGTGTGTGTGTGTGTGTGTGTGTTTTGTTTATGCCTGCTTTGCTTTATCACCATGTAAGAGCTTTGACATATTCAGCTGAGTTTTGATTGACTTTATAACCCAGAGTAAATAAAAAGATTTTTTAAAAGTAACTCTCATTTTAATAGCTTTAGTATAAATAAACATAATAGTTCTCTTTGAGATTTGTCTCCTATTTTTTTTTTCAGTAGAGACAGGTTTTTCCTAGTTGGGTTTAAAATTGGTAAAATATTCATGCACATATCTTTTTCATTCTTGGAAATACTTAATGAAAATCTAACAATTCACAGCACTATATTATGTTTGGTGGGAGATCACAAACAATGAAGAGACTAGCAACATCCTCAATCTTATAATTCATAAAAAGTAATTTACATGTGCATGCATACCTAAAGTGTGTCAACTCTATTTTACTTCATAAGAGAGATATTTAAAAGAAAACCCACAAAATTAAAAATAAATTATTAATTCCATTGGGGATATTGGGAGAAACTCAGTTTTGGAGTTAGCTCTTTAAAAATTAGTTTAATTTTTACTGAAACTTCAAGAGAAGGAAGCACCATGAGAAAAAGTAGAGAAGTACAGCTGCTTATACTATAGTATTTAACTGGATTTTGTCCAAAATGATAAGTGAATGGTGAAGGAAAGTGAGATGTTTAAAAAGCTAATGAGAATAAATAGTTGTGAAATGGGGAAATTATTATTTCTCTTTTGCACAGTGAAATAAAGTTATCTGTGGAATGTCATGATAGAAGTATTAAGTAGGCAATTAGAAACATACACTTAGAAAAACAAAATAAATATATACATACAACAACCTGGAGTTAGTTCAAGTATGAGATTCAAGGAAGTGATTCAAGACAAACTATAAGATCTCACATTATGCCAACATTTAATGGCTGGGGATAGGATATGAGAGGTGGGGAGAGAAAATAGATGTAGACATAAAGATAGGAGGAGAACCAAGAGAATCTACTATCATAGAAACCAATGGAGAAGTGGATATCTTTGTTGAGCTAGTATTGGCCAATGTTGTCAAATTTTACAGAAATTAAACAGCAGCAGATACGAGAGATTCTATGTGGTCAGTGGAGTATTGAACTGTACTTTCTAAGTGGTCCTAACATACTAAAGGATTTTTTTTTGTTCTAATAGACAGTAAGAAATAAGTATAAACATAAATATCATAAATATTATCATCATTAGACTCACCAGTATTATTTTGATATATTTTCAGTCCAATGATCAACCTTTGACCTGTGCTTTGTTAAGTTCAAAGGCTGGTCTTTTAATTGGGTAAAAACACTTCCCAATATTAGGGATTTTTTTTTTTTTGCTAGAACTGTGGGCTTGAACATTACTACTCTGTCATACATGGAAATAAACTCTAAATGTGGCAATCTTTTTTTAAGATATGTTTTTATTGATTTCACAGAGAGGAAGAGGAAGAGAGGAAATAAAAATATCAATAATGAAAGAGAGACATCAATCAGCTGCCTTCTGCACACCTCCTAATGGGGATCAAGCCAGCAACCTGAGCATGTTCCTTGATCAGGAATTGAACTATGACCTACTGGTTCATAGGGTCCATGATAAACCACTGAGCCACACTGGCCAGACAAAGTGTGGACATCTTTTGACATTGAGAGTAGACACTCATTTGTTGGGAAAGCTTTGTTTTAAATCCTGTCTCTGAATCATAGAATAAGGAGATTGGTGCATTTGATCTTTGAGTGGCTTAGTCATCTTTAAATGATGTTGCTAATATGTTGTCTTTTTATGACTATAATAAATTTTCACATTTGGAATAAATATTATGTAGATGTTGAGGTTTCACTATGTAATTGATTAAATATGAAAAATTGGAAAGTCCATGTTTAACTGGAATTTATATGACCAAGAGCTGCTATGTGATGAGATGAGGTTGAATTGCAGAGGAAGGATATTTTTTAAGATTGTTTGCCATATATCTTTCAGTGTCTTCCTTAATTATACTATTTATTTCCATTGTAATTTTTGTGGTCTGGAACTGGAAAAATGTTTTACTAGTTCTTTTAAAATTATTAGAAATTTTAAATAATTCGTGGAAAACAAATTTTTAAACAATTCTGTCAGCATTTAGAGAAAATATTTTGTTTCCCTATTTTTTTTTCAACCTAGAAAGTTGTCCAACTGGAGAAAAAAGTTGGGATTTGAAAAAGCATTCCCTCCTGTTGAACTGGCTGTGTGCTTGAGTTCTTAATAGTTAAATTCATTCCTCTTCTGGTACTTTCCCTCAATCAGGTCTTGGGTAATATGAGGAAGCTCTACTAACTACTGAATCATTTATTCAACAAATACAAAGTACACTAGTTAATTTGGAGACTTCAAAATAAATCAGATAAGAATGTCCCCCACAGGAATGAAACCTAATAACAATAGCTTATAGTATAAAAATAACCAAAATAGTAGGCAAAATAGGATAAGTATAAAAGAAATTCAGATTTCCATTTCTAGTAATATAAAGAAATAGATACACAGAGAAATCCATCTCAAGATATAATATACAAAAATACCGTTTAGCCCATCCAGTGTTTAAGCTCAGTTGTTGAGCGTTGACCTATGAACCAGGAGGTCACAGTTCGATTCCCAGTCAGGGCATATGCATGGGCTATGGGCTCAAATCCCCAGTGGAGGGAATGCAGGGGGCAACAGATCAAATTTTTTCTCATCATTGATATTTCTATCTCTCTCTCCCTCACCTTCCTCTTTGCTTCATCACACACCACACACACACACACACACACACACACACAGTGAGAGATTCGAAATCATGCAGTTCCACCCACCCTCGAATCGCCTTGGGATATTTTCCCATTGATTTTGAGAGAGCATGGAAGAGACAGGAAAAGACAAAGAGAAACATCAATTGAGAGGAACACATCTACTGGTTCCTCTTGCATGAGCCCTGACCTGGGCCCACAGTGCAGCAGCCCCTGCAGTCACTGCCAGTCCCGCCCTGCCTTGCTCCCCAGGCCCCACAGCCTGCTGGTCTGGCCCTGCCTCCCCCTTCTGCCCTTGAAGTATCTACAGTGGCTACTTCAGACCCTCCCCCAGCACAGGGCAGAGAGGCCCCTGCAGCTCTGTCCCCAACACTGCATGGTAGACCAGTTACAGTGTCCTGGCCTAATTTGCATATTACCTCTTTATATATGTATATATGTATATAAATATAAATATATATATACACAAAATACTATATAAAATATTATAAACATTTCTCAAAACCATGGATAATTGGGACACAAAATAAAAGAAATATACAGCCCAGAAATAAACATAATGTAGGCAGAAGTTGTGTGTATTGCTTTCAGTAAAAAGTACTTAAGGGCCTCTCTGAGACACTGCAGAAGTCTTCTTTTCTTGCTGTGGCAATCATGGAAGCATAGAGTTGGGTCCTCTGTCAATCTGACTTTTCAGTAAAAATTATGTGAGCCTGAGCCAAAAATAAACTTTAATTGTGGAGCTGTTTGTCACAACCTAAGCCCGTGGTTGGCATGCGGCTCTTTGGCCCCTTGAGTGTGGCTCTTCCACAAAATACCATGGCCTGGGTGAGTCTATTTTGAAGAAATGGCATTAGAAGAAGTCTATTTTGAAGAAGTGACATTAGAAGAAGTTTAAGTTTTAAAAATTTGGCTCTCAAAAGAAATTTCAATCTTGTAGTGCTGTTGATATTTGGCTCTGCTGACTTATGGGTTTGCCGACCACTGATAAGCCATCCTTATTATTACAACAAGGACAGAGAAGAATTCAGCAACACAGTTATAAAGATAAAACCAGTATATACAGAGTGTCCCCCAAAAATGTATACACTTTAACAGCACATAGCTCAATTTAAAAAATGAAATGTACTTTAGTAAACACTGCCTTTATAATTATTCAAAATGTGTATACCTTTTGGGGGAGACCCTATCTACTTAGAATATGGCACCCAACAATTGGAAAATAGATATAATTTTTAAGTAGACATAAAACATTTATAAAAATTGAATAATTCTAGATCACAAAAGAAGTCTTAAAATTTTTCAAAAATTGGTGTTATGAACCACATAATTTTACTATAGTATAATAAAGTGAAAAATCAAAACCAAAAAATAACTCTATTTTTTTAAAAAAGTTTGAGTAATTCATTTATCAAATAATATAATGAAATTTATAAAGTGCATTAATATAACTCACAATATTAATTAAATAAAGGGGGAAAGCATAGAACTAAACCATCATGAAAATATTGTTTTAATTAAATGTATAGGATTCAACTAAAATAATACCTTGAGGGCATCATTATTTTCAAATAATTTTAATAATAAAAGAAGGCAGGCTAAAAATTAGTGTAATAAGAATAAAATAAGTTATAAAAATAACAGTAGAATAAACCAAAAGAAAGTAGAAAAATATAATAAAAATAAAACAGAGAGTAATGTAATAAAAACTAAACCGAGAAAATGGAGTTAAAATTAGATTAATAAAAATGTTCAAACCCTTAACAAGACCAATTTAGAAAAATAAATGGGCAGAAATAAAATGGAAACCTAATCACTGATACTGCATTAATTAAAAAGATAATAAAAATACTTTGAATAAGTGTACACCCACAAATTTGAAAACTTAGAGAAAGACAAATTTTAGGAAAACAGATATCAAAAAGAAAATAAACTTTGTCTAAAAAAAGAAGTAGAAAGAACTCTATAGCCATTAAAGAAATGTATGAGTTCTCAGAATATCTTGACTTATACATACTATAGAATTTCATTTATATAAAGTTCAGAAATAGGCAAAACTAACAATACATGCTGTCAGAAATCAGAATACATCCTAAACATTTTGTGATGAGCAGAGTGATGGGAAGTGGGCATGGGTCTGGAATTGTTTTGTTTCTTGATCTCAGTGCTGATCAAAGGGGTGTATTCAGTTTATGATAACTCATCAGCTTTACTCTTCTCTGAAAGTTTGTGCACACAGTAAAGTGTGCACAAACAAAATGTTTACAAAAAGAAAGTATCAGGCCCACATTATTTTAGAGGAGGATTCTAGCAAACATTAAGAAGCATATATATTTCCATCTTATGCAATAGTTTATAGACCAGAAAAAGAGTAGATACCCTCCCAAGATATATCATGAGGTGTGTAAAATCTTGATACCAATATGAGATGGACAGTATAAATAGAAATATATCCTGAATATTAAACAAACAATGCTAACTTTAAGTAGAGATAATGAGTCATGCACAGTGGGGAGAGGCCTAGGAATGCAAAGCTGATTCAACATTAGAAAATCTATTAATATAATTTATCATGTAAATTGACTAAAGGGAGGGGAATAAATAATAATTTTGATACAGATTGAAATAATTGATAAATTTATTAACTAACTAGGAAAAGAAGGGAACTTCCTTAGCTCACTGAAGAGTAACTAAAAAAGAATACAAAAACTCGACCGCAAATATATTACTCAATGATGAAATATTGAAAACATCAGTATCTTTAAAAGCAGGAATAAAAAGAAGGATGCCTACTATCACCTCTATGTAACGTAGTTTTATAGTGATTTTCAGATAATATAATTATTTGCAAAGAAAATTCAAAATAATGTATGAAATATTATTAGAATAAAATAATTTAGATAGGTTGTCAGGCATAAGATTAATATTTAAAAATCAATTTCATTTCCATACACAGTCACCAACAATTAGAAAATGCAACTAAAAAAGTAAAGATTACTTATAGCAACAACAAAAACATCAAGAATACAGATAAAAAGCTCATCGAAAATTTTGTGAGAATTTTGTGTAGAAAAATATAAAACTTCATTGATAGAGATTTTAATAAAACCTTAAATAAGGACATACTATCTTTATTAATTGGAAAGGTCATCATTTTTAAAGATGCTATGCATCTTCAAATTGATCTAAAGATTCTATTTCTAATAAAAATCCTAGCAAGATTCTTTTTGATATCTGTCAAGTTCATTGTTAAGTCACTGAACTGCAAAGTACTAAAAATAGCCAAGATGTTCTTGGAGAAAAACCAGCTAGGGACTTGTCCCCCACTGTGTATCAGGACTGATTACAATCTATAATAGTTAAACAGTAAAGCACTGGCTCATGGGTGAAAAAAAATGATCAACAGATAAAATAGCTCAGAAATACAGACCCAGGCATTTATCTAAAACAGATATATGAACAAAGCTAACATGTTTAGTAGAGAAAGGATAGGTTAATTAGTAAATGGTACTGGACAATTATTTATTCAAAAGGAATACAAGTAAAAATGAATATCTACTAGTATTTTAGACCACTGATTATTTTTAAAATTCTAGATGGATTAAGTACTTAAATGTAAAATAAAATACAAAGGTTTACAATGTTTTCAAGAAAGTATAGGAGACTATCTTTTGGACTCTGGGTAGGAAAAGATTTCTCAAATGGCAAAAAAATAAGAAAAACACCACAAACCCAAACAAGAAAGGATAATTAAATGACATAAAAGAATTTCTAAAGAGAATTAAAAATAAGTCAAAATCTAGGAGAAGGAAGATAGCTGCTCCATTTAAAACTGACAAAGAATTAGCATCCCTAATACATAAAAAATGACTACAAATCAATAAAAAGACAGTTCAGTTGGGAGGGGAAATGGCAGAAGATATGAAGAGGCACTTCACGGAAGTAAAAATATTGAAGGCCTTTAAACATATAAAAAAAATTCAGCCCCATTATTAAATATATGCACATTTAAATTATGATGACTTACTAATTTTATACCTATCAAAGTGGCACAACTAAAAAGTTAAATAATACAACTTTTGGTGAAGATGCAGAGCAACAGGGACACTTAGAAATAGCTGGTGGGAGCAGAAATTAGGACCGCCATTTTGGAGAAGCAATTTGACTTCACAGAGCAAAATTAAGCAAACCTGTTCTCTTTGTCCTGCAAATCCCACTCCTGCTTACTAGTCCTCACCCAATAGCTGCAGTTCTCTTCTCTAGCAGGACGGTGGGACCACCTGGCCTCATCCTAAGTGATTATGAGTTACGCGTTCTTCGGCAGGGCTCAGCCTTAGGTGCCGTTTGAAAGCTCCCCAGGTGTTTCTAATGTGCATCATAATCAGCAGAGAAGCTTATTCAAACCCAGATTGCTGGGTCCCATCCGTAGGTGTTCTGACTCTGTAGGCCTAGAATGGAGTCTAAGCTCCATGTCCAAGAACCACAATTTGAAAAACAATGTCCAGATAAATCCTTGCCTATGTGGATACATGCGTTAAAATGCATGTAAATATGAATAGCAGAAATAAAACAACCTAATGTCCACCAAAAGATGAGTTGATTTTTAAATTATGTAACATCCAAGCAGAATTATACAAGGGTTCATGACACCCAGTATGTGCTCAATAAATGTTAGCCCTGTTTCTTGCTTGACTCCCGTTTCCGCAGTGGCTGGCATTGTGTGGGGTGTCTAGTGCCCTTCTCAGAACACATTAATTAAAAGTAAATGAAAGCATATTTTAGAGAGGTAGGTAATGCAGCAGACATTGCCATGGCAATTTGGAAATAAGTTCAGTCTTGTATTATTACTGTGAATTCGTTGGAAAAGCTTGAGATTTCTGCCACCATCTGCAAGAGGTTTGATTTCTTCCAAACATTACTATGTCATCCAAACCGGTCAGCTAGTCGGTGGGGTTACTATCATGTGCCTAACTCTCTTCATTGATACATTCAGCCTCCCTTATCCATAGAAGGTACATTTTAAATTCCCTGGGGATGCACAGAATCATGAACAATAATGAACCCTATATACTGTACCTCTATACCTATGAGGAAGTTTAATGTCTAAAGTAGGCACAATAAGAGATGAACAACAAGCAACAGCATTGACCAATTATAACAATATACTGTAATTAAAATTATGTGAAGGCCATCTCTGACCCTCAAAATATCTTATTGTACTGTACTCACCTGTGCTTTTGTGGTGAAGTGAGATGACACAGAGCCTGGTGGTGAGATGAAGTGAGGCAGTGTGAGGCTGCCGCTGACCTTCTGACCATACACCATAAGCAAATCACGGCTTTTCTCAGCATATCCAAGTGCCTTCATTACTACTGTTGTATTTATGGGCCATTTTTAAATACAACAAGGGTTAGCTGAGCACCTGCACTGAGATACCGCCACAGTCAACTCGGTAACTGAGCTGGCTAAGTGCCTAAGGCCCAGGCCGGAGCTGGAGAGGCCTCGCGAGACAAGGGGAGGCTCCCGGTCCGCGCGGGTGGAGCCCACTGCGCGAGATTTCAGCAGCTACTCAGAAATGCAGTTTAAAGCTTATGAGTTGTTTATTTCTAGGATTTTCTTTTTTTAATATATTTTTATTGATTTCAGAGAGGGAATGGGAGAGAGAAACATCAATGATGAGAGTCATTGATCGACTGCCTCCTGCACGCCCTCCCCCACTCTCCCCACTGGGGATCAAGCCCACAGCCCTGGCATGTGCCCTTGACAGGAATCGAACTGGGGACCCTTTAGTTTGCAGACTGATGCTCTATCCACTGAGAAAAACCGTCTAGGGATGAAATTTTCCATTTAATATTTTCAGACCATGGATAACTGAAATCGCAAATAAAGAAACCATGGCTAAGGATGGACTATGTTACCTTCATGGACAAATAACCTTTGAAAGTTACTCCACACCTGTCACTGTGTGAGGCCCTGTGAACACAGAAGAGGACAAGATAGGCTGCATCCTAAGAAATCCGGACAGCAACAAGCCAACAAGAAAATACAGGATTGTAAGAAACACTGAGAGATAATGAAATAGAGAATTTGATGGGGTGGTATTTGATTGCTTCTCTAGATAGGGTGGTTAGGAAGGCCTGCATTAGAGGTGATTTTAAAATCCTAAACGCTGTGCATTTTAAAGTACCATTTAATAGGAGTGAGTGAGGCACACCATGCCTGAGGGAACAGAGGTGGAGAAAAGGAAAGGTGTGAGGGTGTAAGCAGATCAGGCATCCTGTATTTCACAGGGCTCCCTCCTAGCCTTACATCCAGGCTGAAGGGACACCTTACTGCCACATGTGGCCACCACATTACTTTTTATTAAATAAAGAAATCACATAAAGGTACTAGCATGGTGCCAAGCATACAGCAAACATCTAACAAATGTTAACTGCTCTCCTTGTTGTCTCCATAAAATGAAAGTTTAATCATTCCCCTTCCACTGTCGCCTTGATGCTTCAACTAAACTGTGGGATTCAGGGACATCCTATATTCTGAGTCCAAGCACTGAGGCAAAAGGCAGTGGATCATGACAAAGGTGGGCATGTCCCAGTAATGTAAGTTTAGAAAATAATACTATTCTTCAAATACTTACCCTAGTCTAACCTATTGAACCATCATCACTCACCCCATTAAATACCCTCTCCCCACCCCCCACCCCCGGTTCCCTAGAAACCTAACTCCCAATTCCCCAACCCCCTGTGAGAACAATGCTAGACAAATTTTAAAATATAGCTTTGCACATATTCATCAACTTCAGATTCAAGGTCAATGTCAATTCAAGAGATGTCTATCTGCCATGACCTCTACTTGGCAGATAACCATAGTTTCCGTATCTCTTTACCAAATTGAAGGGCTGGGCAGAGGTTTAATGGTGACATGGCTCTTTGGAAATTTACCCTTGATTGGATTCAAAGCTGCCTCCAGATTTATAGTCCAAAGAGAAAGCTTTGTTTCTTTTCTAAAAGGAACATGGGCAGAAGCTAAGAATAGAGGGGGGTGCAGCATGAGGGGTGTTGTCAAGTTCAGTTTAATATGCAGTTTGTTTCCCATGACCTCTACTCTGTACGACGCCCCTATGGCTTCTGATGCCACAACATGACCTTAAAGAGTACTCTCATGAAATGCCAGCATTTTATTATTTTCTAAATCCATCTGGGAATCTGAGGCTGACTTTTAAGTTCCTGTTGTCCTATCAGCATTGGTGAGTGAATGGCTGGGTGGGTGGGTGTTTTGAAGCTCCCACTCTCCACGCCTTGGCATGCTCTTAAAAGATGAAGGGAAAACAGAGAGGGAGGGGTATCCTGCTGGGTGCTCCCGTTCTCAATGGAGAGCTGCCCTTGCATTTGCCTTTTTGTCAATGAGTCCAGTGAGAGTTGTTCTCTGAACCTGAAGCGTGAGGGACTATTGTGAACTGCCCATGAAGCCTGGGAGGGCTGCCTCCTGCAGTTATTTGTACAGCGAGGACAGCCCTTAAAGACGCATTACCACATCTAACCTAACCGAGATTACAAATCTACCTATTATTTCCCTGAGATGGTGGGGGTTTTGTTTTTGTTTTGTTTTTTTTTTTGTTTGTTTGTTTTTTATTTTGTTTTTTCTTAACTATTTTGTATTTAACATAGCAAAATATGCCAGACACACTGCCGAAACCGGTTTGGCTCAGTGGATAGAGCGTCGGCCTGCGGACTGAAAGGTCCCGGGTTCAATTCCGGTCAAGGGCATGTACCTTAGTTGCGGGCACATCCCCAGTGGGGGATGTGCAAGAAGCAGCTGGTCGATGTTTCTCTCTCATCGATGTTTCTAACTCTCTATCCCTCTCAATTCCTCTCTGTCTGAAATAAATAAAATATATTTAAATAAAAAAAATATGCCAGACACATATAGATAACAAAAAAATAAACATATCTGAGAGGCAGAGTATATAGCATGGATTCATTAGAAACTTACAAATCTTTTTCTTGTCATGATTATTTACTCTTTATTCTGCTATGAATACATTTCTGTATATATTTGTGTGTATTTTTAAATTCTTTATTAAAGAATTAAAATTCCCTAGAAAGTCACTTGAAAGTATTACATATGGCCCTCTATTTCTCCCAGCCTGCCTCCCCATCCCCAGTCTTCACCCCCCTAGTGTCTGTGTCCATTGGTTAGACTTATGTGAATATAAGTTCTTTGGTTGATCTTTTACACCCACCAACCCTCCCCTGTCTCCCCTCTGGGGTTTGATGGTCTGTTTGATGCTTCTATGTCTCTGGGTCTATTTTTGTTTATCAGTTTATGTTGTTCATTATAGTCCACAAATGAGTGAGATCATGTGGTACATACTAGCATCTTTCTTGGACTGGCTTATTTCACTTGGCATAATGTTCTCCAGGTCCATCCATGCTGTTGCGAATGGTAAGAGTTCTTCCTTTTTTACAGCAGTATAGTATTCCATTGTGTAGATGTACCACATTTTTTAAATCCACTCAGCTACTGATGGGCACTTCCCCTGTTTCCAAATCTTAACTATTGTAAGTTGCATGTTATAAATAGACTGAATTGTGCCCGATCTCCCTCCCTCCAACCCTCTCCAAATTCCTAAGGTGAATCCTAAATCCCAGTGCTTCAGAGTGTGACTGTATTTGGAGATAAGATCTTTAAAGGGGCAATTAAGCTAAAACGGGTTTCTAGGGTGGGCCCCCCAATCTAATATGACCAGTGTCCTTATTAGAAGAGGAAAACAGCACAGGCAGTCAACAATGTGAGGGGCACAGTGAGAAGGTGGCATCTGTAAGCAAAGGACATTGAAACCTTGGAAGAAACCAAACTTGTTAACACCTTGGTCTTGCAGTGCTAGCTTCCAAAATTGTGAGAAAACAAATTTCTGTTGTCTGAGCCCCATAGTCTGTGGTATGCTGTTATGGCTGCCCTACCAAACTAATGCAGAGGTCCTCTAATCTATCTCACGCCCAAACAGCATAAACTCCCTAGAAAGTCACTTCTGGCCCCAAGAGAAACAGCAAAGGAACCAGAGCATCCTGAGAAGTGATAGCAGCTTTAACAGCCATGACTCCTGATGTTTAAAGTATTGATCCCTTTGTAAGACAGGTTAGTGACTTTGGTTCCACGTGAAATAGTCCTCAGATACTTGCTAAGCATCTAGGATATCAACAGGACACAACTTTGTATCTTAGGGAAGCCACCTGTATTGTAAGTGCACAAGCTCAAAGTCCAAAAGACCCTCTTTGAAATCCCGCTTTCCCCACTTTCTAGCTTCATGAGCTGAGTAAGGTACCTTACTTCTCTGAATTTTAGTTTTGTCATCTGTAAAATAAGGTTAATAATACCTTGAATAGCACCTTGAAATTTGTGTGAGGACAGAAATAGTAACTATAAAAATTCACCCAGTTCTTGGCTGGGGAGTTGGTATACAATGAACAGTAGCTGTAATAGTAATCATCCACACTAATAAAAGAGTAAGATGCAAATTGACTGTACCTCCAAAATGCCCACCAGCCAATCAGGAATGAGTATGTACATTAACCCAACAAAGATGGTGGGTTAATTTGCATATTCAGGCATTCCTCACTACCCCAGCTGCTCTGGGCCTCTGGGCAGCATGGAAGACAGAAAGGCAGCTCTGGGCTGGAGCAAAGATGGTGCCGACAGCCAGGGGAAGGAAGGCCCATTCTTGCATGAATCTTCATGCATTGGGCCTCTAGTTTTAAATAAACAATCTAGCACTGAGCTGGAACACATATATTAACTCTTAACATTTCCCTTCAAGTTACATTTGAAAATCCAAGGACCTTAATGTACCTCTGAGATGCAATATTAAACTTTGTGGATTCTTCCTATTTTTATACCAAAAAAAAAATGTATCACTTACAAATATTGACAGTTTTGTTCCTTTTATATCCTTAAACATTTTGTTATTTTTTGTTGTTTTTATCATCTGGTTTGAAACAGTGATTGCATACATTTCTTATTTGTTCTTGATTTTAAGTAGAATGGTATTTTTTACACTTGCATTTATGTCTTGTAATTACTCTTAAACAGATTCAGGAAATTTGCTTTATTTTATCATAAATGGTTGCTGGTTTTTAGAAAATATTTTTTCTGCATATATCAAGATGACATATTTTTTCATACTTCAAAGTTTTAAAATAAATTACAATAATATATTGTCTAATATTTAACTCATTTTTTATTTTGAAAAACATCCAACTTGATCATAATTTATTACATTTAATATAGTGCTAGATTCAATTCACTAACATTTTCATTTAGCATTTTGATATTTATGTTCATGAGTTAAACTACCATACAATTTCCCTTTCTTTTCTGTTCTTGTCTGGTTTTAGAACCAGGTTTTACTCATCTCATGAGAAACTGAGTAAGTATTCTTTTCTTTTTTATCATCTGAAAGTGTGGAATTACCTGTTCCTTGGATTATTGGTGGAATTTACCTCCAAAATTATTGGGACCAATCTTTTCTTTGTAGGAAATTTGTAAGTAATTGGTTCAATTCCTTTAATAGTAAATAATATCATTTAGCCAAAACCGGTTTGGCTCAGTGGATAGAGCATCGGCCTGTGGACTGAAAGGTCCCAGGTTCGATTCTGATCAAGGGCACATCCCCAGTAGGGGGTGTGCAAGAGGCAGCTGATCAATGTTACTCTCTCATCGATGTTTCTAACTTTCTATCCCTCTCTCTTCCTCTCTGTAAAAAGTCAATAAAATATATTTTTAAAAAATAGTAAATAATATCATTTAGACTTTTTATCTCTTCTTAAGTCCACTGTCATGGACATTAGTTAATATTTGATCTTATGACATGCAGTACTGTTTCATCACTATTGTTCATTTTCTAAAGTGATGTTGCTGATTGCTGAAAATACAGGGGCCTCATAATTGCAAAGATACAGAGGAAATGTTGAAAAGATGATGAGCTTTGCAAACCTCAGTTCCCCTTAACACATTTAATCTATGTGTTTAGCAGGAGCTTTCCAATGCAGTCTGAGCTGAGAATCAGATTGATAGAGTCACACCATAGCTGAAAACAAGGTAACTTTGGAAATCAGGTATGTGCCAGCCAAAACCAGGTCCTGTAAATCCTAACAAAATCCTTACATCAAATTATTTTATTACAACTTAAAATTTCTCCCAAAGAGAAGTGTTGAGAACAAGCATCGGACAATTGAGTCCTATAGAACTGGTCTCAGGACCTCAGATTTGAAGTTAAAGGATACATCTAAAGACTATCCATGGCAACTCAAAGGACCAACAGTGAGGTAGCCTTGCATGAGTGCTTGGGTGGAAAAACAGGACCAGAAGCCGTCCCATCTCAGCTAGTGATCTGAGCATGGTAGAGGGGCATGTCTGAAATCCCTGAACAAAATGCCCTGCCTCATGTTTTAAAAATAGAAGTGCCTTGTAAAGGACTGATTCAGTAGGGCAGATCAGATACGAAATACAAAGCAGATGTGCATGGGCTGTGAGCATAGCATAATATACTATAGGCAAAAGTATAATAATGTCTTAAAAGACTGAGTGTATATACTCAAGCATACTGAAATGAATATTTTTTAATTATAAGCACTAGGGATAAGTTCTCTGTATATGAAATGGTAGGTATATAAAACTTTTATTTATTTATGCTATAACTATATGCCAGTACCTGGAACATAATAGGTGCTCAGTTAATATCTTCAGAAGAATAAATAGTACAGAGAGCATTGGTCTGGCAGTCTGAAGACCTGGATTCTAATTTTTTTTTTTTTTTTTTTTTTTTAATAAATCTTTATTGTTCATATTATTACAAATGTTCCTCATTCCCCCCCCTCCATTGCTCCCCTCCACCAAGTTTCCATTCAACTCTCTGCCCTTTCCCCATCCCCCATTGTCCTCATCCATAGGTGCAGTTTATGTTCAGTCTCTTCCCGCCCCGCCCCACTCCCCATTTCCCCGAGAATCATCAGTCCACTCCCCTTCCATACCTCTGATTCTATTATATTCACCAGTTAATATTGTTCATCAGGATTTTTACTTCCCTTGGTTTTTAGACTCACTTGTTGATATTTATGTGTTTGTTCATAATTTTTATCTTTATTTTCTTCCTCTTCCTAAAGAACCTCTTTTAGCAATTCATAAAGTTCTGGCTTGGCAGTGATGAACTCCTTTAGCTTAAATTTATTTGTGAAGCTCTTTATCTGGCCTTCGATTCTGAGTGATAGCTTTGCTGGGTAGAGTATTTTTGGTTGTAGGTTCTTGTTATTCATCACCTTGAATATTTCTTGCCATTCCCGTCTGGCCTGCATGGTTTCTGTTGAGAAATCAGCTGACAGTCTTATGGGTGCCCCTTTATATGTAACTACCTGCTTTTGTCTTGCTGCTTTTAATATTCTCTCTTTGTCTTTAGCTCTTGGAATTTTAATTATGATGTGTCTTGGTGTGGTTCTTTTTGGATTCCTTTTGTTTGGGGTTCTGTGTGCTTCCTGGACGTGTAAGTCTATTTCTTTCACCAGGTGGGGGAAGTTTTCTGTCACTATTTCTTTCAATATGTTTTCGGTATCTTGCTCTCTGTCATCTTCTGGGACCCCCATAATTCTGATGTTGGTTCGCTTGAAGTTGTCCCAGAGGTTCCTTACATTATCTTCAACTTTCTGGATTCTCTTGTCTTCTTGCTTCTGTGGAGGAGTGTCCTCTGGCTCTTTGTGTTCCAAATCTTGGACTTGATTCTTGCAATCTTCCAATCTGTTTTTAGGACTCTGCATAATATTTTTTATTTCAGAGAGTGTATTCTTCATTTCTTGTTGATCCTTTATCATTTCTTGTTGAACCTTTATTATTTCTTGTTGATCCCTTTTCATATCCTCATAGGTCTCATTTATTTTATCGGCCTTTTCTAAGAGATTGTTGAACATTCTTATAAGCGTGGTTTTGAATTCTATATCCAGTCGCTTTTTGTCCTCCATTTCTTTCGTTTGTGATCTGTTTCCTTGTTTCGACATTTTCGCTGCTTCCCTGGGTTGGTAGGTTGGGAGGATCAGCTGTGTCTATGCCAGGAGACAACCTTATTCCACTAGACTTAGAAACCTGCAAAAGCCTCTCTGAGTTCAGCTTGGAAGGGGCAGTTTCAGGGTGGAGCCTACAGCCTTGGCTTCTGGTTAGCCCTGCCCTCTGAGGTTCCTGAGTCTCAGTGTTCCTCAGGGTCCTTTGGTACTCGCTGCAAGCACCTCTGAGAGAAAGGCGCCCTAGAGCTTCGCCCGCTACCAGACAGTGTAGTCTCTCCCCCAACAAGCCCACAACTGGGGTTCAGAGCAGTTGGAAGTGGGGTTAAGAACAGTCTGGAGCTTATGTCTCCTTCCTGCTAGGGCGATCTCGCGGCCCAAACAACAGTCTGTCCTCTGTGCGCGCAATGTGCGCGACTCGGGGGCTCTGCTTTTTGCTGCTCTCCCTGAGCTTCTGTCTTACAGCCCAGATTCCCTCTGTATGAGGCTGGGGCTCGAGGGTCTTGCCCAGGACTGAGGTTCAGTGCAGTCAGGACTGGGGCTCAGCACATTCCTGAGCTTTTGAGTCCTTCCCGCTGGGGCAATTCAGCAGCTCAGCGAACAGTCCCTCCTCTGCGCGCAATGTGCGCGACTCCGGGGCTCTGCCTTTCGCCGCTGAGCTTCCGCCTTACAGCCCAGATCCCTCTGTATGAGCCTGGACCTCAGGGTCTTGCCCAGAACTGGGGTTCAGTGCAGTCGGAGTTGGGGTTCAGCACAGTCCGGAGCTTTTATCTCCTTCCCGCTAGGGAACGCCAGCCAGGCACTCAGCCGCCCCTCCTCTTCGGCTCCGTCCTCTCCCCACGCGCGAACCGTGACTCCGTACCTTAGGCTTTTACAGCTCCTCTGGTTTTCCTTCTGGTTTTCTCTTTCCTTCTGGTTGTAGAATTTCCAGTCAGTCAACTTTCCTGTAGTTCTGGATAGTGTCCACTTTATATTTTAGTTGTATTTTTTGAAATTGTTGAGTGCGGCTGCAGCTAGGCGTTTACCTCTGCCGCCATCTTGTTGCAATCCTGTGGATTCTAATTTTGACTCTATCATTGAATATTTGTGTCACCTCAGAAAAGTAGCTTAGCTTCTTTGGGTTTCAGGGTTTTTCTCTGTAAAGCAGAAGGTAAATTGAATGGTCATAAGATCACCACTATGCTACAAGAAGTACTACAAGAAGACCAGGTCTCAATTATTAGTGCTACAAACCAGATCCCTGCACCTCTATAAGAGCATCCTCTCAAGGAATCACTAAGCAGAATCACAAAGGCAGGGAAGTTAGTGGGATTTTCATTGAACAGCAGCCAGTCTGATGTGGCTGGAAATTGGGCTAGAGAAAGACCATACAGGAGATGAGAATGGAAAAGTAGGATTCGGGTAGGTACGAAAATACTCAAAGTGTGAGGGATAATGAGCTGCAGCTGAAGACAGACCAGAAGCATTCAAGTTTATTTATTAAGATAAATGAAGTTAATAACATTGTGAATAGTGACATCATCTTATATTTATAGAGCAGTGGATTTTGGCCCTTGCTTTACATATTTACTTTTTTACAAATAGAAGTACCTAGGTTCTACCACTAACAGACTCTGATTCAGTAGAACTGGGATAGAAAGACCTGCCATCAGAATTATTTTTAGTTTCAATGGTGATTCAGTGTGATGAAAATAATATGTAGAGTGCTTTATGTTTTTCATACCTTTCAAATATATCCTTCAATACTCACAGCCCAGTACAAAGGAGGCGGAGTAGGTAGGATTACCACCATTTCACATGTGATAAATTGAGTCCCAAAGGAAATACATCTATTCAAATGACAACTCGCAGAAAGGAAATTCTAAGCCAATTTCCTGAGCGCGGTACCAGTGATTTTTCACTGTAGTTCAGCTGCCTAAAATGAAAAGTAAGGTGAGTAGACTTTATTCCCTGTTTTAAGATAATATTAGAAGCACATCACTTGAAATTAGCAAAAGGGTAAATTTAGGTCCAATGCAAAGGTACTTCTTTGAGTACATTCATGGACCTATTAACCTGAAGATATATATGATCATCAAAGTTTCAAATGTGCTTTAAATAAATTTATAAACTACACACTTTCTTAACTATTTTATGTGACTTTTAAAATTTGTATTGTTTTATTTTAAACAACAGCTTATGTACAATATTATTAGTTTTAGGTGTACAACACTGTGATTAGACATTTATATAACCTAGGAAGTAATCACCCTGATAAATCCACCACCCATATATAGTTATAACAATATTATTGACTATATTCGTTATGCTGTACTTTACACCCCCATTATCATTCTGCAACCACCAATTTGTACTTATGAATCCCTTCACCACTTTCACCCATCCCCACAACCCTTCTCCCATCTATCTGACAACTGTCAAAATGCTCTCTGCCTCTATGAGTCTGCCTCTTTTCTGCTTCATCTGTTTTGTTTTCTAGATTTTTGCATATAAACAAAATCATCTGGCATTTGTTTTTCTCTAACTTATTTCACCTATCACAATACCCTCTAGGTCATTCATATTGTTGAAGATGGAAAGATTTCATTCTTTTTTATGGCCAAATCATATTTCATTCTATATATGCACCACTTTTTCTTTACCCATTTATCTATTGATGGACACCTCAAGTTGTTTCCATATCTTGCCTATTGTAGATAATGCTTCAATAAACATATGGAAGTATATGTCTTTTGATTTAGTGTTTTGGATTACTTTGAATAACCCAGAAGTGAAGTTGCTGAGTTCTTCTTTGTCTTTTGTTATAGCCTTTATTTTAAAGTCTATTTTTTTTCTGGCATAAGAATTGCTATCCCAGATTTCTTGTTTTGTTTCCATTTTCATGAAATATCTTTCTCCATCCTTCTACTTTTGGTCTATGTATGTCTTTTGATCTGAAGTGAGTCTCTTGGAGAGAGCATAAGGGTCTTGATTTGTTATCTATTAAGTCACCATATGACTTTTGATTGGAACATTTGATTCATTTGCAATTAAAGTAATTGCAAATGAATCAAATATGTTTTTATTGGCATTTTATTAATCATATTTTTATCTTTTTTTTCTTTTTCTTAAACAAGACCCATTAATATTTCTTGAAATTCTGGTTTGGTGGTAATGAACTCCTGTAGCTTTTTCTTGTCTGTGAAGCTCTTTATCTTACCTTCAATCCTAAATCATAGCTTTGCAAGGTTATAGGTCCTTGCTTTTTATCACTTTAAATAGTTCATATTAATCCCACCTGACATGTAAAATTTCTAATGAGAAATCAGCAGACAGCCTTATGGGAGTTTTCTTTTAAATAACTAACTGCTTTTCTCTTGCTGCTTTCAAGATTCTCTCTTTGGTTTTAACCTTTGGTATTTTAATTATAATATGTCTTGGTGTGGGCCTCTTTGGGTTCTTCTTGTTAGGGACTCTCTGTGCTTCCTGGGCTTGTATATCTATTTTCCTCACCAGTTTAGGAAAGTTTTCCATCATTAATTTATCAAAGAGGTTTTCAATTTCTTGCTCTATCATCTCCTTTCAGCACCCCCATGATGCTCATATTGGTATGCTTGAAATTGACCCAGCGAATCCTTAGAATATACTCAATTTTTGAATTCTGTTTTCTTTTTGCTGTTTTGATTGGGTGGTTCCTGCTTCTTTATATTCTAAATAGCTAGTTTGATTCTCTGCTTCATCTAATCTACTATTGATTCCCTGTAAATTATTCTTCATTTCAATTAGTGTGTCCTTAATTTCTGACTGATTAGTTTTTATGATTTCCATATCCTTTTTTATGCTGTTGAAGTTCTCACTAAGTGCTTTGAACTCCATATCTGGTCTTTTACTTACCTCTATTGCATTTAGTTATTTTTCTGGAGATTTCTCCTCTTCTTTAATTTGGGACCTGTTTCATTTTCTCTGCACTTGGGCTGCTTCCCTGTGCTTGTTTCTATTTATTAGATAGAACTGCTACGTCTCCTGGACTTGTAGAGTGGCCTTATGTTGTAGGTGCCCTGTAGGGCCCAGTGACCCAGCCTTCCCAGTCACCCAAACTGGGCACTCCAGGTGTGTCCCCTGTGTGGGGTGTGTGCACAATCCTGTTATAGTCGAGCCTTATTGCTATTGACACATAATTGGAAGGAACTAACTCCCCGAACAATTGGTTGTGATGCCTGGCTACAACTACAGCAGAGAAGCTGCTGTTCAGGGACCTACCCCATGGAACAGGACTTGCTTCAATGGAGATTTGGTGCCGACTGAGTCCACTCCTTGAGTGTGTCAGTCGTAGAGGTGGTTAGATTGTAACCCAGCCTGTTTTGAAGCTATCCACTAGGTGCATTGGCTCTGAGGATTCCCAGAGGTGCAAGGTCAGCCACTACCTGTGCCCTTCCTGGGTCACCTGGCATGAGCTACAGAGTGGTCTGCATTTGGTTGCTACTTGTGCTTGGTGTGGAAGTACCCAGGAGAGGCAAAGCTGTGCCACCTTCTTAACTATTTAAGAGCAACTCTTTATCTTTGCACACATTTGTCAGAGAGCAAAATGCCACATTCGTTGTATTATTTGCTGACAGTTTACAAATTGTAGTAAGATATTCTCAGAGCTTATACTTGTATGTGCCTCATTCTTCTTCTGAAAATTTGATAATCGCTGCCCTCAGAAGGAAGGAACAACACAGATAAGTGAAATTCCCATAAATCAGCTGAAAAACATGAGGATGTGGTGATGATCCCATTACCACAGAAAGCCTTTGGGGCCCCTGGGTGACATCAGGAAGCTAGTTTTTACGTGGTTTCTATAAGGAAGGAAACTCGGTATCAGATATGTGTAGTGTGGTAGGCCCTGTGCAGGACACTTTACAAATATCATCACGTATAGTCTTCATGGGAATCACAAAAGCTAGTATTGTAATTATCCCCTTTTCACAGGTGGGGGACGTCAAACTCAGGGATGTTAAATATGCTCAAGGTTACAGAGCTCCACACAGCACAATCGAGATGTATGTATCTCCAAAGCTGTGGTCAAAGGTAAGAAACCTGATGTAACATAATAAGGAACTAATGAAAACGCCTGCCCACTATTAAATGGCTTCTGCCTCTAAAGAATTACATCTCAGTGGCTGCAGAGCTGCGTGGCTTACAACATTAGCAGCAGCACCCAGCACTCCCGCAGGAAGACAGGGCATATGACCTGCAGAGTCAAGATTCATATGATCCTTGCGCTCACATTTCAACTGCGCATCTGGAGCTGGAAGCATGTCCCCTGCGTGGAGAATCCTGTCGCGCTTAGTCACCCTGATATTGCATAACAGATATGACATTTCCAACAGCATGGCACGCTAACTGTTAAAAATAATAATAAAAAGAGCAACAAAAGCCGAAACCAGTTTGGCTCAGTGGATAGAGCATGGGCCTGTGGACTGAAAGGTCCCGGGTTGGATTCCGGTCAGGGGCACATCCCCAGTGGGTGTTGTGCAAGAGGCAGCTGATTGATGATTCTCATTGATGTTTCTAACTCTCTATTCCTCTCTCTTCCTCCCTTTAAAAAATTAATAAAATATATATTTTTTTAAAAAGATCAACAACATTAGCAGCCAGATGACTATTAATTTTTTTTCATTGTCTATTATAAAAACCAAAACTCACAGAAGCTGTATGTTGAATTTTGCAGGGTATTGAGCTCTGAGGAAATACATTAGCATTACATACAACACAAAATGAGAGGTAGATGGTTGGTTCAGAGGATTGGGTGCCAAAACATTAAAGTTCTCACCTTAACGCCTTAACTTGTTTTTTTGAAACTCACAACTTAAACCTGATGGAACAGCCCAAATACAATAGACACAGAAAGCATTAAATCACACAGAAACCACCACCATCATCACCAGCTTACACTTGTGAAATGGCCTGGTTCCTGCTACCCCTGCATTCCTCACCACCTTTCCACCACTCCCCACTAGCAGCCAGACCCTCTTTTTTGAAACACATACCTGATTGCATTGTACTCCTGCTAAAAACCTTCCCCTTGTTCTCCAAGTAAACTTAACACTCATGAGGATATCCAGCACTCTCCTCAACCTGAGCACATCTTACTCTCCATCACCCCCACTAAGCTCTACTTTGTCTCTCTTTTACTTCTCTGACCCCACCAGCCTGCCTTGGGGCCTTATCACAGGCCATGTCCTTACCTGAATCCAACCTTCCCCTGCCCCCCACTCCAAGCCTATCCCCTTAGGCTTCACTGTACAGATATCATTTCTCAGTATTAACACAGCTGATTCCTTTTCACCCATCAAATTTCTGCCTAAATGTCACTTTTTCAGAATATTCAAATTAGGTGTTCCCTGTTATATTTTCTCTCAAAGCACCCTATTGTTCCACCTTCAACACAATCATAACTTAAATGTAACAGTTAAGTATTTAGGTCTTTGTTAAATTCTGTTTCTCCTACTAAAATGTAAACTCCATGAGGTCAAGCGAAAATGATGATCTCATTTATTTTGCTATGGCTAAGTGCATTCTACATTATGTTGTTCATTCAATATTTGTTGAATAAACAAAGGAATGATGGATGAATAAATGAATGGGCATGGGTGCCCTTTCTTGGAAAGACTTTGCTTTCTAACAATCTAGGACAATCTGAAGCAGGTTTCATTCCAAGCTGAGACCCCTCTGTCAGATTATCACTCCTGGGTCTCAGGATGACCCGCTGCCCCAGGCAGATTCTCTCTATCACCATTATCCTGCTTGTCAGAGTAGTTTATCTGCAAGATGGCTCTCGTGGCACCAGCACATGGGTTATAAGCACAGCACTCATGTCTTCAGCACAACACCAATCATAAGGGGAAACATTTTGCCTGCACAAAATTAGCCATTCTATAACTATCTGTTGCACTGAAATCTGAGAGTTGAACAATACCTATGAAAAAGCTCCACATTTCATATCTAAAGGTTTAGTTTACAATGGAAATGCAAACTATTTAAGATAACAAGAGTGAAAGAAAGCAGTATTTCAAACAGAAACATGATTTTATAATGTGTTGTTTTAAGTGTTTGTGTTATAAAAAATAAGGACTCTAACATTATAAATATGCACCACCATTTTTTTTGTATCCATGTATAAAATCATATATTGGATTGACTCAGTACTTTTAAGGTATATTCTTGTTGAGGAGCTGGACTCTTTTTCTTAAATTTGATATTGCTATATATTTGTGCATGGTGATTTTTCAACCTAGAAATAAATAGTATTCCAAGTTAAAATTTATAGAAGATAAAAAATAAAGATGTTTTTATACATGAAAAAGTTTAGTCTCAAATGTTGAAACCCATTGTTAACATAGGAGTATGTAATGTTGCTAACGATGTTGCATTTGTTGGTTGAGGAAATACCATGATCTTAGTGTAACCTACCAAATTAAAAACAAAAAGCAGCACTCTGAGAGGTTTAACCTCTTTTTATGGAGCAGAAAGTTCTGTTTCTATCCCAAGAATCTGGAGACACAGGACGGATACAAAGTGTGGACAGTGTTACAAATAGGTTTCCAGCCCACAGAACTCTGCGCTGTCATATATCTGGTGGTAACCATGCCAGAGCCTACAGATATATCATTGACGTTCAGTGATGGAGAGACAGTACTGAAGTATGAAAACAGCAATTCAGAACAAAGTTATTGCTTTCTTCCTAGTATATACTATAGAAGTATTTCCCAATCCTGTAGTTAGTTGCCAGATGCTGAAACAATAACAAGAAAAAATGCAAATAAATTAAAGATAAGGCCCTAGAGGAGTTAAAGCAGTAACCAAGCTGGGTAGATGAGAAACAGCGATGCCCCAATCTTTATTATGCTCTAGCACCCAATTAATGGTCTAAAGTGCAGATGACTTATGAAAAAATAAGCTCAGCAGTTGTGGCAATTCCAGGGATAGAACTCATATAGGAGACCATTAATATCCACACATGCCCACATGCACTTACACACACACACACACACACACACACACACACACACACACATACGGAGCACAAATAAGCCAGCAAGTCCCACACCTGCATATACACCCTCCCCTGCTCCCACCTCCATGCCATCGGGGAACTCAGGCTCCTGTCCTCCCCAAGCAGCCATCAATTCTAAGTGTTAGACTCCAGGAGTGTGGCCAGAAGCCCTCATGGATGCATCATGCCTGCTTAGCATCTGCTGATATGTTGTCTAGGGTCAGCTGCGGGACCCATCACAATGACAACAATGACTAGAGACCAGAAAGGTATTAACTAAAGCAGTTCTTTCTCTCTCTCCTTCTCCCTCTCCCCGTCTCCCTTCCTCTATTTGATACACACACTTGAAGCCCTGAATATTCCCTTTGCCTTTCCTAGAATTATGTAACCACTACCGTTTTGGGATCTATCCACGCAAGTTTTTATCAAATGGCTTATCTCTGGGCTTGTCTTCTGTATGAAATATGAGTCACTCACAGCATCAAACAATTTAAATTAAATTTTGTCTGCACTGCAGTTTCCTCCTTCAGGACCATGATTCCCATTCCTCCAAGTTCAAGTCAGGCCAGGCCTCTTTGCTAGGCCGTAGGCAGCCCTGAGTTTATTTTTGCAGTCAACTCAGAGCTCTTGTGTAGATAAGGGGGGAAAAAAACTGACAATCAAGGGTGGGAACTGGCATCAACACCCCATCGGATGTTACTGGGAAATCAGATAACGTGGGAATCATAGACCTTATTCCTAGGTGAGCCTGATTTTATCACTTCTCAGTATAAGCAGCTGGTTGCTGCCCTAATTACTTGGGATTGACTATTCTACTAACATAGGAGTATGTAACTTTGCTAACGATGTTTCATTTGTTAGTTGGTTCCATATTCCATATTCTACTATTATCAGTTAACACTTGAGTTTTAAAGGTTTTTCTCTCTTAAAAAGACCCTTAAACAATGCAGTTTGTTCTAGGAAAAACCACATCTTACAGCTTCATTCGATTATAATTCAATGTTTAAGACTTGGAAAGGTCTGATATTGAGGCAAATAGGTCAAGAAACAAATTGTGCCTACTTCCCATTTTTCCTAGTTGTGGTCAGAATTGTGCCATCGTTCATTGTGAGACTTTGGGTGGATTGCTTAACTACATGAACCTCAGTTTGGCCCTCTTTCAAAAACAGAGATTTCAGTCTCTTTTCATGTCACATGATCATAAAATCCATTCACTGTGCAGATATAAAGTACCAACATGATTTCAGAAAATGTGGAATTTACTCAATCTTTGGAAGTCACATAGCACAAGGAGCACGGTGATGTCTGGATGCCATAAAAAACAAAGGGAAAGGCAGGGTTATATTTACAGCAGGAAAGGTGAGTGTGAGTTCAAGAAGAAAGTGCTCTTAATATAGATTTTAATTTTACAAGTAATTCATGAATATATTCTTATGAGTATAAGACATATGAGAAAATGCAGCATAGCCCATATACTTAGATTTAGACAGTTTTGGGGTCAAATTTCAGCATAATTCAGCAAGTCATTTTATTCTGAAGCTCAGTTTCTTTACCTTTAGAATGAAGACTAAATTAGCTTTTGGCCAGTTATAGGTATTCCACCAACTATAATACACCCGGAGAATAAAATATGGCCAAAACGGGTTTGGCTCAGTGGATAGAGCAGCAGCCTGTGGACTGAAAGGTCCCAGGTTCGATTCCAGTCAAGGGCATGTACGTTGGTTGCAGGCACATCCTCAGTAGGGGGTGTGCAGAAGGCAGCTGATCGATGTTTCTCTCTCATAGATGTTTTTAAGTATCTCTTTCCCTTCCTCTCTGTAAAAAAATCAATAAAATAATATTTTGTTTTTTTAAAGAATAAAATACATTGATTTTCTGAGTGGCTGGAAGGTAACCATGGTAAAATACAGGGGAAGAAAACAGCCTCACATAATGAATCCATTCTTTCATTCACTCTCCTTTTCTTTTATTTTTTTTTAATTCTCACTTGAGAATATTTTCCCATTGATTTTAGAAAAAGTGGAAGAGAGAAGGGAAGACAGAGAGAAATATTGATATGAGAGAAACACATGGATTGATTGCCTCCTGCATGCACCCTGACCAGGGCCTGGACCAGGGAAGAGTCTGCAACCGAAATATGTACCCTTGACCAAAATCAAACCTAGGACTCTTCGGTCTCCAGGCAGATGTTCTATCCACTGAACCAAACCAGTTAGGGCCACCCACCCTTTATTCTATCATTCACCAAGCATTTATCAAAACCTACTGTGTGATAGGAATGATGCTAGAGTTTGAGTATTCTTCTGTAAGGGAGGAAGATATACACAAAGATAATCTTGGTGCAATAAGTCAAATTCGAGACAAGAGGGAATCAGGGTTACTTCTCAGAAGAGGTGGCATGAGGGTTGAGCTGTAATTGTTGGGCAAAAGTTGGCCAGGAGGTCACAGAGATGAATTATTATATTCCAAGGATAGAAAAAGGCCAGTACAAAGGAGTGGCTGTGGGAAAAGCATGGGATGATCTTAGTCATGTTTGTAAGTCCAGGACTGTGTGCACTATCAGGTGCATCCTGGTTGCTCAGTGATGCATAGAATTGAGAAGCAAAGGAAAGCTATTCCAGGTCTGAGAGTAAGAAGAAGGATACCAGAAAAAGTAAAAATACTGAGATTATTATAATGAGAAGCCTAGTTATAAGGTGAAGGGAATGAGATAGACCAACGTTCACTGAGAGATAGTGGTGGTGGGAGAAGGCACTGGCTGTGTAATCCAGATGCCTTCTCTATGACCCTCCTTTGGCCCCTAGCTGCTTGCATGGCCTTGAGTAAGTCATTTCCATATTTCTCAATTCCAGATTCCTCAGCTCCAAAATCAGACAACTGAATCCCCTGAGCTCCAATATCTCTTCCAGTTCTGTTTCATATTTATTAACATTCTACTCAGTGCTGGGCACTACACTATCCACTGGGTTCCAATGATGAATAAGATATCATACTGGTTATTCTCCGTTTGCTACTCTGACATGCTCAGATCCATCTTGTCCCTTTTCTGCCCTCCTCTGTTCCCCGGGAGCACAACTCCGACTCCTTCTGGTGCCCATTGCTCTTACACAATGGGAGCACTTGTGGAAGGTTAAAGATGGCAGGAGAGGTTGATTAAAAAGAGGTTGCTCCCCTCTTGTTTCATCTCTGATGGCCGGTTATGATCACTTCTCTTCCCAAGTACAGCACCTGCCTGGCAGCTCACCTTCCATGGCTTCAGCCAGCTGGGATTCAGTTATACTATTTCCCCCTTGCTCCTCTTGGCCTAGATATGCCAATGGCCTCTTACTTTTGCTAGTGCCTGAGTACCTCAATCCCCCCTCTATCATTCTGCATTAAAATTCCTTCAGTTACTCTAGCTGGTCTGGCTAAATGGATAGAGCATCAGCCTATGGACTGAAGAGTTTCAGGTTCAATTCTGATCAAGGGTACATGCCCAGATTGTGGGTTCCATCCCCAGTAGGGGCATGTAGGAGGCAGCCAAACAATGATTCTCTCTCATCCTTGCTATTTATCTCTCTCTCTCCCTCTCTGAAATCAATAAAAAATATATTTTAAATTTCTTCAATTAAGCCATGTGAGTGGAATTCTTTGCTAGGGGTCCCTAACTGATACCAAGGCTAGACTGCAACTAGGAGGCAGAATTATCAAAATCTCATTTTCCCCCAATATAAAATACCATGGGAAAAACTAAAAGACAGAAGTGTGAAAAGCTGAAAAAGCGAGGCTCAAGGGGAGTATTTATGAAAAGAGAGAGTCCTAGGATCAGGATGCAAGAATGAACGGCATTGAAGAATGGACAGAAGGGAGGTGACTGTTGTTGTTTGTAATGCTGCTATTATTTTCATATTAAAAACAATTTTCCAGATGTAGAGCCCAGGGAGAAATAAAAGCTGCCATCCTATCTAATGATAGAGTAATATGCAAATTAACCATCCCTCGGAACAAAAATGGTGGCCCCCATAGCTACAAGATGGCAGCGCCCAGCCCCCACAGCCCCGCTGCTGGAATGTCAGGCCTGTCTGCCTCCAGAGGGGGAAGATCCAGCCTCCACGCTCTACAGCTGCTGCAGGGTCTGGGCCTGTCAGCCCCGCTGGGGTTCCTGGGACCAAGCAGCTAGGCTGGATCTGCCCCGAGACAAGGCAGGCAGAGCCCCGACAGCAGGGCTTGGGAGCTTCCTTAGCACAGTGGTGGAGGGAACAAACATACCACCCTCCCCTGGCCCTGCAGACAGAGCCCAGACAGCAGAGCATAGAGGATTCATTAGCAGGGTGAATGCAGGGAAGCCCCAGGCCCTGCAGACAGAGCCCAGAAAGCAGAGCTTGGGAGCTTCCTTAGAGAGGCAGTGGTGGGGAAATCCCCAGACATGGCAGACAGAGCCAGGAGAGCAGGGCTTGGGGGCTTCCTTAGCTCTGAGGCAGCAGGAACACCCCCAGATCTGGCAGACAGAGCCCAGACAACAGGGCATGGGGGCTTCCTTAGTTTGTTGGTGAAGCCCCCAGGCCTGGCAGACAGAGCACACTGCAGGGCATTGGGGCTTCCTTCACATAACACATGGCTGCGGCAGGCAGAGAGCAGACAACAGGTCATGGGGGCTTTATCTCCATGGCTGCAGTGAAACCTCCAGGCCCTGCAGAGAGCATAGAACTACGGGAAGTGGGCCTAAGCCACCAGTAGGACATCCACCGAGAGCTCCTAGATTGTATATGGTGCAGGTTGGCCTGAAGGACCCCTGTGCACAAATTTCGTGCACCAGGCCTCCAGTACTAGAATAAAGAGCATCAAATACCTATGGGAGAGCAGGCATTTTTTCAGCTGAGGATTCCAACAATTCAATTTTTTTGCTGCTTTACATGTTAATAGTTTTCGTGTTATTAGCTAAGTGTGCAAATTCAGAAGCTTGAAAATCATGCAAGCTCTGTACAAAAAGATAATTTTTTTTTATTTCGTTTAAAAAAGTAGCTGGGAAACAAAGATGCATGAAACCAACAACTTCTACAGCAAAATCAATGAAACTCTTTCCTAACTCCTCAATAATTAATATCATGAGCCACAGGCCAGAGCAACTCCTAACTTTCTTTACTGCCACTTACGCTGTCCTACAGAACACAATAACTTCCTCTGTGGTCCTTGAAGGGCAGATGTTCACTGCTCCGCTGTTGATATCATTGTGCTATGAGTAGAGGAGGAAGCCAGACACTGCATCACAGATGCAGCTGGCACTCGAGAATAGCCCGGCAATGTGGAAATTAGGCCTCTGTTCTACATTATAGTAGAAAGATCAGTTCCAAGACCTTTCTCCGCCCCCCTAGAATGGAATAAAGAATCTTATCAGAAACCCATTCACTCAAGTGAAATCACAGGTCAAGGGAGAACCGAGACATTGTATAATTGGAATACATTTTGTCACAAAAAAAAAAAACAACAACCTGATTTTATTTTGTTTTTGTGGGGGTTTTTAAACTTAATTTTATATCTTAGGCAATTAACTTAATTAGTCTGAGCCTCAGTTTGTTCATCCATAAACCAGAATTAGTAATACTTACTTCATGAGCACTTGAAAAATTTAAATGAAACCTTGTAGGCAAGACTTAGTCTAGGGTATGCCATGCAGTTGGCCTGCAATGTGGCAGCTACTCTTCTGCTGGTATTATTTCAGTGTACTGGCCTCAGACACCCTCTTAGAGCAGCAAATTTTCATTTCATGGCACACATAAATGAATTACTAAAGTTCTGTGGCACACCAAAAAATATATATTTTTTGCCGATCTGAACCCAACCTAAGGGAAAAGAGGTCAGTGCCCCTGACTAAGTAGTCTGGCACCAGCCAGCTACCTGTTTGCAGCAGCAATGACCAAATTGTACTGACTTGACCACAAATTCCATTTTCCCCAACCTCTTTCACTCAGCACCTTACTCAACACTCATGTCTCCATGCCTCACTTCACTGAAACTGAATCACTTTATGAACTATCTCACCTCACATCCTTTCCACTTAGACCCTGAGAAGCTCCCACCCACTTCCTCCAGGTTCCTGTGCTCTTACACAGCAGAAAGTAGGAGCCATGGCAGGAAGGAAGAAGCAGCAGAAAACTTCAGGCTTAAAAAGAAAAGTTCTAGCCGAAACCAGTTTGGCTCAGTGGATAGAGCATCTGTCTGCGGATTTAAAGGTCCCAGGTACGATTACGGTCAAAGGCAAGTACATTGGTTGAGGGCACATCCCCAGGAGGCAGCTGGTCAATGATTCTCTCTCATCAATGTTTCTAGCTATCTATCCTTCTCCCTTCCTCTCTGAAAAATCAATGATAATATATATATATATATATATATATATATATATATATATATATATATATAAAGTTCTAGAGCTCTAAGATGAAATTAAACTGATAAAGTGGTTTGAACTGCCATTCTAATGAACTTAATAAATTGGCCACTCAAAAAAATATAGTTAAATATCTTTTTTGCCTGAAACAGAAAGAAAAGAAAACCCATTGTGTAAACTTAAAGGGTGAAAGGAGACACTTTTGGGGAAAGGGTTTTTCACGTGCTCCCCAGCATGGGGGTGACCCGTTTAAGTGCTCCACGAAGTTGACTTTACCACATGAAGAGTATGAATAGGGTAGATTTATAATCCATCATCCTGTAGCTCATGCTAAAAAAAATTGTTAGCCTGATCAGAACTTAAAAGCAGTTTCATGTTATAGTCACAGTTCCTTGAATCTAACACCTGTGACTTATTTGTCTTTAACAGCAGGATTGGGCTGGTATATAACAGATACTCAAAGAGATGTTGGTTAAATGAATGATCTGGAAGAGGAAAAGCCTAGCTATACCTAAGTGCCTTGGGGACCTTCAGTGTTTTGGGGTGGCTTTTTTGTTTGTTTGTTTGGTTGGTTGGTTAGTTGGTTGGTTGGGGTTTTTTTTGTTTTTATTATTTGGTTTTGGAGCCATGAAGACCTAGTGACCTTGACATAACAATATGCAAGCTGTATATTATTCTAGATTCCCCATCTAGATGAGGAATCCTATCCATCTGAAAGTCGCTGGGGGAAACCATGGACTGCAAGCAAGGTGTGAGGTCCCAGGCTGCTGAGCTGAGCCTACTACTCTCACAATGACAAGGAAAGTGAAGGGTTCTCAGCTGTGAGGAATAGCAAACTGTCTGAAATGTCTAATATCAAAACCATATGCCTTTTAAGGTGAGCAACCACAGACAGTCTCCTTTGGGGAGAGGGTGGGGAAATCCTATTAAAGTCCCAGGAGATTTCCAGATGTGCTGAGCAATGAACAAATTATCACTGGGTCAGCCCTCCGAGCCAGAGGTCTTGACTTCACTCCCACAGGACCTCTTACTGAGCTGACACAAAATTATCGAAAAATATTTGCAGGGAGAGATTTAAGAAGACTTTAAACATATGCATTGTTACAAGACTACAAAGTTGACCACACCTGCATGCAAAGGAGTAAGAAATACTAACTTTAGTAGAATGAGTGTTTTATCTCATTGCTTTCAACTCTAAGAATCTGAACAAATAAAAAGTTATTTGGTCTGCAAAGAGTAACAGTAGAAAACTAGAAGTGATATTATTTTGTATGATAAATGCAGAAGCTTGCACTGACCACGGTGTCAATAACATAGTAAGCACTGATAAATAATTGTTCATTGAACAAGGCAACCTTCTCTGGAGCCACAATTCCTATCTTTTCACAACAACATTCTGTTACAAGACCCATCTATAACAACGGCTTAAACTCTCCCCCTATTCCACCTCATTCTCTATTTTATCAAATTGTTTCTCCACAAAATCCTCTCCATGGCTTGTGTTACTTTCTGATGAGTGAGAAAATTAAGGCCAGGAGAAAAAGTCCAGGCTATGGGTTAAAACCAAGAACTTAAACCACAAATCCACTTCCCTGTGCCATGGAAGTGGTTCTAAAAGCACTGGCTCCTCACTCCAGCTATGTCTCCCATATTCCCACATATCCACCAATATTACTGCAGCCCTCAGAAGTGGGAACCCTAATAAACAGAGACAGTGGGTGACTCACAGAGCCATGAGTTCTTCTGGGGCCAAGGACCTTGAGGAAGAAAATACTCAATACCAATGTAACAATTACATGTTTTTTTAAATATATATACGTATATCTTTATTGTTGAAAGTATTACAGATGTCTCCTTTCTTTGTTTTTCCATTTAACATTATTTTTCTAAAATATCCTAATAAAGGGGTGTTGAATATTGATGTTTGAGATTAGATAAAATACAACTAATGTTAAGAATAATTTGAGCCTCCTAAATTTATAAGCATTCCTCAGAGCTCAGGAGGAAAAAAAAGTGAAAAAGAAATATTTTCCAGTTTACTAAATTTTCTAATGCAAAATTTAGTGCCCTTTTTAAAGGCTTTCAGTAGCCTTAAAACAAGGATATTGGTTGAAACAAGGATATTATCTTCACTTTTGTTTTTGGTATCTCTCATTGACCACCAATATTAGTGCCTCCTAGATTTTTCTGCGTAATTTTCCTTAAAAAATTAACCATGCTACAAAGCAAAATTCTTTAATCAATTATGCATTTATTCAGTAAATATTTATTTGGTACTTGCAGTATCACGTCACTGAGCCAGGAACCATGGAGTATATAAGGAAATTACATAGTCTACTGTGAAAATCTGTCATCATCCATCCCAGAAAAGCAGAAACCATTTGTATTTCAAATAAAAGGAATTTAATACATGGGAATTGATTACACAGGTGATAGAAGAGCAAGAGGCCCATCAGGCAATGGTGGAGCGATCTAGAAATAAATCATAGGCCCTTCTGCAGTCCCTGAGCAGGAAGAGGAGATCACGCTCCTGAAATCCAAGGGTAGAGACCACTCGTCAGAAGCTGGAACTATCAAGCGGCAATTGGAACCCAAAGGAGGTACAGCTTCCCTGGAGACACCTACCAAGGCAGAGTGGTTGGGGAAAAGACTCGGGTTTCTCATTCCTGTGCCTCCCAGTAGGAAACCCATCCCATAAGAAAGCATTTGACACAGAAGTATCGGTTGCGTAGTAGGCAGGTGATACCTGTTACAGGGATACAGGGCAGAGCAGGGACAGACAAGGAACAGAGCTGAGAGCAAGGAGGCCTCACACAGTGAACTTTGACACTTGATTAAAAGCTAAATACAAATTAACCTTACCACAGGGAAAGTAAAATAACCTGACAATCGTTGACTTAATATGATTAAAGTAAGAAATCATGAAAAATTAGAGAAAAGAGATAATTCCATTTAGAATTGCCAATACTTTTTGAAACAAAAAACAAAAAAAGAACTTTGAAGTTTTTAAAAAAAATAAATAGAATTTTGAAAGCTAGAGGAGCTATAGAAAGGATCCTACTTCCCAAAAAATCTAAAGAGATGTAAATATTCTGGAATCATCTGGGGTCATATTATAGATTTTAAAAAATAGTGCCAAGTTAAGGAATGTGAATTTTTCCTGGTAAATGAGAAGGGGGTCACTGAAGATTTTAGGGAAAATAAGGAATAAAATCAGAGTTGTAATTTAGACTTTTTTTTCAGGATATAAAAACCACTGGGAATGGAGATGTTAAGTAAGAGGTAATAAAGTCTGGAACCAAGGTATGGCTGTGGAATTGCATAGGGCCTTTTATAATTAATGGAAAGCCAACCAGTTAGAGGTATGGGCAAACAACTGGAAATGTGAGCTCCCTGAGAGCTCAGAAAAGATATCCAGATTGCATCCATACTTTGGGAATCCCATGTGCAAAGTAATATAAGTGTAAAGCCTGAAGATGGATAAAATCATGCAGGCAGAAAAAGAGAACTATGTTCCAGAACAGCCTTGGGCATAGAGGAGGAGTCACGTAAGAAGAGAAGAAGGAAAGACCCAGGAGAGTACTGCATTACATTTCACTGTGAAGAGCTTTAGAAAGGAGTAAGCAGATACATAAAATGCTTAGTAGAAAAGTCCAGGAGAATGAATAGTGTAAAGGGGTGGTAGGATTTCTAATTTTATGGAGAATTTCAGGAAGTATCCAGAACTGAATTTGAAATCAAAGGACTTGGGCTCGAGGTATGCATAAAATAATTTCTCTCTACATCATACTTTCTGCTTATATATTATTCCTGCTTCTTCATTGCGCCAGGGATTATGCAGATGGTTGCATCTTCTTTGGCTCTTCTCTGCACGATCTTTCAGTTCTACACCCTCTGCTAAATGCTTCAGACTCTTGATATGCCAATGAGAGTGCATTGTCGTGGCACAATGCCCAACCAGAAATCCAATCATGCTCAGTCAGGGAGAGTGGGGGCACGCTATACGCAAATTGGCTTCCTAGGGTCTTGCACGTGCTCATGCGTTTAGAAGGGACTGTGTGCACAACAGAAAAACTGACTGTCACATATAACCAGCAACTAACTTTTGCAGTGAAGGCTAACCAAAGTGTAGCATTGGTTTTGTAATGGGCATTATTAGCATGGTTTTCTTTTCTTTTTTCCTAGAAATTCTACAGAAAGCACTAAAGAAAAGGAAATATAGGTTATAGTGACACACTTTTATAAACTAGTATGTTGCCCTCTCCAGAAATTCAAGCACTCTAGAGAAGATCTTATCCGCAGTACTAAGTTTAAACTACTTAGACGGTCATTTAAAACCCTGCACAATCTGATAATAGTCAACTTCTCCTCCATTCTCTTTCTAACCATTCAGTTTAATTCAACAAACATTTATCAAGCACTTACTCTATTCCAGGCATTGTGCCAATCATTGCATCAAGCACCCATCAGCCATTTACACATTGCTGCCACCACTCCGTTGCTGACCAGGCTCCTCTGCTCAGGAATGCCTCTGCCCTTCTCTGCACACACTGCAATCCCTCCATCAGAGGCAGCACACAGGGTGGACAGGATCAGGGGCTTCACAACCTGACTCGTTCTGGTTTAGATCCAGAACTGAATTACCACTACTTAAACTCTTCGTGCCACACTTTCTTCCTCTTTCTCCCTTACAGTGTTATTGTGCCGATTAAACACATGTAAAAAGCACTTAGGAGAAAATATAAAGGTAGTTAGAACCTTGGTGTTTGATAAAGGCAAAAAGTAGTTGTAGTAATAGAGTCATATTTTAATGCCCAGCTGAAGATGTATCTCCTTCAATACTCTCCATGATAATGCCCGGTTAGGGTCATGGTTCTTATCATGCATCTTTACATATGTCTTATATCTTTACATAGATTAAATCCCCTTGAAGGAAGACTGTTATAAATTTTTATATTCCCCCAACATATAAGCACTTGCACTACTAATGGTAACAGTGAATACACACACACACACACACACACACACACACACACACACACCACACCATACACTCTCTCTAGGAGCCCAATGCCTGAAATTTGTGCATGGGTAGGGTCCATAGAAGCTGTCAGCTGCCCAGCCGGGACCTTCCTTCATCGCGCACTGCCCCCTGGTGGTTAGTGTTTGTCATAGCAAGTGATCGAACTCCAGGTCAGTAAAACTCTGGAAGGCACACTTTGCATATTAGGCTTTTATATATATAGATATATAGATGTATAGATATATAGGTATATAGATATATAGATATATAGATATATAGATATATAGATATATAGATATATAGATATATAGATATATAGATATATAGATATATAGATATATAGATATATAGATATATAGATATATAGATATATAGATATATAGATATATAGATATATAGATATATAGATATATAGATATATAGATATAGATAGATAGATGATTATATGTAGTGTGTGTATATTAATAAAAGGGTAATATGCTAATTAGACCATGAGACCTTCCAGAAGTCCTTCCAGACAATGGCAGGGCTGAGGCAGAGATGGTTAGGAGTCATCAGGCCAGGAGGAGAGGGCAATTGGGGATGATCAGGCTGGCAGGGGGGGACAGTTGGGGGGATACAGGCTGGCAGAGGGAACCAGTTGGGGGCAATCAGGCCAGCAGGCATAGTGGTTAGGGGTAATCAAGCGGGCAGGCAGGTAAAGCCAGCAATCCCGGATTGTGAGGGGGTTGTCCAACTGCCAGTTTAGGCCCAATACCACAGGGGTCTCAGATTGAAGAAGATGCAGGCCTGGCTGAGAGACACCTCCCCTCCCTGCATGAATTTTGTGCACCGGGCCACTAGTGTATAAATATAAATATATATATATATATATATATATATATAGATATAGATATAGATATAGATATAGATATAGATAGATAGATAGATAGATATATGTGTGTGTGTGTGTGTTTTATAGATGTATGTAATATGTCTATATATTATATGCATGCATATGTTTATTGTATTATGTGTATACATCTGCATACCTATAATTTGTATGTTGATTAATTCAGTGGATCCTAAGGAACACTCTATAGAGGATGGCAAACCTTAGTTCTTTCATCATCAGGAAAAATCAGGTTTGTAGTTACTAAAATGGGAGGAAGGCGACTGTAGAATCTCCTTTTCAAGGAACCTTTAATAGTATTTCTGCTTGTTACCAGTCTGGGTTGGCTTAGATTCATTCCTGCTAGAGGCTAGGGGAAGGGGGTAGGCTAAATATTTCTAATTCCACCAGTTCACCCCATTATATCACCTCCAGGTCATCATGTCTTCGGAACCTGCTTTGTAAAGTTCAGCCCACCTGGGAGCCAGGCCAAGGCCATATATCCCTGAGCTCCCCCCACAGGCATGCTGCTGGGACCAGCCAGAGCTGGCCTGCTTCTGGTGAGACAAACAGCCATCAGCTGATGCTTTGATCATCCAAAGAAGTGATGCAGCTGCTTCAGAGGTAATCAGCAAAGAATGTCAGGAGGCAAAGGCCCAAGGGAGTAGAAATGGTTTTGCTCTCTTGGATGGTAGTTTCGCAAGCCAGGAACAAATGACAAGCTGGAAATAGCACACGTCGCGTCAAGTCTTCGTGATAGCACCAAGACATGGCATTAGTCTGCAAGCCAGACCACACATAGGCCACCCCTCGCATGAGAGGAACCAGTGCCTGAAACAGATAAGTTTCCCAACATGACTAACTTACTGAGTGACTATCTTTTTTCTTGCTTTCCCCGCCTACTGACGGGAAATGAGGCTTCAGCGAACGCACAGACTTGAGGAAGCCCTGCTGTTCTGAAGCACGCCATCCCCTGGGCTGGTCCTCTGGACAGAAGTGGACACTGCCCCCAGCCCAATGGACTCACTGGGGTTTCTCATCTCCAGAACTACAGGGGGATGGACCTAGCACCTCGGTCCACTTGTGAGGTCAGTTTCAATGCCAGTGCTGGACTGACAAAAATTAGTCCAGAATTATATAAATTGCCTATTCCATGTTTAATAAACTAAACTGTTCCAAGGTTAGTCCTGCAATGACATCATCACATTCATTCAATTTTCATGTCTATTTGTCAGTTTCCCAAGTTTTGTTCTATAGACGAGTAGTTTCATGAATTATCAATAGGAAAACCTGTAAGGGAGGGTTTCAAAGTGAAATGAGTTAGGGAAATTGATGAGTATGATTCCTTGAGTGAGAAGGGGAACAACGCTGCAGTCCAGCGATGGCACAGACCCTGGGCTCACTCACAGAGTGAGGAGAATGCACATGCCTTCAGTGAAATGTTTGGGGAAGTTCAGGGACTTTGGATGGCCTTCAGGAATAAGCCCCAACCCTCCATATTAAAATACATTTCCAGTGCCAGATGAAATAAATCTACCAATAAACTCCCAATAAACTCTTTTTAAAAAAATATATTTTATTGATTTTTTTACAGAGAGGAAAAGAGAGGGATAGAGAGTTAGAAACATCAATGAGAGAGAATCATTGATCAACTGCCTCTTGCATACCCTCTACTGGGGATGTGCCCACAACCAAGGTACATGCCCTTGACCAGAATCGAACCTGGGACCTTTCAGTCCGCAGGCCGATGCTCTATCCACCGAGCCAAACCAGTTTGGGCTCCCAATAAACTCTTAAAACTCTTATTTCCCAAGAAAATTCCAGAAATATGAATTATTTTAAAGTTAATCTTGAAAGGAAGTTAAAAGTTGCCTGCAAAAAAAGCAGCAGCAAATACCACTTAGGTTATTCAAAACCATCACCTTTACCTTCCTGTTGTTCTTCTAAAATGTGATATTTATAAGTGACAAGTTGGTCATTAAATCATTGATTGGGCCCTAGCTGATGTTTCTCAATGGTTAGAACACTGGCCTGTGAACTAAAGGGTCATGGGTTCAATTCCGGTCAAGGGCAGGTCAAGGGCACATACCTCAGTTGCTATGCCCATCTCTGGCCCCAGGCTGAGCACATGCAGGAAGCAGCCTATAAAGATGTCTTTCTCACATACATGTTTTTCTCTCTCTGTCTCTCCCCCTCCCTTCCACTCTCTAAAAATCAATGGAAAAAAATATCCTCAGGTGAGGATTAACAACAACAAAAAATCCATTGCTTGGGAATGTATCTTTCTTTATTGATTCAGGTCACAACTGAATTGCAGGTTCCCTTCAGTTGAGTAATAACCCTGTGAAAGTGCTGACTCTTCTAGGTGGTATTGGAACGTGCTCCCTTCCTCTTTAATTATCATTTTAATAACAACCCAGTAGTTAGCCAAACTCCTCTGCTCAGGCAGGCCTGGAAATGCACTGAGAGGTGGGGGGAGAAGGCAACTTGCTCCCAAAGCAAACAATGCCCCTTGGCTATGCTACCTTGTCATACCCCAAAATGCCCTAATGTCATGAGCAAAATTCACCCCAATATTTAAGCCACTTTCTATGCATCCTAGAAGCTTGGTGAGGGCAAGGGATCTTTCAGGCCACAGCAACTGTCCAAGTGAATTTCTTGCCATGATGCCCATGATCCTGTGCTAACTCACCTGGTTAGTTTAACCAGGGAACTGGGCTGGGAGTTGCCAGAATCAAGTGACAGTCCTGGCTCCGCCATTAACCAGCTGTGACAAAGGGCGTTTTTCTTTACCTCTTGGTACTTCCATTTTTTAACCTATAAACTAAGGAGGTTTGTACCAGCTTATCTTGGGGACTCTTTTGACATCATTTCTAGCCACTAGATAATGGCTCTGTGCAAAGAGGAACCACATCTTTCTTGTAACTATAGCACTGAATAGTTTCTAGAACATAGCAGGTGCCAAATGGATACTTTTGAATGCATGAACACTCAAATAAGTAACATGCTGAGTTCAATCCAAAATAGGCAGCTGGTTCCTATAATTCAGAATAAATGCCTCTCTTTTCTCTTGATGACTAAAATAATAAATTTTTGTCTTAATTTTCTGTATGATACCCCAGTTTGCCCCCTTACTAGATTTACTTAGCTGGTACATTTGAATACAATTGTCATTTACCAAAATTAATACAAAATCTTCCAACAATCACTTTTGGAAACAATATATGAATAATCCAATGTGTGATATGTATGCACTGATTACAACATAAATCGTTGTGTGGAAAAGATCACTGAGATAGACAGTGATGACTTACAATAAGAGGTTCAGAATGTGAAAGACCATTCTGCCAGAAAAACAAAAACCTGTTACACAGAGGTTCTCACCAAGATAAAAATAGACAGGGCTGGCCCACGGAAAACTGTAAAGGTCAGGCAACATCCCCTTTCTAACCCCTTCCCTGAATTCAACAAAGAACTCATCATGTACTGTGTGTGCGCAAGTTTAAGCCTTTACTATCTCATTGTGCAATTAAAGACATATGTTAAAGGGATTTTGGACAATAGAAAACAGATGGGGATAACTTTGTCAAGGGGGTTTGGTGGAAGGCGGGGATGTCCTCTCACACTCCACTACACCTAAAGCTGTTCTTATGTGATGCCACAATCATTTGTGGCTAGGGTTCGGAATCTGAGGAAGGGGCCACGCACAGATGAAAGCGCTAGCCAGGAAATATGAATTTAGAAGGCATGGGGAGGCAGGTGGAAACTTCTCTCTAGTGGAGAAGCTCTCTGGAACCCCAGCTTGGTCAGCTTTTATTCACTTGAATACACATTTTCCCATTAGGAATGTATACAGGCATATCAAAGGTAAAGTTTAGCAGACAGTAAAATGGTTATCAGATTAGGGAATGGCCTTCAGCCATTGAGCCCACAGCAGGGCAATATTATGCTGATTTTCAATCCCTGCTGAATGTCTAAGTCCATTGGCCTACCAATGGGTCCTTTGGCGTACTATGCTAATGACTGTTGGTTTTAGCCTCTTACACCTAAACTTCTTTTCTTATGCCTGATAGAGTGGGGTAGAGGTACAGTGGAGGGTGGCCAAACCCTTACCCAAAGAGGACAGGGAAGTGTCTTGGTCTGTTCCCATCTTCCTGCTCCACAGGCCCAGGTCAGGGCCCAGTGCATGCTCTGACTGAGACCTCTCCCCTTGCTGAGGCCAGTACAACCTCCCTGTCCTCCAAAGAAGCCATGGGCTACTTTCTTTCCAACCTTGACCCCCCCCACACACACACACAACATCTCAGTTTCTAGGGTTCTTAATCACTCAGTTCTTTGGAACTAATCCCAGTCTGACAGGTTGGCTCTATTTGTCTTAACAAGAGCCATGGACTGACCCATAACCTGGACAATAAAAAAGAGAAAGGTATTTGAAATTAGACCTGCATCATAATATTGGAGGTAGCCCATAATATTGGAGGATAAAAGACCAAGCAGCTTGAAGCATTAGGTAGGGAAAAGCCCAGCATTGCCCAGAGGAGAATCAGGGTTAAGAACAATAGAAACCAACTGGAGAGTAAGGGCTAAGATTTAAATGTGATTACATACATGATGGCTACAATAAAAATGCTCCTAGCATGATGAGACAATGTTTAGTACTAGTGAACTAAACACTGGAAGAAAGAAAAGTTGTATTTCTCCTGTAGCAGCAATTCTAAATGTAATCATTGCACTATCTATATATATATAAAAGGCTTATATGCTAAGTGTTCCACTGTTCAACATTTCAACTGGTAGCTATGACATGCACTGACCACCAAGAAGCAGAAGCTCAACACTCAGGCATGGAAACGTGGAACAGACTGATGAATCTCAGAGGGAAGCTTGGGGGGGGGGTGGCATGCAGAGGGCCGAGAGTGGGAAGATATTAACCAAAGATCTTATATGCATACTAGAAGCCTGATGTGGATTCATGCACCAGTGGGGTCCCTCAGCCTGGCCTTTAGGGATCAGGCAGAATCCATGCACCGAAATCCCGACATCCCCCAAGGAGTCCTGGATTGTGAGAGGGCACAGGCCAGGCCAAGGAATCCCACTGGTGCACTGGGATTCTAGTTAATTCAAATCTGTACACTGGGCCTCTAGTTAAATAGAATCATACAGCCATGAGTGTATGGCCAATTACCAAGCAAATACAATAGGAGTTATGTATATGTTAATGTAATCAATTTTATAGTAGTTTAATTAAGTGACAATGCTAAACTGAACCCCTTAGTCTTTTTAGCATGTGACTTGAGATTGTCAAATTTTATCTAAGGTATAAAAGACAGCATTCGTTAAGAAACCTTGATATTATTTGATTTGTCTAATATTCAACCATATACATATATATAGAAACATACATATATGTACATACATACATATATAGATCCACAAATATTATGTGAGCTATGTTAATTTATTTTAAATCTCTATTATTTTATGACTTGATACTACATATTGAAGCACAATCAAATTAAATAAAATTTATTGTTTGAGAATCTTTTTACAGGTTATAATTTCCTCTGGAATGGGCAGCATAACATAGTATTTGAGGAAACCAACATTGTTGTCAGGTAAATTTGAGTGTGAATACCACTTATGAAATGTGTGAACTTGAGCTGAGGGGTTATTTTACCTCTGCATGTCAGTGTGCTTTTCTATGAAATGGCTACAATAATTATATACCAGCCAATGGTACCACACAAGGGCTGAGACTCATCGACTCTCAGAGTACAAGGTTTTCAAATTATCCAGTACAATCATCTAATCATACTTGTTCAGATCATCCCTCCTTATGCTGACTTTAAAAATATCAAAACCTGAGTGATAATGCTGAAGGAAGGTGTAACCAGGGCATCAGATGTGAGGTGTGTTTAGAATAATAATAATAATAATAATAATAATAATAAATGTTTATGCCACTTAACCTATACTAGTCCAAACTGTGGAGGCCAATTCTATTTCTGAAGACCACAGTCTACTTAGGAGTTCTTCGAATTTATACATAGTTAAGCAGTGTGCTTATTACTATTGATAAACTGTATCTTAGTTATCTTTCTTTTTTCCAGTTTTATTTATTATTCAAGATCTTGATTCCAGATTTTGATTATTGAACTCCAACTTGTGCCAGGCACAGGATTTAAAGGTATGCATATATTATCTTGGGCAATTTTAAGAATAACCTCTGATTATTATTATTTGTCCCATTTTACATACAAAGATGAGGGTCAGAGAGGATAAATAATATGTCCAAGATCACAAAGCAAATAATATATTTCAGACAATAGCAATACATGCAATTCTAGCTTACAGAACAGTGGGATTATAGGATCATCTCTGTATAACCATGTGGACTATTATTTCTATAAACAAGATTTGAATCATTAGTCTCCTTTGAAATAAAACAAGAAATCCATTAACTTACCCTATGGCAAATGATATTCAATAGAGTTTTTAGAAGAAAATTGACTAAATTTCACTATAAGCAATTGAAAAATCAAAATAGTGATAGGAAGAAGAGGAGAAGGAAGAGTGATGATGATGATGATATGACAGTGAAGAATTACGGAAAATAAAGAAGTTCTAGTATTTCCTTAGACTTTTTTTTTCCGAGTAATTCTGGAAAATCACCTTTATTTCAGATCTTTCAAAATAAATAGACAGATGTAAAATATATTCATTTCCCAAAAATGGCAGCTGGAATATTCCACTAAACAGTAAGATCTCGCAGGCATACAAATATAAGAACAAACCATGTTCTCTAATGTGTTTCTCAATTTTGGCAAGCATACAGATGTTTTAGGAATGTAGTCATCAAAAGGTCATTGTGACTATGAGACCAGAATCCTGTGACTACTACAGCTCTGGTAGCAAATCTCCTTCGGGACAATGTCTCTGCTGTCCAATTTATGGCAAATGATGGGTTTATGACTACTGAGTTCATCCTGATATGAGTCTAGAAATTGTTTTCCATATATTGACCTTAAAGATAACCCATAGTTTTATAAGCAAGGGCCAGAACCTGAAGCTTCCCCAAGATTCTCTCCAGCTGCACCAGATGTCTGAGTCTATGATGCAATTGCAACACATTTATTCAATAAACATTAAATATGTGCTGGTGATTTTTCTAGTACTGTGCTCTCTGCAGTGAGAAGTGCCAGTAAGTGAAGACATGGTCCCCATTTAAAAGGAAATTAAACATCACAGCCTTGGAGCCACTTGTTATTTATTGCCGACCTTCTCTGGAGTCCCTAGGCCAAGAGAATCCTCCAATGTATCACACACCCTGATGCTGATATCCACAGAAGGTAGCCATAATTCTCAAATACCTTTCAGTCACCAATTCTCTAGCCCCAATCCATTTGTGTTGGCTGCATTCCAGTAGACACAATGCTATATCATTCAGCAGTTTCTTCATGGATTTCTATTTTCAAGTTGGTTGATCTACCTGGAACCACAATCCAGCTTCTCCCAGTAGACTATCGGGCAATGAGTATTTTGCACATTTCTGAGTACAGAAAGGAAAAGCAGGAAAAGCTATCAGAATACTTGGGCACCTTTTCTCATATCTCAGCCTCACAGGATGTTCCTCAGCATGTTCATGGACATAGTCTGGCTTGAGCAAACATACCTAGGAACCTTTTCATTCCTGTACCCCTCTGCCTGGGTGCTGTGACTGACATTCCCTCTCCCATTGCCTTCAGGTTGCTGCTCAAATATCACCTCTTCAGAAATGCCTCCTCTGATCACCCTACCTAAAAGATTTTTTTTAAATCCTTTCTTCTCTACCATTGTTTCTTTTTGTTTTCTAGCATCACCAAAAATCTACAAATATTTGTAGCATTCTTGACAACATTTGCTTTTTGTTTTCTGCTAAAGGCCCATTTCTTGGCACTTAACAATCATTAATTAATATATGTTGAGTTAAAAGCAAAAAAAAAATGTGTAAAAAACAAATCAACTTCCTTTAAGCCTAAAGATCAATTATCTGAGCAGAGCAGAGAACTTATTTCTAAAATCTGGATCTGCTCACTAGATTATTCAGTTGTTTTCTTTTTTCTCCTGGCATCTTACACTTTGCTCCCCAGTAGCAGAGCCTCGGGAATGGTTTGGAGAGAGCTTATTAAAGGCTAAGCTTTGGACCCACATAGCAAGGCTCAAGATCAGACTTGCGGTAAAAGTACAGACAGGCACTGAGTGGTGTTGACTCCACCACAATCTAAAGTTTGATCATAACATAGAAATGGGAGATTAGCTAAGGGAGAGCCAATTAGCCAGGACGCTCAATCTCTTTGACCACAACGTATTTTGAAAGTTAAATATTTCATGGAAACTTGCTTCCTCATTCTCAGTAACTTAAATCAGGGGCACGGGGAGGTTAAATGGTTTGCCCAACATCCCACAGTGTATCAGCAGAAGTACTGGGCTTAGAAACCACATATTTCCATATTTCCTGCTTACAAACAGGGGTATACAGAACAAATTCAAGCCCTAATGGTATAAGGCAGGAGGAAGGAATCACACACACACACCCAACATACACACACACACTCATCCCATACTACAGAATGGATGTACAGTTGCCTTTCCAAAGCTTTCTGTAAAGATGGCTGAATTTACAGTTGGAAAGATAAGGGCTCCCTGGTGGTGGTTCTTGCCAATCAGGAACTGCCACCTGGATGTCCTGAGGGGACTAAATCTCTGGCTCTTCAATTTCCCATTGTCCCAACACAACCCAGATGATTAAAAAAATTTACACCCTTCACTTCCCCAAGGCAGGAGTGTCTGTTAAGAAATCTGCTTTACCTATAACAAAGAAATGTTTTGAGATTATTTTTATAACTTAAAGAGTAAATTTCAGCCTTCAGCACTTCCATCAGAACAATAAAACAAACTATAGTAGATGAAAAAGACTTGGAAATAACTTTCTTTTTTTCTCTTCCTCTCACAGCCTTGTTAATCTCTTAGTACTAGTTCTTCTTCAATAACCATCCCATTCAATCTTTCCATATCCACAGATTCCAATGTGATACATAATCTATCAGCTGAGGCCTTTAGATGATATTGGTGGGCCCTTTCCAGCCAATTGAAATCAGTGCTTCTTACTGTGGTAGTTAAGGGCCCTCACAATCTGGTTTCACTCACTCTGTAGTGGTGGTCCTCAAGGAGGGTGTTATAGTAATAGTAATAAGGAAAAAATACAATATTGGATAAGTATTAAAGTATGGAATTGAAGTGTGATATCTGAAAGTATGGAATGGAATGTAAACAAACTGATAAGCACCCTTGAGTGGCCTGTATGTAGAAAATAGATAAAGTGATCTGTACCCCATATGTAGGACCAGACAGCAAGGCTCCTGGGATCGACCCACTGATAAGACACACTGAAGACACATCTGAGCACTGAAGACACATAAAAAGAGAAAGCTCCACAGAAGGTCACTCTCCACTTTCCCTGCCTGTGCCAGTCAAAGCTCTGCCCGAGCCGCAAGCCCCGAGCTGTGAGCTGCAGACCATGAGCCAGAGGCCTCAACTCAAGCCCAGCTACAGCTTCAAAGTCCTCCGTGAACCGTGTGTGTGTGTGTGTGTGTGTGTGTGTGTGTATCAGGACGGATCCCCGGGTGGCCTGCTGACGTCTGAAACCCACCAGAATTCTAGTAAATAAACCAGATTTGTGCATTGCATGTTTGTCTCCTGTGTAATTTATGCTCGGTGGATTATTGATTAAGTACCTTGGGTCCTATGTGTCAGATTTCTGGCTGAGGCACCCTAGGTCACCTGTGCATATGTCCCTTATGGAACTATTGGGACAGAGTGCCATTGTGACCTCCAAGGGACGTTTGGCCACATCTGGAGACATTTTTGTTGCCCACAACTGATGGCACACAACTTATTGGCATCTAATGAACAGAGGCCAGGGATGCTGCTAAAACATCCCATAATGCCAGACAGACCTCTACAAAAAAAGAATGATCCAGCCCAGCATGTCATAGTGAAGCTAAGAAACCCTGCCCTATAGCTTTCTCTCCACTCTTTTTGTGGTCAACTCTTGAATAGACGACTTTCAATTCCCTAGACATGGCTCAAATGTTCAAACTCTCAAGCCCCCTGTGATATTATGGTTAATAATAAGAATTATATATTTGGTCTTCAATCTTCCTGGCACAAAGATCCTAAAACCCTTAGAATTTCCTATAGATTGAGAATGATAAAAAGTATATTTTTCTATGTTAATCAAATGACTAGGAAAACGCCTAAGAATCAAGGCTGGTTGCCAAGGGAACCAACCATGTGGTTAGAGAATTGGAACGTTCAACCCCAAACCCCTGGCCTCCAGCAGAGGGGAGAGGGCTGGAGGTTGAGTCAAGCACCAATGGTCAATGATTTAATCAATCATGCCTGTGTAATGAAGCCTCCATAACACTCCAAAAGGATGGAGTTCAGAGATCTTCTGGGCTGGGGAACCAGAACGTTTCCACGTCCTACAGTGGAAATCCCAACTCCAAACCCCACCAAAAACATAAGCTCTTTTGCTTGGGACATCACCCTATAAATCCCTTCATCTAGCTTTTGATTCATATCCTTCAATATCATTTGTAATAAACCAATAATCTGGTGAGTAAACAGGTTTCCAGAGATCCGTGAATGCTCAGGAATCAAACCCTCAGGCCCCCTGTGATATTATGAAACCTAACGTGGGGGTCATGGGAGCCTCTGATTATAGCTAGGTGGTCTTTCTTGTGCAGGAAACACCTGATTTTGATATCAGAAGTGGAGGATGGTCCTGTGGGACTGAGCCCTTGACTTTTGTAATCTGATGGAACCTTCAAATAGATAGTGACAAGAAAATTCTGAGGATGTTCTAAATTGCAGCATGCCAGAGGTTGGAAGGGTGGGACAAAATAGGATTAATCAGTTAATAACTACAACGAAAAAGACTGCTCACCCTCCTTAGTGTATGTTGGAATTATTACATGTACTTTTAGGTGGATATTTCCAAGATAAGCCCCATCAAACCCCAGGAGCCTCCACTTCTTACTTACACGTGAGTTTTGTGAACTCCGTGTGCCCATCACTGAACTAGCCCCACTACACCTTCTCCCATCCCCGTTGTCTACAGCTAATGTAGTAAATTCTTTCAGAACAGCTTGCATCTTTCTCCCAGCCGTGCGCCCCCACCCCCACCTTGATGTATGAAATACTTATAAAACTCTGGGGCAGGAGCATGTCCATCTTTTCTACTTAGCCGTGCTGCTGGTGGTTTAGACTCCATGCTCCAAAGCCAGTTTCCTTTTTTTATTTTTTATTTTTATTTGTTAGCTAGCAATAGCCTAATAAATGCTTTCTTTTAAAAGGATATTTAGCCATAGAAGTTAAAATTTTTGTTTAACAAAAGAATCAAAATGAGTGAATTCCAGGACACCTGGCAGTGTATGTGGTGTGGGAAAATCCCCTTGTACACTGGAATTGGGAATCTGAATCAGTTCTTCCTCAGAACTCTTTCTTCTAGAAAACCTTGGGCCTCTTACTAAGCTGTCAGATGCCTATCCTTTTGCTGAGGTCCATCTCCTCCCTGAAAGTTTCCTGGATGAATGTGCTCTTTCCTTTCTAAACTTGCAGTGTTTTGGTATTCCTCTTTTATGAAATTTATCACCTATAATCTGAAATTATATACTTTATGCTCCAAGAAAGAACCTTGTTGGTGGTGGTTGTTTCTGTTGTTGCTTTTTTAATACATAGCTTATTAATTTTTAGAGAAAGAGTAAGGAGAGAGAAAGAGAAACATTGATGCGAGAGCAAAACATCAGTTGGCTGCCTCCTGCACTGGGGACTGAGCCTGAAGCCTGGCCCTCTGCCTGGGAACAGACCCAACAGCCTCTCAGTGCATGGGACAGAGCCCACCCAGCTGAGCCACATGGCCCAGTTGGAAGACCTTGTTGTTGTTATTTCAGACTATGTTACCAGTGCCTACAACAGTGCCTGGAGCATAGCAAGTGCTAAATCATATTTAATCAAATCAGGAATTATTTGTGCTCTAGATTCTTCATTGTCCTGTTGGAATGAGGCTCTCTGGAGCTGGAAGCACCTCCAGTTCTTCTCTGAATTCTTGCATTACCCTTCCTACATAGAAGTTGCCCAATAAGTATTTGTTCACTGTCTAAATGATCAATAAACACAGATATAATAGAATAGAAATATGAAATGCTTAAATGAAAAATAAATGCAATATATATATATGCAAAAATAAAACGTTTCAGGCTATAGATTTTGAAGTCCCAAGCAACAGTGCACACATCTCAACTTTTAATCATATCAAAGAATTCACGTCACAAGTGTTCCAATGTCTGACATTTCCTCATCTTTAAAAAGCACTAAAATTTATATTTAACTGTTAATTGCTCATCTGGAGAACACATGAAAGAGAACACACGCAAAGACAGGATGTGCCATTGCCTGACGCCCGAAGAGAAACCAATGCACTGCCCCGCAACACTGATGTCAGTTCTCAATGACACATCACATCTCTTGCAACACAGACACTGACACGGAGACAAATTGTGACCAAATTATCAAGACAACGGTTAAGAACGAGAGAGAGAGAGGGAAACAGCATTAAACTTGGGTTACTAATGGAAATATTACTTTCCAACTAACATACCTAACATTTATTAAATTTTTCTCTTTTCCTATATTCAGTGAAGAAGAAGACCCCGTCAGAATGTCCTGGGGACCGCCTCTATTTATTCCTGGAGAGGCATTCCGTAACCCTTCATCTTTCTTGTCTCCAGAACACTCATTCCAATACTTTTCCCTTTTCTCATTCATTTCATTTCCCCACCTCGTAATCATCCTTCCATGTAATCCCTACTTCTCACAAACTGTGTAGATGGAGAGAAACAAGCCTAACATTTTCATTAGCACTTATTATATGGCACACATCCTCCCAAGCACTTAACCTGCATTGCCTAATTTACTTCTTACAAGAATCCTAAAACATATGGGCTATTATTATCCTCTTTTCCACCTTAGGAAGTTGAGACTCAGAGAGTTTAGGGAACTTGCCCACAATCATATAGCTGAATGAAAGTTCTGCCCATTGTGAGTGGTCTCTGTAGCAATTTTAAAAGATCTTTGAACTCATTTGGCTTTTAGTATATATTTATTGGGCCCCAACAATGAGCCAGGCTTTGTGATGATTTTGGAGAAAAGATAATGAAAAGCAATAAGGCATGTTGTCATTCCTCCCAGGAAGCTTAGCTAAGCTATCAGATGCAGAAGAAACAGAGGCTCTAAAATTGTATCATTAATGAAACTATGACTCTGAATCAGGAAGGGATCTTTTAACCCCCGTGGGAACTGAGATGTGAAGGGTGGATAAGAGTTAACTAGGAAGGAGGTATTGGGATGGGGGGAAAAAACAGGATAGGGAGCATTTCAGAAAGGAAGAAAAGGCCATGGAGGGAACGAGCACCATAACTCAAAGGATCAGAGGGAGAACAGTGCAAAATGAGGTTAGAGGGGAGACAGGGCCAGGTTTGGTTTCAGTCCCTGAGAAGCAAAGTGTTTGTTGGGTTCAGGTAGTTTAATTAGGAGTTGATTCCAGAGTGCTCGGTGAGGGCAGGGGAAAGAGAGAGGGAGAGGAAAGCAATACTGGGGCAGTACTAGTAATTGGATTTCTGTTTGGAGCTCAGTTCTACCAGGGACCTCTGGGAGGCCAAGAAGGACATCTCAGATCTGCCCCACTGATGGGAAAGAGGCAGACCACTGAGCCCAACTCCCACTGGTTCAGGGTACTCCTGGGGACCTTACAGTGCCTCTGGGGAGAGAGGGCAGAAAGCTATCTGCATAAAGAGGAACTGTCTTCAGATGTAGTAAATGGGTGAAGCATGGTCAAGTCTGCCCCAGGCTTTATAGATCTGTACCCCAGAGCACTGAGGAGGCATCAGGGGCCCTAACTGGGGTGAGGAGGTAACCTAATCAGATTTGGTTTGGAGTGCTGACTCTGTCTGTGGTGTGAAGAACAGGTTGGAAGAAGCCCAGGCAGGTGCCAAAAGACACATAGACAGTTACTGCTGTGATTCTGGCAGGACCAACTGCTTAACTTGTAAGGACCACTATAAAATGAAATGGTGAGGCCTCTTGTTCATTCACAAGGCAGGATAAAAGTGCTTCTAGAGGTACATATTTTAAATGTATGAAGCTAGGTTTTTTTTTACTTTCTCTAAATAATAGATAGATAAATAGATAGATAGATAGATAGATAGATAGATAGATAGATAGATAGATAGACATTTTATTTGCTATTCAGTATCTTGATCCTTTGGGCACAGGGATACTCATGGGAGAGTGCACACCCAGTAATGTCCCTCCATCATCCACATCACTCCCTCCCAGCCAGGATGGGAGAGTTGTGCCAGGTGTCACCCCTTCCCATGGGCCTGCTTCCCCCATCCATGACAGAGGGTAACCTTCAAAGTTAATGCAACCTCCATGCCAGGAAATGCCAGGTACCTGGATTGGGGGTGGGCTCACCCTTGCCGAGTCACTCTCCAAATGCACCTCGTTATTGTCAGTCCAGGTCAGAGACGAGCATCTCTGTGCTCAGCTCCAAGACCCCCAACTCAACCCAACTCTCCCCACATGTGTCAGGTGATGAGGAGGCAAGACAGGGTCTAGGGTACCAGGGACCAAGGGAATGAGTAGCCAAGATCTGAGGAGATGGAGAAGCAGCAGGAGGTGGAATCATGTGTAAGCAAAGGCTCCAAGCATCCAGCACATGCTCCATTGCCCATCGAACTTGACTCACAAAATACAAATTCAAAGGTAAAAGTATTAAAAATTTCAATATAGCTGATGCAGAATATTAAATCCCAAGTGGGGGGGGGGTCCTTTGGGGTGTGGGGACCTGGGAGAGACTGCATTGGCCATATGCTCATGAAATTGGCCATGACCTGAAGAGAGAGAGAGGAGGTTACCTTGTGCTAAAAAACATCTTTGTGATAAATGTAATGGCACTTGGTTATATATTTGGTATGGATGGTAAAAATGGGGCAAGGGGAAGGAAGAAATGCAGGCGAGGAATTATGTGTCACTATGGAGGTGTGCTGCCTGGATCTCCCTCCCAGAACTTCGCTCTTCAGCTACAAGATGTGCAGTTAGCTGACAGACTCTATCTAGCTGTTGGCATCTTCAGCATCTGCTCAGCTCTTGTGATGAAGTCACATTTTTGGCAGCCCTCGGTCATTGTCAAGATTGTCAGATCTACATTATAGACTGAGACATTCTTTTGCTCCGTCCTGCTTCCTCCCCCTTTTCCTTTCACAGGTGTGAGATCTGCACTGGTCTCAGAATACATTCCCTGCCCATTCCTGTTCCCTCCCCACTTTTATCTTTTACAGGCATTATCCCTCCATAAATCTCCTGCACTTCTAACTCCGTCTCAGCATCTGCTGCCCGTGGAATTCAACTTACACCAAGGGTCAGAGACACTCCTGGCTATCTGTTTTGTGCATCTGTATGGACTCTCTGAGATACTAAAAAAAACCAGCAGGTTTATTGTACATTGATTCAAATATCATGGAACACCTTTTTGCCAAGCACTATTCTCAGCACAATGGAGAATGCAAATTAATGTCAGATAAGATCACCCTTCTCCGAGAAGGCTATTGTCTAGATGGGAAGACAAGCACGAGAAAAAGAAACAGATGGCTTTTCTAAGCTTCTAAGGAAAATTCTTTATAAGAGATTAAAAGCCTCCAGATGTGGAGGCAGACCACACCTCAAGGGTAAGATGAAGTTTTCACTGTCAACCTAGATGTAGTTTCCTCTCTCTCTCTCTCTCTCTCTCTCTCTCTCTCTCTCTCTCTCTCTCTCTCTCTTTCTGTGTGTGTGTGTGTGTGTGTGTGTGTGTGTGTGTGTGTTAGAGTTGTATGCCTTCTCATTTCTGTAAAAAGTTATTATTTCATAAACCACTACCTTGACTTTCAGAACAGTCTAAAATAGACCCCTACCTTATTGTCAAGAGGTTGCCAAACCTGAACTGTCCAACAGGTCCCCAGAGAGTGTGTCTGAGTCAGGCCTGGGTGTGGGCCTGCAAAACAGCTCAGCCGTTCTCCCTGAAGGCCCAGTGCCTTGTTCCACCAGGTTTGGTGGGGCTTATCTGGAAAGTCACTCACAAGGACTTGCCTATTTGATCCAAGGGTGACATCAAAGGATTGATGACCATCTGTCAATCTCACTTTTATCTGCTTGCTCTTTATTGTGCACATTTATAAACTGGGGCTTGTGGAATTAATCAACTCCAAATAAGATGATAATTCACTACATCTCTGCCAGGTGTTCCAATGGAACAAAGAGATTTTTTTAATCGACTGCCAAGCTTTGTGGTATTTAACTCAGAAGGTGGTGCCTGGAGCGACCCTCACTTTGGACAGAGACCCTGATGCCCATTCATCTCATCACTCACAGTTAAATGACAATGCACATTGCCATCTCCCAGAGAGCCAGGGATGCTGCTGCAGATGTGGAATGAGCCCTTTAACTTTCCTGTACATGTGGACCTGATTCAGCCAACCGCATGTGACCCCAGATTCTCTGGTGAGCTATTCTGTATTGGCATTGAAATATTTCAATTATGAAAAAAAGAAATATTTCAATTATGGGTGCTTCTTGGCAATGGTCCATTAATAGTCAAATGGGCAGATTAAAGCACTGGATGGCAGCCAATTGCCTTGCAGGCTTTGTATAAACTACTAATAACAAGAGTCTTGGAGGGTAGGACTTTCTTTATCTCCCTCCCCAGGTGACTTAGAGGGAAGACCAGGGAAAAGTAAGGCTGTTAGTCTCTGGTCTTAACTCTTACCTGCATTTCCATCTGACAGATGAAGTAAGAGAGGGTACATGTGCATGAGGAGATCATGGGGTGGATTGACTAGTCCCTGGGGAAATGTGAAATACAAAGGACTCTGATGGACATATAGGAAAAATTGTGAATCATGGTCACAAAGAGAATTATTAGAGAGCCTGCATTTGTATTATTTTATATCCCATTGGACTTTTACTTTTCTAAGCATAACAGGAAGAAATAGGCATGGAGATTTAAAGTCTCTACGTGTTGTTCCCATAAATTGGCATAAATATGTCAAAATCTGTACATTTGGGCTCTAAAGTTGAAGGACAGCAGCCCTGAGAATTCTGGAAACTATTCTGCTGGTGACAGCTCTTCCCACTGGAAGGGAACATCATCGATCCTCTTCATAGATCCTCTCCCAGCCCCTAGCCCTATATTCATAAACTTAGACTTTGTCCAAAAGTCACAAGAGGAAGAAAATCAGGTTGTTGGTTAAGTGATTCTAAAAGTCACCACAGTTGTTGCAGGAGGTCAGCATACCAGGAGAGTTTTGGGCAGACAAACCATCAGGATGCAAAGTACTAATGGAGAGATGACAACTCCACATTGAGTTAAAAATCACTACCATGGTCATCAATCCATGCCTTCCTTTCACTGATGAAGAAACTGAGGGCCAAAGATGTGATGGGCAGAGTCCCAGCTAGAATCTGGGTATCCCAATTCCAGTCCTGCTCTTTCCAGTCCTGCAGGCTGGTGGGCCTGCCAAAGATGCTTCAGAATCTGAGAGGACCAACTGTGGGGGAAGGTCTGCTTAAGGACCACAACATGGACCGCAGGGTTGCTATGCTTAGGAGCAGGATCCCATCCATCTGCTCTGTCTTTCTCATTCTCGTCACTCTCCACGACTAGTGCCAAGTAACTCCTCCCATGAAATCAGTTCCTAAGGCCAAGCTAAGGGACCATCCTGTACAAAAAAACAAGTTCCATGTGTCAAGCCAACACATAGGAGATGAAGGAGAGAAAAAACTATAGACGCATGTTATGCATTGCAGTGATGGCAGGAGAGAAATAAAAGCCATAACAAAGGGAATGTATAGTTTTCATTTCAGCAAACATTTACCAAGTGCCTAATATGTCCAAAGTTTTGTACCAGACACAGCGTGTGTGGAGCTGGGGAGGGCTGGGAGGTTGGCATTGAAGATGGACTTGTCAGACTCTGGCCTCAGGCACTCATCGTTTCATAGCAGGGCAAACACATTCGCCCTAATAGTTGCGCTACGAGTCATAGTGTACACACTGCTCAAATAGAAACAAAAGGATCAAAGTGCCCCCGAACTCACTTTAGTTTCTTATAACAAAAAGTAAATTTCAACTTTTTTTAAAAAAATCATTTTATTTTATTTTCATCACCATTTATTGCCCTCTTCCACCTCTACTCACCAAAAAGTGAATTTCATAAGTGAACCCCCAACACAAAGACACGTGTAAACAGGCATGGGCGTGATAATTGTCTGAGTGTTTTGTTTTGTTTTCCTGACGATACTACATAGAATTTTGGTTCCTTGGGTTTGTTCAGTCCTGGCTGTAATAAGCATCTGTCAACCACATGCCTTTTTGGATCATTTGGCAACAGAGCTCTAAGGCAAGGCTGAGTGCCTGTGGCTGAGACCGCTTTTCTCCATCCTCCTGGCTTCACATCTCGGGCCTAGCCACTCTGGTCACTGCCCATGGCTGCACCAAATGACTCCCGCCAGTTGGCAACAGGTGGCCTGCAGAGATCTGGCTTCCTGACACCGAGGTACAGACCACCTCGAATCATCACAAGAAGGGAGGGACTGCCCCCAACCCTGGCTTTTCTGCGGTTAACCAAACCCTCAGCTATTTTTAAGCAACTACCAAAGCCTGACCCATGTGTCATCACAGATTTTACACGTGCCACCACCTTGGACAAAACACAGTGAATCTGAAGCATGCTTTCTGGGAAATGCTGTTCCTGTGTCCCATTCCCTGGATGCTTGTCCCCCAACGAGAATTGCGTAAGAGTAGGAGGAGTTTTAGAAGCTCACTCAGAGATGCTGGGCTTTCCCATTAGCAAACAGACAGAAAGATCTACCTGCTCAGGCTCTATTCTAAACCACGAATGCCAGAATTCAAACCAATTTCTGCTTTTGGCTAAGAACTATTCCCAAACGAGAGACTCAGTGCAGCTATCTATCATCATTGTCAAAACATCCAGCTCAGAGACCCAGGGGTAGAAACGATGGATCCTCTGGATGTTGAAACAGGGGCCACTTTTTCTTTTACTTGTGGTCAGCCCAACTCTGAGTCCCAGCTCCAAGGGCATCCCTGGAGCTGAGAAAATGTGGGGCTTCAATAGAGGAGGCCAGAACGAGGCAGTCAGAGTGTCCTAATCTCACACATCTACAGGGGATGGGGGGGAGATGAACCAGCAAAGCCAGCAGTAGCCCAGCACTGCTATGTCTTTCCCAGGACCACTCATGGTTTGGACATGTCCTAAATTTTAAGAGGCTGAATTTCCTTCAGTTTTCTGAGTGCTTCTGTCTCCCTGCTTTAGCGACAACACATTTATTTGATTTATATTATTTTAAAGCAAATATTTACTCATATCTACCTTGTTCTAAGCACTGTTGTAGGCACTGAAGATGATGTTACTGTCCTCCAAAGAATGTGGGTAAAAATTATAGCCACTTGCCAAAATTGGTTTGGCTCAGTGGATAGAGTGTCGGCCTGCAGACTGAAAGGTCCCAGGTTTGATTCCAGTCAAGGGCATGTACCGTGCTTATGGGCACAACCCCAGTAGGGGTTGTGCAGGAGGCAGCTGATCAATGTTTCTCTCTCATCAATGTTTCTAACTCTCTATCCCTCTCTCTCTTCCTCTCTGTAAAAAAATCAATAAAATATACTTGAAAAACATTATAACCACTTAATATGTGTGTGTCAGATGATAAACAAACAATAAATAACATCTATATATATATATAAAAGCCTAAGCTACAGGAACAACCAGAGTGACTGGTCGCTATGATGCACACTGACCACCAGGGGGCAGATGTTCAATGCAGAAGCTGCCCCCTGGTAGTCAATGCACTCCCACAGTCAACCTCCCCCAGTCAGCCAACCTCCTGGGGTCTCTCCCCCCAGCTGGTAGGCCCCAATGGCCCAATTGGGGCCAGGCCCTGGGCTGGGATTGGAAACTGGGGGTGGGTGATGGCGGATGTGGCCTCTTTTCCAGGGGTGCCGAAGGCCAGATCCCTCTTGGGGCTGGGGGCCAACCTCCCATGCCCTGTCCCTCCCCCCAGCCAGCAGGCCCTGATCAGCCCACCACCTTCCCACCGCAGTGGTGGTGCGATAGCGAAGGAAGAAGTGGGGGAGGTAGAGAATCACATGGTGGCGGAACACTGACAATGGCGGTGGCAGGGTCTAGCATCTCATGCCTAGCCCAAGGACTGTCGCCCCCTTTCCTGACCCTGCTGGGGCCTTCAGTCCCTGAGCTGGGACAGGGAAAGGGGGGGTGGCAGCAGATGTGGCCCCTTTCCCAGGGTGCCGAGGGCCAGCGGCAACCTCCCATACCCTGTCACTGGGCCTCTAGTATAATATAATCCAGTAAACAAAAAATCATACAAGAGTCTTATGTGAAAGAATGCGGGTAACCAACGTTTGACTGCCTCTGACAAGTACTGTGTGAGACCTTATGCACTCATTGAAATCCTCAGAGGAATATGCTGAGATTGATATTATTAGCTTCTCTTGGCAAATAAGAAAACTAAAATTCAAATCACACAGCCCCAAAATGGTGGCGCTCAAAAATGATGAATTGTAGCAGACACCCTCCATTGACAGCTGCCTCATATTCCAGGAGTAGGGATTCTTGGGCCCAGGGCAGCAAATAAAGCAGAGATGTCATTGGACCTGAAATCAAACAGCTAAGTCAAAATCTATCTCTGCCACCTGCCAGTCATAGGGTCTTGGGCCAGAAACTTAATTTTTTTGCATTTCAAGTTTCTGTCCATAAAATAAAAAAAACTCTATGTACCTCAAAAGAATCGTCATAAAGAGAAAGAAGGACACCCAAATGAGACCTATGCATCACTTAACAGGGTTTATTCTGAGAAATTGTACAAACATCAAGGAGTGCACTTTCACAAAACTAGGTGGTATAGCCTGCTGCATACCTTGGGTATATGGGATAGCCTATTGCTCCTAGGCTACAAGCCTGCACGGCATGCTACTGTACTATATACCATAGGCAGTCGTAACACAATGGTAAGTATTTGTGTATGTAAACATAGTAAAGGTACATTATAAAAGATAAAGCAGGGGCTGGGGAAGGGTGAGCTCCCAGGAAACCTCCTACCTAGCCAGAGGTGAGCACAGGGCAAGTGAACAGCATGCTGATCCTCCCCTTCTATTTAAACCACCCAGAACGTAGTAAATTCAACATTGTATTCGGGTTCAGCCTTTTCTTTCAACATCGTAACCAAACTTTGCTTATAATCCATTATAATCTTATGGATCCACCAATATATATGCAGTTCATCATTATGTGGTGCCTAACTGAATATTAAAAGAGAGTCATCCTAATATACAAAAAGCCAGGGTCTGTCACAACCAAAATGACTGGACAGATGAGCAAACACCAGGCTAGGGTCCCAGCTGGCATGGCGGGAGTCAGTCCTGGGCCCCAGCCGCTCGCAGTGCAGCAGTGGGAGGGAGCTGTGGGCACAGAGACATGTTGCCATCGGACTGGCCTCTGGATCCCTCCCCCCATCCACAGATTCTGGGGTCCCAGAGCCATGCTGTGATGGGACTAGACTCTACCCGAGGAGTCCTGGATTGTGAGAGCATACAGGCTGGGCTTAGAGACCCCCACCAAGAGTGCATGAATTTTCAGACACCAGGCCTCTAGTATGATATAAAAGGTTAGATGTGACTATATTTTCAATTTTTCTCATTAAAAATATGGCTCTTGGCTACCAATTTAAACCTTATTTATGTCTCTTATTTGGGGGAAGAAAATAAAAAACCTGAGAGATTACTATTACACTGATAGTCCCCTGAAGTGAGGTCCCTTAAGTGCATATAAGGTGACAACACCTCTACCATGGATAATGGCCACCCAGGGATGTTAGGGAACAATAAGGGAATTTTTCTCTTTAATTTCCAACTTTTAATAAACTGTATAATTTTTAATCCTCACCTGAGGACATGTTTTCCATTGATTTCAGAGAGAGAGAGAGAGAGAGAAACATCAATGTGAGAAACATTGATTGGTTGACTCTGTGTACACTATGACCAGGGATGAAACCATGTACCCTGATGACCAGGAATCAAGACTCCAATCTTTCAGTACTCAGGGTGACATTCCAATCCACTGACCCACACTGGCAGGGCTATAATTTGTTATTTAAACTCTCAGTCTTCACGATAATCTCACAGACTCATCTTTCCAACCATTTTATAAATGAACACACAGAGGCTGAAAGAGTTAAAAGGAGCGGGGGCCCAGTGACAACCAGGAAAGTTATTGACTGAATACTCTCCATTCCTATTGGACTGTGTAACCTAGATATTTTATCACACTTAAGAGGGATAATATTTACCCCCAAAAACTAATGGGTGACTGGAGCCTGATGTGTGGAGCAGAGAGATTAGTATGAGAGGCAGGAAAGTGTTAAAATACAAAGTAGCAGAGAGGAAATGAAATAACCTACCTACCTCTTATCCTTGAGTGCTTTCAAGGACTGTCTGGGGCCTGCAGCCTCAGGAAACGCCAAGGCTGTTGGCATGCCTTCACCTCTGGGCTGTATTTTTTTTTTTTTTACTGCTGTTCATTAAGGAGATCTTTTCCATCAGCCTTATCATCTCTTTCTTGGCTCTCGATCAGGTTGAGTCAGACCTGAAACACATTTGCTAACCGATCTTTTGTCTAGACACATGTGTCTTTAACCAAAGCTATGCTGACCAGGGTCAAGGGAGATGCCAGTTCAGTGTGTGGACGCTCTTGTATGAGCAAACATTATGGACAGCGGGTGAGAGGAGATGGGGAAAGAGGGAGAAGCTGGGAATAAGATGACAGCATGTCAGCTGGGCAATGGAAGGCATTTTGAACTCTCTTTGAAAAACACAGGAAACGATTTACAAATCCAAACTGGAGCTAGTTTCAGAGGCTCCAGGGCCTTTGTTCATCTTGCTTCCTCTGCCTAGACCACATTCTATCCTTCATCTCTACTTTCTCTTCCCCCTGGTCAACCTTCACTTACTATTCAAGTTACGCTAAAAATTACTTCCTCGGGGAAGCTTTTCAGGAGCCCCACTCCAGGATAAGTTGCCGTTACACCCTCCCATCATACCCTTTCCTTTGTCAGTGTAGCTCTCATCAGTACTGCACTTCAATTATAATGTGGGCATGGCTTATGGAAAATGATTACCCATATTCATTAGGTGGACATTTTGCTATTTATCTTATGATTGGCCTATGATAATTTTTAGGCAGCAATATTACACACACAAAAAGTGTGTAATTATTATTAAACTAACAATGCTGTCTCCCTCACTAGATTTTAAGCTTCTTGAGAGCAGGGACTGTTTGGGCCTGTGTATCGTTGGATGCCAAGTGCCTTCTATTGTGCCTAACACAGAGTTTGGGGACAGGGGTCAGAATATGTGCTAAATATCTGGCCAGCATGGCTCAGCCCATAACCCAGGAGTCTTGGTTTGATTCCTGCTCAGGGCACATGCCTGGGTTGTAGGCTCCATCCCCAGTAGGGAGCATGCAGGAGACAGCTGATTGATGCTTCTCTCTCATTGATGTTTCTTTCCCTCTATCCCTGACCTTCCCTTTTTCTAAAATCAATTAAAATATACTGTTAAAAATATATGCTAAATAGGCATGAGATTGTCCAGAAGAGACTCTGGTAACAAAAGAAAAAATTTAAGGGTTAAGACATCCAAGGAATACTTCATGCCAGTTCAGGTGGGGCAAGCAACATTCTGATGTCTCCATTAAGGCTGTCCAAGAGTTCCCCTTGTGGAATGTGCAGCCCACAGCATAAGGAATCCCTGAGTACAGAGCCTCTCTTAAGTCTTATTCCACCATTACTGCTATGAGCAGGGTGGGGAAAAGAAAAGAAAAAGAAAATTAGAAGCCCACTCCCTGGCTGTAGTGTACATTTTTGTGCCGAGCCAGCTCAGCCAGGTTCGGCGAGCCTGAGAGGAGGTGGTGAAGGTTTGAGAAAAGACAGAAAAGAGAATGAAAGCTGGGTCTGGGTGGGACGCCATTCTCACTGATGGAGAGCTATCAACAGCGCCACAGCCTGTAAGCTAAGTCTCTATTTTATAGTCATATTCTACAAGGCAAAGTAAGGGTGAGGTTACAAAGTTCTCCTGGATTTCGAATCTACTCAATTACATGCACCTGAACTCTATCAAGCCCACATCACTCAGGTATGTGGGACCACGTAGGTATTCAGACCATAGGTTCAAGCTTACAACTATAGTTTTTGCTATAATTGTGCTGGGAGGGCTTTACCCTCCAAGCTGGGACTTGCACATGGCAATGAGAGGACTGTGCCCTCTCATTAGTCCAAGGCTTGAACCTGTCCAAACACTGTAGCTGCTCTCCACACATTTCCCTTTTGAAAACAAAAAGTGGTCTTTGTCATTTCAGAGAAACTTGAAATTCATTTACACTTGAAAAATAGCCCCTTGTTGGAGAAAAAGATTGTCAAGTGGTGAATCAGACTATGGTATGGCAGTCTGATTCATTCATCCTTTCATGAAGTTCTACCACTAAACTAACAAGATATTGCGTGTCTCCAGGTAGGCCCAATCCCCTCAGAGATATTGTTGGCTCTGTGAAGAAGAGAGTCTCATACATACCTTTCCATAGGTATGCATTTATAGTGATGTCTTGTGCCAGAAAAATCACTGATGAGATGAATAGATGTAGCAAATCAAGAAGTCTTTCAAAGGTCTTCCATTGGCTTTTTGCACTGTCAGTTATGTTTCCACATAAATAAGCAAGCTGATATTGCTTAGGTCAGTATCTATAACCAACTGGAGTTATAGCCCAAAGGTCAAGAAGTATCGAGAGAATCTTTAAGAAAATCCAACTAGTTGGGCAAATATGGGCCATATTCTATGAATAAACTCCTCTCATAATACCACTCAGCACAGTAGCCAATGGCTTACGAGCTGATACCTTCAGAAGAGTGAGAACAAAGATGAATATAAAGTATGTATCATGTTAATAGTATTTGGAGCTATCAGCATTAGGGGAGAGGTTCTTTCCTTCACTTAACACAATGCTATTTAATGCCAACAATGCATTCAAAACTGTATAAATCCACCAAGTACTACACTCACCCACTGGGTCTACCTCAAGTATAGCCACACTGTTCAAAGGGAATTAGTACAGTGCTTATAATCTGGCTTCCTATCTCTAGAGAATATTGTGAGTATTGTCATTTTCAAGAAAGGAAAATCAAAAGGTGCCTAGGCTGTTTGGCTCAGTTGATAGAACATCGACCTGTGAATGGAAGAGTCCCAAGTTTGATTCTGGTCAGGGGCATATACCTCAGTTGCAGACCCCTGGCTTTGGTAGGTGGCATGCGAGAGGCAACCAATCAATGTGTCTCTCTCACATTGGTGTTTCTCCTTCTCCCTCTAACCTTCCACTCTCTCTAAAAATCAATGGAAAAAATATCCTCGGTGAGGATTAAAAAAAAGAAAGAGAACAGGTGACAAATCAGATTGGTGACCCTCTATTACAGTCCATGGTGTTTACATCATCAGGAACAGATACTGTTCCTTAGTCTTGCTCTGTGTGAAGCCCCCATGCACCATTCAGTTAAACCATCTCACATAACAGTGTCTCCTTTATGGCTCAGTTTCCCTGTTGACTCCTAGGATAAGTGAAATAAATGCCTTAAAGGTGCTGCTGTATAAGTTAGCTCAATAGAAGTGAGTTTGTTTCCATGCCTTTAGCATGTGCAGGAAGAATTCTCTCTTTCCTACCTTGGTTGACCATGCAACTTCACATATCAAGTCTCAACAACCTCCCTCCACCCACAGGAGCTACTCCAGGCTGATGGACGGCTTGGTCAGAGTCCACATGCCCACAAGTAGGGAATCCAATAGACTGGCAGGGAAGGAGTCGGGGAAGAGCACTGTCATCAGTCACTGAGCTTGCCACTGGGTGTAACTGATCACATTTCACCTCCAGAGGGACCTTAAGCAGATTCTATCTTTATTTTGCACATGAGGAAATGGAAATTTAGAGATATCAAGTAACTTATCCAAGTTCACACAGATAGAATGTGAGTGAGAATCTTAGACTGAGACTTTGTGATGTCAAAGTCTTTGTTTTCCTCTGTGAAACTTTTGAGAAAATGGGACCAGGAGTCAGAAGACCTCTTGACCTCTATTCCAAACTCAAGATGCCTGAAAAAGAACCAAATTGGAAGAGCATGTTGGCTGTTTATCCAAAACTTCTCCCAGGCATTCTGACTGGCCACCAATATGTCACGACAAATTTCTAGGCGTCCGAAACGAATTTCAATGTTTTAAATTGCCTTAAAAATATGCTAGCGATACACAGGCAAAATAAAAACTAAATCTCTTTTTTTGTTGTTGTTCGCTTTAAAAATAACATCTTTTTTCCTTAGGAGAAAGGGAGAGAGGGAGAGAAAGAGAGAGAATGTTGAGAGGGACTTTTTAAAACGTCAACATTCCTGGTAGTGTTGGGAACCCAAACACAAGAGTCTTAGGTCAGTGCCTGAGAACTAGAAAGACAGACTGACTAGACAATAACCATAAACATGATCCCTGTTTAAATTGATGTTGCTCGTGTCCCTGGGAGAATACAAAACATAAAATTAAACAAAAACTATGGTTTGGCAACAATTCTGACTTTTAAGAGGATTAAATAAATAAGAGTTTAGGTCAGCGAGAGCAATGGTCATTTTCAAAGGTTTGGGATCAGCAGGACACACTTGGAGATATTTTAGCAGGACATAGGGAGAGCTGGAGGCTTGCAAATCAAATAGAAAAAGATAGTTTACCTTGCCCCCAATGAATTCTGGAGGGGTGGAAACTCACACACACACACACACACACACACACACACACACACACTATTCCACTTCTCTGGCGAAAAAGAAGCCGATTAACAGAGTTAGGTAGCTACGGCATTGAGGTAAGAGTTTTGTATATATGTTTATATCCCCCAAGTTTCTACTTGGAAGATGCCACTGGTTAACCTCCTACGTGGACAAGGCAGGTCCCTGCAGTGCAGACTGACCCTCCCAGTTCACTTCAGACAGTCTCACCAGGGTCTGGCACTCTGGGCCACAGAGAGGCCATTGAGAAGCTGTCCAAAGGCAACTTATGTTCTCTCATGGACTTGGCAAGCTCTGAGGGTCACATGTCAGCTTGACCTAAAGACTGCAGCTTCCTCCATGAACTTTAATTCCCCTCTCCCCAATCTTACCACAGGCCCCAAACAGCCCAGTTCAGACTCCCACATCAAAGAATTCCTCTTATTGAAAGTAGCAAGGCTATTCCTTTTGGCCCCTCTACCATATGGCTTAGGAGAGGAAAGGCGAGGAGTAAAGTGCCTCGAATATTTGCTATGTTCACTTTCAAAAGGCACCCTGTTTGCAGAAGGGGTTATCTTGTATCCACACACTCTGTTTTCCCTGGTTCTAAAGGAGTTTGATGAAGCAAGCCTAGATCCCTTTAAGTACCATAGAGTGACACTTTGCTGAGAGGACCTGTGACAAAATTAATATTTTTGAAAATCGTGTGCTCCCAACACACATCTGAAAGAAGAAGGATGCCCCAAAGTGTCCTAACATTTTGGATGATTGAGGGGCCAAAAGGATACATATTTTCTCTTTTGGTGCCAATGTAAAACAGCAGAGAAAGCCATGACAGTTATCCTAGTTTAGGATGCTGATCTATACAAACAATGGGAATAAGACATCAAGTCCAAAGCCACGAGCCTCCTTCTCTGAGGAAGCTCCTGGATCTACCTTCCCTCTTCCCTCTTTTGACCTATGGAATGAGCACATAGAAAGTATTCAATGAAGACTTGTTGAATTTAAAGAAACTGGAATCAAAGCATGGCCACACATTTTCAGTAGGAAAATAAACATCTCATTCCTCATTCCAAAACCACAGGGACATTTACTACAAAAGCACCTTAGAGGACACATACATAAATCACCTAATATTATGGCATGCTTCTCAGGTTTTGCTAAATTCTCAATGGGTGTGCCCCTTTCCTGTCAGGATTTCCTAAATATAAATGAAAGCACAAAAATGCCCAACCGTTTTTGATTCTTCCCTTGTGGGGGAAAAAGGTCAAAAAAATAATCTTTGAGTTTCCACTTTGAACATCATATACTAAAATTGTGACTTATGAAAGCAAAGAAGACACACAAATATTTAAACACTTACTAGGCTCAGTGTCTCCCATGCAGCTTCTGGAAGTAACAGTAAAAATGTAAAATATGGTGATGTAAAAAACAATCTTATAATTAAGAGGTTTTTTTGTCTTGAGTAAAGCTGATTTACTCCAAAATATTTTCACATACTTAGGAGCCAAGCTCTGCCCTTCTCTCACTGGTATCAGTGAATGTTTATATCATGTGGTCAATCTGGAGAGTTTGCCTATCTTCTAATCTATCAGGTTAATATCACTGTTGTTCAAGCAAAGAACCAAATGAAATTCTAATATCCTATCTAATAAAAGAGCAATATGCAAATTGACTGTAACTCCAACACACAAGATGGCTTCCCACATGTGGTCAAAGATGGCTGCCCCCATGTGGACACAAGATGGCCACCACAAGATGGCCAGTAGGGGAGAGCAGTTGGGAGGGACCAGGCCAACAAGGGAGGGTCCTTGTGGGCAATCAGGCCAGCAAAGGAGGGCAGTTGGGGAAGACCAGGCCTACAGGGGAGGGCATTTGGGGGCAATCAAGCCTGCAGTGGAGGGCAATTAGGGGTGACCAGGCCAGCAGAGGATGGAAGTTGGGGGCAACTGGGCATGCAGGGAAGGGCAATTGGGGGGACAAAACCTGCATAGGAGAGCAGTTAGGGGCAATCAAGAAGGCAGGCAGGCAATCAGTTGGGAGCCAGCAGCCCTGGATTGTGAGAGGAATGTCCCAGGTTGGAGAGGGTGCAGGCTGGACTGAGGGACACATACCGCTTATACATGAATTTCATGCACTGGGCCTCTAGTATTTAAATAATTTTTATTATTGACACAATTGTCAAAATACTTCTGATCCAAGATAAGCAGAATGCAAAACAAACAAAAAAAAAGCCCCAAAACTATTCCTTTAAATGCTTTTGTATACAACTTCCCATAAAGTGAATAGTGTTAAAAGGCCCTAAATTAGGGACAGCACACTACATTTCACAGGCCAAATCCAGTCTGCTGCAAATTTTTAAAAATAAAGTTTCACTGGCATGTAGCTACGGCCATTTACTATTTTTATTGTCTATGACTATGTTCACCCTACAACAGCAAAGCTGCAACAGAGACCATACTGGCCACATAAAACCTCAATCATTTGCTATCTTTCCCTTTACAATACTAGCTTCTCAGTGTTTCATATTTTAAATAAGTGGTCTTTGGTTATTTATCTTTATCTGATATACCTCATATCAGGGCATTGTTTAAAATTACAACTGCTTTTCATAGAAACAGAGAAAACATTTTATTTTTATATTCAAGGAAAAGGATTTGTTATCAATTCTAAAGTCAATATATAGAACACAGTTTTAAAGGATTGCTCAAAGTGTTTGCTCGGAAAGGGTAGTGAACTTTCTCCAGCCTGTATATTCTATGTTGGATGAGCCTTGGAGGAAGCTCAGACACAGAAAACATACATGGAAATACTGTCACTACAGACCACAAAGTAAGCTCCTGGGCACAGGTATGATCAGGTATGTGGCAAGTCTCCAGAGCAGTGATCTGAAGCCAGATACCTGCTTTGACGGATTCCCTCTGGAAGAACAGGTGCTATCCCACTACTCAGACTCAACAATACACACCTCATGGGCACATTCATTAACATCAGGCTTCACTGCTGGAACAGAATCCAAATCATACAGTTAAGAATAAGCAGGGTTAATATGGGAGCCCCTGAGTGTCTGAGACCAGGCGCCTTCCATCTTGTTGCTCTGTCATTCCTAATCTGCTGTCTCCCTTTGGTATATCCCAACAAGGCTTTGGCCCAACTGCATTCAGAGCAGTGGGTTGGGAAGGTGTGGGCATGGAAGAAGCAACAGGGGCCAGGACTTAGTCCTTTGGCCATAAGGACCTGCAAGAGAGGCTGACAAAGATAATCTTTTATTCTAGACAGGCATGGGCCCAGATGAATCAAACATTGAATTTTATTGCCTGAAGGACTGGAATTAGGGGACAACTAGCACTCTCTTCAACAATAAAAAAAAATATATAGACTCAGGATAGATGAACTTAACAAATCATTTCTTGAGAACAGATGTAAACTAGAGGAAGAAATTCTCTAAAAGGAGAAAGGAAGTGCCACCAAATTTGGAGGAAAATGCTTAAAAGGAAGTTTCTCCTGATGAGAAACGTCCCCACACTTCTCCTGGGATGAACATTACCCCGAAGAGCTAGTTTCAAGGTTCATATAGTCACTAGGCTGGCTTCAGATCAAAGGGCATGACCTTACTACAAAAGTCCCAGACTGTGTCTGGTGAGGGCTGCCATCATGTGATGTCCTTTGTGCTAACGCAAGGCAGAACCACCAGGAAGCTTACTTGCAAAGCCATCCTTTAGGATAAAGCAGAGATACTGCCTCACCAGAACTCTCTGGGATCCCCATCCAACCTACAAATGGAAAACAGGAAAGAGGTGCTCCCCCCACACACACACTCAGGGCTCAGCAAGCCTGGCCCAGATGAAAGAAATAATGGATAAATGAATGCTGACACCTCTGACAAAGAAAGAAGTACAGGCTGACCCCGAGTTCCTTTTATTGTAGGCTCTCTCCAAGCCACTGCTTGTCATTTTGAAGGTTTACTTGTCAAGCCAAACACAGGCAGTGCTTAAACCATACCAAGAAAGAAAAAAACAGTATCCAAAAAATGAAGTCTATCTTTGCCAAAGGGAGTTGTCTATCATTTGTGGCAAAAGGCACTGGTGCTGCTGGTGCTATCCAAGTAGAAAGGGGAAAACAAACAATCCCATTTTTAAAATGGGCAAAGCAACAGACATTTCTCCAAAGAGGACATAGAGATGGCCAACACACGCATGAAAAGATGCTCAACATCACTAATCATCAGGGAAATACAAATCAGATCTGGGGGGGGGGGGTAAGAGATCAACCAAAGGACTGGTATGCATGCATATAAGTACAACCAATGGACACAAAACTCTGGGTAAGGAGGGAATGTATGGGAGGTGGTGGGAGGGCAATGGTAAGCTATGTACGCATATAATACCTTAATAAATTTAAAAAAATAAAATAAAATAAATTTTAAAAAGAAAAAAAAGAACTACAATGAGACATCAACTCACACTTGTCAAAATGGCTGTCATCAATAAATCAATAAACAACGATTATTGGTGAGGAGGTGAAGGAATGGGGGCCTTCTGCTTTGTTGACAGGAATGTAAATTGGTGTAGCCACTGTGGAGCACAGTATGGAGTTTCTTCCAAAACTTAAAAGTAGAAGTACCATATGATTCAGCCATTTCACTTCTGGGTATACACCCAAAGAAAACAAAATCAATCCCATAGATATATCTGTACCCACATGTTCATTGCAGCATTATTTACAACTAGAGGCCCAGTGCATGGATATGTGCAACAGTGGGGTCTTTCAGCCTGGCTTGTGCCCTCTAGCAATCCGGGACCCCTCAGGGGGTGTTGGACTGCTGGTTTCAGTGCAATCCTCACAGGTCTGGGCCAAAACCAGCAGCCCAACATCCCCTGAGGCATGTAGTAGTGCGCAAAGCTACAGGCAGACAGACAGGAGCCAGAGCCCCGGCCGGGTGCCATGCCGCTCTGGCTTATCCCAGCCTCGCTGCTGCCTCCACTGCTGCCACTTGGTAGCACTGCAGTGGAGGCGGGAGAGGCTCCTGCCACCAGAGCTGCACTCACCAACCATGAGCCCAGCATCTGACACCCGTCAGTCACCTGAGTGGCACTCCCATTGTGGGAGCACACTGACCACCAAGGGGAAGCTCCTGCATTGAGCATCTTCCCCCTGGTGATCAGTGCACATCATAGCAATCGGTCAACAGGTCATTCAGTTGCCAAGACATGGAAACAACATGAATGTCCATTGACAGATGAATGGATAAAAAGGGCTATGTGTATGTATTATGGAATATTATTCAGTCATAAAAAAGAAGGAAATCTTGCCATTTGTGACAACATGGATGGATCTAGAGAGCATTATGCTAAGTGAATTAAGTCAGACAGAAAAACACAAATACTGAATAATCTCACTTGTATGTGAAATCTAAAAAAACTAGACTCATAGAAACAAAGAACAGATTGGTGTTTTCCAGAGGCAGGGTATTGTGGGCAGGGAGCCTGGGGAAAATGGGCGAAATAAGTTCTGGGATATAATGGACAGCACAGGGGCTAGAGTGAAAAATAGTGTATTGGGTATTTGATCATTGCTAAGAGTCTAAATCTTAAAAGTTCTCAGCATAAGAAAAATATATTTGTAACTATGTGTGGTGATGGATGTAACTAACTTTTTATGGCAATCACTTCACAATATATACATATAGCAAATCATATTGTACACTTAAACTAATATAATGATACTAGAGGCCTAATGCACGAAATTAATGCAAGGAGCTCGGCCCTCACAGCCCCGGCTTTGTCCAGAAGGTTCTCCAGAAGGATGTCCAGAAGATAGTTCTGCTGTCTGGTCTAATTAGCATATTACACTTTTATTATTATGGATGCGTAATTATATCTCATAAAACTGGGGGGAACGTGTGGGGAAAAATAGAGGTAATATTGATTTTTTTTTATCATCCACCTTTTTTACTTTTGCCACTTAGAGAGAAAAGGCCTTTTCCATAGTTCCCAAAAAGACTTCTCTGCAGATGCGGAAAGAAGGAGGACAAAGCTAAACCCTCTTCTTCCGAGCGGCATATGGACCTTGCCTTGTCCTGCTGGCTGCTCTGTGTTCAATAGGCTGTGCGATTCTTTGTGTCCCTCACAGCACTCGTCAGCTGCAAGGCTCAGAGGAGATGGCCAAGCAGGAGAAGGACAGCATCCATTGACCATTATCTTCAGAGAAGCCAGAACCAAGACCAACCTTGGTTAAATCTTGACATTTGCTTTTCATTTTCACTCATATTTCCTCTTAGCATCCTCTGCCCTACTTTTTGCTTCCTTCACCAAGGAATTCCCAAACTGCTTATCAAGCACTTCTCCCACACGGCCTGTACCAGCCATGTCTCAGTCTAGACTTCCTTCAGCAGCTCCGGCTATTAAAATGTACTCCATGTGCCTTTCATTGCACCACAGGAACATGATGTCAGAGAGGAACTGATAAAGCACTTCCTTGAATAACTGTTGAGACAAAGAGGAAATCAAATTTGCAGTTTTTGAGTTTTTAGGATATTGACAAAACTAAATATCAGTGTGTGGACAAAGCTTTTTTTAGAGAAAAACTGTGGTTTCATAATTGCCTTAAATATTAAACAATAAAGAATAAACTGAGGAGGAACTATTAATTAATAAACTTTAATAAATAGAAAAGGGATATAACTATAGCTGAGAAATATCTATAATAATAAAAGCATAATATGCTAATTAGATCAGACAACCAAATGACCTTCCGTAAGTCCTTCCAGTTGACCTTTCGGAGGAAGCCAAGGCTGTAAGAGCCAAGCCCCTTGCACAAATGTCATGCATTGGGCCTCTAGTTAATATTATAGGGAAATACTGCACTCAATTCTATGCTAATACATTTAAGTGTCAAAATATCCCTGGTCAATGTGACTCAGTTGGTTGGCTGTCATCCTGTGCACCAAAAGGTTGCTAGTTTGATTCCTGATCAGGGCACATGTCCAGGTTGCAGGCTCCATTCCCAGTGGGAGGCATGAAAGAGGCAGCCAATTGATGTTCCACTCTCACATGAATATCTCTCTTTCCCTCTCTCTTCCTTTCTCTCTAACAACATATTTTTTAAAGTGTCAAAATATTAGAATTTTTTGTAACACTTAAATGTACAGAAAGTTCATTTGCAAAGCTAGAATAATTATAAAAAAGAAATAGTAATGAGTGCACACAGTACAGCCTTCTATGGTAATATTAAAACAGCATAATGATGGTGCATATTAGGGTTTTATATATATAGACTAGGAGCCCAGCATGTGAAATAGTGCGGTACTGCCCACCCACCTGCAGCCCTGCTTTGATACTTGAACCTGTCCCAACCAGTATCAGCATCTGCTGCCAGTGCTGGCCCTCCTTGTACCCACTGCCAGTGCCTGGAACTGGCCCCAATTGCCTCTGAGGGCTTCTCCTCCTCCCCCTGCTCCTGAGGGGCAATCAGGGTAACAGCCACTGCTGGCACCCACTGCTGGTGTCAGCCCCAATAACTCTGTGCGATCAGCAGGTATGAGTGGTGCTGGTGCCATCACCATGTGGGAGTAGTGGCAGCAGGAACATGGCTTCCAGCAGACAGGGGACCAGGGGCCATTACAGGAGGGGCCAGGCAGGGGTGCAGAGACCTGCCCCTGTGCCCACCACAGCCTTGTGGCCCACAGTTCCTTTAAAGGTGCATGAATTTGTGCACTGGGCCCCTAGTTTATAATAAAAATGTGAACACCCAGTGCTGTAGAGATGCACAAAGGGGTTTTCTATTCTGCCTCTCGGAGGCTGAGAAGCCCTGGGGAAGAGTTGACATATAAGCTGGTCTAATGGTGGGCTCAGTGGAACAGAGTGGCCCCAGCACAAGGAGGGGTCCAAGAACATGTTGCTTTGAAGAAAAAGTAGGATGGTTGACCAAGAACACTGCATCCAGCCAGAACCCTAATGAATATGCAGCTGGAAGGGGAGGGATTTAGATATTTTTAAGAGGTTGGGGTCCAGGGGTTTAAAACAATTTTTTAATAAATTTGGATTTCCAACCTCCATGCTCAGATGTTGGGATTTTCTTTGTGGTTAATTTAGGGTCATAACCATGGTTGACAGCTACTGTTGCAGCCTATGGGTCACTACTGAAGCAAACATCAGATTCTGGCTATGTTTCAGAAAAATTACTCTGTCAGTTGTATGGGAATGTATTAGAGAAAAAGATGGTGGAAACAGTGGAAGAACCTAAGCCACAGAGAGAAGAGCATACCTGTTTAAGCTGTCTCCAAAAGCTAATGGCAGAGGCCCTCCTGAAGCATGGGTCACCCAGCTTCCAATTCAGTGTCTTCTACCGGGCACCACACAGCTAGATGGCCAGGTAGGATTTCTAAATGACGGCAGGCAGTACCTAAAGTATGACATATCAGTTAGACAACAACCATTGACCTTATAAGACAGTCCATAGCCACCTCTTACTGCAAAATAATCATCATAAATTCTCCAGTTGGGTGAACCCTTCCTATAAATAGGAAAAGTAAGAAAGCGGACAAGGAAGTTTAACATGAGGACATCTAGAGATCATAATCAATAGACCTCTTATACTTATGCAGCAGGATACACAAAACAGGATTCCTCAAAGTGATATGCGTGTGTGGGCAATGTGATATGAATCTCTCAATCTGCTTTTAACCCCTCTCCCAAGAGTCCTGGGTCATTTAAGAAAAGTGTGTGTGTGTGTGTGTGTGTGTGTGTGTGTGTGTGTGTGTGTGTGTTTTCTATGCACCTTTGAGATTCCTGATGTGATTGGAGAAGTGCTTCAGAAACCCAATAGACTGGTTCTCTAAGCTATAACCATAAGTGATAGGGGAATTGGGATCAAACAAAATCTATTGTGTTCAGTATTCAATTTCAAACTAGGTATGTGGAACCCAAGGGAAATTTTTCAATATTGAGAACATCTTTTCACTTGACTTTAAATTTCTATCAGGTGGCCCTGGGTGAGCCGTGTGTCCCAGGGGGCCCTGTGCCCTGGGTGAGCCGTGTGTCCCAGGGGGTCCTGTTCCCTGGGTGAGCCCTGTGTCCCAGGGGAAGCAGTGGGACCCAGGGGGAGGGGCAGTGAGAACCAGAGGAGGAGCGGACTCTATTTGTGTGGTCCTGAGATAGCCACCATAAAACAAGCAGACTGCCAAATGAGGAGCGGATTCTATTCATGTGATCATGAGATAGTCACCATAAAACAAGCAGATTGTCAAATGACAGCAGGGAGGGGAAGGAGACCTGGGGAGAGATAAGAGAACAACGGAAGGACTGGTATGCATGAATACAACCAATGAACACAGAACTCTGGGAGGGAGGGCATGAATTGGAGGTGGGGGGAGGCAATGGTAAGATATGTACACAATATAATACATTAATAAAAAATAAATTATAAAAAATAATAATAAATAAATAAATAAATAAATTTCTATCAGGTGAATTATGAATATTTTCCTGAACAAGAAATTATTGTATTGCTTATAAACTTAACATCCACTTCCCTCGCTTAACCCAAGATATGAAGGAAACTATAGGGAACTAATAGTTAATATCATTGATTTGGAAGAATAGGGGGGGTGGAGAAAGGGAGAGATGGAGAGATGGGTAGATGGAAAGAGGGGAAAACAGGTTGTTTTTCTGACGTTTCCCTTTTAATATTTGATATTGAAGAACTAAACATTTCCCAAAAGGATGTTGATGGCAACGAATAAACAAGGTCAGAGAAGGCATAAGGATAGTAATACCAAGATGATCCTAGACCTAGGTCCAAATTCAATCCTCCAGGTGCAGACTCTCATCTCAGTATGGTGATTAATAATCTTGCTATGAGGATGTGTGGTTGGTATCAAGGTGGGTCTTAAAAAAACATGAATCACCTAACATCCCTTAAATCCCCATGGCTTGGAGTCTGGACCTAGAATATCATTACAGCAATGATATTCAGAACTTTAAAGCTCAAAAACATAGAGTCCAAAAGGTTCTGAGTTTGTGGACGTCATAGTCAAGAATATTCAGCAACATGGGAAGTGTAAGATAACCTCAAACTGAAGTAAGGCTCTGTTTATCCCATTTTATGTAATGGGATCCTCAGTTTCTCTCCTACTCTTCCTCAGTGTTCTCCAAGGCCAGAATCATCAGGCATTCCTGGGCACATAGCTAGCCATTCACGTGATGCAACCAGGATGATTTCAGTGCAATTAATCCATTTTCAGAAAACTAACTAAATAATGTCCTATGACTTTTTAAAACCAAGGCAGAACATGTTATACGTGTGCATGTCTTTCACTCTCCCTCTCAGAGACTCCAAATTTGGATTCTCTTGACTCTCCCCAATTGCTGCTACTCTTCAGCATTTCTTCTTAATGACTCAGTGTCACGTAGGTGGGCAGAAACATCTTGGTTTCAAATTCTGCTTCCTCCACTTACAAGTATGTAATCACGTAGCCTCTGTATGCCTCAGTTTCCTCCTTTATAAAATGAGAATACCTACTGCATATCGTTTGTTTGTTTTTTCAAGAATCAGGTGAATTTACATGTGAAACACTTCCATGCCTGGCATCTGGTAAGTTCTCACCTGTGAGTGTTATGAATATACATCAATGGTTTTCAAATTCTAATGGAGAATCACCAGGAGCTTGTTGAAGTGCAGATTCCTAGAGGCCAAATCCAAATACTCTGATTCATTAGGTACAAGAAGCAGCCAATGAATCTTTCTTTCAAGAAACTAGATCAGATGTTACAAATAGTCTATAGATTATATTCTTTTTTTAATATATATTTTGTTGATATTTTACAGAGAGGAAGGGAGAGAGAGAGCTAGAAACGTCGATGAGAGAGAAACATCGACCAGCTGCCTCTTGCACACCCCCTTCCGGGGATGTGCCCGCAACCAATGTACATGCCCTTGACCGGAATCGAACCCGGGACCTTTCAGTCTGCAGACCGACGCTCTACCACTGAGCCAAACCGGTTTCGGCTATAGATTATATTCTGAAAAATCCTCCTACAAGGGAGGATTCCTACACAAATACTTCTTCACTGGTCCAAAGGGGCAACAGGTGGGCAAGTTGGCTCTCATAAGACCCTAAGATCTCTAAAGTATCCTAAACTATCTCTATTGAGTAAGACAGATTCCAAAGAATAGCTAAAGGGGTAACAGCCCAGGACTTTTTGAAATGTTTTCTCCAAAGCCATCAGTGAGAGCTGGGAAAGGGATACCAAGCTCATCCTATCTTTTTTATTTAGTCAAGTTATTTTATTCTGTTTCTACAAGTCACCAAGAGCCCAGCTTAATCTCAATCTTCCCATTATGTTGATATATCAGGCCTCAGTTGAGAAGACATTTACTGCTTCCCCAAAGGACAGTGTGCCAAGAGCAGAGCATTCATTTCCAGCTTCAGAGGCACATTCCATCTGGACCATCAAACTCCATTAGATTAGGGACAGATCCTGCTGCTGAGGTTCATAGGAACTGGAACACATGTGTGTTTCATCACTTAGGTTTGGTTTCTCTCACATTCTCTCCCAAGAACTAGAGAGATGCATGGAGAGATTTGTACTTAGATGGTACCTTTTCCAAGTCCTAACCAAAGAGGGCAAGAAAGAGATCTAGCAAAAGAACCCAGGAATAAAAACTCATAATGGTGATGCAGAAGATAGGATCCCACAAGCAGGAAACCTGGGCAAAGTGGCATTGCCTCAATTAGGAAGCCTTGTAAATAGCTTCCGCTGGACTGAAAAGTGCCTAAATATTTCTTACACTCTTCAGAGCAAACTAGAAAAATACCACCTCCTCAGGGACCTCTGAGGGGCGTGAGGATTTGCATTCCTGCTGCCATCTGCTCTTTACTGTGGTAGAAATGACCCCAAACTCAGTTTCCTGGCAGAATTCTATCTGTCCTATCCAATTTCCTCAGTAGTTGAACCACCAGGAGACCCTGTGTACTGACCCTGTCCCTACCTCACCTCCAAGACAGCTCTAGTTATATCCCTTCATGTCCTCACTGTGCTTGGTTAATCCAACTATAAACCAAAGTGAATCATGAAATATTTCACAAAGCACATTAGAGCACACACACTCAGAGAGAGAGAGAGAGAGAGAGAGAGAGAGAGAGAGAGAGAGAGAGAATTTTAAATTTGTTTGTCCATGTTTTTATATTTATATAGACTTACTAGTGCTTTTATTAAAATAATTTCAATTTAAAAATTCACAGTTAAAGAATAAGCTGGCATAGCACAATGATTAAGAATACAAGCTATAGAATTATGGGTTCAAATATGCATGTGCCATTTACTAATTGAGCATTTGGGGGCAAATTATTTAACCTCTTTAAGCCACCATTTCCTCACCTGAAGAATAAAGACAATATTAGTACCCATCTAATAAGACTATTTAATGAGTAAGTAATACAATTTCTGTGAAGTACTTACATAATAAGTGCTCAGTAAAACAGAACTTGGAGTCCCAAAAGTGTCTGGTGTACCCACTCCCCACACACATATGCACACATTTTTTGCTGAGTCCCATGTGCTACAATGATAGCACCCATGTATAAGAGAGTTAAAGAGGCTAAGCGTGAAATCTATTGAGAAAGAATATCATGAGCCAGTTCAGGGATTGGTGCCAAGACCTTGGCCTTCTTTAGCACCTCAAGCCATCAAGGAGCAGGCAAGCAGAGAGTGCGAGCAGTAGTTACCAAGGATCTCTGGCTCTGGAGAATGGTTCTATAACTCAGCCCTGAAAATATTCTGGACATAGGAAGGATCCCAAGTACTTTCATATTAACGAAAGAGATCACACACATACACATATATTCTGTGTTTCGCTGAACAGCTTCTTTGATGTCCTCAAAAAAGGACATGGAACCCTAGGATACATTTTGTTTTCACAATCATTCAGGTCTCTCACAATGTGACATCTCCTACTTTTCTTCCACTTTTTTACCCAAGCCCCCATCTGTGGGATTCTCTGTCCAATTGGCTCTTCTGTGGTTTCCATTGAGCATTGAAGCCACCTCCCTGGAGGACCATCCCCTTCCTCTGAGCTCTGTTGGGACCACACATTGACAACCTGAAATTTCCAAGCATGTCTTCTGGGATACTCAGTCCACCAGAACCACTGTATTCCACACAGAAGGATCTATACCTCTTTTGTAAACCATTTCTGCCCAGCAGGATACCAACATAATACTGATGTGCAAACTGTCTTTAGAGAGTTTCATGAAGGACTCCAATTTCAACCTTCAGTATATTCTCCTATGACTCAGATAGTGCTTCATGAGAGGATGGGCCAGAAAAATGCCAAGTGGTAGACAGTGTAAATTACTCAAAAGTCTCCTTCTTCCCTCTGAATGTCAATAGATTTTATCTGTTCACCAGATCATGTGCATCTAACCTCCTCTCTCCTCTCTCCTCTCTCTCTCTCTCTCTCTCTCTCTCAAGTTTTCTCCTAGGAGGCTCATCAAGAATTAAAGCAAAAACATTTTTTAGGTCCTGCCCAATTTGGAATCCAAACATATCTTAAGAAGCTTAAGCTCAAGCTGGAAACCCCCCATCCCATACGCACACACACACATACTATCACAGAAATTAACTTTTTGAGCTCTCCTGCTTCTCATCTGATTTCTAAAGCTCTGAAGATGAACTCCACAGGTGAGAAAAATAAAGATCACTGATATTCATTATACCCAAAACCTACAATTTTTTAAGTTTTTTAAAATTTTTTATTTGTTATCATGGTAAAATAATACATTATTTAAAATTAACCATTTCTAAGTGTACAATTAAATGGAACCAAGTATATTCACATTTTTGTACAACATCATTATTTATACCCAAAACTTTTTCCTCATTTTCAACAGAAACTCTGCCCCCATTAAACACTAACCTTACATTCCCCAATTCTCCCAGCTCCAGTAGCCACCATTCTACTTTTTGTCTCTATGGATTTGACAACTCTAGTAATTCATATAAAAGGATACTATAGTATTTTCCCTTTGTGGCTGGCACAATTTACTTAATGTAATGTCTTCAAGACTCACCTATGTTGAATCACATGTCAGAATTTTCTCCCTTTTTCAGGATGTATACTATTCTATTGTGTATATTTACCACATTTTCTTTATCCACTCATATGTATGTTTTAAAAAATATTTTTATTGATTTCAGAGAAGAAGGGAGAAATGAGAGAGAGAGAGAGAGAGAGATCAATGATGAGAGAGAATCATTGACTGGCTGGCTCCTGCATGCCCACACTGGGATTGAGCTCATAATCCAGGCATATGTCCTGGTCAGGAATCAAACCGTGACCTTCTGGTTCATAGATCGACGCTCAACTACTGAGCCATGCCAGTTGGGGCATCCACTCCTATGTAGATGGACTCTTAGGTTGTTTCCGTATTTAGCTATTATGAATTTATTACTTTTTGAATCAAGTAATCACACACTCTTCTGATTAAATTATCTTGTTAAGGAGACGAAAGATTCCAGGTGAATAATCATACATTCCTTTTATATCATTCACCCTGAATGAGATAAAAATCTCAGAACTGAGGTCTGAGTACTTATGTGCAGTATTTCATTTAATCCTCCTAACAACCTGATGAAGTAGGGGTGTTCCCTCAAAAATAACTAGAAAACTGAAACTTAGAGAGTTAAGAGCTTGTTCAGGATCACAAACTAGACATCCTGAGAGGTGAGAGAGAAGGGCGGGAGATTCAGTCAAGTCTTCAGACACCCTAATTTTTATTTAACTTGATGCCTTATAGTGTTTCAGGGGCCAATCACTACTTTCGAGCTTTATAAAATTTGACTTTCTCTTATTCCTTATTTTTATTCTCTATTTTTTATTTTCTATGCAATGATTAACAACAGAATCCTTAAAATAAAAAACTCCTTGCTACTTACAGGCAGCAAAGGAGGGGAAAATGTAGTTCTGGGAACATCAGGAGAAGCAGCCAAGGGCTTAAGTGGAGAGATGGGTGTGCGTTTCCCTGTTACCTGGAAGACTTATTAGAAGAAATTCTGGTATAACCTGTCATTTGTGTATCCTCAAGGTTTGTGCCAGAAAGAATATATATGGTTAAGAAGTGCTATAACATATATACTTCAGTTGTTGAAGGGCATTCAGTTTTGGTTGTTGACCATCAGAGTAAAAGTATTTGATCCTATTTTTATTGTGATTTCTTCCTTCTTATCCCCAGTAGTCTTTTAATAGAAGGTGAGTGAGACAACCAACAAAACAAGTATTACATTATTTGGTTTTATTTTGGGTAGTTATATTTTTGATTGGTACTCATTTTATCCAATGTTCTTCACCCTTGTAATTTTTCTTACAGCAGACACAACTTGAATGACTCCTGTTTTTGACCAAACTCTCCAGAGAGCTCAGAGTGGCGGAACTTTGTCCTTCTTTCTCTCCTGTCTCAAATACTTTTACTCTGATGGTCATTATAAAAATAGAAAGATATTTAGCTCTGGTTTCCTGGAATCTTCTATGTAACCAGATCTGCAGAAATATGGGAGAATAAGGCACTTGGACAAGCCCATATAAACATGGGCTACCCCAAGAGGAGATCTACATTTCCCATCCTTGAACTCTAGAGCCAGCAATCTCTTCTCATCACTAGATAAAGTTCACTATGTCTATCAGGTTTCCTGGACCTTTCAGAAAAGGCTTACACCAGCATATGGTGACTCATCAGTGAGTCAAGACCACAGCTGGAAGAAAGTGCTCATTTGTGAGATGACAACATATAAAGATTAAAAAATGTCCTGATTTTATAAGGAGATAATACTCATTAATGTCTTTTCTTTCCACTTGTCAACAACCAAAACTGAATGCCCTTCAACAACTGAAGTATATATGTTATAGCACTTCTTAACCAGTCTCACGCAGCAGAACCTTTTGGAATATTTGAATCAAATAACTAGAAAAATCATTCTTTTCACTAAGCTTTGTCAAGAAGCCATGTTAAATAAAGGTATTTGACTTCTGTGAAACATTAAGATAGTTTACTATGGGGTAGTAGTGAGAACTTCTAAACTTCTGGGATGTAATAAGTTATAGCTGACCCTTTCTGTGTCATCCGATCATCTGGTAAGTCATTGATTTACCCAAAATCCACAATGGTGATATTAGACCAAAGCTAAAAGTTTTGTTAAGGTGCCTAAAGCTCTCAATAAAATGAGGAGAGGAGACTTTACTTAGTATTTCTGGACAATACTTTCCCTACAGTCTTTATCTCATTTTTTCAACATGTTAGCTCAGATTCAGTTTGTCTGTGAATGGCAGAAAACCCTAAATAACAGCGTATCAAACAATATGAAAGTCAATTTATGTCAGTGTAAGAGTTCCAGGGCTGGTCTCATTCCCCACAAAGCCAGAGAGGCCCAATCCCTTATACCTTATTGTTCCTTTGTGATCACCTCAACCTCATAATCCAAGGTGGTGGTGGGTGCACTCCAGGCAACAGGATGGAGGGATAATGAAGAGATAAAGGCAAAGGGGCCCACACTGTCATCAGAAGATTCCACATTTCTGCTTGTATTTTGCCAATGTAACTTCATAAAATGGCTAAATCTACATACAAGGAGGATTGTCATTGTACAGACTGCATATACAAAATAATCAAAGTCAGAAGCTCTACCACCATGAAGAAGGAGATAAGCAGCAGTCTCTTATAATACAGTTCACAAGGAATTTGAATGCAGAGATGAAGCTGCTAAAATGATGGCAGTAGATCAGAGGATTCAGTGGCAGATTCCATGCTGAGAAAAAGAGTGGGACCAAAACAGAAAAACAAAATCAGAACAGAAGTGAAAGTACAGCATGAAGGAATGAAATAAGCTAATTGTGAATTTAAGAGTTACTTAGAGTCCTGGCTGGTGTGACTCAGTTGGTTAGAGCCATGGTTGACAAACTGTGGTTTGAGAGCCACATGCGGCTCTTTGGTCCCTTGAGTGTGGCTCTTCCACAAAATACCATGGCCTGGGTGAGACTATTTTGAAGAAGGGGCATTAGAAGAAATTTAAGTTTAAAAACTTTGGCTCTCAAAAGAAATTTCAATCATTGTACTGTTGATATTTGGCTCTGTTGACTAATGAGTTTGCTGAACACTGGATTAGACCATCATCCCATATACCAAAAGGTGGCAGGTTTGATTCCTAGTCAGGGCACACACCTAGGTTTGGGGTTTGAACTCTGGGAGGCATGTATAGGAGACAACTAATCAATCTTCAATCTCTATCTATCTATCTATCTATCTATCATCAATCATCTATCTTTCCCTTCCTCTCTCTAAAGTTATTTTTTTTAAAAAGAATTATTTAGAGCCAACCAGATCTCAAACCTTAAATCCACACTGCTGGTAGGAATTCAGACTGGTAGTAATTCAGACTGCATGTAGGGGTAGTCACTGTGGAAAACAGTATAGAGTGTCCTCAAAAAAATTAAAAATGGAACTCCCATTTGACTCAGAAATATATCCCAAGAAATCATAAATACCAATCAGAAAAGATATATGCACCCCTATGTTCATAGCAGCACAGTTTATAATAGCTAAGATTTGGAAACAGCCTAAGTGCCCATCAGGAGATAAATGGATTAAAAAAACTGTGGTACATTTACACAATAGAATACTATACTGCTGTAAAAAAGAAGGAACACTTACCATTTGCAACAGCATGGATGGACCTGGAGAGCATTATGCTATTTGAAATAAGTCAGTCTGAGAAAGATAAATATCATATTACCTCACTACTTTGTGGAACATAATGGACAACATAAACTTATGAACAAAAATAGATACAGAGACATAGAAGCATTGAACAGACCAACAAACCTCAGAGGGAAAGGAAGGGAGGAGGGGTAAGAGATCAACCAAAGGATTTGTATGCATGAATATAAGCATAACCAATGGACACAGACAGTAGGGGGGTGAGGACATGTGCTGGGGGCAGGAGTGGGCAGGGAGAGGTCAATGGGGGAAAAGGAGACATATGTAACACTTTCAGCAATAAAGAACTTAAGTTTAAAAGAAGGATAGTCCATTAGATTGGATATAATATAAACATATCAAATAAAAAGTATTCTTATTCATGTTAAAAATGTTTGATAGCTGTGTAGAAAAACAGATAAATCAGTGGACCATGTGAAGGAAAAAATTGAGTATTTCGTACTTTGAAGACAAAGGGCTATCCATTAAGGGGATCACCTCCTCTCATAATTTGGATATTCTAGAAATAGTATCAGAAGCAAGGTTTAAGTGCTAATGCTTTATGGAAGATGTAATTTCAGGAAATCAATAGTGGGAGAAAAGAGAAATAAAGTAAGGAAGGGTGGGAAGCAAGGTGATGGCTACAGCTGTGGTGGTTACAGCTTCATAAAGAAACACAACCAATCACACATCCTTGCAGGATATCCACAGACACACGACATTGAAAAAAAAGTACCTCTACACTGTCCACAGGAAGAACAAATAAAGAGTTTATCTGCTGCTTTCCTTCTGTCTCCTATTTCCCACTGGCCACAGTGTTCTCTGACTTCCCATCTTATGTTTTGTACAACAGATGTCATAATTTCTACTGAACAATTCCCATATAACATGATTCTACAATCGGGGCAGTGTGTTGTTTTCAAAAACATATTTCTTTAGGGATTCATAATGATTATGGTTGGTAGTTTCAATAAAATAAAGTTGTATGTATTTTATTTTTTCTCATATACCAATAGCTAACTATCCAGATGCAGTTACAGATGTTAGAAATCATATTTAATGCCAAAACACCCATCTCTTTGCCTTCGATATCATGAAATTGAACCAGTAAATGTCTTCTGGGTATTTATTTCCATAGTAAATTCCCATTCATCCCAGAAGCTGGGGGAGGAAGAAAAAGAAAAGGACTTTTCTTCTTCCATGGTAAGATCACTCCTACCTTCTTTAAATCAGAAATATCTATTATTCAATGTTTATTGAGCAATAAGAGTGTAGAGAATCTTTTGCCAAATTCCAGCCACCAGACAACGTTGAGTCTCTTGGGGATATTCTAAATTCACCCAGGCTAGACATGCTTCTCTTTCAATTTTAGTCATGACTGGCAAAAGGAAAAATAACTTACAAAGCCAGAAATAGGAAAGTAATTAAAAATTTGCAAAATCTATTAGTATGGTTTTATTTCTATTTGAGGTAAAAAGTCAAAATCTCAAGTAAAATTTTATTTGATATATACACTATACTTAATAATTCCTAGATGAAAATAAAAATGGCCAAAAAATGTTCCCTTTAAGTCTTTATCTACTAAAATGGAAGCTCAAAAAGGATGGAGATTTTGGTTCATTGGCTGTAGGTTTGTTGACTAATTTATCCCAAGTGGTTAGAACAGTACCTGCTTAATAGTAAGTGTTAACCAAGTAATTTAATAAATAAATGAAATCTGTGGAAGGATGTTCCTTTCTCACCTCACTTGAACCTTAATCAAACAAAAGAATGAATCTCTACTACACTGCAAGTTTTTACATATAGTTACTGTTTGGAGGCCCACTACCCTGGCAAAAGTCCCCTTTTGGAGGAAAAAGGAGAAAGTCATTGAATTGAGCTAAGTGCCTCTAATATCTCTTAGTCTTTAATTTATTAAGATTTAGAAATGCATCCACTGTTACTCTTTTACATGGAACTATTAAAGTTTGTCTTTATTTTTTAAGTAGGACTAATTTAAGAACAAAACACAGGTTATATTACTTGAACAAGCAAAGAAACTAATTCTAGCTAATTTGGGGTGGAAAGGAAAATATATTAGATGAATATTAGGTAGTCTACAAAATTAAAGGAAAATTAAATAATGAAACTCAGAAAGAATGGGAATTTAAGGCAGCTCTGAGATATAAAGACCAGAATTAATCAACACCATTGCAGAGTACATCTGCATAGACAAATGCCTAGAACAATACAATCTTCCAAAACTGAATCATGAAAAATCATAAAACCTGGATGAATTTGATAAGCAGTAATTAAAAAACTCCCAGCAGCCAAAACCGGTTTGGCTCAGTGGTAGAGCGTCGGTCTGCGGACTGGAAGGTCCCAGGTTCAATTCCGATCAAGGGCATGTACATTGGTTGTGGGCACATCCCTGGTGGGGGGTGTGCAGGAGGCAGCTGGTCAATGTTTCTCTCTCATCGACATTTCTGGCTCTCTGTCTCTCTCCCTTCCTCTCTGTAAAAAAAATCAAATATATATATATATATATATATATATATATATATATATATATATATATATATAATTTAAAAAAAACTCCCAGCAAATAAGAGTCCTGATCCAGATGGCTTCATAGGGGAAATTTACCAAATATTCAAAGAAGAACTAATACATATACTCCTCAAACTATTCCAAAAAATCTAAGAGGAAGAAACATCTCAAAGCTCCTTTCATGAGGCCACATTATTCTAATTCTAAAACCAGATAAAGATACTACAAAGAAAATTATAGACCAATACCTCTAATAAACATAGATGCTAAAATGCTCAACAAAATTTTAGCAAATTGGATCCAACAATATATTAAAAAGATCATACCCCATGACCAAGTGAGACTTATTCCAGGAATGCAAGGCTAGTACAATATTTGCTAATCAATAAACATGATATATCAAATAAACTAATTGAAAGACAAAAATTACTTGGTCATATCAATAGATGCAGAAAAAGCATTTGACACAATATAACACTCATTTTTTATGAAAATTCTCAACAAAGTGGAAATAGAGGGATAATACCCAGCAGCCAACATCATATTCAATAGGCAAAAACTAAAACCATTTCTCCTAAACATAGGAATAAGATAGGGTGATCCATTTTCACCATTTCTATTCTACGTAGTACTGGAAGTCCTAGCCACAGCAATCAGACAAGAAAAATAAAATAAAAGGCATCCAAATTGGAAAGGAGGAAGTAAAACTGTCATTTTTCACAGATGACATAATACTGTACATAGAAAACCCTAAAAACTCCACCAAAAAATGACTAGATTTAATAAATTAATTTGGTAATGTAGAAAGGTACAAATTTAACCCCCAGAAATTAATGGCATTTTTATACACCAATAATCAACTCTCAGAAAGCAAAACTGAAAAAACAATCCCATCACCACTGCAACAAAAAAATTAAGACTTTTAGTAATAAACTTAACCAAGAAGGTAAAAGACTTGTATTCAGAAAACACTAGAAACAAGAAAGAGGAAGATATATAAAATTGGAAGAATATACTGTGTTCATAGATTAGTAAAATTAACATCATTATAATCTCCATATTACCCAAAGCAATCTATAGATTCAATGCAATCCCTATTAAATTACCAATGGTATATTTCACAAATCTAGAACAAATATGCCAAAAATGTATATGGAACTAAAAAAGACCCTGAATAGTCACAGCAATCTTGAGAAAGAAGAACAAAGTTGGAGGCATTACAATACCAGATATCAACTTATACTACAAAGACATCTAATCAAAACAACCTGGTACTGGCATAAGAGCTAGCATATAGATCAATGGAACAGAACAGAAATCAACCCAAGCCATTATGTTCAACTAGAGGCTCGGTGCATTGATTTGTGCACTTGTGGGGTCCCTTGGCCTGGCTTGTCGGGATTGGGTGAAACCAGTCAGGTGCATGAATTCATCCAGGGCATGTCTGGCCCGTTTCACCCAGTCCCTATCTGCCAGACTCCAACAGCAAGATAACCTCCCAGTCAGAGAATCTGCCCCCTCGCATGCAACAGACTAATGAATCTCACAAGGAAGTGAGTGTGTGTGTGGCGGAGAGCATGTGAGGGGTGAAGAGAGGGGGGAAGGTTAACCAAAGAGCCCATGGACACACTATAAGTTCACATACAAGGAGGCCTAAGAAGGCGATCAGAGAGAGGAGGAGGGGTCAAAAGGGCAAAAAAGGGGGGGCATCCATAATACTTTCAACAACAAAGATGATTAAAATAATTAATTAATCAGATAAAAAGTATTAATAAAAAAAAATAATAATAATGGAATTGACAATGGAAGCAGATTCACATATTTGCTACTATGGCACTTAATGTCTTTGGACTTTTACAGAAAGTTCCTGTTTCGCATGGTGGCATGGAACCATAAAAATGACTGTTCAAGCTGAAACCGTACAAAGGAATCTGAATAATCAGTGGGAAAAATTATAATTATTATAATTTTGTCAAAAATTTTAAGCTCTCTTCCTGTTGGTTATAAGTGTATAAGAAAATGAAAAAAAAATAGTAAAAGTAATAGCACACCATAATTAAAAATTTAGAAATAATAAAAATTAAAATATTGTATTTCTTTGAAAAAAACAACAACAACCTCTCAACAGGAGTTGAAACTGTCTTGCTTTTTTTTCCCTCAGAGCATAACTATGGTCTGAGCATACTTTCTCTGCCTTGGCAAATTGTCATACTCTTCCCTAAAATTGAGTCAGCTCCCAACACTTTTATCTTTTTTGCACTCCATGTTGAGACATATCTCCACAAGTTCCTTCAACATGAAGAATTTTTGCTGATGTCACTTCCTCTGGGACATCTTAATTCTTTGCATCTCACATACTTTCCTCCTTTATGTTTATGAGCTCATCGTCAGTAAGTTCCTCTGGCTGTATCTCTAGGGTGTCTTAGAGGCAGGGTCAACAATTCAACAGCCAGCTATTTCTTTTCTGTAATTCCATTAATAATTGATTCCCATTTCATTATCCAGCAGTATCTTTATTGGCCAATTCCTTGTTTCAATTATCTACTTTTGTAAAATGTCACTTTATGGCTAAGTGACAAAGAGGCAACATAATTGGTCACTTATAAAGTGCACCTGTTATTTTCATAAAGTTTATACTTTAGACATCTATTCACAGTTCATACACCATGGCAACTGAAATTTGAACTGTGTTATTGGGGAACCAGTATAATTTAAATAAACCATGTTAACTGAAATTTATATATGTATACTTGAACCACAAAAAGTAATGACTGCCTAAATTGCTAAATATTCTGCTAGAAACCTTTTAATGGGTTCTGAAATCTCATATAACATCTCTGTTACCATGTTTTGGGTGAACTGTCAGAGGGTAAACCAATTATCCTGTCCTATCAGTATCTGCTTATAATTGTAATCAGGAGAGTAGCTTATATTTGACAATTGAAATAGAGTTATCTAATAAATCTTATTTTTGACCTTCTGCCAAATAAATTTGATTTTGCCTGTAATGAAACAAGATAATATTTTGCTTATATCCAAAAGGTCAAACCTGGTGAAACACTAATCATCTCTCAAGACCCAATTCAAGTGTCACCTTATCCATAATTCTTTCCCAGCCTCATCAACCAGGGTTGGTCAGACATCCTTTAAGGTCCTAATGACCCCATCCAGACCTGTGTCATGGCTCTCACCCCACAATGCACTTGGTCTCTCTCGAGAAGACAGGGAGCTCTTAAAGGACAAAATGTATTCTTGTTCATCTTTGTATTCCTGTACCCAGCAAAGTGCCCAAGCATGTTAGATACATAACTGTTTCTTGAATATAGAAATATCTCAATCTTTTTAAAATGCCTTTGTATTTTTCCAGTAAACAAAAGCATGTCTCCCAGTATGGAAATCTAATATAAAGGCCCTAAAGGAATAACCAGAAGATTCATTTTGAAGTCCTAGCCTTTACACCCAGGAATGCCAGAACCCTCTTCCGGATGTTGGAGGGCATCTGGCATGCGACGATCAGGATGAGCTGAAGGAAGCCCCATAGAGAGGATAACTCAAAACAACTTCTTATCTGCATATGGCCTCTGCTGACTCACACTGGCTTTTGTGTTTGCAACTTTCTACATCCATAATGGATAACACATGGGGTGAGACAGTTATGGAAAAAAAGCCTATCAGTCATATGGTTCCATGTATAAATCTGAGGAAAATGCCTTTTACATGAAATTGAGACAAACATCTGTCTTGCTCCTCTTGCAAAGTACAGAATGTTCTATATGGACTAATCAAAATTTATAGCTCTACTGTGTCACCTTGTACATTTCCTAACAACATGTCCTTCCCAGAGCTGATGCTTGTTGGAAACTTGTCACAGACTGAATAGTCAATGTTTTCTATACTGTGTGAAATAAAATATAAATGTCACAGGGTACATTTAACTGAGCTCATGGGAAAACATGAAACAACATACATATATTCCATATGTGCCTTTCTCTCACAAAAATATAAATCTGTTTATATCTTATATTCCACATGTGCCTTTCTCTTGCAAACATACACACAAACAGACATAAATCTGTTTATATCTTTCTTGCAATAAGAATCAAATGCAAGAAAAGATTTGGATCAAGAATTTGGCACTAAAGATTGGCCAAGTTACACAAAACTCATTTCATTAGACTGATTCTTTTATCTGAATATTCCCATAAACATTTTTAAAACTTCATTTGATGAAAGGGATTATTGTCATTTTACAAAACTAAATAAATAGATAAACATAGAGAGGTGAGGGTCTTGATCCAGTTGCACAACAGAACTAAGAAAAAAATGAGCTCTCCTGAACCCCAAAATTTACTGTTGCAAAAGCTTATGAGAGAGAATCACAGAAGGCGGCACTGTGTTTTTAAGGATGTGTTGGAGTTCACCAGATGTACATGTGTGTGACTGCACATACAGGCACGTGAATGGAGATGGAAGAGGTAGACACTTCCACACTGAGATGGCAGGCTCAGCAAAGTCATAGAGATGGCAGTGCATGATATGTGTGAGTGAGAGCACAGTCATCCATTCCGCAGTGTGCCATAGTGAGGTAGTGGCAGTATTTACAGCTGGGCAATGTTAACAGCATTGTGAAGATGCTCAAATGTCTCATCTCAACCACCAAGTCAAGATTTGACTGAATAGATAATAGGAACGATGTCTCCAAAGTTTGAAATGGATGTTCTATTATGGCTATGAGCATCCATTTGCTTCTTATTTGAAAGATTACCATTCTGCAGCAATAAAATGTGCACTTTAGGGTTTATTTTTGTTGGTGATGTTTGGTGGGCAGGCCATTGTCTGTTTTTTCTGGCACAGGCTGTGGTTCTGATCTGCCCTGTTGGCCCTGTACTTGACACTCAGCTCACAACCCAAGCCCAGAAGGACACCTTAGCAGAAACACAGGAATGTATCAATGAAAATAACTTTATACTGACTCCCTAACACCGTGTTCTATCCAACGGTTCTTATAGATGAAGCAAAAAGGACCAAATGACTCATCTACCCCACAAATTTCCACTTACCAATGGAGATCTCAATGATAAATAATAGAAGATTAAGGGGGAAAATTTAAATGGTGATAATATAATTATTACACTAAGGAAGAGAATGAAAAAACACACATCCTTTCCCTAGCTAGGTGGCTCAGTTGGTTGGAGTGTTGTCTCCTACACCAAAAGGTTGTGGGTTCCATTCTGGGTCAGAGCACATATCTAGGTTTTGTGTTCAATCCTCAGCGTGAGCATATACAGAAGGCAACCAAAAGATGGTTCTCTACATCAGTGTTTCCCAAACTTTTGACATATGTGTACCCCTCCTATAATTTTCATAACGCTGAGTACCCCTCGTGAAAAAAAAATGGATTTATTTTAATAACAATCAAAATATATTTATTTTTTATTTTTTTGGTACATACTCTAAATAATAATAAATGAAAAATAAAATTATTCATAATAAAATATAAATAAAAGTTATATTATAAATAACATTTATTTGCACACTGGACCATCTCACACCTCACAAGATTGTCTTGACTTGACTCACGAGAACATAGAATTAGGCGCAGCTAAACATAGTGCAGTGCATATCCCCATCAAACTCCGGTGCAATGTGTACCCCCACCAAACTCTTCCCGTATCCCTGGGGGTAAGCGTACCACACTTTGGGAAACACTGATCTAGATGATCAGAAACTAATCAAGTGCAATTTATTCCTCTGAAGCCATGGAGAGAACAAGAAAATAACACGGAGAAATGACCACACCATCTTCCTCAGGAGACAACTAATGATAGCAGCGCTGACAGCATTGGTTATAATTATACCAATAATGTGCTACATCCTTTGTAATGTTTTCAAAACCAAATAGGGCTCCTTGAGAACCCAGAGCTTCTGTCTGAGAATTTGTTCTTGCAGCTTCTTATGTGGGGATGGGAGTGGCTGGGGAGCTCTATATATAGGAAGGTAATTTAGAGCATGGACATAGAGGCAAATAGCCTAGGTTTAAATTATTCTGCACTATGTGATCAAGGCCAAGGTATTTAACCCATTTGTGCCTCACATTCTTCAACTCTAAAATAAAAGTACATACATGGGGTTAATGAGAGGATTAAATATATGTTGAAATGATTAAAATGCCTGATGCAGGGCTTGACATGTAGTGGTAACATTAACTGTGGTGATGGTATATAATGACCACACAACAGTTCAGGTCCCTGTCACCAAGTACTTCTATGTATCTACCTGATTAGTCTTCTCCACACTTAATAGGCAGACCATGATGGAAGTATGCAAATGAAGATGAAGGCTCACTCCCACTCCCACACTGAGCAGTTCAGCATGAAAGGAATGGAGGTAGTCATTTTCACCACACAGAGGAAAGGAGGCTTACACAGAAATGTGGGAATCAAAAAACACCATAGCACAATGGTTCTCTCCCTTTCTCTCTCTCTCTCTCTCTCTCTCTCTCTCTCTCTCTCTCTCTCTCTCTCTCTCTCTCTCTCTCTCTCTCTTTCTTCCCCCCCTGGAAACTTCCAACCCTCCCCACAAGATGGGGGTTATCAGTCTCTAGACCTCAGGCTTGATTAGGAGGTAAATGAAGGCTCACTTCTCGGCCTCTGTCAGATCCAAAGGCAAAGGAGCAGACACCGGTCCCGCAGGCACTCTCATTCCTGTCTAGCCTCCCACTGGAAGAGATGCTATCTTCTTGGAGATAACCCTCACCACTTTCTCCCATCCCATATTAGGAAAGGATATCCTTCCCATGAACATCACTTTGACCTTGATCTGTTCCTGATTAACCCTGGGGATGACTCACCCAGCCCTCTCAGATGTGCATGCGTGCACATGGGTGAGTGTGTGTGCGTGTGTAGGTGTGTGTGGGGGCGGGGGAGACAGTTCATCCTCAGTTCATTTTGCCTCATGGTCAATTTCCACAACCTTATGTCCCAAAGGAGGAAATGGAGGCTTAGAGAAAGTAACTTACACAAGGTCACAAAGCTTATAGTAACCCAAGTAAGCCTGGGGCTAACCCTTGGTTCTCTCCACCACTATGCGTGCCTTCCCCTGCCTGACAATTGAAGGTGAAAGCAAAACCCGCAACTCTGACAAAAATGCTTAAAATCTTCTCTAAAGCAGGATTACCCCCAAAAGTTGGTTTCCCTTTACAGATACAGCCTCTACTCACTAAGAGCGAGCAGAGAAAAAAGACACGGAGAAGGGTCCAAGCTTTGGGAATCTTCCAGCAGCTTTTCAGATCTCTCTGCCAAACACTGTGAGTCCCGATCTGCATTGTTCTTTTTCAACGTGGTCACACCAAAATGTTTGTTCCTCACTTCATTCTGAGAAGACCAATTTGTCCACTTCAACACAACTTCTCTTTCCCAAGATTTATCTGTATTTCTGGTCTTATGACTCAAGCCTTACGGCTCCTGCACCCTGAAAATGGTCACGTTCTTCCAACTGCTTGTCCACACCGCGGGTTTGGCGAAAGCCAGTGGAACATGCAGTAGTGAGAGGAATGTCCCCTTATAACCTCAAGCTCCCTTCTTGGCTCTGAAAATAAACTCCGTTCCAGACAGGAACTACTTTTTGTTCTTTTTCTTTCTTTTATAAATTTTTAAATTTACATACAGTGAAACCAATACTGTTTTGTATGCCACTCTGAATTTTGACAGATGCTAGAGTCATGTAATCACCACCAAAATCTAGATGCAAAACAGTCCCTTTACACCTAAAAAACTCTGGTGATGCCCATTTTTATCAAATTCTCCCCTCACTTTTTTTTTTAATCCTCACTCAAGAATATGTTTTTATTGATTTTAGAAAGAGAGGAAGGAGAGGAAGTGAGAGAGAGAGAAACATCTATGTGAGAGAGAAACATCAATCAGTTGCCTCCCATACGTGCCCCAACCAGCAATCATACTCAAAACCTGGGTATGTGCCCTGACTGGGAATCAAACCCATGACCCTTAAGTGCAAGGGAGTATACTCCAACCAACTGAGCCACACCAGCCAGGGCCTCTCCTCACTCTTAATGCCTGACAACAACCAACTATTCTCTCTCCCTATTATTTTACCTGTTCCAGATGTCACATAAATGGAATCAGACGTTATGAATCTTTGGTCTGGATTCTTTAACTTAACACAAAGCAGTTGAGATTCAGCCAAGCCTTTTTGTATATGATTAGTTAGTTCATCTTTTTATTGCTGAGTATTACTCCATTGTGTGGATGCCCCATAGTGTGTTTATCCATTCTCAAGTTGAAGAACATTAGAGTGGTTTGCACTTTTATGTCATTATGAATGAAGTTTATCTAAATATTTACATACAGATTTAATATAAACCTATTTTCCTTTCTCTTGTGCAAACACTTAGGAGTGGGGTTGATGGTCACATGCTAAGTATATGTTCTATTTTATAAGAAACTGCCGAACTTTTTTCAGGTTGCATCTTTTGCATTTCTATCAGTAATGTGTAAGCATTCCATTTGCTTCACATCCTCACTAATACTTGGTATTATCAGGTGATTGCTGTGTTTCTCACACTCCTCTCCTCCCCTCCCCTCCCTTCCCCTCCCTTTCTCTCTCCTTCTCCCTTCCCCTCTCCTCTCTTCTCTTTTCTCTTTTTTTCTTCTCACTTCCTCTTCTCCTCTCCTCCTCTTCTCCTCTACTCTCCCCTTCCCTCCTCTCCCCTCTCTTTTCCTCTCTTTTCTCTTTTTCTCTTCTGACTTTCTCTCCTCTTCTCTCTCCTCCTCTCCTCCCCTCTCCTCTTCTCTTTTCTCCCACCTCTCACCACAGAGCAGATCCAATTATGAAGCTGCCCATACAAAGACACTTTTGTGAAACAGGGTGGGACTCCATGGACCCAGATAGAGGCCATAGGTTTTGCAAGCTTGTGGCAGTTCTTAGGGCAAGGAAGAGCAGAGCTATCTGTCTGGCTTCAGCCAAAAAGAGCCACCATAGCCCATGAAACTCAGAAAATATCTAGGTTTGAAGATCTCCCAGCATATGAGGTTAGTGATATTCCTTTACACATCTTTATGTCTTTACACCTAACACCATGCCTTATGCTCAACATACACCTAAATAAATGCCTTCATTTTGTTCTCTGGGCTTTCATTTATTCCTCGGAGCATGTGGGCAGCCTTGTTCATAAGAGCTACAAAAGTGGACAATTCCAGCTGCAGGGATGGTCAGTAAGCCCTCAGGTACACTCTATGTCCTGCTGCAACCAAGGCAGAGAAGCCCATAATATATGACAAAAGGGTAGTATTTTTTTAAAATGTGGTTTTAAACTTTTGCAAAGTTAAAAACATTGGAGGATCTTGTAGAAGTTCTATTGCTTGTAGTCCTTCTTGTAGAAGGACTATTGCTAGAAAAATGAAGAAATAATATAAAAAGAAAGAATCCTTGGGAACCACTGCTTCTAAAAGACTCGTGCTTCTAAAAGTCAGGAGGTCATTCCTACCTGGGCGCTGCTCTTCTGGGCTGAAGAAAGAGACCTGGAGACTGTGTGCTACTCAAATCATGGAGAAAAAACACTTCCATGCTTTTACCAATTGTACTAGTTTGCTAAGACTGCCCATAGAAGGGCACTAAAGGGTTACAGAATTACAAAGGTCAACCTTTCAATTGCACCAATAGGTGAATTTATTTACCTCTGACTCTTAGCACTGGGCCACTTAATCCCCACTGGTAGGATCAAACCTACCCTCCACTCTCAGTTCAAACATATTCTAAAGGGAAAATGAGAAGTTCAAGAGTTCACCAGTTCAGCACAAGTCGATCTTATTACAAATTCTGTTTTTGCCTTGAATTATGGACTTCCTATAACTAGATTGTTGCCTGGTCCCATAGTTCCTCTGTGACTCAACCCTTTCCTCGCACCCTAATCATTGAGTCCCTGCCATAAAAAAAAAAAAAATGTAAAAGGCCTCCTGTACATTTTAATAGCAAATTTTTCTAACTTATGAATTTATAGAAGTGTTTTGGCCATGTTTTCTTCTATAGCAAGTTCTAATGCTGAATGGTTGCCAGGAGACAATTTCTGAAGCATTATGGGTTGCATCATGAAGTGATAGCTAACTCTGCCTATGCAAAATCCCAATATTTTTTACATCAGGAAGAGCTGACCACATTCATAAAGAACATTGGCCCTTGACTCGTTCAGCTCAAGGCTCCTAAAGGAGCTGAAATTGTATGAAGGAGAGGTTCTAATGTGCTGCGATCTCTTTCTTCTCAGAGAGTATTTGAATGAAAGATTGATGTTATTCCTGGAAGGCAAGACTGAGAAGCACTGTAAAATTACCTCATAACTTTAAAAATGCTATGTGGCTTTAAATAATTGAAGCTAAGAAATTTTCCAAATCAATTACAAACAAGCCAAAGAAAGAAATGAAAATAACTCGGTTGCCAGATAAACACCTGGAACTTAGAGCCAAAATAAAATGTCCATCAAGGAAAAGTCCTTGCTTTCCGTATATGAAGACATTCTACTGAGAAACCACCAGTTCTGAAATCCTTCTTATCTCTGAAATAGTCCTTCTTTTTTCAATATCATTATATTAAGTCTTTGAAAGATACTAAATAAATATGGGGGCAGGGTGAAATCAAAGGGAGAGAGGTTAGGTATCATGCTTATGACGAGACATGTCCAAGTCACAGAGAAGGCTTCTCAGACCTTAAATCCTCTCTGATAACCTCTCCAGGAACCACACTGTCACAAGATTGGCCTATCAGAGTATTGATAATTAAGGAAGAACACATGTTGGAGATTTATTTATTTCACCCCCCCAAAAAAAATATCATATCTGGCTCCAATAGAAATGACTAATATGTTCTTTCCTGCAAAGTTCATACAGATTTTAAGACTAAGAGTAATGCTAACAAATAAAATCTGGGCTATTGCAGAATGACTTGGCTCATTTCCATAGGCATGCTAGAATGGTACCATATGGAATTCAAACATACAGCTCTGCATTTTGGAGGTTTATATGGGGTTCTGCCCTTACTCTCATTTCCTTAGGAACTCTAATCCTGCATAGAAACCATTTCCAAATTCACCTTTAAACAATGCTAGCAAGCACAATTAAAATGAGGCTTGGACTTCGAGTGGTACATTTCCTTAGTCTCCACCTTTCCCACAGAGGCTACTTACATGGCAGCCAAGTTTTGTTTCCCTAGAGGTAGTCCCTTTAGTTTTGTGCAAGTGCCACACTGATGACTGCCTGTGGTATGAGACACTAAACGTAGTACACCACTGTGATGAATGAGCCCTGTATCTCAAAGGTTTCCGAGAAATAAATATGAATGCAGCCCTGAAAAATCCAATGTTTAGGAGTCCATTATATTGCAATGACTTGCAGATAATAAAATGTATTTTTTAAGAATGCATTCGTTATCTGTGGTCCTCTGTATATTGTTATCTGCAGCCCAGCCAATCTCTCAAAAGTCCCAGTGATTTACAGCAGTGATTCTTAAGGGTAGCTGCACATAAAAAACATTTAGAGAATTTTTTTAAAAAATTTGAGTGCCCTGACACAGCTTAGACCCATGGTCGGCAAACTGCGAGCCACGTGCGGCTCTTTGGCCCCTTAAGTGTGGCTCTTCCACAAAATACGATGGCCTGGGCATTTTGAAGAAGCTGCATTAGAAGAAGTTTAAGTTTAAAAAATTTGGCTCTCAAAAGAAATTTCAATCATTTGGCTCTGCTGACCAATGAGCTTGCCGATCACTGGCCTAGACCAATTAAAACAGAATATGTAGGACCTCAGCATCAATATTTTTCTCAACTTCCTAGATAATTTCACTGCACAGTTAAACTGGAGAACCAGATCCAGAAGCCAGCAAGATTTCAGAGGGTTGCTCAATCGCATTAAGAATGGCCTCAAGGCATGGCTGCTCTCTCAGAGATAACACCAGAAATGATCTTTTCCCTAGTTACAGATTCTCAGGGGCTGAGGGCTCCAAGACCTGGACAATCCATCCACTCTCCTGGGCCACACAGTTTAGGTGAAGCCCAACTACACAAGAGGACAATGAAGAGAAGAAGGTAGGTCTGCTAGCTGAGTATGCAGACACCGGGGGGACTTAGTACTTATCCTCCACAACAGCTCTAGGACACTGTGGCATCTTCTTCCCCGTTCAAAGTTGCCTTTACTACTCATCATAGCTCAACTTTACACACATAAACAATATTTAAATAGGGTTTGGGGCCACTGACTGAGAGAGTCCTACCCTAAGGCAAAAATCTTACAGCCAAGCCAACTAAATAAATGTAAAAGAAATTGTTCCTAAGAAGACAAGTCTTATATTCATCATACTTTCAAATTGCTTGAGCAATGAAAAGGTAAACAAAACTAATCTAGACTCCCTTTCCTTAGGGGGCTAAAAATAGCTTTTAAATTATTTGTTAATAATGATGAAGCACCAAGCTGCATAAAGTGCTAACTAGTGTTGTGGCTGATTTGTGGCTAGTTAGAGCACTAGGAGAACAAAGGCCAAGCCCTAATCTCATTTTGTTCTATTTCAAGGCCACAGTCTAGGCCCTGACCCCTGGCTACCTGTTCAGCAAAAGCAAGATGATTCTTGGCAGGACAAAGTGAACACACAGGGTCCCAGCCCTCCAGAACTTGGTTAAGTCATTAAATAGCAGCTGTCCAGGTATAGATAAAAATCCTTGAATTTTGAAATAATACACAAAATACAGGGAGAAAGCTGAGAATAAGGGCCCATGATTTGGGGGAGGAGATGGGAATAGGAAAATATACATTTTCTGCCACCAAATCTACTAGCTTGTATACATCCTTCTTGTATTTCCAGTAGGAAAAATGTCCCACTTATGGGGCTAAGTCCTTCACAGGTAATCTGGAACTTTCCCTCTTTCTCCCAGGGGACTTCCTCTGTCAGTCATCCCTCTCAGAGCTTAACTCCTCCCTAACTGCTCCTCAGTAGCATCTAAACATGTTCAAGCCTCTCCTGACTTAACAAATTAAATAAATATTTTTAAAAATGTAAAAGAACTCCAAGTCTGCTCTTCCCCCTGTGCCCTCCTAACTATTGCACTATCTCACCACTCTCACATGTTCATCTATCTGTTCCTCTGACACTCATTCCTCAGCCCACTGAAATCTGGCTTCCTTCACTACCACTCTACTTAAGCTGTTATTGCTAAGACAAACAATATCCCCCTTTTGTAAAATCCAAAGGAAACTTTCAGTCTCTATCTCCCTTGATGTCTAACTTGCACTAGACACATTTGGACCACTACCTCCTTGAAATCTCTGCTCCCCACTCTCTAGCACCTTCTTTTCCCTTCTCTTGTCTCTGGTTGTTCCTTCTTATCTCCTTTGTCAGTTTCTCTTCCCTTGCCAAGATCCTCAATGTGTTACATTCCTCAGAGATCTGCCCTTGGTCTGATTCTCACTCCATACCCTCTTAGTGAGTAAATCCTCAGGGCTTAAAATCACCACCTGTGTGGTCATAACCACCAAATCCACATTTACAAGCCTGATACTCTTCTAAGCAAAGTTTTAGGTCTGGGTACCCCCTCTGTATACTCAACATTCCTATTTGACCATAGACATCTCAAACTCAACATGTTTAAAATAAAATCTACTCTTTCCCCAAAACCTTCTCTTCTTCTTATGTCTCATTTCAGTAAATGATTGATTTACTGCCACATAAAGGATTACTTTGCTTAGAAAAATTGGCATCATCCTTGTCTTCTGTCTATCCATCCAATAAATTGCCAAGTCCTATTGACTCTAGCTTCTAAACAATGGCTTCCATCAGTACTTCTTTCTATTTCCACTGCCAAAGTTGAGCCCACCATCCCCTCTTGCACTGATCACAGCAATGAATCCCAAATATCCTCCCAGCTTCCAGACCTAAGCCCCTCCAGCCCATACTTTACATTGTCAACAGACTGATCTTTCTAGAATGAAATGCTGACCTTCCTCACATATCACACATTTAACCTCTTTCGTAGCTTCCCCAGTGCCTCAGAATATAATCCAAACTCTCCACAATGGCTTTTAGGACCTTCCAGATCTTATAACCTGGTCCCACCTCCCTCCATAGCCTCAACCATGGCCACATTTCCTTTGTATTTGGACCCCATGCACATTAAATCATTCTAAGATCCAAAATTATGTTTTTCCTTCTCTCTCTGCAAATCTAGACACAGTGACTTTCTTTGTGCTCCCAAGGTGCTCTATGCTTCTCCAGCATTTTGAACCTGTTTCTTAACTCACAGACGATAGTCTCCATAAAGGAAAATAATTTTCTTTGTCTTGTTCACCATTGTACTCCCAGCATTTCAACAGTGCCTGGAATGTAGTGCCTGTATTTTGCTTGATCAATTGGCTGATTGGTTAAATATTGAAACAAAGCTCAATATATCAATAGCTAAAAGAAATGACAAGTCAAATTTGTAAACTTTGTTCCAGGCAAGAGTGGGTTTTCCCCCCACCAAGATATTGCTTAAGGTTCCTTTTCATAATTATGAGATGTCAAGCCTTGTACTAAAGGTTCTAAGAAACTGGTGACTGATATTTTGGCATAGAGACTTTTCTTAAATCGTTGCCATGTAGTTATTTTGCTTGTTTGTTTAAATCTTTGTTGTTGGAAGTATTACATATACCCCCTTTTTCCTCCCATTGACCCCTTATAGCCTCCTCCTGCTCCTGCCCCCCATCCTATTGTCTGTGACCATGGGTTATGTATATATGCATATAAGTTATTTGATTGATCTCTTACCACCACCACCACCACCACCTGCCTTCTCTCTGAGATTCAATAGTCTGTTCTATGCTTCAGTGTCTCTGGATCTATTTTGTTCATAGAGAGTTCATGAGGGAAAAGAATGTATCTTTCCTCACTGTGCCAAAGGTCTGCCATAAACTCTATTTGGAAGCAACATGAATGCTTCAGTGGCAGAGAAGTATTCCAAGAGTTTGAGGAAAAAAATGTTTCCTTTTCTACCAGATGTCTCAAACTAGGATTCAGAATAATTTCTGTCTTCAGATCTCAGACATTATTAAGAGAACTAGAAGCAACTGGCCATCTTTTGATTGTACGAGCTACCATCTGATAACTGGAAAGGAGAAGCTTAGGACTGTCTCTGAGGGTAACAGCACATAACAAGAGTTAAGGCATTCCCAGAGGATGGAGGCTTGTGGACTAACTCACAGACATGTAGACTTGGCCTAGACTTAGAATTAAATTACTTATCAAAAGTCAAAAGTTGAGGTTTACAAGGAATGTATGTGTATCTGTACATGCAAGAATGTGTGTTAACGTGTATGAGTATGTGTGTGTAAATTATTGAAGTCTAAAAAGCAAGCTGAGATTCCCTTGTGGACAAAAGGGGTCACATTGCTAACGTGACAAGCTCAGGGGAGGCCTGTATGTCAGTCTTGAAAACTCAAAGGCCTAATGTAAACACAAAAGATGGTTTGAAATTAAAACTTTAACTAAAAGCAATTATGGTGGATAGTAGTCACGTCTGAGGCAAGTATCTTTCCTAACAAGGTCAATGTTTACCTTAATTGAGCCTTTTGTCTTTTTGCATCTATGATAACATATCTTTGAAATGTGAGGATAACGTATAACTTCCCTTTTCCCTGGACCCCTCAGGGCACAACCAAATGCCCTGGACACCATGACAGATACCATAAATTCCTTTATTATTATTGTTAGCATGTTAATTGTTGACTGTAACTATCAATTACCCACTTCAGTAAAAGAAACATGTCTATATTTTACTTTTTACCCAATCCCAGAGGTTTCCTCCCACTGCCACCTTGCTTTCTCCCCCACCCCTGTCTAATCTATCACCAAAGGATTTCATGTAACCCACTTATGTCTCTTCCTTTGATTCTAATGTATAAAACAAGATTAAAAAAAAAACTGCCATTCTCTGAAGCATTATCCCAATCCATTGAGATTCTGCTTCTGGGCTATTGTCAACAGTTTGACTCAAATAAACTCTCAAAAATTTTTTACAAATTTGAATGTTTTTATAATAACACTCTATATGATTAGCTTATAACTACTTCCATCTCTGTACTAGGACCATCACTACACACACACACACACACACACACACACACACACCTACACAAAACTTACTGAGACCATTTATTTACTTAACTTTTAGCTTACATTATCTCTAATGCTCACAACTGCCCTGCAAATTTGATAATATGTCCCCCATTATACAGAAGGTTAATCTGAGCCCTGAGGGTCTAATTCTTTCAACAAGGGAAAAAAAGAAAAAAAGAAAAAGGAAATTAAGACTTGAACTTTGGTCTATCCAATTCCATAGCCTGATCTCCTTCTGCTACACCTCTCTCTCCCTAGTTACGAGAAATGTCGGGGAGTGGTTCTGATTTACGATAACCCACCCTGATAAAAATACTTCAGTGATTATTTTTGAGATGTCAGAGCGGAAAATGTACAGATTTCACAGGATGAAGAACCTGCCAAGCTGTGATTGCATAATCACAGCACTGCAAGGAACCAAGGAGGCCAAATGTGTGTTGGAAAAACTACAGATGTCATCTGGGAATGCTCAGAGCTTTGTGTTTTCAAGCTGAGACAGTCTTGCTTCCACCGGAACTGCAGCCTTATAAGGCAAAAGGGAGGCCGTGAGTTCTCAGCTGAATCAACCTGACACACTGCTCCCTGAGCTCACTGGGATTCCACTGGCTGAGCGTCAGCCCCGTCATGGAAAGAACACCAGCTCCAGGAGGACAGGGTTAGTCCCCATCCTGAACTGGGTCACAAACACCCACCTTGTCATAAAGCTGCCATGTGTCTTGCAGTAGGAAGTCCGGGGCATCAGGGGAGGAGGGGGGGAACACTAGGGTCAGGAGGGGAGCTATTTAGGCTCCCCAGAGCAATTAGTCACAAGCCTTATCCCTTCACCTCCATTTACAGCCATTTATTTGGGAGCAACAAGCTCTAAGAGTGAAAAACAAAGTCCTTCCACCCCCAACATGTGTTCTGAAGTTCACAGGAAGATTTCTCCTCATTTGCTTGCAAACAGCTGTGTCTTCCCACGGACAAATCAGACAGTAAATGTTCCACAGAAGGAAAGGCGAGGGCTCCAGGAATGAAATCAGCTCTTTATTATTTGACTTGCTTCATTAGACCTTGTCCCATAATACCAAAACTCTAGGAGGGGGAAGAAAAATAAAAAGCAGAGATGAGCCACACAAATCTGCACAAGGAGGACCTCTTGGTTCTGAGAAGTTACTTTAAGCAATGGTTGAGAAATAACAAAAAGGTATGAGACCACCAAGTCCAGCACACAAGAATGCTTCAGAAAATGGAATGTTGGCACTGTCACCAAGTCACTTTCTTCCCAGGTATTGATTACTCTCTACAGATTATGGAAAATATTTGTCTGTTATTTCAGCTCAGCTAGCAAGTATAACAGAGCTACAGTGGAGTATGTGTTCATAATCCTCCCCCTGCCACACACACACACTGAAGTAAATTATTGATTAAAAATGTTAAGATGTTAGGAAGAGGGTGAGTAAATTTTCATAAGGAGCCCAAACAGTCGTATGAGAGGATAGAGAAAGCAAGCCCAAGACCTTGAGATTCTCCTTAGTGGGAGCTCATCAGCATGGACGTGGGTGACCCAAACCAAGAACCAGGACAAGCAGAAGATACCATCCCCTTTAAGAGAAAAATATCATGATATAAAGAGATTGGGCCAGTGGGCAGGCCTGCACACAAAGATGGACATCTGAGAGTGGGTAGTGGTTCTGGTTCTTAAAGGCTATATCTCAGAACTGGTACCCAGCCTTACTGAGCACAGCTGTGCTGTAGGGGAATGGAAATCTAACAAGATACAGACCAACTTTTGAGTGACGCATTTCTGGGTCAGGAAATGTCAGAGAACCACTGTGGCTAGAGTAGCTACTGGGAGAAACGATTCTACCCTTCTATTATCATGTCTGCGTGAACACTTAATTTGCATTTTCCTAAGTGAAAGGTTTGACACCAGTTCTCCCAGTTGGCAGCCTGATAGTTCATGGCAAAGTAACCAGCTTTGGGAGATGGTTATTACACCATCTAGCTTCCTAGATTGTGGAAGCCCTGAGATTATGCCTCACCAACCTCCTTCCGCATAGAACAGAATTAACCAAGGGCCCCAGCTGCTTCACTTTTAAGTCTATTGATGTGTTTGCACCAGGACCCCACTTTCCAAGGGCTGCTCCCTGCCAGTGCTAGGTTGTAGTGGGAGTACTCCACTCGGGGAGACACAGGATTCCTTAGGTGGCTGACCCAGCACAAGGACTCCCCTGTGGCTTTGCTGAAGCCTTTTCAGTCTGCCTAGCAGTCCCGCCTGATTCCACCCAACCTTCTCTCCAACTCCCTTCACTCAGTCAAGCAGTTCATATCATGATCTGCTAAAAACAGCTTTCTCCTTGCAACTTTCAACACCATTTTGGTGTCTGCTCTGGGAGGACAAGACTAAAACAAGAACGGGCATTTGAATTGAATCTTCGGGAACAAAGCAGAAGAGGCTAGGATTGTCCCCTGAATATAAATGAGCACCCTGGAGACTTCTTAAGATTATAATAAGCATGGGAGCCAGGGAATATAATATAGGAGCTCACGTTAATTAATTACATCTCTGACTTCATTTTGTATGGAACACTTTCAAAAAATAAATATCCATTATGCAAGTTGAGGCCAAAAGAGAACCATTAAGCAAAAGGCCCTTTCTTATTCCCATAACAAGAGGGGAAGCAGGAGCAGGTGATGTGTACCTGGAAGCAGCCAATGTTGCCTTGGCCGTGGTAACCTCCCAAGTGAACATTGATAGCATCTCATTGTGACCTGCAAGCAATTCCTGGTTTCCATATGTGGAGAGAGTTAGGGAATTTCCTCCAGATCCCATTGGCTGGAGCCTACATCACCAAAGCCCTGATAAAGCTCTCTACAGTCTTCATCAAGAAAAACTATGACTCACTAAACCCATAGATATTTATGTTGTTCCTGCTGCAAATAGCTTCCTTTCCTCCTGGGTCGTAACTGAGGCCATAAATAGGTTCTAAGCTTCTACCCAGTCACCAAAAATAAACTGTTAGTACTCTCACAACATCACAAAAGACACACCAATAGCTTTATTTGGTTCATTTTATTTTTGCCTTCTTCCCATCTCCTGCTTTATTTGAATCTCAGTCTAACCCGAAGGCCATATTATAATTAAAGATCCACACCTATGTAGCCATGGTTTCCTAAATCCGGAGTAACCAGGATCCTCTTACTGTTACCAGTAAACTTTGAAAGTTGTTTTTTGCTTTTTCATGATCAGACGCTGTGATTCACCAGTTTCATTTCTTGCACTGATATAAAAATCTGTGTCAGTGAACTTTGTGATAACAAGATGGTTATCCACAGGGTGTTGTCTATGGGGAGATGAATGGTTTTGCATAACAGTCTTCTGCATTGAGAGTTGAGGGCATAACCCCCGGAAGGCAGGAATGGTTTTGAGTAACTCAATCCATATAAAATTCCACATGGTACCATATATAATACAAGTTTTATCATGACAGCTTGTAATAACTAACTTACCACAGTTGGGAAGTAATATTTCTATCGTGTTTTTTTTTTCATCAACCAATGGGGCAATTTTTGATATACACGTTGGGATTCATATCTGATAAAGATTTCATGTGCATTGGTAGCTTCATTCTGCCCAATTCTCTGCTGCTGATAGTCAACTAAGTGATCAAGTACAAAGCCTGAGAAACTTAAGCATTATCACACAGGAATGTGGGCACTGTATTTAATTCAAGAATGGAAAGCTGTCCTTGAAGTCCCAATCCCTACCAGCTCTGAAAGATGTTTGAGGAAGCTGCAACAGCCTTGCCTACAAATAAAAGAGCTCTATTTCTCTGCTTCCACAGTTGTAGATTTAGGTGTGCACTGCCTTTTTGTGTGATAAGGGCTTACAGAGTAGCCAGGCACTGATCAGAATTCCTTCTAGTTTAAAAGATGGAATACATTCAGTAAGTAAATACAAATATAGGTAATATATAATTACTAGAGGCCCAATGCATGAAATTTGTGCAAGGGCCTTGGCCCTGGCCCCGGCCCGCCAGTCTCTACTGTGGCCCCTGTCCACCACCGCTGTGGCTGGGGGGGCCTCTGCCACCTCTGTCTGTCTGGGCCACCACCTGAAGTGGCTTTGTCCAGAAGGACATCTGGTCTAATTAGCATATAATTCTTTTATTCTTATAATTATTTTAACAATTATAATTATATTATTATTACTTAAATATTATAGAAATAATAAAATATATTTAATGATGTAAAATGGTGATTTATTAGGCTGGATGCAACAATCTAATTTTAAAATGAGCTTTGCTTTATTCTATTGAATTTTTTCTTATTTGTGTGTGAGGGAGAGAGGGGGGAGTAGATAAGCTAGACATTCAGGAGTTAACCTGAGAATCAGGGACAGGAGAAGAAATCTACATAAAGCAACCAGCTAAGACCTCAAGATCTTTCCTCTTATTTGCAATAACATGGATGAACTTGAGGACATTATGCTAAGTGAAATAAGTCAGTCTGAGTTTCACATAAAGTAAAAAGTCATAAATTAGTAGGGCACCTTATTTACTTTGTTCCTTTTTCCATGTAGTCTGATTGGTCTCACTTATATGTGGAATCAGGGGGAAAAGCTCACAGATTGGGATGGGGATGACAAAATGGATAGAAAGTGTCAAAAAGTACAATCTTTAATGCACAGCATGGTCACTATAGTTAAAAATTATTATTTTGCATATTTGAAAACTGATGAGAGAATAGATCTTAAAAGTTCTCATGACACAAAAAAGAAACCTTTGTAACTATGTATGGTGATCAACATTAACTATACTCATTGTGGTGATCATTTCACAATATATGCAAATATCAAATCATTATGGTGTTTACCTGTTCTGAATTGTCTAAAGGGTTTTGGCAGGTTTGCACATTATGATCACAGATGCCTAATGTTAGAACTGAAAGAACTATCTCCTAGAGATCACCTTCTTCAATCCCACTCTGTTCACACAGATGAAATGATGGCTCAAAAAGGGTAAGGAACTGAACCAATGATATAATGAGCCAGTGCTTTCCCTACTACTTCTTACATAAGTATACCCTTTACTTCTGTTTCTATTTCAGTCTAATCTTCACATAAAGTAAATGTCATAAATTAGTAGGGCACTTTATTTACTCCGTTTCTCTTCCCATCTAGTTATCCCAATAGAACCTTTCATTCATCTGATGACACCATTTACTCTGTGCATGCCTCTGCAACAAATACCCACTTTGCCACCTTATCACAATGGCCAGACCAAGGGTCCTTTCCTTTCCTTTACATAGGTCATCACTGCTGTTACTTTCTGGGCTCAGTAGAGCACCAGCTGTGTAACAACAGTGGCTTCTAGCCAACTGCTCAACTAAGATTTGTGCTAAGACTGGATTCCCCATAGAGTCAAATGACAAAAGTACATAAAAGAGAACTAACATTCTATGCAGAGGGAAAATCCTCTTTACTTCAAAGAGGCTCAAAGGCTCACACAGGGGAAACAGACTGTTCTGTCTTGCTATCTGGGTCAAAGGACTGCCCCAAGTTGCTAGCATGCTCCCTTCGGAAGGGTGGTGGCCCTCAGCAATGAGGCCTTTGAAACCTGGCACCAGAGAACCTCAGTCACCATGGTACAATCAGATAACCAGTTGGTTGTCACTTACTGTCTAGGACATTCCTGCACTACTGGTCCACACATGACTTTCCTTTCACGGGATTTGCCTTGTTGCAGAGGCAACCTTGAAATAGACACGAAATGTAATAATGTTTCAGCCCTTACCTGAGCTAGGAATTCACCTGCTTCCTCCCTCCCTTCAGGGCCTAGTCCTTCCAATTCACCTCAGTACTACCGCCAGGAATATACGAAATGCAAATCTGACCATTTGACCCATCCAGTTAAAAACTGAGGTTAGAGTAGTTCAGGCAGCAGACTAAGTCCAAGCTTCTTCTCAAGGCATTCAACAGGGCCTTTACAACCTACGTTTCCAGCAATATCCTCACTGTCCCCTTAAAACGTACATTTTCATTATATATGGTTTTCCTTTTACCATTAAATTTACCTAGAATCCACTCTCACCTCACTTGGCCCCCCTGACAAACTTCCAGCAAGTCTTTGAGAAACAGCTCAAATGCAACTCATCCCTCTGATGCTTTCATCGACTATCTCAGGCCAAATTAGCCAGTCCATCCTCTGTGCCCCTGTCTGTTGCACTTCTGACTTTCCCAAGTCAATAGGTGGTGCAGTCAGAGCTTCTGACTCCAAATCCTAGGGTCTCTCAGCTATGCCATACTACCAAAGGAACCATGCTTTAAGTCTGAATCCCTAGGGGCTAGCCAGTGGCAGTACTCAGCAAATGTCCATTGAATGAATGAATGAAAGACAACCTGAAAGTACCTTCTACTATCCCTCCCCACACTCCCTTCTCCGAACTACAGTTTACAAAAGATGCATCCAGCTCATGGGGTATTATGTAAAATACAATAATGCCAGGATTTAAGGATACCACAAACATGTATTATGAAATTAGGTAGGTCCTCCAGAGGAAGCTCGTGGTGCTTGTTTGGCCAGTGAGAAGAGAGAGAAGAAACAGAGAGTAACATGCCGTGTCCAGAGAGAAGCCTGCCCCAAACAAGCATTTCCCTTTCGACTCTCTAACACATCCCTTAATATAGCCTCAGAGCATTTCTGACCTCCAGGGTCCAATAGCCAAGTATGAGCTGAAAGTGTCACATGCTATTTGGGAAAAAGAAGTCAGGGTGTCCACCATAGTATAAACATAGAGACAGATAGGACAAACAGGCCCGAAGGAGACATGCCAAAGAAAGTCAAAGGCTTCAGGCTATGAATCTACTCTCTGTCAAAGAAAGAGTAGAGATAAAATAAATAAATATACTTGCTTTGCCTTTTCGCACACACACACAAAAAAATCTCTCTGCAAGAAGCAGCAAATAAAAGTCTCCCAACTAACTGGGTGCTGAGTAAAATGTTGAGATACCAGCCCTTAAAGGAAGAATGAATAAGCAATTCAGCATGGGGTTTCCTGTCCTGGGCTGAGACAGCAGTCTTCTGTCTGCCAGCCTACCTGCAAAGAAAGACACCATTTAAAACTTCACATCCACCCAAGATGACTGTCGTGTAAAACCCACACCCAACAGGCTCCCCTCAAAGTTTGGTGAGGAAGAAGGAAAGAGGAAAGGGGGAAAGGAAATATGTTGGCAAGTCTTCTGGACTTTAGGAATTCCACAAGCAAAGACATTGCCAAGATCTACTTTATAAGATATATGGAGTTAATAAAGGGAGTGTTTGCAGAAATTCCATATTGTTAAGAACCATCTCATGGTTTTCAAAACTCCGTGTAATTTGACTGCAAGGATAATCATCGTCTGTTGGAAAATTGGCATTATAGAGTTTAGAGTTATTCTCACTCCTTCGAATTTGGAATGGGCAAGGACCCTGAATTAGATGGCTGTTGATTTTAAGCAATATTGTTGCTCTTTGATGGTGCCAGCCAAAAAGGTCTCAGAATGACACAGCCTGAGGAATTGGGTCAGAGCTGGCTCCCACAGATTCTATTGCCACTCTGATTATAAACTACCTAGGACAGGACTGAGGGGGTTTTTTTAGGTCCCACACAACACCAAGCACACTGTAAATACTCCACTTGCTGTTGAGTTTATTTCTTTTTGTTGTTTGAGAAAAAAAGAATATTGGTGCTCTTTTACACCCAAAACATACTACAAATCATAAAGGCGCTGACATCTTGCTTATTCTTTTTCACTTGCCAAGAAAAAGTGGCATACCGAGGAGGAAAAGTGGACCCTCGGTGCTGTTAAAAGGAAAATTGTATGCCCTGCTCTAATACCATTACTTCCCCAGTGAGCATTTCAGATGTTTGCCCTCCTGAGTTCTCAGATCACCTTGGATTAATACAGCTAAAGCAGGAATTGCTTTTTTTTTTTTCCAAATAGTTGTTGAGAACTCCTTCTGTGAACTAGTCATGGTACTTTGTCTTCAAGATGCAAAGATGAATAGTAAATACCTCCTGTATTCAAGGGAGCCATCGGGTGAATTTCATCCAGGTTAACCAGCCACTGCTCTCATTCTGGCCTCTAAGATCCTGGTCTTCTGCTCATCTCTCTCTACCCTTACAAGGCATACAGAGAAACCATGTCCTCTGACTTCTAACCTCTCTCAGCTTGTACAAATCCAGTCATCTGCAGATGGATGTCCTCCACTGCTTCAAGCATGAACTGATCCAGGGATCTTTCTTTCCCAAATTGCTCACCCATTCTATTGCCCCTGCCTAACAGACCCCTTCCCTTTGATACTAGCTCCATTCTTTCACTCATCTAGATTTTACTTCCTGAATCTTCTTTGGCCCTTTATTTTTATCTTGTCACTAGGTCCTAGCATCTGCCATTTAGAACAGCCATTAGGTCTGTTTCAACTTTCATTTCTTAGTAAAGTAAATGGCCTCCCTGTTCCTTCTACTTCATTTTTGCGTAATTTTGTAAGATATTTTTTCTAAAAGCATTCATCATTATTTTCCTGTTCAATAAACTCAGTGACTCTCTTGCCTGTCTTGTCAAATATACACATCCTTTTTGTTCCTTTTTAATGGACTTACTGGGGTGACACTGATTAATAAAATTTACAGGTTTTAGATGCACAACCTCATCTTCACACTGTATTATGTGTTCATCACTCCAAGTCAGGTCTCTGGTCATCACCATTTACCCATCTATACCCTCCTACACTTCTCCCACCTCACCTCCCCCTGGCAGTCACCACACAAACATAGATGCTTTCAAAACTTTCTATGGCCTCATCTTTCCTGAGCCATTTCATGTTATTTCCAACAACAGCAAGAGCATGTCCCCCAACCTCTATTCTAATCAGGCTAGTTCCCAATTTGATGCCTTCATTCACACTGTTCTCCATCTCATCAAATCATAGTCACCATCCATGGACATGATTCGTTTAAACAAGGATTCACCAGCTACTACTGTGTAATACACACTATGCTGGGCACTAGGAAACAGCAGACAATGAAACAGGTACATTTCTTGCCCTCATGGGTCTCACATCTAGTTACAACAATTAGCTAACTTCCTAAGGGGAATTTTGATCCTTATCTCATACTTTATACCTTAAAAATCCCTGATAGAGAAAAAGTATTCTTAATTATTTTTAAAACAATGAAAATACTGTCAATTTAATGTGTATTTTTCTAATATGATTGGAAATGGATTCCAAAAATAGGGTAATGTAAAATAAACGATAGAATATTTATCATAGTCTTCATAGCCTCGCCCTGGCCAGTGTGATCAGTGGTTAGAGTGTTGGCCCATGGACCAAGGATCACAAGTACAACTCCTGGCCAAGGACATGTACTTTGATTGCAGACTTGATACCTGGCCTGGATTGAGGCATGTGCCAGAAGCAGTCAATCAATGTGTCTCTCTTGCATCAATGTCTTCTCTCTCTCTCTCTCTCTCTCTCTCTCTCTCTCTCTCTCTCTCCCTCTCCCTCTCCCTCTCCCTCTCCCTCTCCCTCTCTCTCTCAAAATCAATGGAAAAATATCCCTGGGTGAAGATTAAAAACAAAAATTAAACATTCATAATCTCATCACCCTCTCCCATGAAGACTTATAAAAGAAATCTATATATATTGCAAAGATTCACCCATTACAGAATTTTTCTTCTTTAAGTACCTACATTCCTTAGTATTAGAGAGTCCAATGCTTGATTATGTTCTTTTGTGTGTGTGTGATAGTTATTACCCTCTGGACACTTATACTCCAAATACACACAGCTTTGCCTTGTGCTTCTTTCATAACCTTTACAATAATATGTAGTGAGTGAGCCTCATAAATACACAAGGGTAAATGCAACAACATCCAGATCCAAATGTTCACATTTAAAAACAGACATATATATATATATATATATATATATATAATTAAAACCTCAGCCTCGATAATCCAAAAATTCACTATAGCAAGCTTTAACCTCAACATCCATCAACATTTTCAACTAGAAGAAAATCTCACTCTTGAGATTGGCCTCCTCTTCAAGCCTTTCCTGCCTGCAGTCATGTGGACGGGCAAAAAAAAAGGGGGGGGGGGCAGAAGAGCAAAGGGTAATTAGTAGATTACATAGAGTCCTTTCTTTCACCTCTAAATAATATTTTTATCATTTGGGCCACAAATGACCTTGTCACCAGACATCATGTGGACTTTTACAGCCAAAATCTCCAGAAGGTCTTGACATAACTCTTAGTTTCTGGCACAACTAATATTGACACATAGTTTCTATGACATTTCCCAGAACAACAGAACATCTAAGATCAGACGGAAGAGAATTTTATTTTATTTTATTTTGATTTAAACTTTTGCTCAGTATGCTGACAAACAACCATGTTAAGTATGTAAAAGTCCCAGGGGAAAAAAGCTGAGGCGATTCAAAAGAGGTCAGGGCATGCTGTGTTCTTCCTTGGGACAGCAGCTCACCTGGACTGGAAACTTGGGGACTAAATAGATTTAGTGGATTGATTCTCAATTTCTAACCTGGCCCCTGAGAAAGCCACCTGACCCATTCTAAGTGAAACAGAACATTAAGAAAAGTAGGTCTCACCTTGACAATTGCCTCTATGTTTCTGATCCTTTTACATTCTAGAAGGGACTTTTAACCCCCTCCCGACCTTCAACCCCCTCCCCCGCCCTCCCCCCCAGCCAAAGCCAAAGTGGAATAAACACTCTGGCAATTCTGACTATACAAAATCGTGTTGCTTTTTAAGTTTTTCTCACATTTTCTATTACCTTCTGCTCTTTAGCATTACATACCCCTCATTCCACAACTTGAAAGAGTGTTTGTCTACAACTACGTAAGCCACAGTGCAAACTGGTTTTAAACTTGTTATAAACATCTCCCCAGTAGTCCAAAATTAGTATCATGAGGTTTTTAAATAAATATTACAACCAAGAGATAATTTTAACATCATGATAGTCAAGTAATAAAATTAATGTACTTTACTCTTCCCCAGCCAAATCTGAAGTGTTGTTTTTAAACATATTTATGGGTTGCCTGTAATGATATCTTTGATCATCTGGTTCAAAATTATGGCTGAGCCTTTAAATAATATCTTAAAAATATTGAAATCTGAAACTGAAACACTGGATCAGTGGGCTCCAGGGAAGATCTGAAGGTAAGGCCACTCAGGGTCAAGGGGCTACTATGGGCAATGAACAAGCGGAAGTCACGGGAAACCTGGCCAGCACAGAGAAGAGCAAAGGCATCATAAATTAAAGATCACAGAGCTTTGTTCATTGGGCCTGACTTCACTGCCTACTTTAAGTTCCCCAAATAAGACTCTCTGTCCTTATAAATCCTCCTTTCCATGGATTAAAATGAGTGAACACCAAAGAGTTGAAACCCAAAATCATTGGTGAAGTTTTAGAAAGACTGTACACCCCTTGTAATAATGAAGATCAGTTTCCCAAACCTATATGATGATAAAAATAACGAGGCATTGCCCTAGCTGGTTTGACTCAGTGGATAGAGCATATACCCATGAACTGAGAGGCCCTGGGTTCAATTCCAGTCAAGGGTATATACCTCAGTTACAGGCTCAGTCCCCAGTCCTGATCAGAGCACTTGCGAGAGGCAACCAATTGATGCATTCTCTCACATCCATGTTTCTGTTTCTCCCCTTACCTTCCACTCTCTCTAAAAATAATAGTAACTATTATTATTAACTTAATTAAAAACACTTGGCATGTTAAAAATACAGATTACCTGGCACCTCTCCTGAAGAGTCTGACCCCAAAATTTTGATTCAGGCCCAAGAATGTGCAGATAATTCTTATGATCAGGCAAGTTTAGGTCAAACTAGATTGGGTGAATTCTGAGATCCTTTTCCTCACAAGGTCAGCAACTATGAACTAACCACTTCTCCATATAGAGCATTGGTTTAAGCTCACAGATGTGGAATCAAAGACATATTCCTTAAGGAAAAAAACGTTTTTTCTGGAACACACGACTAGGTCAATCAATAAAGGAAGGCTTTAGAGACTGAGGAACAAAGCCAAAATATGTGAGTGCATGCATGTGTGTATGTGTGTGCTTTGATCTAATTTTAAAGATTAGAACAAATTCCCTCAAAAAATTTGAACTATGTCTACTTTATATAATTAAATCCATACACCATGGTAAATATATGAGTTCTACCTCCCCAACACACAGAGCTGAACTACAGAGTTATCTGTTGCAGGAAGGGGGATAGTTTATTTGAAGAGGACCAAGAAAAAAAATAGTGCAAATATGGTCAGTTAAGGGATTTGAAAAACAAGATTCTAAAAGAGGGTAGAGACATTAGTTAATTGTTTAATGAGTTAATTAATTAGAATTCTACAGCGTTGCTATGAAATTACTAAACCCAAATTCCAGAGACCGTGTGATCTGAGCCCATAGAAATGCCTTGAGGGGCTTTGGAAGAATAGTCAGAAGCCTCAGGTTCTTTGGGTCCTTTGCTTTGCTCAAGCAAATAACTTCCATGACTCTTACTTAGAGAGATTCTCTCTTCTGGAAGTAATCTAACCTCCTGCTTAGAGATAGATCTTCAACCCCAAATGCCCCGAGATAAGCAGTGTTCCAGCATGATTAAGAACTTAATACTTGAATCAGATGGCTCTAAATGAACTAAAATCTCATTAGGGGGCATGGCCTGCTTTCTCTGGGTATCTGCTTTCTAATCTGTAAAATGGGACTAAAATAAGATACCTTTTAGAAGTGCAGATCATATATTATATGGACAGCACTTAACACAGTATCTAACACATAATCAAACCTCATTAAATGTAGCCATATGTATAGCTAGAAGATTGTGCTAAAAGGTTCCATGGTGATCAATCAACCCTACACTCTCATTGTACTGGCACAGATAAAGAAACTGAGGCAGCTAGGACAATAATTTGTGAACTACAGATTTGCAGAATTGGGGAGCAGAGACAGCAACATAGTCTACTGGCTAGTCAACTGAGTAGTGGAAAGCCTAACAGTTAATTACTGAGTGTTTCTACAATGGCAAAGGGATTTTTTTTTTTTTAGAGAAAAAATAATTACTCTTTATTGAGGAACTATGAGCAAGGGGCTTCTAGTTCTGGCTATCCAGTTAGTGTTCTAAGAAAACCATTCTCTTGTATTTGTTTAATATCAATATAATTCCAATAGGAATTAAATCAGAATTACACTCAAGATATTCCCTAGAAATTGACTGGAGCTTGTTTTTTGCAGAATACTTTTTAAAGGATATTCTCAGCTTTTATGTATGAGAGATAGCAAACTGCAAGTAGGGCCTCTTTGGAAACCTTTGTGGGTTTTTCTTTTTTTGTAAATGAAATCTGTTTTTTAAAAGCATACCAACTACAGGGATGTAAAGTTCAACATAGGGAATATAAGGTAGTCCCAATAATATTGCATAACTGTGTGTGGTTCCAGGTGGCTACTTAAATTATTGGTCAGACCACTTTCTAAATTACATAATAGTCTAAGCGGCATGCTATACACCTGAAACTACTTTAAAATAACATTGAATGTAAAAAAATAAAAGTGCATCAAGACTGAAAAAAAAACACAGACTAAAATTATCATTTAAACACAGGTGACAAGGTAGAGAAGAGCTTGCTGTGGGGGTGGCAGCTACTCGACTTGGTGTAGCCAGAGGAGAGCTCATGGGAAAGTGACCGTGGGCCTGCGGTCCGAATGGTGTGGACACAGCAGTGCGGACACATGGGCAGATGGAACAGCAAGTGCAAAGCCCCTGAGGTGAGAATGATGAATTTCAAGAATTGGGAAGTGTCACAATGTGGTCAGAACACGCTATAAAGTGGAGGGAAGTGGTTGGGGGAGGTGGATTGTTGCCACATCACTAGAATGTACGAAAAGTGTTTGACACTGTGTTTACACATGTAAGTGTTTAATAAGTGATAATATTATAAATATGTTTTTGAAAGTCAGAGCCAATCTGATATACCTCCCAGCAGACAGTAGATGACGGTGGTCATAATATAATAAAAGTAAACTATGTAAGATTGTTAATGTCATGCTTGGCACAGAGTAAACATTTAAAACAACAAAATAATCTTTATTAGCACTATGTAAAAAATAATAAAATAGTCACCACTTAATAGACATGTGCATTTGTTAAATGAATGAGCAAACAGTAATATAGTCTACTGGTTAGTCAACTGAGTAGTGGAAAACTTGGTACTGTCTTCCTAACAGTTAATTACTGAGTCTTTCTACAATGGCAAAGGGATTTCTTTTAAGAGAAAAAATAACTACTCTTTATTTGGGAACTATGGGCAGCAGGGCCAGAACATGAATAGATAGCTGTGTGACTAAAGTTTGTGCACTTTGCCTCATCCTGATGGCTAAATCCGACATTTCTTTTTTGATGACACAAATGTATCCACACTTTATACATGTTTAATTAAGAAACATAGCTCACAGAGCTCTACACTGAATGCCGTTTCCAAGTCACACTTTAGACAAGCTCACACAAAGAGAGCCCAGAGAAGGAGACATGCTGGCTGAACAGCCATGATGTCCCCCACCCCAATTTCTGACTTCTCACTATCACCCACAACAACTTTTTTTTGTTGTTGCTAATTCTCACCTCAGGATATTTTTTTCCCCATTGATTTTAGAAAGAGTAGGAGGGAGGGAAGAGAGAGAGAAAAAGAGAGAAACATTGATTGGTGAATCAACCAGGAACTCCAACCAGGGCTGGGGAAGGAACCTGCCACCCAGGTATGTGCCTGTGATGGGAATCAACCCATGACCCTTCGGGCTGAGGGCTGACGCTCTAACCACTGAACATACCTTCCAGGGTGCCCACAACAACTTTTGAGGGCAGGTATTATTGTTGTACTTGAGGACGCCAACAATCTAAGGCTTGAAATTCCTCATCTGAAACTGTAGTCAGTAGGTGACAAGGCAGGAATTTAAGGCGAGGTCTCTTGCTGCTCCTAAAAGCCGATCATGGGTCGCCATGCAGCCAGAGAGGCTCCTAGCACGCAAGCATCACGTTTGTGCACTGGCGGGAATTTCACCCCGGAGCCTGGCTGCCAGGGACCACACAGTGAGAGGGAAGAGCCTGCACCTCTCGGTGTGACCCAAAGGCAAACCCAGCACATTTTCAAATTTCACATTACAGGGTACCAAGTATTTGATGACGTTAGCCCTACAGCATTTCAAGCTCCCCTTCTTCTCCAGACACAGAGCTTCCAAATGTCTCCCCAGAGAGAAAATAAACCTCTTGTTCTTATTTCTTCCCAAAGAAACTATTTTTTTAAAATAAAATCAATCTGTTTCATCAAAAGATTGGATTTAACCAAAATCCTCTGCCATATCCACATTTCCTTTGGGTTATTGGAGAAATGTGTGGCTGGTCTTTCTCCTTTGCTAGTTAGTGGGAGTGGGGTCCTTACAATATCTCGAGAGAAAAAATTTCTGAGACTCACACGGGAGGATGAGTGATTTTTATTTGCATGGAATTATATTCTTGGGTTTGCAAAGCCCCATTTTCTTTAATCCAGTCCTGAAAGAGGCGCAGCTGAGGATTCAGCAGAGCTAAAAGCAGAGCCAGTGTCCAGAGCTTCCATTCCATGTTGCAGCTGGGCCCGGCATAGCATCAGGCCAGTCGCAGTCCGTCAGCCCATTGTGTGTGGGGACCACGTGGCCAGGAGAGCGTGCCCGCTGCAACAAGAGTCCCAAGAGTCCCATGCAAACCAAGAGACAAGAGAGCAAACTCCTTTGTTTCAGAGCTTAAGTCTCTCAAATCTTCCCATGCTTGCGGTGGCCACGCCTACTCCAGCCAATGACCTGTTCTCAGGTGGGACTGGCCAACAAGGACCTTCCCTATGTCACCCAGACTGCACTGGGCATGTGTCTAAATTAAAACTTCCTGGACAAATGGCATGCCCATAATATTTGGGCTTCCCTTCGCTCCTTTTCTGTTCATTAATAACCAGGTTCAGCCAAACAAGTTTGGCTCAGTGGATAGAGTGTCGGCCTGCAGACGAGGGGATCCTGGGTTCTATTCCAATCATGGGCACGTACATTGATAGAAAGCTAGGAACATTGTACATGAGGCTCAGACCCATCACGAGGGGAAAAGGCGAAGGAGGACATGGTGAGCAGGCAAGGCCTGGTAACCAAGCCCAAGGGCCTTATTCTCACTCAGGCTCAGAGCAGCTATAAATATCATTTGCCACTCTTCTCAAAAGGGACAAATGTCACACCAACTTTATAAATAAATGGAGACTGACCAAGTGACAGGCCCAGCACTCTTGGGAATTTTCTCAGAAAATTAGAAAAGGAAGGTATGTTGCGCCGAGTCACTTGCTCTGGGGTCAGAAACTCGGATTGGAATCTGAGGACTCCCACGCAAACCTCCCTTTTGTGGAGGTGCTGCCAGTCGGGGGGCCGCAGATGGAAGACCAGTGTGTGTCCAGGTGCAACTGTCCACTCCAGACTTGAGGAGCAGCCAAAAAACAGTATGCCAAGACCAGGGGGAAAGGCCCTTGGGGTCCCTCCAGTGCTCTCCAAAGCAGGAAATGTTCCAATGCACTTGGGCTTGAGTGATAACTGTCACAGAGGCCTAGGTATCATCATCATTGTCAGCATCACCACAACCATAGCATTGCTTCTCCTGCAGAGTCATTTGCCGGAGTAAGTGGAAAGTGCGGTAGACCCATGAGTGCAACAAACTCATGGTGAACTGGGCTCATCCGCTAACCTTGGAGGCGGATGCAGAAAGCAGCACCCGTGTTCCTGGGAGGCTGGGCTTTCCTGCTCGGCACAGCGGGGCCTCGGAGACCTCCCTCCCTGACAGGCTCGCACCTCCTCCTGGGAAGCCTCCACAGCAATTGGAGCCACCAGCTGTCCTTGCAGAGGACTTGCCAAGCCCAGAGCTGTGTACACGACATCGCTTTTAATCACAGGCCTCGGTGATAGTTATCAGTCCCTTTAATCACAGACCTAGAAAAGCACTGGGAAAAAGATCTCAACAATCCGTAGATAACAGGAGGATGAGTTAAGGCAGCTTTCACTCGTCATTCCCAAGCACAACAGTAATCGGACACTGACTCACCTGGAAACTAGTGAATTTGAACAGACAGAGAGGAAAACGTTCACAACTGTGTGAGGATCGCATTAGGTTTGATAACATCTTGGAACAGCTGCAAAGACTTCCTTTTAAAATAAGACGCATGCTGACGGCTCAGCGTCATCCAGCCTGCAAACCCCTCAAGGTGCTCATAGGCCCCAGCTCTGACAGGGAGGGGGGGGTGTGGGCCATGGCTTGCACCAAACTGAAAGAGGGATTGTGGAGGAAAGGCCCAGAGGGTTTCATGTTTCCATCCTCAGCGCGTGCCAAGGACAGGCCCGGGAGGCAGCCGCACAGGGGGCCCCGAGTGGGAAGCCATTTCACGCCAAGCAGGAGGTAGCACTAACCCACCATCGCTGGGTAAACAGCCCAGAGACCAGAATAACTGGGAAATGATGACATTCTCAAATAGAGCCGTGCGTCCTGTGTCCAGGAATTTCCCTTGAGGTAGAAAACAAGGGGCCTCCTATTAGGCTGTGAGACTGGCAAGCAGAGAAGAGCGCACTTCAGCTCAGCGAGAGCCGAGCTCAGGCCGGGGCGGGGCTGCGCTCCGCTGGCCCCAGCAGTTTTCCATTTACATTTTTGAGTGCTTCCAACTTCTTCCAAATGAACATTTTCCAAATATCCTGCCTGAAAACTGCCCCTCGCCCCTCAGGACGTGCTTTCCTTCCACAGGGGGCTGCCTGCCACTGGAGAGCTGCCGAGGCCCCTGGTGCCAGCCAGCCTGGGGGAGCCCGTCTGAGGGCTCTCTTGGGGGTTTTTGGGATCAGAATGCTTTAGAGCAAGGCGGGCGGGGTCTTCCAGAGCCCGTGCCTCGCACTCCCAAGCGCATGTTTCTCATCCAACCAGCCTACGTTCCAAATGAGACACCCAAGGCTCGGCGAGGCGACAGTGAGAAGTGGATCTGGCTGTCCCTCTCCCTCACCTCAGCCCCGGCTCTTTCCCACCCCGCCTGTCTGCAGATGTCTAACAAAGCATCCAGAGATCGGTGCCTGGGTAACCTTGTTTCCCGCATGTCTGCTCTGAGTCCAGCCAGTCGTGAGAAATTACTTCAGCTGGATGGGGCACGGGAGGGTGGTGTCAAGGTTATGGCCAGGGTTCGGGCAAGGGCTAGGGTTTGGATGAGGATGAGGAGAGTAGCCCAAGAAAATAGGTTAGCATCTGCTCCCAATGTAATTCAATTTCTGTTTTCACCTGGCCTGTTCCACGACCATTCTTCTTTGCCTGTTGATAATATGAACATAATTACAAAATAGGAACATAAGTTGACAAGTTCTCTAAAGGAAGAGCAAGTAGCTTAGTCATCTGCAGTCTCCCAGCATCAAAGCCACTGTGCAGCTGTTATCTGCGGCTACGTTATCTGCTATCTCCGTCGTACATCACCTCACGACGCTTGAGATAAGGACAGTAGTTTGCAGGCACTTGCACGCAGGTCGGGAGTTTGGGTGAGGCGTGGCAGGTGCAGCTCCTCTGCGCCCCACGTGGTGGTGGCCGAGGCAGCTCCGCTGGGGCCGGAGACTCGGGGATGGTCTCAGCCCAGGGCCGGGGCCTCGGTGCTGGCTGTTAGCCGGGGCGCCCACACCTCTTCTACGTGGCCTCCCTCCGTCTCCCCGGCAGGATAATGAGACTTCTTTACGTGGTGGCTGGATTCCCGGAGGAAAAGGAGAGGCCTCAGGGCCTCCTGAAGGTCTGGGCTCAGGAGCCCCAGGCCATCAATCACGTCCCTCACACGCTGTTGCTCAAAGCAAGTCCCAAGGTCTACTGGGGTCCGTGAGAGGCCCCGCCTCTTGGTGGGAGGTCGGCACCTGGTCCGTGGGAGGGGACCCCCAGTTGGAGGTCGGCACAGTCTCGTTGCAGAGGGTACGAACCTGGAGAAGTGGGGTCCCTCGGGGGAGGGGGGGTGTCACTTTTGACAACTTACTCCACAGTGCTCGTCACAGGGAAGGACAGTCTGAGGTAATGAAGAGAGAAGTGGGACCCAGAGCTGGCGGTCAGAGCTGTGTCTG